>OX123189.2:78212580-79441809 GCA_944739405.2 Euclidia mi
CAGAACAATGTACAAAAACATAGGCACTAGCTCAGCATTACGAGAGTTAGAGCACGGAATTGTTAGGTGTCGACTAAAAAAAAAAAAGGTCATTCGCCGACTACCGCCCCGGGTGCCACCCATGCTAGCTACGCCACTGCCTCCATGGTTGATAACTGTCGATGGTTTCCATATAATTATAGTCCAGTCAATTTAGGGGTTGACCTCGGAAAATCGATATACCCAGTATATAACAACGTAAAAACTTGTATTTTGGTATCCTAAAACTGTTCTCAAAAGTCACATATAATTAAATTTCCGCAAGTTTTAAATTCAGGGGTCGTCAAAGGTCACAAAAATCGATTTTATATTTTTGGCAAATATCTCGTTTTCTATGGGTTTTACGATATTTTGTATTTATTATCAATATTGTAGAGAATTAAATTCTCTACAACTTTTCTATTTAAGATTTTTTTATACCTTGAACTGTTTTCGAGATAGAGGGCGTAGAGCGCGCAGTCAGAGAATTATCTAAGGTCAACAGAACTGGTAGTCTCAATCAAAAACTCGGAATATTAAGGTTATAATTTATTGCTAAACATATTATTATAATTTTTTTATTAACTTTTAGATTAAATTCATTTGTTTTTTGGTTAAAACAAAAAATGTATTACAAGATGAAAAGAAAGCTTACAACCGCAGGGCAGCTTTGTGGCGAGCTGAATGTGTGTGGCGACACTGCGGTCCCGAATGCTTCAGAGAGTCGGTCAAGGCCTCGTCCCCGGCTTGCCTTTATTGACTGGCCTGATTGGATTTCCAAGAGTGCCCTCAGGACTCTCAACTCTGGCTTGCCGTGGTCGGCCGGCCAGAGGGAAGTCGCAAGAGCTATTAGCTCGGGGGTGGAAGTGTCATTCTCAAGGGCGTAACTACGGGGAAACCCGCTCCGGGCCTCCGTTGTCACGAGGCCTGCGATGGCGAAACCGGTGCCGCACCGCTCGACACCCCTAGCCACTCGCACCGGTGTTGTCTTCTGGCTGCCTTTATGGCAGAGTTTGTTTGCTTTGGGCGGCTGTTTAGAGAGGGCCCATCTAGTGAGTTGGCGAGTCACCACCTGCCACGCGGACGGATGCTATAGGAGTATCACTGGCAGGTGCCGTTTTTCATCCATAGCATTAATTACCAGTTCACTAAACACCCATCCTCATAACCCGTATTCATTAGATCCACTAAAAACAATAGCCCTCCACGTGATGCGGCTAGTCCATAGGTGTACTCAGTAGTGCAGTTGGGGAGGCTCCGCGGCATGTGTTCCATCCCATTTTACATTAAAACTCTCTACGGGCCTCAGCACGTTGGATCCCCGTGTAAGCCTCCCAAAGGACCAGGTTATTCTTCTAACACCAAATGTTAGAAGAATAGCCGTGAAAAAGAGAAAAATAATAATAAAGTCATTTATTTCTCTCTCACACAGAAATTATGACAAAGAGATGCCTAAAAAATTTAACTTACAATACAGGTGATGTCTGTGCGAGAGACTGGTATCTGTACTTGGTAAACCTGTATGACAAATTACCAGCCTCTCCCGAATGTAAATAATGTCAATGTCAATTATGAAAGAATGAAAATGTTCACCTTACAGAATGAACATACATACAATATACAATTTTTGTTAGTAAGTATACTTATTAATTATGTTAATAAAACTTGCACGATGATGCTGTGCATTCGTGTGGCACTTGTCCGCGGAAGCGACGGAACACCACACTATTCGGCCAAAAGGCCTCCTTCATGACGACATGTAGATAGCAGGTCGGGATCCGCACCACAAACGCCTTGAAGTTGACATTACGGCGCGACTCCAGCAACTGCACTCTCGGCATGTACTTGGCCTTTTGACGTACGTACTCCGCAATGTCCCCCGCCGTCGTGGTGTAGTGCAGGCGAGAGATGTATACGGGTGTGTTCGGTGCGGCGGCGCGCAGGTTTGCACCAGGCTCCACAGAAGCCGTGACGCAGCAGTTCTTGACGGTTTTCTGACGACGCTTCTTTTTCTGCACCGTCACAAAACCTTCATCCGCATCAACATTGAGACAAGCTTGTCCATTAGACTGGCTGCAAGCTAAAGGGCACTGTAACCCCGCTTTCCTGCACCCACATCTTAAGTCACAGCCACTTTTGCAGTTACAGAAATATTGTATTAAGTAATTCATCTCGATTAGGTGGTAAAATAGTCATGATAGGTTCCAGGATTCGTTACGCATAGTCCAACCCCATCCTTGAGGTTCTAAATCATGCCATAACCAAGTTTGAATCTGATAATAAACGAGATTGTAATGTTGGTGAGCTGGTCCACTCGTTGGTGGAATATTTAATAAATGCACAGGTTTATTCGATGTTGTTAACTTGACGTAGTGCATAACTACTATTATAAAGAAAGATTGAATTTCACGGATTCACAGTAATAACAATTATAATAGGCACCAGGAGGTTAGGGGGTACGAGGGGAGTAAAATATTTCGTGCAAAAAATAAAACAACCTTGAAACAACTTTATCACTATACATTCAGTCAAAAAATTAAATTATCGGGAATGGATTATCTGTTTAAGCTACCCCGATTTGCACACATACTAAAGATTATATAACGGGTCTGAATCGTGTTAATGAACGAAAAGAAAGATGAAATACCTTTCTATTTTTTCCAACGTTTCGGCATGGGTTACACCAGCCGTGGTCACGGGATGACTGATGTTCGTCAGCGCTGCCTCCGAGAAGTGCGGGTTTTGGAAATTACCCTCATTTGGTCTTCACAATTATTAACATTTATATGTTTGGAACTGTGGGTACTTCGACACACAACACTAATGGTATCTACACACTGGCGCGTAATGTCACCTCGTCGGTGTCAACATTTGCTGATGACAGGATTCCAAGATGTAGATAAACGGTAACCATCCTCCCGGTTGAAATTTGCGTGCTTTTTGATTTCAACCGCTTCCCGTGCTATTCTTGAAAAATAGTGACGGTCTGTGGAGAGAACCTGGGGCCAATGTAGCTCAATCCAGTGATTGGATCCTGACTTCAACAAATGCTCAGCTATGGCCGACTTGGTGGTTTGTCGGTTTTTGACGGCCTTGATATGTGCCTTAACTCGTTCGGCGATGGTCCTTTTTGTTTGCCCGATGTAGGAACTACCACAGCTGCAATCCACCTTGTACACGCCTGGTGTTTGAAAAGGGATGACATCTTTTGGAGTACGCAGGTGCTTTGCTGCACTTCTCGGAGGCAGCGCTGACGAACATCAGTCATCCCGTGACCACGGCTGGTGTAACCCATGCCGAAACGTCGAAAAAATAGAAAGGTATTTCATCTTTCTTTTCGTTCATTAACACGATTCAGACCCGTTATATAATCTTTAGTATATCTGTTTAAGGTTCCAAATTTTATTTTCGTTTTTTTTTTGTTGTTGTTAGATTGGCGTAACTGTTTTCTATTTTGGCGCGGAGTTAGAGTTGCATCTGTTAGTTATATTAAATAAAGTGCTGTTTTTAGTTATACCATATCTAGTGTGTTTGCGAATTTCATAATGGACAAAAACATGGAAAAAAGAGTTGGTCTTAAATTTTGCATTACCAATGGAATGTCGTGTTTGAAGTCAATAAAATGTTACAGAAGGCTTACGGTGAATGGACTTTATCAAAAACTCGTGCTTATGAGTGGTACAAAGCGTTCAAAAACGGTCGAGATGTGATGGAAGATTTGCCTCGCTCTGGTAGGCCATCAACGTCTGCAACTGAAGTTAACATCGCAAAAGTGAAGGAAGCAGTGACTGAAAATCCTCATTCAACTTTAAGGGAGATAGCCACCGAATTTTGTGTATCTCACGAGTCAATCCGTATCATTTTAATTAATCATTTGGGTATGAAACATATTGCAGCTCGGCTAGTCCCAAAAGACATGGATTTTCTCGAAAAACTCAATTGCATGAGTGTCGCTGAGGACATGCTAGAACGAGTCAATTCCGACATAACATTCATGAAACGCATTGTTACTGGTGACGAGACGTGGGTTTACGAGTTTGACATGCTAGTCAACAAACTTCGGAGTGGCGCCTTCCAACTGAACCGAAACCAGAAAAACCACGTCAAAGTCTTTTCTTTGACCATCGCGGTGTTGTGCACTTGGAATTCTTGCCGGACAGTCAAACGGTAAATAACAAATATTATTTGAGCGTTATGCGGCTTTTAAGATAGAAAATTCGAGTAAAAAGGCCCTTTTTGTGGAAAGAAAATTCTTGGATTTTGCACCACGATAATGCGCCTTCGCACAATACCATCAATCTGAACGAATTTTTGACCAAACACTCAACAAATACCACCGAGCATCCACCACATTCACCAGATTTGGCACCAGCCGACTTTTTTCTTTTTCCTAAACTCAAATTACTACTTCGTGGCACTCGTGTTCAATCGATAGAAGACACAAAGGAGAATTCGTGGCGAGAACTGAACTCAATTCCGGAAACAGTGTTTCAAAAAGTTTTCATGATTATTCGTTGGCGTAACTGTATCGTTTCTGAAGGAGCATACTTTGAAGGTCATAAAATAAATTTGTATGAATGACAAACAGTTGACAGTGACAGAGTATTAGTAACCGCTGAACTTTAAATGCTGGATAATAGACCAGAATTAATAAGTAAGATAGCGAAGTGATTCTCATTGTAGTTGTACTTTTTTAGTTTGAAATAAAAAAGATTTAATATTTTTTTCTTTATTCTTAAAATTATAACCGATTTCACATTATTTTAAAAACACATCTAAACGCAGATATGAGTAGAATTGGCTTTATCGAAAACAGTTTTATACTAAATGGGTGATAGGGAAAATAATGTTTTGCAAACTTCTGTTTATTCATAGGTATTTGACATAAAAGTGTAACATCTCCGTTTTTCTAATAGTAGCAGCTTACAACTTTGGCGTTTCAATTTTGTCTCTTACTAATGAAAACCGCAATAAATAAGAAACTTAATGCACATTTGGTTAGGAAGCAGTTAAATAAAAAATAGGAGTTCCTACTCATAAATGCATCATGTTGGTTTCCTAACCATTAGAGCAATAAGTAGGTTACTTATTGCGGTTATGACTAGTAAACATTCTTTCTACATAGTAATAATACTTAACATTATTTTATTTATTGGTTTTTGTATCGGGAATAAATGCGGGAAAAAAACATTAAGTATCACATAATATTCTCTACATTGTTATACATCATGTAGTAAAAGTTTCAATCCGATACCTTGTATAGTGATGGAGATACAAACAAAACAAAAATAAAATCTTTACCCGCGTTTTTCTCGAAATCAGGTTTGACCTAGTTATTGCACTTTTCGTAAGGACGGCGTGGTTGTTGTAACGCATGTCGAGGGTACAATTCTCAGTTGGTACATTTGCGTGTTTTACGAATTGTTTTAACCGCTACATATAAATGTTTGTAAAGTCCCCCGATAAAATACAATTTATTTTATTCATTTTTATTAATTAGAACGGCGGTTAGCCAATAACACTAATTAAAACAAAATTACAAATATATACAAAATTACGGAATTACAATTATAAATAACTAGCTGTGCCCGCGACTTCGTTCGCGTAAATATTGGAATTTAATTAGCATGACATTTATGCCAAGAGTATATAATATTTATAACTTTTATATACTGTATATTATATACCTAATATATATCTTTAGAGAATTTCTTTATACACAACATTAACTATTTTACCACCTTCACATAGTCAAAGTCAAATCATTTATTTGTTCATAGGTTCATTACAAACACTTAAACAAAGTCATACTTAAAAAAAATCTAGATGAGGCCGGTGTTTCCTAACTGACTGCCCTGAGAAGAAACATTCGAAACAAACTCAGAGGTCATAGTCTCTTTTAAAGTCCAGACAATATGATTACAATTGATTACAATAATATATAAAATAAGGTATGAAGTATAAATATGTGAGTTCAATGTGAGACGACTATGAACTCCAATATAGTTATCCTTTGACAGAATTTCGGCAGCAGTTCAGAGCCGACCAATCCCGGCAGATGGCACCCGTTCACGAGTATGACGTGTGACTCAGCCATAGCTTAGCTCAACCATTTTTTAGGGAACCAAACCACCCGTCCCACAACGCCACCATAAGCAAGACTTTTAGTGAGCATGACGACCCAGAACTGCATGACAATGATAATAAAAAAATTGAAAAGAAAAGAAAGCGACTACATGGTGCTCACATATTGACAATCTTAACTTATCTTTAGGAACGTCAACCGAACTTATAATATAACAATAATAATAATTTTACTGTCAATACCATAATCTGAACGAATTTAATAATATTTACTTAAAACATAATAAAATAAAATATCCATAATAATGGCATTATGAAGCAAAAGCATAAATACAGCTGGGTAAAAAGCAAAATATATATAATTGTCAGTAAAATAAGATTAAATTTGAATGTCATGTTCAAATCAAGTTCAGCATGATAACAAAATTAAAATAGTCATATAAAAGTAATTAAATGTCAAATAATAATAATGCCAAAAAATACAACTATATAATAATATCGAGCCTGTTATGGAAAAACATCGTAATCGACAGAATATAGGTATTTCACTTTTTTATCGTAACGTACAGCTAAAATGATTTAGACTCTAACCCAAAGACTCTTAGGTCCATATTTGCATAAATGTCAAAATTACAACAGACAATATATAGTATCGCAAACGACAAAAGTTAAAGTTTCAAATATTAAGACAATCAGAATTATCGTAACCACATATCGTAAGTAACGTTTGTCACTTACGATAAAACATATTTCTAAGATATACCCAAAATCTGGTGCGTTTTGTTTATTTGCAGGAAGTTTTCTAATATAATTGTTGGCCTGCATATTTATTTGAATTAAGTTATATTTCATTTAGAGTTTTTATAACATTGAAATGTTTTTAATCCTTTAATCTTCATAAAAGGAAGGACAGTTTGGGCACTATCCCAATGGCCCACGTTAATTTCTAATGCCAGGACCCATCCAAAGAATTATGGAATTATAATGCTCGAAAATGCCGTCGTCTTGGATTGGAAAAATTTGCATTTCCAAAATCAATAAAAATTGCAGTTACAAAGCTAAGAGCAGCTTGCTTTCAAAGAGAGATGCCAAAAATAATTGAACTTAATTACGGATTTAGTACTGATTGCGAAATCCAACGCGTGAATCTGAGCTTGTTAATTAGATCTGGCCAAAGTCGTCAGCGTCTCCAGGCACCCACGGCAGCATACTCGGCAAGAATACCCATTGCTAAACCTAAGATTTGAAAAAAATGTGTGACAGGGGTATAAATTCCTGCACAATATGCGCACGAATATCTTGCCTTACCGTATGACAATACAAGAGACTTATTACCGGAAGAAAGTGATGACGAATCTTCTTCTTCTGCCTGGCGATTATTAATCCCGGTCTATACCAGGGTCCGCCTTCCTACTCAATTCTCTGCATTTTGCTCGGTCTTTTACATCCTCCAAAGTCAATCCGTTGGTACTCATGTTGCTTCTCACGATGTCGATCCAGCGCTTCCTGTGGCGTCCTCGAGGCCGATTTTCGGGTACTTCCCACTCTAGACATCTTCAACCTATATACTCCTCCGGTCTGCGCATTAGATGGCCATACCATCTCAGCTCTCCTGGAGTTTATCCGCCACGTCACGGACGCCAAGGCTACCGCGGATGTAGACGTTACGAATACGGTCGGCTCTTGTAACGCCGTTCATCCATCGCAGCAACTTCATTACGGTGACGTGGAGCTCCTGAGTGTGTTTGTCCAGGGCTGCTCTCACTGCCATAAAGGAGTACGGGCCGAATTATACATTTGTATATCAGTCCTTTGAATTTAGGGTGCATGTGAGGGTCGCATACCACACCTGTCACTTCGCGCCATTTTGCCCATGCTGCGCTAGTACGAGCTCGGACATCGTGGTTAATATTGCCTGACTCATGAAGTACAGATCCTAGGTACCTGAACTGAGTAGTTTTTACAGCATTTTCAGTACCTACGTGGATAGTAGAGGGACCATCACTACAGCGCCCATGTATTGAGTCTTCGCTACATTCAACCTCACCACCATTTTCCAAAGTATTTTTCCATACATTTACTCTGCGCTCCAAGTTGTCCCTACTCTCGTCGATCAGAGCTATGTCATCAGCGTACATCATCAGCCATGGCGGCTGTTCCTGGATGGTGGTCGTTATGGTATCCAGAACCACTATAAATAGAAAGGGACTTACAGCAGAGCCCTAGTGTACCCCAGCTGTTGCGGGGAATGAAGAAGTATCTCCAATAGCGGTCCGCACTTCAGATAAGGAACTATTGTACATATCTCTGATAATATCGATATATAATTTGGACACATTTTTGAGACCGAAGGCCCACCAGATAGCTTGGCGTAGAGTTCTCCTTTTTTCTCTGTAATACTCTACCAGCATTCTTAGAGCGAATATGGGGTCCATAGTCCCTAGTCCTGGGCGAAAGCCCTTCTGACAGTCAGAGACAGTACACTCATTGCGGAGCCTGAAGTCAATACGTTCAAAGACTCTCGAAGAGGACGAATGATTGATTCTATTAATTTATTGATAATAATAAAAGTCGTTTAAATAAAAATTGTCTAACTATTCAAATAAATAGATTTATGCATATTGTCTTTTTCTTTTACTGTCAATAATTGACATCGATATACCTGATATGAAATAATTACCTCTAATAATAAAGAAAAGTAATAACGAATTTTGAAAACATGATGAAATCACGACCGTCAATTTTATATTAAGCGACAAAAGTTCTCATTATGTAACTCTTTCTGTAATTATTTGATTGATTATACGTAGATCCTAACGTGTTTTGCACATACTACAAAAATCGGAAGTGTCTTATTGGCAAGTAAAAAATAACCAATAAAATACCTCTCATGAAAAATTGTATTTTTGTCGCTTACGATGTTCTTCCATAACAGGCTCGATATGTACTGGATGTATAATGTCCAGAGTCAAATTAATTAATCTATAAATAATATAAGTACATAATATGTCCAGTTTGTACATTGAGCTGATCAATCCCATGAGTTTTTATCATTCATATAATCTAAAATTGTTTAATATCCACGTTTACATAATTTAGCTTTTACAATGCTTTTGAACCTGTTGTAAGGTAGATTTCTTATATCGATGGGAAGTTTATTGTACAAACGTATACATTGCCCCATAAACAAATTGCTGATTCTGTGAAGACGAGTTACATGCAAGACAAGATTGTGTTTGTTCCTGGTGTTTACAGAATGATTGTCACATTTCTTTTGAAAAGATGTAATATTTTTATAAACATACTTTAAGTTCTCAAAAATATACTGAGATGCTACGGTCAGAACATTTATTTCTTTGAATTTTTCTCTGAGGGACACTCTAGGACCGAGATTGTAAATAGTACGAATGGCTCTCTTTTGTAAGACAAAGATGATACTAATGTCCGCAGCTGTTCCCCAGAGAAGAATTCCGTATGACATAATGCTATGGAAGTAACTAAAATAAACTATCCTAGCCGTATCTACATCAGTGAAATGCCTAATCTTTTTAACAGCATAAGCCGCTGAACTAAGCCTGTCCGACAGCTTTTCAATGTGTGGGCTCCATTGCAATTTACAATCTATAGTTATACCTAAAAACACAGTTGACTCAACAAGATCCAATTCTGCGCCATTCAGTTGGATGTTGGTTCTAACGTGTCCAACATTAGGTGTTGAAAACTTCAGACATTTAGTTTATTTCTCGTTAAGAAGAAGATTATTTGCGTTGAACCAGCGTACAACCTTTGCAAGTGCAGTATTAACATGGTTAAAATTTAATAATTGCCTTTTCATTTTAAATATTAAGGATGTATCATCTGCAAATAAAACTACATCATGATTATCTCCTATGAAGTAGGGTAAGTCATTAATGTACATAAATAAGGAAGAGACATGGGCCCAGAATTGAACCTTGCGGGACGCCCATGCATAATGCAGATCCGGGTGATCTCTTACCATTGATGTCTACTTTCTGAATTCTGTCCCTTAAATAAGAACTAAGGAGCTCAAGGGGCTTTCCTCTGATTCCATAATGATGTAATTTCCTGATTAGAATGTTATGATTGACACAGTCAAAAGCTTTAGACAAGTCGCAAAAAATGCCTAAAGCATCTTGTGAATCCTCCCAAGCTCCAAATATGGTTTTCAATCATTCTACTGCTGCGTCGATATTAGAGCGACCTCTAGTAAAACCAAATTGCTTGTTATGCAAAATATCGTATTTATTAAAGTGTGCCAACAACTGCTTTAATATTAACTTTTCGAATCTTTTACTCATGGTAAAATATTCGAAAACATGTAAATTGAGGCATATAGAATCAAAAGCAGCTAAGTGCCACATTTTCAAAAAATGAACTAATTATGGAGCCATCTAGTGTTCTTTTAATATCATCTCTTCATAAATGTATAACAAGAAACAAACCCGGCTAAGGCCCTTAAAATTACATTTAAAAATTAAATTTAGGATCAAAAACAGCTAAGTGCCCTCATATCATATTTAAAAACAGCTAAGTGATACGACTTTTTTATATTTTTAAGCTTATTAAATAGCAACTATAGAAAGGACAACAAAAACCTATTATTATTATACATCACAAGCCCTACATCCAAAGTCATTACAAATATAAAAATACCTATTCTAAAACTAGAAAAAGTTTTTTTCATTTCCTGCTATTTCGATATGAAGTCACTTGGCTGCTTTTGAATCTATATGCCTCAATTATTTTTACCGCACACTCGTGAACATGCCACATATAACTGATCATGTGAAAAACAACATGTTCGGATGTCGATTCCAGCTGTTTCAAGTGTCTGTTCCTGCGATTTATTTAGAAAATACACACAGGACTACGAATAACCAGCCGTACCGAAAGTAAGATAGCCCCGTTGAGTAACTCAAGAGGCATCTGAATTCAGGCCTCAGTCTCCCGCTAAAAGATTCCCATGTACGTGACGTGAGGAGTGGGTCGTGGGAAATTGGGAATAATGAGACACCTGTATAAGCACAGAACACAATCGAACGAAAGAAATCAAAGAAACACGATAACATTAAACAATCATAAACTCAAAAGTAACGTCAAATACACAATTCAAGTAATCTAACAACGATGAAAGCAAATTATCCGAGAACCTCATCAATCCTCGGAGAATCTTAACACAACCATTCAGAAAATGACGTCATTTGCTCAACGCCATCTTTGTTTATATATACAAACCGACCGAGATAGAAAATAATATGGACTAATCGACAATTTATTGAAAAAAGGACCTATAGCCATTGTATTTATCATCTTATTATATAAAATCCTTGCGTTACTTACCTACTGACTGACAGACACGCTACAGCCGAAACTATTGGGCCCAGGAAGCTAAGCAGGAAATTTGGCATGTATGTTCCTTGGGAACCTCAGGGGAGCACTAAGAAGGGATTTCCCGAAATTCCCACGGGATTGGCCAAAACGGGTAAATTTAAAAAGATTGCAGGCGTAGCTGCTGGCGTACTCTAGTTTAAAATAAAATGAAATGATTATATAACCATTATATAAACATAATAATTTGAAATAAATGAGACTGACCGTTTTTCCCGACATGCCCACATTAACGACATACTCCATCGAGCTCTTGTCACCGTCGGAGTACCAGCTCATCTTGAACCAAATGGTTTGGTACGCGACGATGGGAAGAGACCAGACGGTCGGTCCTTATTACCTTGGAAGATGGGCAGGCCTCTGGTATGGGACGCGACATGCGTCGATACCCTTGCGCCATCACATCTTCCAAGCACAGCTGGATCGGCTGGCGCTGCTGCTGCATCAGTGGAGACCCTCAAATGGCGCAAATACGGAAACCTATCTGGTAATTAAGTTTTTGAGCCGTTTGGGGTCGAAACGCTGGGGCCATAGGGGTGCACGCGCTCTGTACAAAGAAATCTCCAAAAGGCTGATCGACGTTTCCCGTGACCAGAGGGCTGGTTAATATTTTTAACCGACTTCAAAAAAAGGAGGTTCTCAGTTTGACTTGTATGTATGTATGTAAGTATGTATGTATGTATGTTTGTCCGCGATTATCTCGCGTTTGGCTGAACCGATTTTGATGCGGTTTTCAGAAAAGTATTTGTTACACTTAGGAGAAGGTTTTAGGGCCTTAACCGACTTAAAAAAAATAAGGTTCTGAGTTTGACCCGTATATATGTAATTTTGCCCACGATTAACTCGAGTTTGGCTGAAAAGTATTTGTTACACTTAAGAGAACGTTTTATTATTTTAACCGACTTCAAAAAAAGAAGGTTCTCAGTTTGACCCGTATACATAGGTATATTGGTTCTTAGTATGTTTGTATGTATTATGTGTGTGTGTTTGTACGTGTGTGCGCGCGCGCGCGAGTTTGTGTATTTGTATGTGTACGTGTGTGTGTGTGTATGTGGACGAAAGTCGGTGAAAGAATTAAGGCTCTGTTGTCGTGGGGATAGTTGAGTAATTTGTTCTAGACAATATCACTTAAAGCCATGCCTTTTAGGGATTTACCCGACTCAAGGCAACATAGCATTGGCCTTTAGCAAAGATTTTAGGCCCTAGGTCGATTACCGCGGAACTGAGTGTACATCCTTGCAACTTGAATACCGTCACAACCCAACTCAATATGACTGGCAACATCCACCTCTCGATATCACCATAACCGCGATTGCCTTGATAGGTCGCTGTCACTGGAGCTATGGAAATGTATCCATCATCATCATTAAGACGCAATGCTATTGATGGATAATCAAATAATATCAAAATGGCATCAGGCAGTTCACCTGGCTCAAGTTGATCTCTTCTTAGTGCCGGACATTTAAATCCCTTAGGAACACCCATAGCCCCATTCGCTAAGCCATCCGTTATTGACATATTTCTCCGGAGGATAATACGAGAGCTCACAGCCAATTCAATAGTATGTACAAGTCCGCCGCATTTGTTTGGATCAGCCGGAGCAGCATTTGCGGAGGGCGTCCTTCCGTATGTGGCTGATTCCCTAGACTCATCTCTCTCTTGCAGCATCAAGCTTAAGCCCATAGGCACACAGAATAAAAGTAGGTACCTATGTCAAAGTCATGATTACAGACTGATACCAGCAGAAAACTGATCACTAAAATAATTGAAAAATCTATCTATAAACAAACTATTAATTAGCCCAAAACTTAAAGTAAATGGAGTACCTATCACTAAAAAGTATGAAATAAATAAAAGAGTAGTTAACACAAAACCTGAAGTAAACGAACGAAGTACCTAACACTAAAAAGTATGAAATAAAAACAATAAGAAAAAATAAAACGAAAACCAACAAAAACAAAAAGAATACTGGCAAACAGAGAAAATTATACGACGAATGTATAAAATCAATAAAGCCTCAAAAAATGCGCTGGTTTGGAAAGGATGACGCCAAACAATAGGATTTTAGAGGGATTTGGTTTGGCACCGACTTCAAAAACTAAGTATTTAGTTTAATTTAGTAATTAGTTTTTGGGAGAAATTCGAAAGGAAATTTGAGAGGATTAGGGGTAGCGTATGTAAAATTATTTCGCACTTTGCGGTGGGTCGATTTTTTGAAGGCGGTTCGGCGGCGAAGTTAACATTTTTGTTGCGATTTTTAAGTTTTCATTTTCGTTTCTGCAGAGAAAATAAGCATTGCTATACAACGTGGCAATGCTGCCAGCCTTCTGGGCACGCTTTCAGCCGACAGCGTTGCGGAGGAATTTTTTGACGCCGCGTAGTTTGGGTTTTTTGTTTTTCCTCGTCTATTTTGTTATTTTTATTTATTTAGTTTTATTGGTTTAGTTTAGAATAGTTTAGTTGCATAAGTAGTTTGATTGACCGTTTAAATTAAGTGGACATTGCAATTGACACAGAGACTTTTTGTTTATGAAAGTGCCGAATATTATACTCTATTATTTTTTTAATAACAGAAAGAGACCTAGACTGCGTTTCTAGACCAGACTTCGTTGCGGCATAAATGTGCGCGTGGGATTGGGAGGTCTCGGGTTCGATTCCCGGGTCGGGCAAAGTGTTATTGGGTTTTCCGTTAGGAAATTCCTAGTAACAGCACGGAGTCTGGTAATGTGCCCGGTACGGCAATAGGCTCGCCCCCTGAAACATTAATTGTTACATGTCTTAATTCTTAATAATAAAATAATAATAAAAAAATAAACATAAGAAATTATTTACAATAATAATATATTTACAATAAATCAGAAACAACCTAAAAATTGATGGCGAAATGTGGATGTAATATTACACTTCTGCCTACCCCTTCGCGGATACAGGCGTGAGTCTATAAAAAAGAAAAAGAAAGATACCCGACACATAATTATTGTCTTTTTTGCAAGAAACATTTATTTTGCTAGAAAATTATTTGAAAATAGTGACATCTATCGGTCGGAAGGATAACTATAATTATCCTCAGTTCCAGTAATTTATTTATCGAAAATACATAAAAATATAGGTACTGACGAAATTAAGAAACGCCTCCTTTTTTTAAAGTCGGCTAAATAGCCATAAAACACTTTGAAGGTACCTATTTAGACTAACTATACTTTTACTAAAAAAATTATAATGATAATAGATGGCACCACATAATTAACCAGTTTTGGATGATCCCTGGTTTGCTTGGGACTACGTACAAAGGAGAGGTCAAGCTGTACATCGAAAACCACTCAACCGATTGTGATGTAACATATACTATTTTATAGGTTTGAGTAACCTTTGTACATGAGTGTAAGTTTTATTGAAATCAATTTCGCCATTTTAGAGATCTTTAGCAATATAGGGAAAGACAGACAGACAAACATTCCAAAAAATATCAAGTATTGCTTTTTAGCATTTTCCTAGATTTTTTAGCTAATTTTCTTCAAAATATCTTTAATGTACAGACTTTTTCACCTCTACAGTTTTATTATAGTATAGATTTTTATTGAAAGAAGTTTTTTTTAATTTATGAACTCTTTTGAAAATTTGGTAATATTAGGTTCACAGTTTGGTGTTTTCCTTGCAAATAATTTTAGCTCTCTATAAACTGTGTCACTTCTGGGCATGAACCTGTTTTCATTACGACAAGGACAAGCTATAGTCCACCACGCTGGCGAGCACGGTATAGCGAACTACGCATATCATAATTATGGAGAACATGCAGATTCCTCACGATGTTTTCCTTAATGTTTTACAAGCAATAATTAACAATTTAATACGCATATAACATTGAAAATCTGTCGTTTTTGCCGTGAGTGTAAACCCGAGACCCTCTGCGCAGCAGTCTGTCAGTATATACAGACTTTCGCTGACTACGAGTATTGTAACTGCACAAATTATTATCTGGATAACGCTCTTATTTGACGGAATTACTGCCAATTATATAACAATGAATTGAGGCACATCATTTAATAAAACAGTTACCCTTTCAATGTACACCTAACAGATAGTTTTAGATTCCGCTTTCAATCAATTATCCGGTTTTAGTCAAGCGATATATTTACGAGATAGTAATGTTTATAACAAAATAAATAACCTTAGTGGTAGACATTGATGAGTTGATAAACTAACGATATTGTGTAAATTTATATTTCAATAAAACAGTATAGCATATTGACTGCCCATTAATTAGCGTTTAACATGGCAAAGTTCTGTCCAGGTGAGTTTCCAGCTTACTGGTCTCCACTATATTACCACATGAGTAGATAAACGGAACAGAGACACAGCTTCATACAACAGCGCGAATCGGTTGCACTACTACGAGCACGCGGCTTATGTGTGCGTGACCACTGGCCGCTTGTCGTGTACACGGCGAGAGTGGAAAGAACCGGTTTACGTAGGCACAGGCAGTTGACAATCTTAGGGTTATTACGACGCACGTTGTTTGTTTTGTACGTTGCAAGTTTTAATATTTTAATGTAAAAAGTGGTGTTTTATTATTAATAATGGTTGTTTATTATATTGTGTGTATGAATAATACTAGATGAAATAATTAAATCATTATAAAGATTTTAACAATGGTAACGTACAATTGGATTTTTTAATTAGGTGTAACTCCTCATTCAGTCGCATTTGTTGAATTGCTCGAGCAAAAGTTTCGCGAATATTTCAATCTTGAAATAAATATTGTCAATGTTGGTAACGAAATACTTAACAACTCATTAGTTGTGAAATTGTGTAAAAGCAATTAATGTTTACAAAACCAATGACTATCAGAAAGTGATCAGCCATCGATAGGAATTACAAAAAACAGGTGCATGCGATTTTCGACCTTATTGACGTAACTCAGAATTAATAATTTTAATAACGTATCAATGTCAGAAAGCAAGAAAATACCAAAAAAAAAGTCTGTCATAAATTGTCAATAAGGTCGAAAATCGCATGCATCTGTTTTTTGTGAGCCCTATCGATGGCTGATCATTTTATAGTCATTTGTTTTGTAGACGTTCATTTGTCTTACACAATTTCTTTTTAAACTTATTTTGATACCTATCCTCGTGGTAAAACTAGTGGCCATAATAGCTAAAGGAGATTCCTATGATTATTAGCAAAATAGTTATTAATACCAGAAAATATTCAACACTATTAGTGGTATCGTTGGGAATGTCAAATAAATCACGTCGTCACGTCGCGTCGTGTCCTTGGTAACAAATGTATATTTTTTCCGTGCTTTTAAAAGTTTCAGGTGCATGCCTTTTTTGGTTCCACTCGCTATTTTATTTAGAACTGTACTTCTGCCGTATAGCGAATCCGTCGAGTCCAAGAATCTGCCCAATCCACGAATCTGTCGAGGTGGGAATCTGCCAAATCACGAATCTGTCCAATCCAGAATCTGTCGTATACCGAACAAGCGATTTGTCTTAACCTATTGTGACAACCCTACCAAAATAGGTAACAAATTTACAAGCTCTTAAGAAGCTGTCTCTCTGTTCGGTTTATTTACTCATGTGATATTACTATTAGATAGCGATAGCCCAGTGGCGTACGTAACGGACTGCCGAGCCGATGGTCTCGGGTTCGATACCCAGGTACCCTGGGCACACACCTCTGACTTTTCGAAGGTATGTGTGCATTAAAAATGTTCATTATCGCTCACTTAACAATCTGCCCGGTAGATGGCAATAGGCTCGCCCATATTGCATAGGGATCTAAACATAACTGACGAAGTGTGGGTGAGTAATACACCTCTGCCTACCCCTTCGAGAATAGAGGCGTGTAGTTATGATGTGTTGTTACTCTATTAGTAGCGTAAATGTAAAAATCTTCGAGGTTGAATGTCGCGAAACCTTTCAAGCAAAAAAATACTTTAGAATTATATCTGAATCACCTAAGCAATTTTTTTGAATGGAAGAATCGAGTAGTGCAAAAAAAAATTATTTTCTGTTGTGTTTAATATTTTGTGAAACAGCAAAAGTCAGTATTGATATTATAATTTCCGATTTGAATATATTTGATCATGACAGCTAGCAAAAATATACCAAGCTATTCTAATAAAATTAACGTGCTTCTGGAAATCTACAACCTCATAACATATAATTTTACCTGGATTTAATTTATCGCGGAGAGCTTAACAAATATTTAACTAACGATCACAAATAACACAGCACAACAGTTCAAAATTTTGTCTCGTGATTGGTAAGGATATTACTCAGCGAAGTGTTAAAGGCCGAGGCAGCAGCATAAAGGATCCACCAGTACCAACTCGCCGCACAGTGTCCACTCGGTGTCCAGTGTTTAATATTAAAAATACCGGCGACTTTTGGGGCATTTCAATTAAAATTTTAGGTACTATAGTTGAGACTGTTGCGCCTTACCTCTCTATAATTTTTAACCAATGTTTTGACTTAGGCGTATTTCCGGATTTGATGAAATTAAGTAAAATCATATTTTATTCAAATCTGGCAGTAAAAATGACGTAAATAACTTCAGGCCCATCTCTATCTTGCCGGCATTTAGTAAAATATTTGAAAAGATTTTATTAAAGCAGCTGCTAAGACACTTTAATTTAAATAGTCTGCTTCATAAAGATCAATACGGACTTACTAAAGGTAGATCCACTACTGATGCGGGTGTTGCTCTCATAAAACACGTTTATAATGCTTGGGAGTCATCTAAAATGCTATCGGAGTATTCTGTGACCTCTCAAAAGCATTTGATTGCGTTTATCACGACACACTATTGCGTAAGCGCCGCCACTATGGCGTAGAGGAAACCGAACTTTGTGTTGTCGAGTCGTACCTGCGGCAAAGATTTCAGTGCGTCGATGTAAATGGGACTACATCCTCTAAATTACCTATACAGTTAGGCGTTCCACAAGGCTCTATTTTAGGTCCATTTCTATTCCTTATATGTATTAATGACTTACCTTTTTATTTAAAAAACATCTGTGATGTCGTACTTTTTGCAGATGATACGTCACTTATTTTTAAAGTAGATAGGAATAGGAATCAATTTAATGATGTAAATAATGCACTTATACAGGTTACACAATGGTTTACAGCAAACAACCTAGTGCTTAATTCTAAAAAGACTAAATGCGTTAAATTTGCTTTACCTAACGTTAGACAACTGGGACCTAATATAAGGCTAGATAGGGAGGAACTTGACACAGTTGCCTCGACAGTGTTTCTAGGCATTACACTAGATAATAAGTTACAATGGGGTGTACATATAGCATGTCTTGCAGGTAAGCTCAGCTCTGCTGCGTATGCTGTCAAAAAAGTTAGACAACTTACTGATATTGACACAGCTCGTCTAGTTTATTTTAGCTATTTTCATAGTGTCATGTCCTACGGTATTTTGTTATGGAGCAAAGCTGCGGATATTCAGAATATCTTCGTTCTACAGAAACGAGTGGTACGAGCAATATACATGTTAGGTGCAAAAGATACTCTTAGGGAACGCTTTAAGTCTATAGGGATTCTTACAGTAGCCTCGCAATTTTTATTTGCAAATATATTTTATATTAGGCAAAATATAGGTTTATTTACTACAAAAAGTGATGTACATAACATAAATACTCGAAACAGGCATAAGTTATATGCCCCTTATCATCGTTTACATAAAGTTAATAATTATTTTGTAGGGCTTGGTATTCGTATATACAATAAAATACCAATTAGTCTTTTAGAATTACCATTTAGTACGTTCAAAAGTAAAATAAAAGACTGCCTTATTAGGAAAGGTTATTATACCATTAATGATTATTTCAGTGATAAGGATAGATGGTCACTTACACTAGCCAACTCTTGATTTTTTAATTTATATAGATACCTTACTTTTCAGTTTTTTTTATATAATATCTCTTGTTCTATTAATTTAATATTCATGTATTATTAGGTCATTCAACTTACTACATTTACATTTTCATTGTTGTTCCACAAATTTTATTAAAATTTGCTACAGTGTTAGATGAAGATAACTCGTTATCATGGGCTGGATACTAACGTTTTTGTAATTTTCGTGTATTCATATATCGTCACTTTCTGTAACATACTTTTCCACCATAGTTCTGAACATGATCGCGAGTTGCCTACATTATAAGGTGTAAGTGGATGCTCCTGTTACACAAGATTCACATTAGAAGACTACTACAGCACTTAATTTAGTAACTGCATATTTGTTTAAGTATTATGTAATATGTATGTTCTTATTTACTATTTACAAGTAATTAATTATAATGTGAAACAGTTGCAGCTCCTTACAAAAACAAAATATGTACCATAACACTGGCGATTAAAAAGAGTGGCCACGAGTTTTATTGCCCGTTCTTTCTCGTGGTTCTACCTATTGCTTTGCGAATTTGACTTTGACTTTGACTATGGGGCAGTGGAGGACCATATTGCGCTATCCAGGATGTCGATCGAGTTTGGGTTGCGGTGCTCCAATAAGGATCGAGCGAGGTATATGCCAGGGCGATAGTCTGAGTCCTTTGTAGTTTTGTCTGGCCCTGAACCCTCTAAGTACCTTGTTAGAGGCTTCAGGGCTAGGCTATCGGTTGAGGAAAGGAGGTCAAGTTACATCTCACCTCCTTTTCATGGATGACCTGAAATTATTTGCCTCCAACAAATTCCAACTGACTGCATTACTTAAGGTAACCGAAACCTTTAGTAATTCTATCAGGATGGAATTAGGTGTGGATAAATGTGCGGTCATGCATGTGAAGAGAGGCAGGATTATGAAGATACAACTCTCAGATTCCATACAACTTAGATCCCTCTCCCCAACTGAGACCTACAAATACCTGGGTATGTCGCAGTCTTTGAATATTTCTGAGACTGATATGAAACAGACGTTGCAGGCTCGGTTCTTTGACCGCCTGAGAAAAGTACTTAACAGTCTTTTATCAGGTGGCAACAAGGTGTGGGCCTGCAACGGGTGGGCCATGCCAGTCCTAATGTATTCCTTCGGCATACTCAGGTGGACCCAGACTGAACTAGATGCCCTGGATAGAAAAGTCCGTTCAATGCTGACTGCATCTCGAATGCATCATCCACGCTCATCGGTAATGAGGCTGTACATCCCGCGGAAATGTGGCGGTCGAGGCTTTTTATGTGCTAAGACCCTCCACAACCGCGAGGTGTGCAACCTCAGAGATTATTTTTTCCAGATGAGTGTGGATCTGCATCGCGATGTAGTCACAATTGATACCGTACTTACCCCGCTCGCTCTGGCTAAAGAGAACTGGCACAAACCTGCAGTACTTAGTACGGAGGACCGACGGGAAGTATGAAGGGGCAAGGAGCTGCATGGACGATTTTACCGGGCCTTACATGGGCCCGATGTAAATTTTAAAGCTTCTATATCCTGGCTGCGATTCGGTGATCTCTTTGGAGAAACCGAAGGTTTTGTCTTTGCAATTATGGACGAAGTTGCATGACAAACAACTACCGGAAGTATATTCTGAGGGATGGGACGATTGACATATGTCGGGCATGTCACCAACCCGGGGAATCCCTCAGGCATATAGTGTCCGGTTGTTCGAGTTTTGCCAACGGTCAGTATTTGCACAGACACAACCAAGTGGCCAGGATAATCCATCAGCAACTAGCCATTAAATATAATCTCGTTGATTCAGAGGTACCGTACTACAGATATGTGCCCGACCCAGTTCTCGAGAATGGTCGTGCATTGTTGTACTGGGATCGGTCTATCATTACAGACAGGACTATTGTACCCAATAAGCCTGATATTGTAGTGATAGACCGAGCAGAGCGACTCGCAATGTTAGTCGATATCACCATACCGCATGACGGCAATCTCGTGAAGGCAGAAAAAGAGAAAGAGACTAAATATTTGGACTTAGCTCACGAGATTTACTTTTGTCGTCGAACCAAACAGACGTGTGATAAGTGTTACTAAAAAATCATAAATCTGTATTTCCTAAATCTCGTACTTAATTTTTAATAGATACAAGCTTAAATTGCGTAAACATCGGTAGTTATTTACACCCTATCACTTCTGCACTTCCCACGCCTCGCCGCTACCGCTGCGCCCACGACCCGCCTTCGCTCCCGCGAGAACGGCCGGTTGCTATTTTTGACTCGCTCACACAACGGCACCACGCTGGGTACAGTGCTGCAAGGAAGAATAGCTGACGTTTGCCTGGATATCACCCAGACTGTAAGTTGCAATTTGCGTGCTATACTCATCAACATAACATGAACGTCCAGAGATCACCAACCCGTCCGCAACTTACAACTTGCGCTACAACATCGACACGTGCTGAGGAATCATAGCCTGACCTGTCAAAGATAAGTCATCTTAGCGATGATCCCCCTACCACGCTTCGCAAAGCGCGTAAAAAACAAGCTAAATCAGACGGTGACTGTACATGCTCCAATGACATAAAGGAGATACGATCGGAAATATCCCATATTAGTTCCCTACTAGAAAAATACGTTGAGTCCAACGAGCAGATGATGGGACATATGCGAGATAGTATTGCTGAGATAAAAACACAAATTACTAATATGAAATCATCAAATGAGCAAACTGTAAATGTAATTAAAGATAACGTTAATGGATTGTTGTCAGAAATCAGCGATATTAAATCATCGACTTCTAGCATGTTAATGGAGCAAAGGGATATAAAAAGTCATATAACTAAATTAGAGATGTCAATATCTTTAGGTGAAGAGAAATTAAAATCACTGGAATCTGACCTCCATAACGTCCAACTTTCTTCTGGTACCAAACCACTTAACCTAGAAAATCAGTTATATTTTGGCGAAGAAATAATTCAAGAGGCGCAGAATCGTAACAACAGAGAAAAAAAAATACTTGTGGGACTACCCGAACCATCGTCATCTAGTGTTGAGGAAAGAAAGGCCGAAGACGAGGCCAATGTGCTCAATGCAATTTCATTGCTGAGTACTGACATTCCAAAACCCATCAAGATTTTCAGAATTGGCAAATACCAATCGAGTAAACACCGTAGTGTTAAAGTATGCTTTGAGACCTCAAGAACTTCTACGTCTCTACTCCGCAACAAAGGCAAATTACCAGATGGCATAAAAATCTACTCCGACCAAACTCCGGCTCAACAAAACTACCTTAAACGACTAAAAGATGAACTGAAACGTCGTGAAAATGAAGGAGAAAATGACCTTACCATCAAATACGTGAATGGAACACGTAGAATTACCAAAAACAGCCCAAAAAACTACAATCATTCAGTACCAACACAAACAAAGACGTCGTAAACCACAACACCTACGAAACTTTAGACAGCATCCAACAAATCACGCTTTACCTTTCTATATCTCAATGCACGCAGCATACGTAAGAAAGGCAAATTTGACGAACTAAAATGCATTTTACAAGCAATTCCGAACACCGTGCATGTTATCTTGTTAACAGAAACTTGGATTCGTACAGAGACTCAAGCGTTACAACTTCAACTCCCAAATTATACGCACTACTATAACTATAGAACTGATATCAGTGGAGGTGGAGTGTCAGCATATATCCACAATAACCTCAAACATAGCTTATCAGAATCCAAATATACCGGAGGTAATAACTTCCTATGGGTTCAACTGGAAAAATATGCACTCGAAGTTGGAGTAGTTTACAACCCTGGACACACAGACTTTCAATACTTTCTAGAAGAATATGAATCTCAACTAGAATGCAGAAAACGGGCACTTGTCTTTGGAGATTTCAATATTGATCTTTTATCGAAAGACAAAAAAGCCAAATTGTATAATCAACTTCTAAAACAATTAGGACACAAACTCCTCAATAAAATTAATACAAAATTCTGCACTAGGCCAGGAGCATATAAAGATACTATCTTGGATCATGTCAGTACTAATTTAAAATATGATAACTTCCACATGGTTGTAGTAAATTCTTCACTCTCTGACCACAGACAAATATATTTAGAGATTAAGAAAACGAAACCTCCACCGAAGATATACTCTCAATACGAAGCCATCAATTATGAAAAGCTTTTCGAAACAACAGAAAGATTTATAGCACAAGAAATAAATGGGGATTTCACAAAATTGGAAGAATGTATTAGACAGTCTATAATGGAAAATAAAGTTAAGAAAGTCAAGATTCTAAATCAACCACAAAAGGACTGGATCAATAAAAACGTTATAAAGGAGATCAACAACAGAAACGTACTATGGGTTACACTCAAGAACAATCCTAGTGACGAAAACCTAAAACATCAATTTCAAATGAAAAGGAACCAAGTGGATAAACTAATTCAAGACACAAAAGACTCGTACTATAAGAAAGAATTTGAAAAGTGTAATAATAAACCAAAAAAGATGTGGGGCCTAGTAAATACACTAACAAATAACAAATTACAACAAAGATGTGCTCCTTCAAAACTTGTATTAGATTCTAACAAAATCACGAATCCGCGCGACATATGTCAAGAATTCAATGTCTATTTCTCGACTATAGGCTCACGTTTAGCTAACGAAATACCGAGAGAGTTTCATGACAATTTTGCCCATGCTCTACCGCGGCAAACCACAGCGAAACCTCAAATGAATAATTTTGAACCATGTACTGAAACCGAAATTTTAAATATAATTAATAAGCTTGACTCAAATTGTAGTATTGGGTTAGATGGCATAAATACTAAGGCGATAAAATGTATAAAAAGTCTGATATCTGGTGAATTAACAAGGTGTTTTAACAAACTATTGCTCAACGGTACGTTTCCACACTCATAAAAAGTCGCAAAAGTTACGCCTATTCAGAAGTCTGGACCAAAAACAGATCCTAGCAACTATCGACCTATCTCTGTGTTGCCGGTACTGTCGAAAATTCTTGAAAAAATATTGTACACACGCTTAGTAAAATATTTAACTTCTATCGACTTCCTATATGAACGCCAGTACGGGTTTAGATCGAAAAGTAATACCCTCACAGCGACCATTGATCTTATAACCAAAATAAAGCAAAATATTGATAAAAAACACTTAGCTTTAGGCGTTTTTATCGATTTAAAAAAGCCTTCGACACTTAGTCATAAACTACTCTTAAAGAAACTAGAAATTATTGGAATTACTGGCAAAGCCCTGGAAATATTTGAATCATACCTAACTGAATGATCACAAGTAGTAAAAGTTGACGGCAACTCTCAAAGTGATCCCTTACCCATAACATGCGGTGTTCCACAAGGCTCAATTTTAGGTCCTTTGCTGTATCTAATCTACATCAACGATATACATGAGCTGGGTTTAAATGGACACCTTACTCTTTATGCCGATGACACCTGTTTGTTTTACTTTGGTTCCTCAATAAATGACTTAGTTTCGCGAGCTCAAAACGATCTAGACATTCTTTACAACTGGCTGCAGTATAATCTCCTCACAATAAATGTCAATAAAACCAGCTATATTGTTTTCAAGGCAAAGAACAAACCTATAGCCATATACAACCCTCTTACGTTAAATAACATACCATTAAAAGAAAAATGTCATGAAAAATACCTTGGTTTGCAATTGGATCATTTGACATGGAAATTCCATATTGATCACATAAAGGAGAAACTGACAGCATTATGTGGTTCCCTACGTCATATTGTTACATGCATACCACGCAAATTACGGTATACTATTTATAACGCACTTGTTAAGCCGCATCTTTTGTACCTAATCGAGATTTGGGGCACTAGTTCTAAAACAAGATTGGCTGAACTACAAGTCCTACAAAACAAAATTATTAAAACATTATTTAACTTTCACTAAAAGCGGCGGTAGCCCAGTGGTGTACGTAACGGACTGCCGAGACGTTGGTCTCGGGTTCGATCCCCAGGTACCTCGGGCACACACCTCTGACTTTTCGAAGTTATGTGTGTATTAAAAATGTTAATTATCGCTCGCTTAATAATGTGCCCGGTAGATGGCAATAGGCTCGCCCCCTATTACATTGGGACCGAAACATATCTGGCGAAGTGTGGGTGTGTAATACACCTCTGCCTACCCCTTCGGGGATAAAAGGCGTGAAGATATGTTATGTTATGTTAACTTTCACTTTCGGACGCACACTAAACAAATTTACAGCGAAACTAAATTAATGAATATTAAACAATTATACATATACAACAGCTGCATTTTTATACGCAAAGCCATTAACAATAATGTACACACAAACTTATTGTTTACAAAACGAAAAAAGGTTGTTAACCCCAGCATTCGCACGCGCCGCGCCAGTTTTCTAGTATTGCCGAGAATCCGTACTAACTACGGTAAAACTATGATAACTTACGAAGGAGCCCAACTTTATAACAAAATACCCCCAGATGTAAAAAGTGTAAACTCGCTTAACGCTTTCAAAATTAAACTTGCTCAACATTTACTTGTAAACGAATTTAAATAAATCTACTTACTGTAAAATTAAACTAAGTATATAGTGAAAGTGTTGGGCGGGAGTGCAGTCCTATTGAATGTACGAATGTATTATGGATAACACGTCATTAAGTAAGTAACTACTTGCTTATATTATTGTCATCGTGTGAGACGAACAATATTGTAAAATTTAATTTGTAAGCCATGTTCTCATGGAAGTGATGTAAATCTTTATATGAGAATAAATGTCTTTAAACCTAAACCTAACCTAGATTGTTGACATGTGGGATGTGGATTCGGCGATCATTGTGCCGATAGTCGTGTCGGTAAATGGGCTAATCGCCAAGAGCCTCGATCAACACCTAAAGAGGCTCGCACTAGGCAGCTGGATCAAGTCCTTGATTCAGAAGGCAGTTCTTCTCGACACGACACGCATCGTGAGGAAGTTCCTGTCACTGAGGCCCTAACCACCGGTGGCTTGGTCCCTGTACCCGACACCGGTGGGTCTCCGTGGTCCCTTTTATATTTTTAAACGTTTTTTATTTATTAAATGTAGTTTATTAATATAAAAATTGAATCATGAGAAATATGATAAATAAAGGGTATAATAATAATACAATTTTATTCAAAAAGAAAATTAAATAGTACATTTTAATACACACATGCAAGTATAGCTTATTAGTTACACTATTCATTGAACATCTGTGTCTAAACTAGATAAATAAATATTTGTGATTCAGACAGCAGCGCTCTTCCTAAAATAATTTTACTTATTGATAAGCAAACACATGTTAATCAATAACAACATAAAATAAGAGAAAAAAATTTAAAAATAGATTTGTGTAGTGTATGCCTCCCTGTGTGTAATATGATGGGATGAGTGTGTGTATGTTGGGAGGATGAGTATAATGTCTACTTCTGTGGTATAATAAGTAACTTTTCGGTTTCGTCATAATTTAGTTTCTGAAAATATTCATTTAATTTGAATTTGCATTCCTTTCTACATAGATCGTATATGTTAATTATTTTATTTATTTTCTTATATAAATAAGGGCCTAAAAAAGGGAAATATTTAGTTGCATAATGATGTTTAAATATAGGTTTGTCGTAGAAAGTAATATCCTTACGTCGCCTGGAGGTTATGACACTTTTATCATAGGTAAGTTTTGAATGTTGCTTCATGACAGTGAGTACGATAAATAGTTGGCGGATTGAGAGGACTTCACACGATTGATAAAGCTGAAAAGTTGGGAACCTAGTAGTTGCAGTAGTAGTGTGTCGTAGTAGTTCCGTCGTCATTGGGTAGATGGCGCTGTGCGGGTGTTATGTAGCTGGCCGCTACAATTTGTACAATGAAACTGTTACAAGCTTATCCCGTGAGATTACTCACGCTAGTGTCGTCATGTAACGTATTACTTACGGGCCAAAAGGGGTGAAGTATGGAAATCACCAAGGTGTATTCCCGTAAGGGTAGGCAGAGGTAAATCTCGGTCACGTTTCAACGACCTTGTTTAAGTTATCTGTAATAGGTTGATACTATTATATTTCAAGGGGTCTAGTTCATAATATCGACAGTCACTACATCGATGGTCGCTGTATCGATATCGACGGGCTAATGAATAGTACGCTACATCGACAGTACCCCAAATCGATGGTACGCTTCATCGACTACCCGACCCGAGCCAGATTTAAATAAAACACAGGATTTTTTAAAGTTTTGATCACAATTTGCCTAGACAAAAAGAAATGAAGGTTGGGTGAGACTGCAACTCAAGTAAGTAGGTTATGTTAGGTTGTCTTGTGACCTTTAATCCAAAAATGACACACTTTTGCCCGAGTCGGGAATCAAACGAATCAAATCAAACTTCCTGATCAGTAGACGCATACGCTATCCACTGTCTCTGTAGTCACAGAGGCAGTCATATTGTGGTTTATTTTAAAATAACTAGAATTTCTATCACTAATGACTGTTGCATATTAAATTATTTTGGACGTCTTTCTTGGTAGGTAATAAATTTGATCGAAGGTCGTGTATTGGACAGATATTGCATTAGCAGTGGTCAATGACACTACCTATAGTGCATCCACACCGTGGATACTTTTTGTTGAGTAGCATTTCAGGATGACAGAGTCAAACTCTAGGTTTAAAGAATGATATCGCAATTTCCTTTTATTCTTACTGTGTTTCTAAAATAACTGTTCTACCTAAAATAACTTGTTCAACATAAAATAATTGCTAGAATTTACTAGTCTATTTTATTACGATAAAACTTCACAGTTATTAACGTTTTCTTTTTCGTAAATACTCATGTACCTATTATACAAATGTATAACTTGGGCGGGTCCACAACTACGGAGCGGGACCAGGGGTCGTCAATGTTGTTATTATTTATTCAAACAAACCTGCCTGCCTTTTCGATCGCTGATTAAAAAGTTCACCCGCGCTTATGTCTGCATTTAATTATACCCGTAAACCTACCTTAGGAATTACACTATCTTGTGGTGAAAACCGTTCAAAAATCCGTTTGGTAATTGTTGGGTTTATACCATTCATACAAACAGCGTGAACTTCATAAGTCTTGGTTTTGTCCCTTACGTAATTTCATATTTCCGGTATCGACATTATTTCACAAAACTTTAGTTATAGGCAAGGAAGCAGCGATAGCCGAGTGGAGAGACCGACAGACTGCTACGCAGAGAGTCTCAGGTTCGAATCCTCGGCTCGCACCAATGACTTTTCGAAGTAAAGTGCGTATTAAATTGTTAATTATCGCTTGCTTAATGGTGTAGGAAAACATCGTGAGGAAACCTGCATGTCTGAGAGTTCTCCATAATGTTCTCGAAAGACATGTGAAGTCTGCCAACCCGCACTTGGCCAGCGTGGTGGACTATGGCCTTACCCTTCTCATAGAGAGAAGAAGCCCGTGCCCAGCAGTGGGACAGTTTAAGGGGCTGATGATGAAGTGATAGGCAATTCACTTAAGTAAGAATTTATTTACAGCAATTTTAAGTATAGCACAGTGTCGGCAAAGCCGACAATTTATGGCCAATCCCACTAAGACTTTTTATATTTTTCTTCATGAGTACCTACTGATTATCCTAAAGTTACGTGCTTGACAACACTACCGTCTGACCTCGGAGTTACGTAATAGCAGATTTTGCATGCTTTAAATTAGTTTCAGTATATTCATGGTACTGGTATTCCATAACGATAGTCAAAGATCATGAAGACCTGGACTGACGGCTTAACGTGATTTTAGTGGCAAAAAGTCAGTAATGCACGCCGTGGCTTCGGACCCCTCATATATACCCTCTGCATGGCAAACGACGGCTCTGTCGCTGATTATAGGTTTCTAACAAAGAACACAATAAAAAAATCACATATTTATCATAGCATAGGTTATTTCGTCACTTACTTAGGTATTGTTTGAGAATACGGGCTTTAGAAAAAATACCGCCGATATCTTCTCTCCTTTATTCTGGTTGCTTGATTTTAGTCTTGCGTTACAGGAATGTTATCGGTGGGTTAATTACCTTTCCATTCATTCTGATATGTAAGCTTAAGTGCGACTATGAGTTCGAGAGATATTGAGTCAGATTTCAGCATCAACAGTATTTATTTTACATGTTATTATTCGAAATGCAGTTGCATTATTAAACCATTGATATATTATAATAACTACGTATTTAATAAGCGTTCAAAGCTAAGCACACTAGGAAAAAGTTTTCTAAAGACAATTTATTTATTTATTTATTAAAGCTTTATATACACAACGTATACAGGCGGACTTAATGCCATGGGCATTATCTCCCAGTCTACCTTAGAGTGGTGCAGAGAGAAAAGAAGTAGGTGTTATATAAAGAAAATGAATTTGAAATAACACAAATCTGTATATATAAAATTCTTGCGTTACTGACTGACTGACAGACAAGCTACAGCCAAAACCATTGGGCGCAGGAAGCTGAAATTTGGCATGTATGTTCTTTGGGAGCCGTAGGGGTGCACTAAGAAGGGGTTTCGCGATATTCCCACGGGATCGGGCAAAACGGGTAAATAAAAAAAATGTGCGGGCGTAGCCGCGAGCATTCTCTAGTAGGTAATAAAAACTAAAGATATATTCACATTAAAACATATATAGGTACATAATTTACATATAATATAAACATACATAATATAGATGTATTATAGAACTACATACATTCATACACATATAAGAATATATGAATTATGGACTCAGACCTATATTGAATTGCATATGTTCGCCGGGTCTGAAGTATATTGCACGTAATGGAAGAGCACTCCACGATTATGTTTCCTCTGATAGGATAACCAAGCTCAGAATCCTTTTCAGGATCGCCAAATATGGCCGCAAAGTTAAACAAAACAATCCAGCAAAGATGTTTGGTTTCATTAAACATTTTCTAGGATTAAAAATCCACGAGTCCGGCGTACCTTGTAAAACAGTCATAATTTTTCACCTTACATAAACTTTTATTCCCGGTGAGGACACAATCTCACAATCTTTGGGTAGATGTTTTCGTCCCAGGTCAGAGGTCGGTACTTCTAATTAGATCACGTAAGGGCTGGCTACTAAATTATTACTTTTATCTCCCTGTTTGTGGAGAAAGAAAATGTCTGCCAACAAATAAGGGTTCTGTATACGATATCGACAGAACCCATGATGAAATATCATAATTGTTTACGACTGCAGCTGTAAAGGGCAAATTAAGCAACATATTTGTTACATGTTCGCGACAGACATTAAAACTATGACAGTGAATAGTGTATTCGAAACCGCGAGTGAAAATCGTAGAAAATCAGTGTTATCTAATCGTGCGGTACACCGGGTTCGGTTCCCGGACGTGTCAAAACGTTAAAAAATAGCTAAAATAGTGTAAATGGTTAGATTGTTAATATACAACAACTATGTAATACATGAACATTAGTCTTAAACTTGTGCTAACTGTAGGGACCTTAGATATCGAATCATAAATAGCGTTATCAGTAGTGACAGATAAGAGTTAATGCTTCATAAAACAGCTGTTTGTTTACATATTCGTTTTATAGTTTTATAAGTGTTTTTTAGCTTCATATAGACTTGAAATCATGTCTAGATACCTTTTTATTGCTAGTTATTACCTTATATAGTTAAAATAAGCATAATAACAAACATTCGTATGTTTATCATAAAATTTGTTTACTTACGATAGTATTTACTTAAGAAATTCTGTAATTTTTTTATGCTTCAAAGTTATCATGTAATATGTTCGAATTGAATAAAGATATTTTCATGGTGTTTGTTTTAATAGATGCCCCATATAGTTGCACACAACGGCCTACCAAAATTATATATATAAATTTAGTATACGATAGTTTTTCAATAGAAAATATAGTGGGCGGGCCCTTGTGTGGCAGCATTTTTTGGGAGTTTTTATGGAATAACTTAGTGACGCTAATAGTTAGGTTTAGGTATTGTATACCAATAGATAGAACTTAATGAGACCTATCTAACGATGTATAGAACATGTATGTATGTATAATAGGATCGAATCATACGTAACATTTGTACTGTTTTTGAAATAAAAATAAACGAAAGATTCTCTGTGCACGTGTTCGGTGCGATGGTCGTCGATAAGGTAAAGTTTCGAGGTACTTAAGCGACCATGTATTCGGCCAGTTGTTGGCGTCTCAACCACCATCTTGTAACCATCAAGCACCGCACACCTGAACAGCATCGCTCTCAACGTATGAAGATGTTTCATTTCTGAAGCCCTTACACATCGAAGCCATACAGTCCACACACATAGAAGAACACGCATCGTCGTAGGCACACGTCAGCAGCACACTACCAGCGCACTGTAGCGGACTAGCAAAGGTTCGATTCCTGGCATCCGTTACATTTGTTGGTCGCTTCGAGCCGGATTGAAGAATGCCTACGACGCGTTCAAGAGGTCGTGCTCCCGAGGTCGCCGGGGGAGCGGCCGGCGCCGGGCCTAGTTCCAGTACCCCTGCCCGCGCCGCCGCTGCCCGCAACCCAGCCGCCGCGGTCGTCCGTCACGACGGGCCACCGCGATCGCCGTCAACAACAGTCGGGAGCGACGCGCCGCCGCCGGCCCCCCCGGCCCCGCGGGGAGGGACGAACGAAACATCACTCAAGATGCAAGGGAGCGAGCAGAGGTGCAGTTGAAAAATGAAGATGGCAAGGAAAGGACGTTGCAACCATCCGATAGATCGAGCGTTTGTACAGCGCAACATAGTATAATAGAAAATAGAGATAGAAAGAAGCCAACGAGGGAACGCGACCAACGCTCAGCAGCTACGGGACGCTCCAATAGAAATGTGATGTTGGCTCGAGAAGAAGTTTTGAAGATAAAACTACAGTTAGCACAGTTAGCACTACAGAAGGCTGAAGAAGAGGCGGACTCCGATGACTACGACGAGGATGGACAGTCGAAACAAGACTACGTACGTTCGTGGTTGGAAGAGGCTCCGGAACCCCAGCCCGGCCCCGAAGATATAGAAGTGATATCGGCGCCCACTAAGAAGAGGGACGTCGACGGGGCACAGAAGATAGAAGATGGACCGCCCTCACAGAAGATGGACGTTCATCAACAGGGAGGTGATTCGCTGAAGCCGTTCATCACGGATCTCACCTCCGCGATCGCCGCGCTCGCCGATAGGAAGCCGCCGGACACATCGATAGTTGCACCACACCCGGCGGTTTCGAAAGTCATCATGACGCTACCGACGTTCGGCGGCGCGCACACCGAGTGGCTGTCGTTCAAGGCGATATAAGACACCACCAAAAATTTCTTCAACGACGTGGAGAATACAGCGAGACTGAGAAGAAGTCTCAAGGGAAGAGCGTTAGAAACAGTTAGCTCTGAACTGATTGGGCATGCGCGAGCAGATGAGATTATGAAGGAGTTGGAGCTGCAGTTCGGACGACCAGACTCGATCGCACAGGCAGAGACGGACAAGCTGAGGACCCTGCCACGCTGTAGCGAAGCACCCAAGGACATATGCGCGTTCGCGAGCAAGATTAGAAGCGGCGTCGTCACACTTCGTGCGTTGAAAAAGGAACACTACCTCATCAATGCGGAGCTAGTGCGCGTGTTGACCGAGAAGCTACCGAACTCGCTACGTGTGCAGTGGTACAAGACGTATACCGAGAAGTGCCAGTCGAAGCCGGACCTCAGCCGATTCAGTGACTTCGTGACAGAGTACGCGCGTTACTGTAGCGCGTTCGCGCCGGCTGAGAACATCACCGATGGGCCGCCAAGCAGACGTACCGTGCAGAGGACGTACACGGCGACGGCGACGGAGAAGCGAACGCATACGGACACGTCTAACGCGAAGTGCAGGATATGTGAACGCGAAGGACACTACTCGTCGGCCTGCAGCACGTTTCGTAACGCCAACGCAGAGAAGAGATGGCAGCTAGCTAAGCAGCATGGATTGTGTTTTCGCTGCTTACGCATACGCCGAATAGAACACTCGTGCAAGCCTAAGAAGTGCGGTGTAGAGGGATGCCGCGCTACACACAACCAGTTGCTTCACTACGATAGAGGAGCCCATAGGACCGAAGACGTGAACATAGAAAAGCAAGAAACGGTCGCCAGTTCGTGCATACGTGCAAAGGCTCAAGCATACTTAAAGATAGTGCCCGTGCAGATAGTCGGACCGGCGGGAGAGGCGTCTACGTTCGCCCTACTCGACGACGGAAGCACCGTATCGCTCATAGACGAAGACATAGCCAAGGAAGTCGGCGCGGAAGGGAACCTGGACCCGTTTACGATCCGTGCCATAGGCGATACGTCGATCGACATGCCAACGTCGCGACGCGTAGACATACAAATACGAGGAGCCGGCGCCGACAGCAAACAAGTGCCTTTGTGTGCGCGCACCGTAGCCAGCCTACACCTGTCGCCGCAGAAGATCGCCGAAGAGGACCTGATAGACTGCAAACACCTCGAAGGCATCAAGAAGAAGCTGGTGTATGACATAGGCGTGCCAAAGGTGCTAATAGGTCAAGACAACTGGCACCTGCTCATAGCGAACGCAGTACGAAGAGGACCCAACGATCAACCGGTGGCGTCGCTTACATCGCTGGGATGGGTGCTGCACGGCGCGCGCTCACGCACCTTGGGAAACACCGTACACTTCGTCAACGGTCTCTCCGCTATAGATGAAAACATAGAAGCGCAACTGAAAGAATATTTCGCACTGGAATCGCTCATAGTGAACCCACGTCGACCGAACTCGGACCCCGAGAAGCGGGCTACAGATATGTTAGAAAAACATACGAAACAATTAGAAGATAGACATATAGAGACGGCCCTTCTGTGGAAACAAGAAGACATCGTCATGCCAGATAGTTACGAGAACGCGGCAAGGAGGCTCGCACACATAGAGAAAAAATTAGATAGAAACATAGAGTTGAAAACAAGATATACAGAACAGATGAACTCGCTGATAGAAAAGGGATACGCAGAAGAAGCTCCCATGAATAGTACGCCAGGGAAGACTTGGTACTTGCCTCACTTCGATGTACACAACCCCATGAAGCCTGAGAAGATTCGTATAGTTCACGACGCCGCCGCGAAGACCAGAGGTATGTCACTCAACGATTACCTGCTCACGGGACCGGACTTGCTACAATCGTTGCCGGGGGTGTTGATGAGGTTCCGTCGACACCGCGTTGCCGTCTCAGCTGATATAACAGAGATGTTTATGCAGGTGAGAGTACGCCCAGAAGACCGAGACGCGCTGCGCTACCTGTGGAGAGGTGACCGGCGGGAGGGACCGCCCCAGGAATACCGTATGAAGTCCATTATCTTCGGCGCGGCAAGCTCACCGTGTACAGCTATATTCGCGAAGAATTGGAACGCTCGCAAGCACGCAGAAGAGTACCCTGAAGCAGCAGAAGCCATCATAGATAACCATTACATGGATGACTATCTGGACAGCTTCAGGGACGAACAGGAAGCGACGAGTATAGCGTCACGGGTGCGAGACATACACAGACAAGCGCACTTTCACCTCACGAAATGGGTGTCGAACTCTAGAAACGTCATTGAAGCAATAGAACCAAGTCAACATCGCCAGGAGACAGTCGGCCTCGCCAGCAAGGGGCAAGAAGAGAAAATTTTCGGCTTGATGTGGAAAACGAGCGCGGACGAGCTGAGCTTCAACCTTACACTCGCACGGCTTCCAGACGGACTCATCGGCACCGAAGCGCCTACGAGACGGGAAGCGTTGAAAATAGTTATGTCGCTATACGACCCACTCGGCCTCGCAGCGCCCGTGACTGTTCGAGCCAAACAGATACTACAGGAAGCCTGGCGACTCGGTACAAATTGGGACGAGAAGTTTGACGAAAGCCTCAGAGTGCAATGGGCATCGTGGATACAGCATTTAGAACAGTTGAAGTCGATACGCATCCCGCGGTGTTACCCCGGGTACAGTGACGCCTGTACACTCCAAGTACATGTCTTTACGGACGCCAGTGAAGCGGCCTACGCAACAGCGGTGTACTGGCGAGCGACTACACCAGATGGGCGTGTGCACGTGACGCTCGTTATGGCGAAGGCGAGAGTGGCACCGCTTAAGGTGGTGTCAATCCCGAGACTCGAACTGCAAGCCGCCGTCATGGGTACGCGAGTCGCTCAAGCGGTAATAGAAGAACATCGCGTCAAACCCGAGGCCGTCGTGTACTGGACGGACAGCAAGACCGTACTAACGTGGATCAGAAAACGAGCACGGGCGTACAAACCATTCGTCGCGCACCGCCTAGCCGCCATAGAAGAGCATAGTAAAGTTGAAGATTGGCGCTGGGTACCTACGAAGTTGAACGCGGCGGATGCGGCTACACGCGACGTGCCAAACAGCTTTAACTCCGAACACGAGTGGTACACCGGACCGTCGTTCCTGTACGAAGACCCGTCACTATGGCCCGTGGAGAAGCACATCGCCCCTGACGCGACAGGCGAAGAGCGCACAATGACAGCTGTAGAGAAACGTCAAACACATAGAATTATAGAAGCCGTACCGGACCCGTATAGATTTTCCAAATGGGAGAGGCTCTTACGAGCGACAGCAAGAGTTCTACAATTTATAGCATTATGTAAGAAAACCGCAGAGAAGGTTCTATATAAAAGAACGCAGAAAAATAGACAGAAGGATCCAGATTGGCGTCACGTGACGAAGACGAAGCACAACATCAAGTCGGGCAGAGCGGCACCTCGTCCAGCCGCCGACTCCCGAAACTTCGTGCTTCTCTCCGCAGAACACACCCGCGGCGCCGAGGACCTTCTTGTGAAGGCGGTACAAGAGGACTCCTTCGGCGCCGACCTTCGGGAGCTGCGGCGCGGAGGAGGTGTTGCCAGAGACAGCCGCCTGTATTCGTTACCCGTGGAGATGAACACCGGAATGATCACTCTACGCAGTCGTATAACAGCTACAGAAGAATTCTCCGAACAAACAAAGAGACCGCCGATCTTAGACGGCGATCATCGTATTACACAGCTATACATAGATTGGACGCATAGAAAATTACATCACAGCGGTACAGAGTTGGTAATCAATGAAATACGCCAACACTATTGGATTCTTCGTCTGCGGCCGACTACAAAGAAAATAGTACATAGATGTCTACCATGCCGCATTAGAAAAACGCAGCCGCCTGAGCTAGCCACAGGGGACCATCCGAAGACGCGCCTTGCTCACCATCAGAGGCCCTTCACCTACACGGGTCTCGATTATTTCGGGCCGCTCTCCGTAACCGTCGGTAGACAGCGTCACAAACGTTATGTGGCACTGTTTACATGTCTCACTTCCAGGGCAGTACATCTGGAGGTCGCCGCCAGCCTGAGCGCCGACTCCGCAATCTTGGCGCTGCGCAGGTTCGCAGCGCGCCGAGGTTGCCCCGCAGAGATCTACTCGGACAACGGCACCAACATGCACGGTGCCGACCGAGAGATGAGAGACGCCGCCGCCGAAGAAGCGAGTCGCCGTGGCATCATATGGCGCTTCGTCACCCCCTCAGCGCCATTCATGGGGGGCGCATGGGAGCGCCTCGTCAGGTGCGTGAAGACCGCCCTCTATACGGTCCTTCACGAGCGCCATCCGCACGAAGAAGTCCTAGCTACACTACTGTGTGAGGTCGAGTACACAGTAAACAGTCGACCCCTCACACACGTCTCCGTCAACGCAGCAGACAGCGAGGCCATCACCCCAAACCACATCCTGTTCGGTGGTTCTGCTCGCCTCCCTCCACTGGGCGAGTTCAGCGAGGCTGACCTCAACAGCAGCAAGCACTGGCGGCGCGCCCAAATCCTCGCCGACATGTTCTGGCGCCGTTGGGTGCGCGAGTACCTACCCGAGCTGCAACACCGGCGGGAGCCCCATGGGTCTGGGCTCAACCTCGAGGTCGGCGGCCCCGTCCTGATCGCCGACGGCCAACTCCCGCGCAATACCTGGCCGCGCGGTCGAGTTGTGGCTGTCTACCCGGGCGCCGACGGCGCCATACGCACTGTCGAGGTGCGCACAGCAGCAGGCGTCCTCAAACGGCCGGCTAAGAAGCTGGTCCCCCTGCCCAAGTGACGAGGCGTCGCTCACCGGGTGCTCTGCAGCACCGCCACACGACGGGTCACGCGCGTTGCTGCACGGCGGGAGAGATGTTCGCGACAGACATTAAAACTATGACAGTGAATAGTGTATTCGAAACCGCGAGTGAAAATCGTAGAAAATCAGTGTTATCTAATCGTGCGGTACACCGGGTTCGGTTCCCGGACGTGTCAAAACGTTAAAAAATAGCTAAAATAGTGTAAATGGTTAGATTGTTAATATACAACAACTATGTAATACATGAACATTAGTCTTAAACTTGTGCTAACTGTAGGGACCTTAGATATCGAATCATAAATAGCGTTATCAGTAGTGACAGATAAGAGTTAATGCTTCATAAAACAGCTGTTTGTTTACATATTCGTTTTATAGTTTTATAAGTGTATTTTAGCTTCATATAGACTTGAAATCATGTCTAGATACCTTTTTATTGCTAGTTATTACCTTATATAGTTAAAATAAGCATAATAACAAACATTCGTATGTTTATCATAAAATTTGTTTACTTACGATAGTATTTACTTAAGAAATTCTGTAATTTTTTTATGCTTCAAAGTTATCATCTAATATGTTCGAATTGAATAAAGATATTTTCATGGTGTGTGTTTTAATAGATGCCCCATATAGTTGCACACAACGGCCTACCAAAATTATATATATAAATTTAGTATACGATAGTTTTTCAATAGAAAATATAGTGGGCGGGCCCTTGTGTGGCAGCATTTTTTGGGAGTTTTTATGGAATAACTTAGTGACGCTAATAGTTAGGTTTAGGTATTGTATACCAATAGATAGAACTTAATGAGACCTATCTAACGATGTATAGAACATGTATGTATGTATAATAGGATCGAATCATACGTAACATTTGTACTGTTTTTGAAATAAAAATAAACGAAAGATTCTCTGTGCACGTGTTCGGTGCGATGGTCGTCGATAAGGTAAAGTTTCGAGGTACTTAAGCGACCATGTATTCGGCCAGTTGTTGGCGTCTCAACCACCATCTTGTAACCATCAAGCACCGCACACCTGAACAGCATCGCTCTCAACGTATGAAGATGTTTCATTTCTGAAGCCCTTACACATCGAAGCCATACAGTCCACACACATAGAAGAACACGCATCGTCGTAGGCACACGTCAGCAGCACACTACCAGCGCACTGAAGCGGACTAGCAAAGGTTCGATTCCTGGCATCCGTTACATTTGTTGGTCGCTTCGAGCCGGATTGAAGAATGCCTACGACGCGTTCAAGAGGTCGTGCTCCCGAGGTCGCCGGGGGAGCGGCCGGCGCCGGGCCTAGTTCCAGTACCCCTGCCCGCGCCGCCGCTGCCCGCAACCCAGCCGCCGCGGTCGTCCGTCACGACGGGCCACCGCGATCGCCGTCGACAACAGTCGGGAGCGACGCGCCGCCGCCGGCCCCCCCCGGCCCCGCGGGGAGGGACGAGGTTCGATTCCTGGCATCCGTTACATTACATTTAGTATATTAATTCATTTTGTGTGGTCTTCTTTGTCGTTAAATTGGATTTATATTTTGATTATTAATTTGTTTCCTTGGAATTTCAGCCCATCATACTATCGCGTGAGTGATTGTTAAATAAAACTGTATTGTAAATGCCGTATTACTTACATCCACTGCCCAGTCGGAATCTTATGATTCTCTACCTCAGTAACTAAATGTTCTTAGGCTTTTAAATTTTATATAATTTATATTCGCTATTATAAAGCTTATTCAAAATCAAACCAACTTTTAAAATATTTGAAGTATAATGATTACTGGTTCAGGAGATTAGATTCATGTATAGGTACCCTAAAATTGTTGGTTTCACTTGTGACCAAAGAGAAAATAAGCTTTGGGAAATTGATAATCGATGCACCCACGTTTGCTTCCTTCTTATCTACAAATGAAGCGAAGGAGCATGCGTAAAATATTAATCATTTTCAGATTTAAACTCCAACATCGCACCCAATCTAACGATTCCGTCATTAGCCTGTCTCTGCTCGTTTTCTTTGATTACAATCAAATATATATTATTTACTACTGTTTCCTTCAATATCTTTAGAGTTATATTGAAATTGATTTCCTTTTTACAATTATTCGTCGCTTATAATTAACGAGAGAATGATTCGACTTCAAAACATTGGATTTAAGACTGTCTAATTACTTTTCGATTCAAATAGATGATTGATTGCGTTGCCGAGTCGATACTCAATACCTAAAACTCTTCGGAAGGGCTGCCACGGCGAAGTTACGATTTCATTAATTGCGACGAAGTGTGTGTATTTTAGTTGGAAAGTTTATTTTGCTCAGTTTATTGGATTTCTACAAAGGGATTAGGCCTTTTAGGGGTATTATTAATTATCTATATCATATTGTCTTATTCTTGTGTCTTGGAACTGTATAAGGAGTTGCTAGGCCTAATGCCTACTGTCAAATATTTCAACTCTTCTTGTTAGTTTATGCAAACTTTGGGATATTACAAGGAAGATAACTATTTAAAATTTGTCTCTTATTGACTCTATTAGCTAGACTGAATGAGTATGCGACATCTACTTGTGGACACACTGCACAGCGAGTGGACACTGTGCGGCGAGTTGGTAGTGGTGGAACCTTTATGCTGCTGCTTCGGCCTTTAACACTTCGCTGAGTAATATCCTTACCAATCACGTGACAAAACTTTGAACTGTTGTGCTGTGTTATTTGTGATCGTTACTTAAATATTTGTTAAGCCCTCCGCGATAAATTAAATCCAGGAAAAATTATATGTTATGAGGATATTTCCAGAAGCACGTTAAATTCACCATAATAGCTTACTATATTTTTTGGTAGCTGTCATGTTAAAATATATTCAAATTAGAAATTATAATACCAATACTGACTTTTGCTGTTTCACAAAATATTATACTCAACAGAAAATATTTTTTTTTTGCACTACTCGATTCTTCCATTAAAAAAAATTGCTTAGGTGCTTCAGATATAATTCTAAAGTATTTTTTGCTTGAAAGGTTTCGCGTCATTCATCCTCGAAGGTTTTTGCATTTACGCTAGTAATAGAGTAGCAACACATCATAACTTCACGCCTTTAACCTCGAAGGGATAGGCAGAGGTGTATTACACACCCACACTTCGTCAGTTATGTTTAGGTCCCGATGCAATAGGGGGCGAGCCTATTGCCATCTACCGGGCAGATTGTTAAGTGAGAGATAATGAACATTCATAATACACCTTCGAAAAGTCAGAGGTGTGTGCCCAGGGTACCTGGGGATCGAACCCGAGACCATCGTGTCGGCAGTCCGTAACGTTCGCCACTGGGCTATCCCTATCTAACAGTAATAGAGTGAAGACTAGTAAGCTGGAAACTCACCTGGACAGACCTTTGCCATGTTGAACGATAATTAATTGGCAGTCAATATGCTATACTTACTGTTTTATTGAAATGTAAATTTACACAATATCGTTAGTTTATCAACCCAGCAATGACTACCAATAATGTTATTTATTTTTTTATAAACATTACCTACTATCTCGTTAATTTACCGCTTGACTAAAACCGGATAATTGATTCAAAGCCAAAATTAAAACTATCTGTTAATGGTACATTAAAAGGTGTGTTTATTTAATGATGTGACTCAATTCATTGTTTTATAATTGGCAGTAATTTAGCCAAATCAGGGCGTTATCCCAATGCTAATCTGTGCAGTTACAATACTAGTAGGCTGTGGTAGTCTAGTGTAGATACAAACAGACTGCTACACAGAGGATTTCGGGTTTACGCTTACTGCAAGAACGACTGATTTTTGAAGCTACAAATATCGCACTGCTATTACAAGAGTGTATCAACTCAAATTGAAGCTTTTTCCAGAAGTGATGAAAAACAGAGTGCTCTTTTTCTGTTAATGATAGTTAAAAAAGCAAACACTATTTTAAACAAATATACACTATTTTTTACAGAATTAAGTGGATTCTATAATTATAAATAGTTTAAGGGGTTACAAGTTATCGAGTTATTGCCAAATTTGGAGATAATACTGTATTGTAGGAGAAGTTAAAAAAAATATGTGTATTATTTTTAGTTGTGTAGTTATAAGTGATATATTTTGAATTCCTTGTACTTAATTTGTCTCTTATTTGGATGATTTTCGGAAGCATGTTTTGAGTTAGTATAATTATGTTTTGTTATAGATCTATTATTTCAGACTAAGGTATAAATAAAAAATAATAGAAGACATAGAAGTCAAACAATGCACTAAAAGCCAAAAAAGACAAATTTAACCACATAAAATAATTATGCAAATACTGTATGTATATATGGCACTTACAACAGCAAAAATCAACATTACCTATGCATTTTTTTTAAATAATGAAGTGTCTCATTTATTTACATTCTTAGGCAAAATAAATCAGTCATTTTACAAATATTCAAGTATCTCATCAGTCTGAAAATCACACATAAAACTGTGTGAATTCTTAAGAAAAAGGGATATAATAAAAATGTAATACAACTACTTGACGAAGAACTACTTAACAGTATTACTGTTGGTGAGAACGGACGTGTCGAACAGCATGAGAAATTATTATTTAAACAATTTTAAATCGTGACCTCAATATACGCTTACAACTATCTGCGAACGTAACAAAACTAAGTGTTATAAAATGTATCGTGATTGAAATTGCAATCAAAATAAAATGGATCACAGTCCTTTCAATCGGAGCAGCAAGACTGCGCGGAGTCCACCTTCGACGCCGGCACCTGCAACCCAGCGTCCAGCCCTTGAGGTTATCCCTACGCCTGAAATCCAGAACTGGATGTCATCCATTGAAGTTTACCTCAATGAAGTGTTTTCCATAGCACAAGATGGGAAACTGAATTCTGAGCAGAAGATGAGAGTCAGCAATCTCTGTCGAAACGTGGTCACTAAAGTATCACAGTTGGCAGTTCAGTACCAGTCCCTTAAGTCGCATGCTATCCAGGCCCACAGTACCATCAAATCCCAGCAAGAGCAACTCGATTTGTCTCAGAGACTTCAAGAACTACAGCAATCCATTCAAGAGTCCTCGAATCCTACCAGCTGTACACCGTCTTTCGCTGAGATGGTTAAAAAAACTACTCATTCTTTCATTCAGCCAGTTAGCGTAAGTTCGGTGGCAATCTATCCGAATGACAAGTTAAAAACAAGTGACGACACTAAATCATTAGTGCAAAAAATAATCAGGCCTGAACAAATGAACCTCCACGTGAGAGCACTGCGCAAGATAAGAAACGGCGGCGTGATCATTAGCACAGAGACCAAAGACGACATTGAGAAAGTCAAAAATCGGTACAACTTGCAAACTCAGGCCTTATAATCAATGAGCCCCACAAACGTAAGCCTAGGATTGTGATCATTGGAGTGCCTTCAACAATGAAAGAGACGGAAGTTTTCACGTGCCTGTACTATCAGAACTTAGCAGAGAAACTTCAAAGCTGCAATCTAGAGACCTTTCTCAATGAAACCAAGTTGAGTCACAAATCGGGCCGCAAAGATGCTGAGACCTGTAACTATATCATTGAAGTATCAGCAGCGATACGTAAAGCACTGATTATCCAAGACAGGATCTTTATAAATTGGTCATCTTGCCCGGTGAAGGATTACACCCTAGTTACGCGCTGTTATAAGTGTTAGCAGTATGGTCATGCGGCTAAGTCTTGCAGAGAGTCTCAGTACACTTGCGGTCATTGCGGCAACCAAGGACACACAATAAAGGACTGCACTAGGAAATCCGAAGACCCAAAATGCGCGACCTGCTTGCACTTCAAGAAGCCCAGCAACCACAACACCGGTTCTACTGACTGCCCAGCAAGAATAATGGCGGAAAAGAGGTACATAAACTCTGTTGATTATGAAGGCGACTAAGAGCGACGTTGTACTCTGGAATTTCCGACTATTAATCTTATAATTCTTCAACTTTATTATTTAAGAATTGATATTTCATTTTGTGATTCATAAACACTTAACACACCTCATTATATTGACCTACTAACATTCTATTGTAAAATCATCTAGTTACATGAAATGCACACAAGAATTATGTACACAGTTTTTAATAACATTGACATCATTCACGATTCGGCTGACACACAGTTTTATAAATTTTCGCTGTAAGTTCAATAAACTGCTCGACACGCAATTATAGTGTATATTTCATGACCATCTTTATTATATAATATAGATATTAATTAGTAAATAAGTTTTATATTGCCAATTTTGTATTATTAACTACGTATTATTATGGCTGTATTGTAAAATACAAACTTTAAATTTGTTAAGAGAGACCCAACCGCCTGTGATACAGTTTTTAACTAGTACAGGGGTATGGTTCTTTCCAAATCATTGAAAATCTATAGCATTAAGAGTAATATTATATTAGAACATTGTTTATATTTATGCTTTCTGTATTTCTGCGAATAAATTTTATTATTATTATTATTTTTGAAGACCCAGGAACAAAATGAGTCAAAATCACTTTGATCACTTTGCAGGGGTGAAATGTAATATTCCTCTTGGTCAGATGCAGTATTTTCATTGATGGACGTCGTTTTGGTCGCCATATACTAGAAGACGTCCACGGTTCATGCTAAAAATAAACAAAATATAATGTGGCTACTTATTTACGAAGAAAAACTATTAGTTGTCACCTAGAATGTAGTAACTCAAAATAGTTTAATATATCACAGACCAATGTTTTATTTGGACTTTAACTTAATTGTTCGAACGTGTGGTTTGAAATACTATCAGAAACAATAAAATATTTTTGAAATTCGAAATGCTCAGTAAACAAAAATTCTACAACAAAATTGTATTAAGTCTAAAATTACTACCTAACCGAATGAACAAAAGTGTCGTTATTCAAAATAATACTTCAAATCAACAACGTTTCAGTCAACAATAGCTTAATAAGTCAAAAAAATACTTACATTTTTACGTACCTGATTCTGCAATAACGCAGCAATTCGAACTAATGCGGTCTAAACGCAAAGCAACAGGTCCTCACCACTAAAATTTTAACGGAAACTAAAGATGATACACTATTGCACTGGGGGTAATGACAGTTGGTTAATCATGAACAGAGACTTATAACGCCACCTCGTAATTATTTCTTGCACTATTTTGACGACGGTTTTATTGAAAGGTAGATAATAACATTTTACAAGCGATTAATGAGTTATCTCAAAAACATCTTTTTTTGAGTTGATACACTCTTGTAATAGCAGATCGATGTGCGTCTTAAATTGTTAATTATCGCATGTTATTCGGTAAAGGAAAACATCGAGAGAAAAGCGGAATGGCTGATATTCCTTCATATTGTTGAGATATTAGATCCGCTATACTGTACTCCTCGGTGTGGTGGATTATGATTTGCCCTTGACGTAACGAGAACATGTCATTGATTTCTGAAAACACCTAATTAAAACACCTTTTATTAAAAATATTTCAATAAAATTATAGAGAAATTCTAAACAACGAAACTTTAGTATTATTTGACGATAACAAAACCGGATTAAAATTAACGATTCCGCCCTAATCATAAAAATATCTTTATTAAAGTAATTTATAACTTTAAGGCAACCCTTTAAACGGTAGATGGAATCTTAAAATAAAATCGTCAAGGTATTTTGTAATCATTATCTTTTTGTTCAATCCAATTATTAGGTGGAGCTGCGCACTGGTTGGACCCGCCATGTTGCTCGCGTGGATAATCTGCCTTTGATCTTTATATTTAACCCAGCGTAAATGAACCAGGGTTTTTAAGACCCTCTAGTGTGTTAAATTATGCGTACAAGTCTTAGTTCGCACTATCTCGCCCCCTCCGCCTGAGTAGCTGGATTCTAGGAATTAATGCGTCGATTAGTTTATGCAAATCAGTGCCACGTGTGATGCTGTCGGTGACAGGTGAGTTCAAAGTGCGCGCGGGCGTTTTATACCCGGGTTCATAGTTCACGTTTCAATATTTTTTATCAGTGTCCGTTACGGCTTATCCCGTTTTTTTTAGATTTTGGATACATTACAATAATCTGGCACTTTTATTGTATACATTATGGATAACGAACGGATTAGGGAGCTTTTGGAGGAATATTCTTCGGATGAAAGCTGTTCATCAGGGTCGGACATTGACGAAGAGGAGTTAATCAGCCAGCGCAGTAACGAAAGCTACACAGAAGAGGAATTGAGTCAGCTATTAGAGCCAGAGACGGCATCTAGTTCAGCACCAGTCATATGTCCTGAGGAAGAAAGTAATAGCTCGGTTGATCGACCTTATGCAAGGTCCGAGATTGTTACCGAACTAACGTGAGAACTCGTTCTGAAAATATAATTACTGCCATTCCTGGTGTCAAAGGCCAAAAGGCAAAGAAAATTGCTGACTACCGAGTCTCAAACGACGAGAGTTTCTTCGGGTTTTGGGATTGAAATTGGTAGAAAATCATTTACGCACACGAAGAGATGCTACTAGTCTGCATACTAGTCTACGCAAGCGAATAAGTGATTCTTTGGATGAACCATCCCCTGCTCCACCACCTAAAATAGTAGGTATTATAAGAAGATGTCAAGATTGTGCCTATTAAAAAGATAGGGAGACCAAACATACTTGCTGCAAGTGCAATAAGTTCATTTGCATGGAACATGCTGAGACAATTTGTAAAAATTGTGCAACATATTCACAAGACCCAAACTAATTTTTTTACTAGGTAGCCTACTGTGGTTTCTCTTTTTTTTTGTTTATTAATATCCTCGTTATTAACATACAAGTGATGTTAACAGAAAAAATGTTCTTCCACTTTTTTTTGCGTAACTAAAAGTACATGTTTTTTTCTGTTCGAGTTTTTTGATAATTTTCTAAACTTAAATAAATAAATTAATTAATTGAATAATTATTACATAAGTTGTTTCAATTAGTTTATCACTCAAAAAGATAACAAAAACCTGTTAAAAATTAAATACAACGATATTTCAAACAGGGTAAAATTCACCCTGGTTCATTGATGATATGATTGAAAGTAGGTTCATTCACGCCGGGTTATAATTATCTTTTGTATACGCTATATGGCGGTGACTAAACTGCTGTGATTGGTTTTGAGGTTGGTGGGGCAAATCGTTTTCTGTGTGATTTAAAAAATATTTGTTTCAAATTTGACAGAGTAGTGGCACGATAATTATCAATACATTGTTTAACTTCATACAAACCGTTGGAACGCGAGTCATACCCGCAAACCTTGAGCTTGGTACACCTAGTGGGTACCAATCTCGAGGCTTGTAGGTACATACTCAGCACCCAGTGTTAATAATTGCATAGATAACATTACCGTGGTAGTGACCTACCGATGAGTTTCCAAGCTCATGATAGTACACCAGAATAGACAGTACATAACAAAAAGACAAATTCATTAACAGTTCAATCATTTCATCTATGTAATCAGAGTTATTCGAAGAGCGTGTCTTTTATGTATTTTATTTGAAGACTACAAATATTTTAGTTTCAGTGTAAATATCACGCTTGTAATTAAATGAACGTATATTATAAATGTGGAATAATAACACAACTGGTGTCAATAACGATTTTTTGACACCAGTTGCTACGCAACGCATGTTATCATAGATCGGTTGCCTGTTGCCTCGTAGACAGAGAATCCTGGTTGCCTAGTACAATATCGTCGTCCTTGTGTCATTAATGTGTTCATGCAATTATAAGCTTTAAGGAGGTAAACACTTTCAGACCGCGACTGTACAACGAACTAAAGAAGTATTTAGGGAACCAAAACAAACGTATTTATCAGGGTGCATTCAATACCGTTTATCTGAATAGTTTCAATTCTCCATAACACTTACAGTTACCGTTCCTCACGAGCTGGAAATTGAACGTGGTATTGAAGTTTTAGTATTTCCTGGATGTATTTTTAGAGATCTGAAACTCGCATAGAAAAACGTACATATATGTATGAATACTTGAAAAATTTAAGAGATTTTTTTGCTCTGATTGACACAGTCTCTATTTAAGAAAGCGTCGGCAGCATGTCACTATCAGGCTAAAAGGACCTAAGTAAAGGAGTGAAGAGAGACACTTGTGTGTACAGTGTCTTACACCCACTTATACCTACTCTGCCTACTCAGCTACGATAGGAGAGCTTCAAAGGAGCAAAATACATAACGTTATTGTGCTTGATCAACCCACCTGGTTTATTTAGCTTATAAAGCTGTCCAGGACTCGGTACGTCAAATATCTTGACATTTGTCTTAGCTGCAAGAAGAAGAAGAACTATGATAGAAGACTCAAGATAAGGAAGCATTTCGAGCTTATGCGCTGTCAAGCGCAGATTGAAGTTCTCGGAAATTATATTAATTATTTACTTATTGCAATATAATATTCTACCACATTCACACAACACCATCTAGTCCCAAACTAAGCAGAGCTTGTACTATGGGTACTAGATAATGGATAAACATACATAATATATACATTTTTTTTGTAAATACATGCATATTAAATAGAAAAACCCAGACTAAGACAAACATCCATGTTCATGCACATAAATGGTTGACTTGAGCCGGAATTGAACCGCGACCTCCGACGTAGCAGTCGCTTACACTCCCGCTACGCCAACCGGCCGTCAATATATGTACAGTATATTTTGTTTGAAATTTGGATCTTATGTTGACTTGTTGTTGATTCGGTTATATTACTAAGTGTCCAATACAGTGACCAAATTTAACATAACATAACTGCACGCCTTTTATCCCCGAAGGGGTAGGCTAAGGTTAGGTTACACACCCATATTTTGCCAGTTATGTTTCGGTCCCAATGTAATAGGGTGCGAGCCTATTGCCATCTATTGGGCACATCATTAAGTGAGCGATAATTAATTTATAATTCACACCTAACTTTGAAAAGTCTGAGGTGTGTACCAAATTCAAATGGCAAGTATTTGCTCATAATTAAAGCCTCCATGGTTGATAACTCTCGATGGTTTCCATATAAACTGTCGAATATTTATGCAGGCCTTCCTACGCATTAATCCCAAATTATATCGCTTTCTATGTTTACGTAGTGCCACTTAATGATACCCTTTTACTAACAGGACTGGCTTCTATTCTTCTACGTATCCTCAGGTGGTTTATAAAATATTTGGATTTGAAATTTTACGAGCGTACCGATCAATACTGCGGTGCGGTGCAGATTGTTCTATTTGGATTTGAAATCCTTGCCTGTAAGGCATCAGTTATGCATATTTATTTAAAAGTAGTGTCGCCCGCAGCTCTTCCCGCGGGGATGTCGGTTACCGCGATGAAAACTATCTTATGTCCTTCTTCGGGTCTTTAATTGATCGAAGAATTTTATATATTGATCTATTGAGAAAATCCTCATCATACTGGACAACTACAGCTAAGCCGACAAGTCTGTATATGTTATAGAGCAGATGGGCTCTTATAGTTCCTCATAAGAAGTTTCAGATCTTCAATTTTATAACTTCTCAGAAAATGCTCATCAGACTGAACAACTTCTGCAAAGACGTTGAGTCTGTATAATTATGTTATAGTGAAAATGGGCTATTGGAGTTCCACATCAGATTTTCGAGATCTTCAAATTTTAATCTCTCATCAGAAAATCCATTTGGCATAATGTTTTATGCTAAACCGGTTTTTTATGTCTTATAGTTTCACTGGGCTGTTGTGGTTCTGCATCAGGTGGTCCACTTACCAAAATGTATTATAGCCTATATGTTGCCCAGACCTAATAGCAATATAACAAAAAAAGTTCCATTCAAATCCGTCCAGTACAAACAGACAAACAGACAAACAGACAAACAGACAAACAGACAAACAGACAAACAGACAAACGGACAAACAGACAAACAGACAAACAGACAAACAGACAAACAGACAAACAGACAAACAGACAAACAGACAAACAGACAAACAGACAAACAGACAAACAGACAAACAGACAAACAGACAAACAGACAAACAGACAAACAGACAAACAGACAAACAGACAAACAGACAAACAGACAAACAGACAAACAGACAAACAGACAAACAGACAAACAGACAAACAGACAAACAGACAAACAGACAAACAGACAAACAGACAAACATACAAACAGACAAACAGACAAAGATACAAACAGACAAACAGACAAACAGACAAACAGACAAACAGACAAACAGACAAACAGACAAACAGACAAACAGACAAACAGACAAACAGACAAACAGACAAACAGACAAACAGACAAACAGACAAACAGACAAACAGACAAACAGACAAACAGACAAACAGACAAACAGACAAACAGACAAACAGACAAACAGACAAACAGACAAACAGACAAACAGACAAACAGACAAACAGACAAACAGACAAACAGACAAACAGACAAACAGACAAACAGACAAACAGACAAACAGACAAACAGACAAACAGACAAACAGACAAACAGACAAACAGACAAACAGACAAACAGACAAACAGACAAACAGACAAACAGACAAACAGACAAACAGACAAACAGACAAACAGACAAACAGACAAACAGACAAACAGACAAACAGACAAACAGACAAACAGACAAACAGACAAACAGACAAACAGACAAACAGACAAACAGACAAACAGACAAACAGACAAACAGACAAACAGACAAACAGACAAACAGACAAACAGACAAACAGACAAACAGACAAACAGACAAACAGACAAACAGACAAACAGACAAACAGACAAACATACAAAAAGACAAACAGACAAACAGACAAACAGACAAACAGACAAACAGACAAACCGACAAACAGACAAACAGACAAACAGACAAACAGACAAACAGACAAACAGACAAACAGACAAACAGACAAACAGACAAACAGACAAACAGACAAACAGACAAACAGACAAACAGACAAACAGACAAACAGACAAACAGACAAACAGACAAACAGACAAACAGACAAACAGACAAACAGACAAACAGACAAACAGACAAACAGACAAACAGACAAACAGACAAACAGACAAACAGACAAACAGACAAACAGACAAACAGACAAACAGACAAACAGACAAACAGACAAACAGACAAACAGACAAACAGACAAACAGACAAACAGACAAACATACAAACATACAAACAGACAAACAGACAAAGATACAAACAGACAAACATCTTAACATGTTTGTCTCAACATGAACAATCATAACCAATGACGCATCCCACCACGTTCTGAGAAGTCGCCGCCGCGCCGTCGCTTCGCTGTTTCGCAAAGACCTCCGAGCATCGGGCGCTACCGAGAATTATCTTACCGTGGGGACTGATTATGATTCATCGATTGCACTATATTGTTCGATTTAAATCAATATAATTATTGCCTTCACTTTACGTTCTCACATCGAAATATCGTCACGTCTCCTAATTATAATTAATTGTATAATTATCTTTAATTAAATTCTAAGTACAATTATTAGTTTCGGTTTTATTTTGCATCCTCAACGGCAGCCTTACGTAATTGGCGCAGTCGGTAGGATGCTCGTGGCGCGCTTCGCGTAGAAGATTTCCGTAAATCGTGTTGAAGATCTCCGTAACATCCGCGTGAAGCCCCGTCGTGGCTCATCTAGCCGCATCAAAGAGCATTCGAATCTACACGTCGTGCTGCTACGAGGTATCCAGACATCGATAACGTAAAACGAACGAAACTTGTTCAAGTGAGTACACTAGATTCTTTTTAGTGGTTGCTTAATCCTAGCTTTTTAACCAGTGTTAATTAAAAATTGCCAAGATTTTTCATTTTAGAAAATCGAAGGATCCTAGTATAGAGACTAATAGTAGGCAAAGTTATATTGACCTTAGAAGAAACCTTGATTTAAGTAGTATAGAAGATGTTACTGAAATGTCAGAGTTAGATACAATCTACAAAGCCTTAAGGTTGGTACCAGAGTTTGATGGTAACCCAAATGTACTGACTAGATTTTTAAAATTATGTGACCAATTAGTAGGGTAGTTTTGTAGCCAAAGTAGTAGTGAACTGAGCAAATGTGTGCTAATTAATGGGATACTTAATAAAGTGACAGGCTCTGCTGCTCGCTTAATTAATTCAAATGGAATTCCAAGCGACTGGCAAGGCATTCGCAGTGCTTTAGTGAACAATTTCGCAGATCAACGGAACGAAACCGCGCTTTATAACGATTTAGCTATCCTAACACAGGGTACCAGTACCGCCCAGGAGTGCTATGAGCGTTGCCAAAATCTATATAGTACTATAATGACGTATGTGAGTCTGCATGACACTGTCGAGACCAACATAGATGCTAAACGTGATCTATATCGTAAATTAACACTCCAAGCGTTCGTGCGAGGTCTAAATGACCCCTTAGAATCGCGCATACGTTGCATGCGCCTGGAAACTATTGAAAAGGCATTAGAATTCGTTCACGACGAGACAAATACTATGTACTTACAGAATCGAAACCAACGATTACCGGACAAGAAATTTATAAATTCTATGCCGGTGCCCAATCACTTTATAAGCGCCTATAAAATGCCTTACCAACCGTTTTCAACACCCGCGCCTAAACCTGTTAACTTCGGTATACCAGGTCCCTCACGCCCTCATTTCACATCACCATCCACAACGCAATGGAGACCCAACTTTTATCATCCCCGTCAGTTAGGTCCGACGCACACGCAACAAATTTTTAGATCATTACCGGCAAATTACAATCCTCATCAAAGTAAGTTTCAAACGCGATCGCGCCCTAACCAGCAACCCCTTAACCAACCGCGACCTATGAGTGGTGTCAGCCATTTTGTTTCAAAACCATTGCCACCGACACAACCGGCATTTACAGGGCACAACTGGTTTAAATCCGACAACCCGCCCCCTACTATGTAATTAATATAATTGTATCGATGACGCTTTATGCTTTGAATACGCCGATTATTACGAACCTTATTACGATAGCTGTGAGTACGTAGACTATCAGCAACCCTACGAATATTCTATTTCCGAGCACACAGAGTATCCTACGGAAACGCCTCACGTAGAAAATGATACTGTAAAAACGAAAGGCAGGATTTTTCGAAGGACCGGAAGTCCGACGCCTTAAAATAGAAATAAACCTTCAAACACAGCGACAACTTCCGTACATTCAAAGTAAATCGCCGCCTTTGAAACTTTTAATAGATACGGGAGCAAATCAATCGTTTTTGAGACCTGAGGTAGTCGAAGAATACTTTAGCGAATTTCCATTAAATTACTATCCTTTTGAAGTTAAAAATATTCATGCCATTTCTAGAAATTATTATTAATAGAATAATAATTTCTAGAAATGGCATGAACATTTTTGCCTAGTTTTAACGAGTTTAATGATTCCAACTACACGACATTTTACATCTACAAATTTCATGATCATTTCGATGGGCTTATCGGCACGGACCTGTTAGACAAATGGGAGGCTATTATAGATTATAAAAATGAAATACTTAAAACTAAAACTGCATCAAACCCTATAAAAGTACATGACTCACGGAACCCGAACTTGTACGAAGACATTATACCGGCAAATACTTCGAAATTACTTAGAATTCCGATTAACATTCATGACGGAGATGTATTTATAGAAGAACAAACCATATCCAACTGTATTATTGGGGAATGCTTAACTACCGTTTTAAATAATAGGGGAATAGTTGAAGTAAGTAATCCGAGTTGAAATGACGTAATATTCTCGATGGATCGAGCAATAGCTGCTGATATGTATAACGTAGAGTGTATATCCGGGAATAAACCGCCAGAACGCGTAAAAGAAGTGCTTTCGCGTCTACGCACGGATCATTTAAACGTCGAAGAACGCACGAATTAGAGCTTCTCTGTGCCCAGTACGCAGACGTTTTCTACATAGAAGGTGAGCCTTTAACATTCACGAATAAAATAAAGCATTCAATTAAAACAACAGACGAGGTTCCGGTTTATACAAAAAGTTATCGCTACCCTTATATCCATAGACAAGAAGTACAAGAACAGATAGGTAAGATGCTAGAACAGGGCATCATTAGGCCCTCAAATTCAGCATGGAGCTCCCCCATTTGGGTTGTAGCCAAGAAAGTAGATGCGTCCGGAAAGACAAAATGGCGCATTGTAGTCGACTTTCGAAAACTCAATGAAAATACCGTTGATGATAAGTACCCGATTCCCAACATAGCTGATATCTTAGACAAACTAGGTAATTGCCAATATTTTACGACCCTAGACCTTGCTAGTGGTTTTTATCAGGTAGAAATAGACCCGCAGGATATACCAAAAACAGCTTTTAATGTTGAACATGGCCACTTCGAATTTTTACGCTTGCCCATGGGACTTAAAAATAGTCCATCCACTTTTCAGAGAGTTATGGATAATGTGTCGAGAGAGATTCAGAATTCTATTTGTCTAGTGTACTTAGATGATATAATAGTCTTTAGTACGTCCCTTCAGGAACACATAACTAACCTAGAAAAAGTTTTTCAAAAATTACGCGAGTCCAACTTTAAGATACAAATGGACAAATCAGAGTTTTTAAAGCTTGAAAGAGCATACCTAGGACATGTTATCAGCAAGGATGGTATAAAACCCAACCCGGATAAAGTAACAGCAATTAAAAATTACCCCTTACCAAATACCCGTACGGAAATAAAGCGATTTCTAGGATTACTTGGTTATTATAGGAAATTCATACCAGATTTTGCTAAAATAACCAAGCCTTTGACTCAATGCTTAAAGAAAGACTCCAAAATTATTCAGGATCAAAATTATATTCAATGCTTTGAAAAATGTAAAAATTTACTTGTCAATGACCCAATCTTACAGTATCCGGATTTCACAAAAGAACTTGTACTCACAACAGATGCTTCTAAACTAGCAATTGGAGCCATTCTTTCCCAAGGTCCCATTGGGTCCGATAAACCGATAGCATACGCATCAAGAACACTTAATACAAGCGAGATAAACTACAGTACAAGCGAGATAAACTACAGTAAATCATACGCTGGCAACACTCGTTTTGTTTACATAATTTTAAATAAATTCTTAAATATTTAGAGTAAAACATTATTAATAGCTACGAAAAAGTGGTGCAATAGTTATTAACTGTTGTGATATCTAAGTGACAATGTTTGTGAAAATATTAAATCAGTGAAAAAACTAAGTGGACTTATATAATGAACAGTGGAGAACTATACAAAACAAAAGTATTAACTTGTCAAAAAACATTACAATATTGAACCAAAAACATTATAAACACAAATGGCCACCGATATGCTTAAATTTCTTCACAAATAAAATAGTAATCTCATCAAAATAAAATTGATAAATACGTTGTGAAAACAGCTGTTTTGAAATATACAAGTAGCTCCACTTTGGTCATAGACGTGTTAGCAGTGTTGAATAGATAAACTAAAAATATAGGTCTTCTACTCCACACCAGAGGGCGCATAGTGATACCAGTTTATAAACGTTGGTAGAAAGTAGTAGATAATAGCAAAAGAGTCTGCTACTCGGCACCAGCTTATAAAAGTAGTAGAAAATAGTAGATTATTTTCTACCATATTACATTATTCGAGGTTGGTCCACGATTAGAGAAACTCAATATGTCATCTACAGGGGTTATCGGTTCACAATGTTGCGCATCAGAGGCCAGCACTAGTGATATCACTCCTACACGTTCAAACCAAAACGTAACAACTAGACCAACTAAGAGGCAGGCATTATTGCCCCCTCCTAACAGTGACAATCCTCAAATCACACGCGAAGACGTTCGGGAAATAATAGACGATGCTTTGAAAACGCATTTTAATGATTTGATGAATCAGTTCAGTGCTAAAATGCGCGCAGTCTTGGACGCAGAACTTAAGCACGTCAAAGATGAGCTTCAAGGCGTAAAACAGGCTATGCAATTTGTTAACGATCAGTACGAAGAGATCTTGAAAGAGCACAAAACCAATCAAATTCACGTTAAAACCTTGCAGGAACAAAATACCCAGATGCATTCTACTATTACTGATTTAAAGGCTCGGGTCAATCAGTTAGAGCAAAACGCTCGGTGCAAAAATATTGAAATACAATGCGTACCTGAAAGGAAAACAGAAAATTTGATCTCAATCGTGAAAGAATTAGGTAAAACTGTCTCATGCGAAGTAAAGGAAAATAACATTATGCTTAGTACTCGAGCCGCCAAGATCAACCAAGAGAACACACGCCTGAGATCTATTATTGTTGAATTTAACAGCACACTCATGCGTGATCACTTTTTAGCGGCATGCATTACCTACAATAGAACCAATCCTACAAACAAACTCAACAGCTCACATGTGGGATGTAGTGGTGCTAAGTTTCCAATTTACGTTGTGGAGCATCTGTCTCCCTCTAACAAATCGTTACACGCAGCAGCGAGACTAGCAGCCAAGGAGAAAGGGTATAAGTTCGTCTGGGTCAGAAATGGTCGTATTCTTATTCGTAAGACAGAGCAAGACAGGTATATTATTGTAAAGGACATGAGTGTTTTGGAAAATTTAAAGTAATACACCATTTTCAAACAATGTGCACGATGGCATGAATGTGTAATAAAATTCAACTAAAAAGTATATTACCAAAACACGCGTGGGCTAAGAACTAAAACACATCTATTTTATAGCAATCTGGTTATAAGCAATTACGATATTGTAGTATTGACAGAGACATGGCTAAACTCTGGTGTATTAAGTACTGAACTGTTTGATGACCGCTACATGGTGTACAGGCGTGATAGAGAATCCTCAGGCTTTCATAGCGGCAAAGATGGCGGTGGAGTGTTAATCGCTGTATCGAAACTCCTGACAAGTAAGAGGATGAGTGTCTGGGAGAGTAAGTGTGAGGATATCTGGGTGTTAATAAATTTGCCTCATTGCAAATACATGCAACAATTGGCTATATGTGCAGTTTACCTCCCGCCACCAGTCTGTAGTTCAACCTTGGATCACTGTATACAAAACTGTAACTCTATATTTGATCAATATGATGGTAACTCTTGTATATTGGGCGACTTTAATCTTAGTAATATCGATTGGACGTCATCTCTTAATAATCACAGTTCCAAATTGTGTCAGACCTTAATCGATTTTGTACATGTAGCAAATTTTAGCCAGTTCAACTATGTCCGAAATAATAAACAAAAGGTTCTTGACCTTGTATTTTCCGATGTGCCTTCCTGCACAGTCACTGCCGCATCCGATGTGTTAACCTCTATAGATCAATTGCATCCACCAATCGAAATAAATATATCCATTAAAAGTAGCAAAAATCTAGATGTTAATTACAATAACCGTAGACTCTGTTATCACAAAGCTGACTATGTCGCCATTAACAATGCTTTGCCTTTGATTGACTGGGGAACTTTGCGGTCTGAACACTTGGATGTTAATTCTATGGTGAAAACATTTTACACTATACTGAATGAAATAATTCAAAGGTATGTTCCCCGTAAAACACCTGTAAATCACAAATATCCGCCGTGGTTTGAACGATCACTCATACATATGTTAAAAGAAAAACGTAACCTGCATAACCGGTTTAAAAAATATAGGAACCCAATGGATAAGGTTGAGTTCAAAATATTAAGTGTAAGGTGCTCAAAACTGGCGTCAGAGTGTTATAACGATTACATTGCTGACATAGAGAATAAAATAACCGATAATACAAAATTCTTCTGGTCATTTATCAAGGCTAAGCGAAATGATCCAAGCTTTTATCCAAGTTCCATAACAAACGGCACCATTACCAAATCGGATGGTGAAGGCATTAGTAACCTGTTTGGCGCCTATTTTGCCCGAGTCTATACAAAGTCAAATTCTAATGAGAAATTTGTATCGTCTAGTTACTTAGATTTTGTAAATAAAAATAGTTCATCTTTCGGCACACTTCTTATAAACAACAAAGAAATAATGAATAAATTAAAAAGTCTAGATATTACAAAGGGGGCTGGGCCTGATGGAATCCCACCAATTTTTGTTAAGAACTGCGCTTCTAACCTAGTAACCCCACTGCAAATTATCTCTGAAATGTCCATCGCCAGCGGTGTCTTTCACGACGAATGGAAATTTGCTAAAGTGGTACCTATCCACAAGTCAGGTAGCAAAGAAGACGTTACCAATTATAGACCAGTTTCCATCCTCTCCACAATGGCGAAGGTATTCGAGTCCTTAGTTTGTCCCTACATTCAAAATTATTTCTCGAAATATTTGTCGGCTAATCAACACGGATTCGTAAGGCGAAGGTCTACTTCTACGAATCTGACTTTATTTGTAGAAGACTTGGCTGAAGCCATTGACCACCATCAAGAGGTGGATGTAATTTATACTGATTTCAGTAAAGCCTTCGACAAAGTTCCTCATTCCATACTAATTAACAAATTATCACTTTATGGCTTTTGTGGCAATTTTCTTGATTGGTTGCATTCATACCTGTCTGATCGGTCTTCGTATGTAGTGATAAATGGCTTCAGACCTCATATGTTTTCTAACTCCTCCGGTGTGCCGCAGGGATCCCATTTGGGACCCATTTTGTTCAACATATTTATAAATGATTTACCAACTACCATTTTAAAATCCAACGTTTATATGTTTTCCGACGACCTGAGTATTATTCACACCACTGAGGACATAAACATGTTACAACATGACTTGGATCACGTTTACCGCTGGTGCAATAACAACAAAATGCACCTTAACATTGATAAATGCTATCACGTAAAATTCTAATTTAATATAATATAAATTAATTCTACCAGATCATCTTACTCAATAGGAAGCCACCCCATACGTCAGGTAGATTCAATAAAGGACCTCGGTGTAATTTTGGACAACAAACTAACATTTGGACTTCAAAGAGAAGATACTATCAAAAGAGCATCAAAAATGTTAGGATTTGTCATAAGAAACGGTAAAATATTTCGTAAACCACATACGAAAATATTATTACACAATACTTTAGTGCGAAGTATTCTTGAATATTGCCCTGTTGTCTGGAGACCTCATTACTCTACTCATATACCCAGACTTGAAAGAATCCAGAAGCGATTCTTGTGGCACTTGGCATTTTCAACCGGTTTAGCTAAAACGGCGAGAAAATATGAAAACAGGCTAAGCGTTTTCAAAATATCATCACTCGAAAAAAGAAGAACGCTTCTGGATTTAAATTTTGTGTATAAGCTTCTGCACAGTGAGGTAGAATGTTCCGCGCTTGTTAGTAAATTGAATTTCAAAGCTCCAAGTCGAATACCCCGTGGTACAATAAACCTTATGGTCCCTCCGTTTCGATCCACAGTTTTGGGCTACAACTCACCCATTCCTAGATTATGCAGAGCTGTAAACAAATATTGCACGAACAACGTTGATATGTTTAGCATGACAAGGAATGAATTCCGGAGGCACATCTTTGTTAGTGTGCTTGACTGATTAGATTGCAATAAAATAAACATCAACTATGGAAATTATTTACTTTTTAATATTATTTGAAATTGTCATATTATTATTTAAATTAACAATTAAAATTTATTTGGTTGAATTTAATTTAAGTGTATCGGAATTTATTTATATTTGTATCTTTTCTGTTCGGTTGTGTCTATTTGATAGTTGTTTCATGTATGTAATAATAATGATGGTATGACATTGTTAAAAATCACGCTAGGCTTCCACTTATTGTAAAATGTTATCATTTGCCTACTGCTATTGAAGTTGAATATTGGAACAACGTGTTAGGTATATAAATAGTTTAAGCCTAGATCAAATTACATAATATCTAACTTGTTTTATATATATATATTTTTTTGTTTTTTATTTTTTTTAGTTGTTCACATTATTAGTACATTATACATTTTCATTACAATTAAATAAGTTTTATATCCGATGCATGCGGTATTCACCTTTAATTAGTTATGCAATTCATGTATTCAAATCTATAATATATATGATTTTTGGAGTTGTAGATATTGTATAACTGTTGGTGGATCTAAAAATAAATAAATAAAAGGAATTACTTGCTATTGTGTGGGCCACAAAATACTTTCGACCTTATCTTTTTGGTAGGAAATTTAAAATTGTAACAGACCATCGTCCTTTACAATGGATTATGAATATTAAGGAACCCTATTCCCGCTTGACACGTTGGAGGCTACGCCTCAGTGAATATGACTACACAGTAATTTATAAGCCAGGTAAAATAAATTCTAACGCCGACGCCCTATCGCGTATTAAAATTCATAATGAGGAGTCTAGTTCTATTGTAGTTAATACTTCAGACAAATCTGATTCAGAAAGAACCAAAAGTATCGATTTTAGAACTGATAGTATTCATAGTGATATAGAAAACCCTATCCTAGAAGTTCCTATCACCGATGATCCGCTCAATAAATTTAGTAGACAAATTGTATTCAACGTTGTTGGCGATGTCAAAAGTAGGCCTAGCATATCTAAGCCTTTCGAAACCCATACGAGAACCTGCATTCAAATATCCAAATCAAACCTCGAACAAGATGTCATAGCCGCGGTAAAGGAATATGTGAACCCAAAAGTAAAAACAGGATTTTTAATTAACCTGGCACTTGAAATGTACGCGATAATACCGGTCATACAAAGATATTTTAAAAATTCAGCTATGAATTTAGTCCTTTGTAAATCAGAAATTGAAAAAGTTAAGGATTACCTAAAACAGCAAGAAATTATTAAAAACTATCATGAAGGCAAAACTAATCATAGAGGCATCAATGAATGCTACTTAGCTCTATCAAAACGTTATTTCTGGCCAAAAATGAAAGACCAAGCAATGAAGTACATTAATGAATGTTCCATCTGTGGCCAAGCTAAATATGACCGTAATCCAATAAAACCTAGATATCAAATTGTACCACCGCCTACCAGGCCTTTTGAAGTCGTGCACTTAGATTTACTTAGCGTAGATAGTATTAAGTACTTAACTATTATTGACGCATTCTCGAAATATGCACAGGCGTATTTACTGAGAGATACCACAGTCATTAGCGTAGTTCAGGCTCTATTATCGTTCTCTTCTCATCACGGTATGGCTTTAAGATACATTACAGATAATGGCCCCGAATTCACAAACCAGCTATTTTTAGAGTTCACTAGGTTACACAAGATTCACCACCATAAAACGTGTCCCAATACACCCAATGAAAATAGAATGATAGAACGCTTCCATAACACTTTACTTGAACATTTGCGTATCTTAAAATTAGAACATCGAAATGAATCTGTTACCAACCTCATGACATACGCTATAATAGCTTGCAATAGTTCGATCCATAGCTTCACAAAATGCCGTCCAATAGATATAATAACTGGTCATTTCGATCCGCGAGATCCTTTAGACATGAATATAACGGAGCACCTATTACAAGAATATATTCAAAGCCATCGAAAGCGAATGTTAAAAGTGTATGAAATTATTAATGAAACTGCTCTTTGGCACCGCATTGAAATAATTGAGAACATTAATAAGAACCGCGAACCGGAGCAAACTTATACACCTGACCAACGAGTCCATGTTAGGAATCCTTTGGCCAATAGACAGAAGCTAGCAGCTCGATAAACTCACGACACAGTATTAGCAGACTTGCCAATACATATCTGTACAAAAAGAAAGAGAGGGCCCGTACCTAAATCGCGAATAAAACGGGTACCTAATAGTGCTCGTTTGTTGCAGGATGAAGCCAGTCCTACTCATAATGATGCTGGCTCAAGGCCTGAAGCTGGTCCAAGCGGACGAGATAACACTTGAAAGCCTAAAAGACGGACCGGGTATTCTTCCTTTCAATCTAGGGCCCACTAGAATTATTACACACTTCCATTCCTTTGTTCAAATAATAAATTTAGATAATGTACGAAATAGGTTAGAATCTGTTCGAGAAAAGTTAAGCGATCTAATACCACAATTAAATAATAAAACATCGTCACTTTATGCCACATGTAAAATATCTAGAAACTAAATTAAATTTTATGTCAGAACAATTAGAAACTTTTGAAGCGCGACGTTTAAAAAGAGGTCTCGTAGACGGTCTTGGTTCCGTGACTAAAAGTATCTCCGGAAATTTAGACTATACTGATGCACTAAAGTACGACAATGCTATTGCAATTTTACAGAGAAATGAACATATTCTAGCTATTGAACTTAATCATCAAATAAGTTTGAGCAAGCAGTGGGCCTCTCATAGTTCAAATGTTACCGATAGGATCGTAGAAAATCAGGTCAAAATAGAAAAGATTATTAACACTATCTTAGATAGTAAAATAAGAAAAGAAAATGATGTGATTAAGTACTTTCATTTTGCTCAGCTACTTGTGATACTAGGAGATGATATAGACAATTTGTCCCAGGAATTGGCAAAATTACAAAACCTATAGGCATTTATAAGGGCTAAAAGTATTCACAATTCCGCTCTTAATTATGATACGTTTAAAGTAATTATAGATAGATTAAAGGATTTATATAGTACAGAAGTAATCTTAGATATTAGTTTTAGAGAATATTTTGACTTATTTAGATTAGGATACTCGTAGCGTCATCTACCTTCCTATCTATAACTAATCGCATCAACGTCAATCGTTCCACGCTTGTCTAGTGCGAGCGATACCATATTTCCGTCCCTGTCTCCCATTCCCTAAGGAGGGGCACGCCTTTCGCGGATTGGTCGCCGCAAAACGTCGACGCGAGAGACAGTCCAGAACTTTCGAGAACATTCGATACGCTAAATACGCGTCCGCCATACCGTATCGCACCGCGCCGCTCCCGCTATAATTATCACCGCTTATATAAACCGCTCGCAAGTGGAAGTGATTTGTGTAGTGAAGTGAATCAAGCAGCTTCATCCCGAAACACCAGGAGACTACCCTTCTGAGACGAAGAAGATCGCCGTACAAGGTAAGTGCCCTCCGTCCTTGGAATATCCTATACCCACTCACAATCATCTCTCCCATTCCAATCCTACATCCTCTTCCCTTATTCCTTTCTAGGCGACCCAGAACTCGCCCTAATACAGTCCATTTTTCTGCTCCAAGTCGCCTAGAACCCTACGGTTTCGGTGTATCGCCGAACCATTTTTTTGATCCATACGAGTCGGATTCATTTACGTTTTTATACGTTATATCGCTTTACCTAGGCAGTTATAGCACCTAGCTATACTCCTAATATATTCACATAACCGTCACATGGTTGTTTCCGCCTGCATCAGTAGGTAAACTTTTATGTAGCTACCTACTTACTCAATTATTATTTCTGGAACTATCATAGTTGTCTTGTAAATCTCATATTTCGAGCAACTTTTAATTCCACAGCTCTAAAGTGTTGCCTACTTAGCCTACTTAGGTAAAATAATAGGTACATTAGATATTCTTACTTTGTTTCGTTCTCATTAGCTTATACTTACGTAAGCATGTCACAACAAAAGAAGTCACGCGTGTCGGAAGACAAAGAGATGACAATCTTAGAAGCAAAACGCAATATTTTATTTGAGCGTATTCAAAACATCTATGAACGCTCAAAAACCGCATCTATTTCCGACAGTAATAGCAAAGCATTTCTTAGTTATTGTATGACAGTAGATAGTATTCGAACAGATTTTCATAAGTTGTTAGACGATTATAACGCAAGATTACTTTCTATCAATCCTGATGAAAAACCGAACTATCAGGCGTACACCTCATTCGAAGATCTTTATTGTATTATTAAGCGTATACAATCGCAATTGGAGGGTAAATGTTCAGCAGAGCCCGTTGCCCGTAAACCGAGATTACCGCCAATCGAGATTATGTCGTTTGACGGAGATATACGAAATTGGCCGTTATTCTATGCGAGTTTTAAGTCTACAGTGCACGATAATGGTTCTCTGACAGATGCTGACAGGTTGTACTATTTAATAGGTAAACTGTCACCGAAGGCCCAGTCCGTATTTGCAGGTGTCACACCCAGTGCTGAGAATTATCAGGTCATATTTCAGTCACTACTTGATAGATATCAGGACACGCGCGTCCTAGCGTCTACCTACTTTGACCAAGCTTTAAATCTCAAACTGTCCAGCAACGCGTCTGTCTCGAATTTCCAGCTGTTTATTGATAACTTCGTAACCGCGGTTAATTCTCTTAGGAACTTAAAATTAGAAGATCTTTCCGACTTTATGTTGCTTCAACTCGCTTTAAAAAAGTTTGACACTGATACAATTCGCGCATTCGAGATGACGGAACGCAATAATAAAATACCTACACTAGATAGTTTTATTTCGTTCATCAAAGATCAGTGTCGAATATTTCATAATACGCAGTCTGGTTCACCTGGCCCGTCTAACACTAACAGCAACAAACAAAGGTTGAATAAATCGCGAAATAGTAATAATAACTCGGTCCCTGATCCGCAATCTTACGTAACATGCTCGGAATCTAATAGTAATAATTCACAGAAGTGTCTGTACAGTAATGTGGTGCACGACCATTTATATAATCCAACCGCTCGTTTTAAATGCGTAAAAGATAACAAGGCTTGCATTCATTGCTTAAGCATAAAACAAGTAATTGTTCTAGTAAGACAAAGTGTCGCTTATGCAATAAAAAACATCATTCATTGCTACATTTCGATAAAGATAACCCGTTGTCAAGCCAAGCCGCTAACCTTGACACACTTACATCGCAGGTGCAGGCCACGGTGCCTTCCCCCTGCACGCCTCAGGGCGAGGTATCGTTGTATACGACGTCCATTGCGCGGGCGACGCGCACGCGAGGACGGCATTCGCGCATCTATAATGATCCGCGCAGGGCCAAAACGCAGTGTATGACGTCTAAGACTGTTCTGTTAGCGACAGCGCAAGTTATCGTATATGATGTTAATGGGTCGCCGCACATGGTACGTTGTCTGCTAGATAGCGCATCTCAGACCAATTTAATAACGTTTGAGTTATTCAAACGCCTCGGATTATGGAATAACTTTAGAAATACTAGTTCGGTGGTCAAGGGAATCGGCGGTTCAGAAAAACATTGCAAGGATTCCGTAGATATTAAAATACATTCGCGTTTTGATGGAGACATTAATTTTAACATTTCTTCGCTTATCGTGGAGCGTATCACGGACGCATTGCCGAACGCTAATGTGGACGTAGCATCGCTCACTCACCTTGAGTCATTGCCGCTGGCAGACGCGGAGTTTGCGAATACGGCAGGCATTGATCTTTTGATCGGAGCTTCAATATTTCCGCACTTGCTACTAACTGACATAGTACGTAGTGAGCGATATGATTTACCGCCTGCTATTGAGACGGTATTTGGGTATGTGATTATGGGTACCGTACCTACGTTACATACTTCTCATTGTATTACGTCTTGTTGTTGTTCTGTTCTTCAAGAGATCAAGGTGGGTGCTAAAACTGTGTGTAAGATAAAGCTCTAATTAGCTATGCTATGCTATGCTATGCTATGCTATGCTATGCTATGCTATGCTATGCTATGCTATGCTATGCTATGCTATGCTATGCTATGCTATGCTATGCTATGCTATGCTATGCTATGCTATGCTATGCTATGCTATGCTATGCTATGCTATGCTAAGCTATGCTATGCTATGCTATGCTATGCTATGCTACGTCATACTAAGCCATGCTATGCTACGCCATGCTATGCCATGCTATGCTACGCCATGCTATGCCATGCTATGCTACGCTATGCTATGCCATGCTACGCTATGCTATGCTATGCTAAGCTACGCTACGCTACACTATACTATACTACACTTCCGCTTTGTATATGGATGACCTTGCCTGTAGTGTCATACCCGCTCCGCTAGTAATTTCGCTTTGTGAAGAGCTCATTCAGCTTTTCAAGCGAGGCCAGTTTGATCTTGTCAAATGGACAAGCAACTCTAAGGAGGTTCTCGCACGCATACCAGATTCTCATAAGGCTTCTCCAGACATTGAGTTTGAGAAGTCTGTACCGCATAAGGTTCTCGGTTTACGCTGGGACAAATCTTGCGATAGTTTTCGGTTTGACGTCTCACCACCAGATGATAAGTGCACCAAACGCACTATGCTGTCCACAGTGGCTCGACTATGGGACATAATGGGTTTTGTGGCTCCCACACTTTTGTACGCCAAGCTCTTGATCAAGGAACTTTGGCTATCAAAGTGTGACTGGGATGAAACACCCCCTGACCATACTGTCGCCACTTGGGGCCAGTTTTGTATTGAGCTTACCGCGCTCAATCAAATTACTATTCCGCGTCATCTTGGGTTGGTAGATGGATGTACCATCAACTTTATAGGTTTCGCTGACGCCAGCGAGCGTACTTACGGCGGAGTCATATATCTGCAAGTCCGCATTGGTTCTAACTACTCGGTGCAGTTAGTTTGTGCCAAGTCTAAGGTCTCGCCTGTTAAAACCATTTCGGTTGCGAGACTGGAGTTGTGCGCGGCCCTTCTGCTGTCTCAGTTGCTCCGCAAGGTTCAAGACACAGTTTTGCCCCACTACCCCATTAATAAAATATACGCATTTTCCGACTCCAAAGTAGTGCTCGCTTGGATTCATTCTTCTCCTCATCGCTGGCAGACTTTTGTCGCCAACCGCGTTAGTAAATTGATTGAACTTGTTCCCGCTACTTGTTTCAATCACGTCGCGGGTTATTGTACTCGTCTTCAGGAAGAACTTTCCACAAATCATATTGACTGGAAGTTTATTCCACCAGCATCACCACATTTCGGTGGATGTTGGGAAAGCATGGTCAAAGTAATTAAAACGCATCTCTTCAAGGTTATAGGTCAACAGATCCTCTCTTACGAAGAGCTTTTAACTGTCCTTGCACAAGTCGAGGCACTGATCAACTCGCGTCCGCTCACGGCATTGAGTAGTGACCCTGCAGAACCATCCGCGTTAAGCCCTGCACATTTTCTGAACACAGTGCCATTATCGTCATTTCCGGCTCCTGAAGCAGACTCTTCAAGCTTGCTCCAGAGACATACTCTGCTGGATAAACTCGTGCAGTCGTTCTGGCGGCGCTGGCGTGCGGAGTATCTACACCAGCTTCAGGCTAGATCCAAGTGGAATAGTCCTGCATTCCCTATACAGGAGGGTACGTTGGTCGTCATAATACATGATAATGCTCCGCTGCTTTCATGGCCGTTAGCCATCGTAGAGAAATTGCATACCTCCAAGGACGGTACAACTCGCGTTGTTACCGTGAAAACCGCTAAAGGGAGTTACGTGCGCCCTGTTGTACGTCTCTGTCCGCTTCCAATTCAGTGAGATCTAGCCTGAAGTTGGACCTACCTCTTAGTTTAGGTATTTAGTTAGTAGTTTTCGCTATTATTGCGTTTGTAGTTTTCGCTAAAGTTAATTTAGATTAATTTTATTGTCATATCGCTGTCTTAGCCTATTGATGGGTTATGCGGTAGTACACGCAACATAGCTAAGTTCAATTCTATTTTTTTTAAAGGCAACCCTTTAGGGCCGGTGGGATATGGTAGCGCCATCTACCTTCCTATCTATAACTAATCGCATCAACGTCAATCGTTCCACGCTTGTCTAGTGCGAGCGATACCATATTTCCGTCCCTGTCTCCCATTCCCTAAGGAGGGGCACGCCTTTCGCGGATTGGTCGCCGCAAAACGTCGACGCGAGAGACAGTCCAGAACTTTCGAGAACATTCGATTCGCTAAATACGCGTCCGCCATACCGTATCGCACCGCGCCGCTCCCGCTATAATTATCACCGCTTATATAAACCGCTCGCAAGTGGAAGTGATTTGTGTAGTGAAGTGAATCAAGCAGCTTCATCCCGAAACACCAGGAGACTGCCCTTCTGAGACGAAGAAGATCGCCGTACAAGGTAAGTGCCCTCCGTCCTTGGAATATCCTATACCCACTCACAATCATCTCTCCCATTCCAATCCTACATCCTCTTCCGTTACCTTTTCTAGGCGAGCAGAACTCGCCCTAATACAGTCTATTTTCCTCTTCCAAATCGCCTAGTACCTACGGTTTCGGTGTATCGCCGAACCAGATACTATTATAAGAATAATGATATAATCTTGGTAATTAAATTTCCAATCGTCAGTCCTACTAACTATATCCTTTACGAATTATCCTTGGCTCCAAATCGTGATAGTAAGATTATGATCCCAACCTATCCATATGTAGCAATCCACGAGAAAGTTCTACTGTACATAGAGACAGAATGTCCGAAGTATAGTCACGGTCATCTTCGCGAGGACAACTTAAGCCGACACTACGGAGAACAAACGGCCTGCATTCAACATCTTATACTCCAGCAACGTATCCACGAAACCTGTCGATTTACGTCAGTAATCTCATCTTCTGAAGCCATGCAACAGTTGGACGATCGCCACTACATTCTGAGCTTTCCCATCCAAACGAAGATTCGCTTGACCTGTTCTGAAGACCAATATAGAATACTGCAAGGAAGCTACCTAGCCGTAATACCGAAAGGTTGCGCTTTACAAACTTCAACGTTCATCATCACTAACCACCACGATCAAGTTAAAGGACAAGTATTGAACATTTTGAACATTGAATTCAGTAATGAATATCGTTACAAAACAGCAGTGAAGAAAGTCTTAAAGCTGAAGAGCATAGATTTGAGTCACCTACACTCAACTAATTGTAGAATTGCACTACAAGAACCAGTGACTTTGGAATCGTCAAACATGGATGCTATCTATCACACGACTATACCTATCTACGTGATCTTCGGTGCATCAGTACTCATTATCATCGCCATTCTAATTCGTCGTAAATGTATGCATCTCCAGAAGGCCAGTTATGATACCGACCAGAAAGCAGAAGAGGTAACCAGCTCGCAAGAAATTCATGATAGCCACGTCAGAAAGCCAATGTCACTATCCGCACTATTTTCGACGAAAGTCTCCAAATAGTTGCTGATCCTGCGGAGGGAGATGTTAAGGAACAATCATAACCAATGACGCATCCCACCACGTTCTGAGAAGTCACCGCCGTCGCTTCGCTGTTTCGCAAAGACCTCCGAGCATCGGGCGCTACCGAGAATTATCTTACCGTGGGGACTGATTATGATTCATCGATTGCACTATATTGTTCGATTTAAATCAATATAATTATTGTCTTCACTTTACGTTCTCACATCGAACTATCGTCACGTCTCCTAATTATAATTAATTGTATAATTATCTTTAATTAAATTCTAAATACAATTATTAGTTTCGGTTTTATTTTGCATCCTCAACGGCAGCCTGACGTAATTAACAGACAAACAGACAAACACACAAACAGGTAAACAAATAGACCAAGTTTTTTTTAGATTCTTGCTCTATTACTGTTTCTTAGCCTCCATGAGTTTATTTTTTGAAAATATATTCAATGTACAGGAATAATTTTTTACTGTCTTATTATATGTATAGATATAGATAAATAAGTTTAGTCGTTCATCTAAATGTAAACTTTTATCTTTCTGCATTTAAATTTTTTTAAAGTATGGGTTGTTCTTTATTACCCATAAAGAACAACCCGTTCTTTTATCCGTCTGTCTATTACTCTCTCTTTTCTGATAAGATAACTCCTTGAACAGTATTGCAGCCTTGCAGGAGCTGAAGAAGCATTTATACTGTCGCGGTATAAACCCTAGTGACGTTAACCTTAGGATTTTTCCGTCACTCAAAGTTGAGTTTGGGACCTAGTGGACGGGATTTGTTCGACTCCTGAAAGAATATTGGTTAACCAGGTCGTGCCACACTACTGTGGCGTCATTGAATTCCTCTAGTGGCGGCGTGAAACTACCAGTGCATGCAGTGGTTTGGAATGCAACCCTGCGCCAAGAAACGTTAACATAACCCAACTTAACCTATAATCGCATAATCATAAGTGAACGCAAGCAATGGGTAATTGCGTTCATTTATTGTTTGTACCAAAACCGTACCATATTCTTACCATTGTAAAAACTGCACAAAATTGCATACCTCAAACATTTTTTTACCGTAAAACAATAAAGGATTTTATCGCATTCTTTGATCAAATGAAATAAAAGAAAATCTTACAAGGAACCCATAACGTGCAAGCCACAGCCGTACTTGCTCGTTATTTTTTATATTTTAGCACTTTAACCATTATAGTTTTAGTCGAATGTACTGGTATGAACCGATACGCAAGAAATATAAAAGAATAAGTGGGAGAAACAAGAAAACTCAAGAAGTTGTGATGGTGGTTTTTAGTGCACGACTTGACTATTCTTTTCCTTACTTTATGATTCTGATAGATATATTGACACATATTGATAAAAATGGAACAGGACGAAGGGGAAGACCTAGGTGGACCTTCTCGGACCAGATTGGAGACATCCTAAAAAAAGGACAGACCAGAAGTACCCTAAACAGAAGAGCATGCATGAGAAACTTGATGGGAGTGAATGAAGCAAGAGAGGTATGTCAGGATCGTTGCAAATGGCGTTCCGTAGTCTCTGCCTACCCCTCCGGGAAACAGGCGTGAGTCTATGTATGTATGTATGATAAAAGTACTTCACGCGTTGTCGGTTTGATTAAGGAATGACACATAGTGCGATCCATTGTCCTTGAAATGTATAACTTCATAAATAATTATGCTATTGACGGACAACACAACGTTACCAGGAGGGATAAGCTTATAAAGTACAACACATTAAGTAATTAACTTTATTATTCTATTGCAAATAGTTGTTGATGTAGGTACAATGAAATATGTCGGCGGTGGCCCAGTTTGAAAAAAAAATCCCTTGGCTCGCTCATAGAATCGAGGCACACTAGAAACTGGTCTTGTATACAAATGTCAAAGTTTGTGTAAAGTAGCACTGGAAGCGACGATGTCTTGCTGAGCGATTCTCACCCTTATGGTGTTCTAGCGGTTCTAGTTGTTCGACTGTACATGAACTCCAATAGTTTTGTGGTGAAAAGCGACCAAAAATCTGTGGAGGTTACTTGTAATTTATTTTTTGTATTATGCTACCTTGTCCGTGTGGTGACGGATTAAGAATACGGATTGTCACCATCCCTTATCATCCCATGGGTGTCTTAAGAGCCGACAGAGGGAGTATATTATGCAGAGAACAGCACTGTAAGAGAAGGAAAACTTGATACTTATTTGTCCTCCACGCAACGCCACCAGTAATAATGTACATATTATATTGCTAGTGTATCAGTACCTGTAGTTTAAGTTTATTTGTTTGATAAGTTTTTTTGTTGTCTCATAAGTTTGTGTTGAGGTGCAAATAAAACATTTTCATTTTTCATTTTCATTTTCATACAAACCCTATACCAACCCGTTTGGCTAGCGTGGTATAGTAGGCCAATTCCTCCTTTCAAAGGAGAGGCCTAGTCCAGCAGTGGACTGTTAAAGGCTGATGATGAATATGCTACCTAGAACTGATGTGAAATAAATGTCTCTATTCAATTGCTGCTAGGGCATTCCAAATGAGGCATTCGGCTTGCATACAGATCCCTGCTTTTCACCTTAGTCCGTTCACACAACTACTCATATTATTTTCCTTCGTTCTTTAAACAGTGAGTGCCTCTAGTAATTGTAGCTTTAATAAGCAGTATATTCAGTCAGTGTATGAAAAAACATGGGCAACGTTTTTACGAGAAAAATATAAATTGCCCGACCTGGAATAATAATTTGTGGCTCAATTGCCATAATTGGGAATCGAACCCAGGGTTTGTGACGGCTATCCGTTAGCATTATGTTAAATATATTATGATATTTGACATAAATATAGACGTAAGATATTGCAACATAACTGTAGAATAAAATTTAAGAAAATATTTTTTTAAGGGTATCTCCCCTACATAATTAGTGGTATTGAATTTTTTTTTGGTTGAGTACCCCATCATGTGGGGTATCATTGGATATGTTTTAAGAAAATATTATTAGTTTGCTCAAATCATTTTTCGATCAAGTGATTGGTTTGTCAAATATCACGCTTTGAAGTGAAAAAATTGTTAGACTCAAGTGTCCCCCCCCTCTGCCGGCTAAACTATTAATTTGGAAGAGGTGAAAAAAATCACAAATGTAGTACATATAACGAATTTAAAAGGAAAACTATCACGGCTAAGTAGATATCACTAGTTTACGAGTAATCGTCGGTTTACTTATAAATACCTATTTCTGTGAGTTTACATTGGGCGCGCTGGCTTAATCTTAAAGATATACGTACTTTGGTATATAATGTACTACGGTACTACTTACGTATGTATAGTAGTAGTATATCTTGGAAACCACATTTTATGTATACAATACATAACTGGATAAATACCTAGTATTTTTCTAAACAAAACTTAGGTTCTTATAATAGTGTTATTAAAATTATTTTTTCAGCAAAATAAACAGTCGGATTTGTTGTACATTAATACCCTTTGTAGCAAGTCATTATGGGCAACTACGGAACCCTACATTGCGCGTGGCCCGATACGCACTTGGCCGGTTTTACATTAAGGGATCGTTGACGTTTGCTCGGAAACGCGAGGTTACTTAAGTGCAATGCGAGTACGCAACAGTAGTGATTCGGACAGCGGAACCTCAACCGAGACAGACAAACCTAACGTTTTGTCTGTCTCGGTTTGAGGAAAGTAGAAAAAAAATGTTTCGCTGAAAAATATAATAGGAGCAATAATAGGAGCCCTGCTTCACAGGGCTCCTATTATTGTGTTCAGGGTCACAAGGAAACCTAACATAACCTATTAAGTTGAACTGATGAATGAAATAAGTTGAATGACGGCCTTCATCATCGCCGACAAATCAGAGAGCAGTGTGTTTTGTGCTGTATTTTAAAGAAGCTTAAAATTAAAAGTTATTCTGTGATTGGTTGAACCGTTTATAATCTTACGAATGGATATGTTTTACTTTATAAATTTACAAGGAGGCGTCGCAAATATATTAATTTCCAAAAATATCCGCGTAAAGTAATACAATTTATCTCCCGTCTAGAATCCTACGAACATTTATAAATTTGCGGTTCTTATTATTTTCCGGTGACATATATATAATAATATAATGAAGTACGCTCTACCTCTATGATGTCGAATAAAAAACAAAGTTAATGAAACGTAGCTGTGCGAATATTCTACTTCTCAGTACAACTAGCAAATTTCATTGAAATATAACTTTGCATAGCAATGAATGTACTAAAATATACAGATAATTATATCACTTATCTATATTGGTATGTAAGAAGTACATTATCTGTACATTATAGTACATTTCCTAACGAAGACTGGAAGATAACGTCTATGACTCCGTCAGTATATAATCTGTGTATATGAAGCTTTTAAGCTTACTAAATTAAAATAATACTTCACACACTAAATAAATCTTTGTTGAAGGAGACCTGCCAAACGTACAACTAACAGACACAAAGATTACTCAGAAGCAAAACTAGGAATCGTTGCAAGCCGGTCCAAACTTTGTACAAAACTAGAGGTACTTATTCCTTATCTTAGTCAGTAAACGCGATTCAGATCCTTTTAATAAACGTGTAACAAGAAATATTAAATTGTACACAGTGTTTTCCCGTGTGGAAGACGAACGCGTGATACTCGGTGCTGTATCAATCGTTGCTTGACCCACAACGTCATCCATGCAATCAAAAATAAATGATTTATGGTGATGCTTATCTCAATGGTGGGCTACCTATACAAAAACTAATTTAAAAATTAAATCGACCTACGACAATTTTTGTTTTTTATATCTATTCCTTACTTTTTAATGCGTTAGTACTTACCTATATCTAAAAAACTACTAATCCTACTTTCATGAAACTTGCACTGTTCCCTAGGTTAGAATATAATATCTGCTTAAAACTAAAAAGGCCTAAAAAGATTTAACACGAAATTCTCAGAAACCAAAAGTAGTTTACAAGAAATGTCCGGGCAAACATACATACACTTACGAAATTTTGCTCTCGTGCCTAGAAACCTAAAGAGCTGATGATATTCTAATATTATACATTTCTATCAACATCAGATACATACAGGTCGAATTGGTTACTTACGTCGCGCGTCGGTTAAAAAGCATAAGCAAAACCTACACTCAAATCTAGTACACAGACCGGTAAATTTTCCTTATTTAAATTATATGAATGTACGCAATTTCGTACATTTTAATTATTTGTACAATGTAACTCTGTCACTAGCTAATCCCGTGGGATTACTCGTCCGCGTGTCATCATGTAATGTAGGGGCCAAAAGGGGTGAAGTGTCGACATCACAGCGGTGTATTCGCGCAAGGGTAGGCAGAGGTAAATTTCAGTCAAATCTCAACGACCTTGTTTAAGTTATCTGTATCTGTATTCACAGTAATTACAAAATATAAACAAAATTAATGTATCTTGGATATTTTTTACAAATAAATTGCAGCGAAATCTCGGGATACTCGTATAATTCTAGAAATATTAGGGGTTAAAGTATCAAATTGCCGTTTTATTGTAATAGGTACTTTGAATTGATATAGAATCTTCATGGTTTGAGGTTTTTGAATGAAACTTTTATCACATGGTTTCTATGATGTTCTTCTTTTAAAAATGTGAAACGTTTAAATATCGACTTTCAATTGTTTTTGTTATTCAACTTAGACAAGAAAGATGGATACTGCGAAAATTCGAGGGCTTTTTGAATACGAGTTCCGACGCGCAAGTAACGCGGCAGGAACAGCCCGCAATATCAATGTTGCGTTTGGTCATAAGCAGACCCCTCGGTCTGCTCATGAACTCACCGTGCAATTTTGGTTTAAAAGCTTTCGCGGTGGAAACATCGACTTGAAGAACGAGCCACGAAGAAGACCACCCAGGCCCACACAGGTGAATAACGATGAATTAAGGGAGATGGTGGAAGCCGATCATGGTCAAACTACCCAGGAATTAGCGGCATGGTTAGACGTTACCTTACCCACAATATTGACTCATTTGCGTCAAATCAATAAAATAAAAAAAACGAAAAATGGGTGCCTCATGATTTGACTGATCTGCAGAAAGAAGCGCGAGTTGAAACTTGCCTTTTTGAATCGGTACAGAAATGAAGGAATATTGGATCAAATTGTGACATGTGATGCAAAGTGGATTTTTTATGATAACCGTAAAAGAATAATGCAATGGCTGACCCCAGGTCAAACGCGACAACAGTGTCCTAAAGCAAAGCTTACAAATAAAAAGGTAATGTTAACTGTTTGGTGGTCTCAGCATGGTGTTATTCACTATAGTTTTCTCCGATCTGGTCAAATAATAACAGCAGATGTCTATTGTACCGAACTCCGAACAATGTTGGCAAAACTAGCAGTAAAATCGCCCCGACTCATGAATCGATCTTTACCATTATTGCTCTATGACAACGCGAGACCTCATACAGCACGAGAAACTGTTTTGACTCTTCAGGAACTACAGTTAGAAACCATTTGTCATCCTCCGAATTCGCCAGACCTTGCTCCAACGGACTACAATTTTTTTCGTAATTTGGACAATTATCTACGTGACAACAAGTTTTCTGCCCAGGAGGCAGTACAAAATGCTTTCACACAGTTTGTGCAGTCTAGATCCTCAGAGTTCTATCACAAAGGCATAAATGAACTGCCTGTTAGATGGCAGCAATGTATAGATAATGGTAACTATTTTGATTAAATAAATATATTACAAATTAAAAATAATCAATTTTGATTTTCAGTACAAATCGGCAATTTCATACTTTAACCCCTAATTAAAATTTTAATTTCAATCTCGCTAATGTGTCGTAGTATTTAACTTTGCTCATAGAATATCATCCTAAATATAACAATTTGACTATACATACAGCGAAGTGGTTGTAACGCATGTCGAGTGTTTGATTCTCGCTTGGTACATTTGCGTGTTTCACGAATTATTTTAACCGCTACATAAAAATGTTTGTAAAGTCCCCCGACGACACAAGATTTTATCCCGAAGCTTGAGTGGTATTTTTAGAGATAAAACAATAATCCAAACAATGTCTCAATAAGCTGTTACAAACCATCTTTGCTTACAACTCATCCAACGAGGCAATTCGATCAAATTAAATTTATTATTACATATCCAGCAACGTCAAAAAGCACGAATTTCAAAGGTATGTCTGTGATCAAAAAATCTGAATATCTTTACCAAGGGATATTAGGGAATATTGTTGTAAAATTATTAACATGCCAATAGATATTGGAGGTAGGGAATATGTCGAGTACCGACAGTATGTTGTATTAAAACACAATCTCATTGTCAGGCAAAATATTTTAAAACGAAGCTTTACATTTTTAGTCGTTGCCGATGTTTGTAGTTTTTAATATAAGATTTTCGAAAGGCCTTATTACAGGACAAAGGACTGTGACAAAGGCTATAGAACTTGCTTAGTCTAGATTTAGACATTTTAAGGACCTAAAATTCTATTTAAAACGTTCTTATCTATATAATTTCAATATATAATCCATTCTAGCTTAAATATGTTAAAATGATATAAATAGTTCAATAAAAACAGCACAGCTAAGAAACAATAAAGCTTTTATTAAAAATATTTTAGTACTTTACATTTTACAACATTTTTAAATTTCTATCAGAAAATAATTTACATTATTTTCTGATAGAAATTTAAAAATGTTTATACTTAAATGGCACTTTCTCAAGTTTCGACTTTGTCACAATTAACTGAAAAAGAAATATCTTCTTGGGTTTACGCGAATGTAACAAATTGAAATTAAACTATAGTTCACAGATTTTGTCGCGTTAGGTATTTTGATTTGATCTAGAAACTACTTTTTTCAATTTATTACTAGGCAACGTTTCGAATACTTTACAGGATTCGTGGTCACAGGAGACTGAGTGGATATTTATCTTTCTCGTGAATTATACATGCAGCTATCTCAAAGTACCCGAACATTTTTCAACTATTGGTGTTAAGTACTATGTACGTAGAATGAGCTTTGTCCTTGGGTCTTATGGTGACTTTGACCTTCCTGAGTTTCATTAGCCTTATGACAGGGTCCCAAGCTGGAGGAACACTCCATCCATCTTCCCTATTGAAATTAGTTTTTTAATTTCAATAGCCTCGCGTAACATCCTTGGAAGAAATCGGTGCTCTTTTGCGAGTATCTGTGGTTCATCAAAGGCACAGCTTTCATTTGTGCCGTTTGTTTTAAATTAAATGTTTGGTGAAGTGCCAGTGAAATTATAAATAAAAGGTCACATTTGCCACATAATATGCCTTTTTATTTGAAGTAAGTCAATTAAAAATGCCTTTCTAATGAAAAATAAAATATTAAACGATAAAATAAAAAAAAACACTTCTATTCACTTGTGACCTTTTCACGTAATCTAAGCTAGACTTGACCTTTTTTTCGTGCTATCACAAAAATAATTGCTCAGTTGTGCCCTTTCAGGTTATGGTACTTTTGTTTATTGTGGTTGTAAAATTATTCAAAAAATATTAGCAGATAGGCCTTTTTCTCCTGATTCCAAATATGTATATAACTCAATTTCGAAAAAAATGTTACTTTGTGCTAAGACGGCAGTGCTTATTTCAATGACTATCTACGGAATATATGAAAAGCTTGTATACTTACCGGTGAGATTTCCTAACTTAATTTTATGAATTGGTGCAACTTCGTACATTTTCATTAATTGTACAATAAGACTTTGTCACTAGCTTATCCCGTTAGATTACTCGTCCGCGTGTCGTCATGTAACGTATCACTTGCCGGCCAAAAGGGGTGAAGTATCGACATCACAGCGGTGTATTCGCGCAAGGGTAGGCAGAGATGAATCTCGGGCACGTTTCAACGACCTTGTTTAAGTTATCTGTAAAAGGTTGACACTATAGTATTTCAAGGACACAAACGGATTCACAGTAATTAATTACAAAATATAAACAAAATTCATGTAAGTATGTGTAATATTGTGTACAAATATGATGCAGCGAAAACTTCTCGGGATACTCGTATAATGCTAGAAATATTATAATTTCAATCTCAGTAATGTGTCGTATTATTTTAACTTTGTCCATAGATTTGGACGACCGGTTGGCGCAGCGGGAGAGTAAGCGACTGCTACGCCGAAGGTCGCGGGTTCGATTCCCGCTCAAGTCAAACATTTGTGTGCATAAACATGGATGTTTGTCTTGGTCTGGGTGTTTCTATGTATAATATGTACGTATTTACAAAAAAAAAAGTATATATGTATGTTTATCCATTATCTAGTACCCATAACACAAGCTCTGCTTAGCTTGGGACTATATGGTGATATGTGTATGTGGTATAATATTATTATAATAGAATATCATCACATTAATATAACAATTTAATACATACAGCGAAGTGGTTGTAACGCATGTCGACTTGTCGAGGGTTTGATTCTCGCTTTGTACATTTGCGTGTCTTACGAATTATTTTAACCACTACATAAAAATGTTTGTAAAGTCCCCCGACGACACAAGATTTTATCCCGAAGCTTGAGTGGTATTTTTAGGGATAAAACAATAATCCAAACAATTTCTCAATAAGCTGTTAGAAACCATCTTTGCTTACCACTCATCCAACGAGGCAATTCGATCAAATTTATTATTACATATCCAGCAACGTCAAAAAGCAGGAATTTCAAAGGTATGTCTGTGATAAAAAAATCTGAATATCTTTACCAAGGGATATTAGGGAATATTTTTGTAAAATTATTAACATACCAATAGATATTGGAGGTAGGGAATATGTCGAGTACCGACAGTATGTTGTATTAAAACACTATGTCTGTTGGGGGAATTCGTGTTATGCTTTCAAATCTGACCCCAAGTACAATCGTCTTGTTGTCAAAATATTTTAAAATGAAGCTTTACTTTTTTGTCGTTGCCGATGGTTGTAGGTTTTAATATACGATTTTTGAAAGGCTTTATTATAGGACAGAGGCCTGTGCCAAAGGCTAACTATAAAGCCTTTTTAGGCTAGATTTAGAGATTTAAAAGAGCTAATAAGTATCTTTAAAACGTTCTTATCTATTTAATTTTGATATATGTTTTAATGAATTTTAGGGACTGGAAAAAATTCATCAAATGTATCTGTATAGTAACTTTTGCAGAGGCAAAGGTAGAAATAATTTTCAACAAATATATATTAAGTTCTTCTTTTGTTATAATGCCTCACCTACTAATGTGTTAAACGCTGCGATATTTCTTTACTTTTATAAAAAAAAAACCGCCCTTAACCCGAAACAAATACAACAAATGTGGTATACCCAATTAACCACAATACTTAACAGTAAAACACGCCAGTACTTTCTCCATGCTATCAATTTTTTAATATCCTTAAATTGCATTCACTAATGAACGCTTTAAGAGAAATCATTTGTTCATTCATTATCTCATTTTCAATTCTTGCGTTTTGAATAATGTTCCAACCTTTGAAGTACACTTGCTCCTGCTAATATGGTAAACGAAATATTACAAAGAAACTGCTTGTAAAGTCTGCATCAAGTAAATATGTGAAGACAACCAATTTAAACTTCAAACTATAGAAGTAGCTTCGACGTAAAAGTGTGAATAAACAGATATTGCTTACAACGCAACTAATAAATATTTAAAACTATATCGATGGGAACGATGTCAATCACAAAAAGGTTTTACTTTTTTATAATAATGTGTTTCTTTTATAAACGTCTATATCCCCGAACGGGTAGGCAGAGGTATATTACACCCAGATTTCGCTATGTTATGAATTAGTAGTTGCAGGCGAGCCTATTGTCAAGTTTGCACTTTGCAGACGCCGTGCTGCTACTGAGAATTTGGAAAAACGCAGTAAACTTTTGCCTGAGCCGGGATTCAAACCCCGGACCTCCTGATCAGTAAACTAAACGCTATCCACTGGACCACAGAGGCAGTTATATTGTGTGTTATTTTAAAATAGGTAATTAGAATTTCTATCACTAATGACTGTTGCATATTAAATTATTTTGGACGTCGTTCTTGGTAGGTAATATATTTGATCGAAGGTCTTGTATTGGATAGATATTGCACTAGCAGTGTTCAATGATTTGGAAATGACATTACCTATAGTGCATCCACGCCACGGTTACTTTTTCTTGAGTAGCATTTCAGGATGACAGAGTAAAACTCTAGGTTTAAAGAATGATAGCAATTATTTTTTATTCTTACTGTGTTTCTAAAAATAACTGTTCTTTCTAAAATAACTTATTCAACATAAAATATTTGCTAGAACTTACTAGTGTAGGATATCTCAGTAATGAAAGGCGTCAGTTCCTTATAGCAATCGTTTTTATTCCTGCTAACCATACAACTCAATGGCTAATTATTGTAACAATCATGCGACATAATCCGGTGCCGTACAATTATTTTCAACCGCCGACTTTTTCCCGCTCAACTCCCAAAAAATGTGTGTCTAAGAACGCAAAAACGTTCCCGCCAAAAAATGGTAGTGTTGCCATTGTAATAATTGAAGAATATAGTAAAATAATTTGACGAGTAAATCTAAAAACATAGTTGCCCTTTTAAAAATATATACAATAGCGCAAAATGATTGCGTAAATTTATGTAACCTTACACTCGTCCGTCCAGACAATGTGTATGCCCTCATACACATACCAGGTGGAACCTTACACTTGGCAGATTGGAGCATCCTTGGCATATAACTAAAGTATTTAAAAAAAATAATTATTATTATTAATTACATCTATACAAACTATGTTTTACCTTAAACAAAACAATAGATAGCTAAATATTATGTGTAATAACAATTTTATATTAACATTTATAACATACATTAAGTTCTATTTTATAAGACTAACAATTTGTATGTTACATTTACTTTTGTTTCGTAGTTTATAAAACATCCTTGACAATATTTAGTAAGCAGTCTTAAATTAGAGAGGAATTACAATCAGATCATCTTAAACCTAATCTCATCGTAGCGGCCAATTTAATTTCTCTTGACTCTTAACCAATTATCCTTGTAACCAAATAACCTTGTAACCAAGTATCCTTGTAACCAATTATTCTTGTAACCTATTAGGTTATCCTTGTAACCAATTATCCTTGTAACCAATTATCCTTGTAACCAATTATCCTTGTAACCAATTATCCTTGTAACCAAATTATCCTTGTAACCAAATTATCCTTGTAGCCAACTAATCCTGTAACCAATTAACCAGGTGTATACTTTATATAATATAAATCCCCTAAAATAATGAAACCGAAAAACCACCTAAAGTACCTACCTATTAGTGCCAGGTCAAGGACCACATAAATGGGAAACTAATTAACAATAATTATTATCGTTTTCCAATATATTAATAACTTTTGCAAAACTATGTCAGACATCTTTAAGATATGTATTCATCATCATCTAAGTCATCTTCAGCCGCGGTTTCAACATTATCATCAATATCTAAGGAAGCTACATGAATCCACGGCTGGATTTGATCTGCAGCAATCATTGTCTTTCATTTACCTTTAGCACATGAGTAGATAAACGGAACAGAGACACAGCTTCATACAACAGCGCGAATCGGTTGCACTACTACGAGCACACGGCTTCTGTGTGCGTGACCACTGGCCGCTTGTCGTGTACGCGGCGAGAGTGGAAAGAACTGGTTTACGTAGGCACAGGTAGTTGACAATCTTAGGGTTATTACGACGCACGTTGTTTGTTTTGTACGTTGCAAGTTTTAATATTTTAATGTAAAAAAGTGGTGTTTTATTATTAATAATGGTTGTTTATTGTACTGTGTGTATGAATAATACTAGATGAAATAATTAAATCATTATAAAGATTTTAACAATGGTAACGTACAATTGAGTTTTTAAATTAGGTATAACTCCTGATAATTTTGTCGCATTTGCTGAATTGCTAGAGCAAAAGTTTCGCGAATATTTCGATCTTGAAATAAATATTGTCAATGTTGGCAACGAAATACTTAACAACTCATTAGTTGTGAAATTGTGTAAAAGCAATTAATGTTTACAAAACCAATGACTATCAGAAAGTGATCAGCCATCGATAGGGATTACAAAAAACAGGTGCATGTGATTTTCGACCTTATTGACGTTATCTCAGAATTTATAATTTTAATAACGTATCAATGTAAGAAAGTACTAAAATACCAAAAAAAGTCTGTCATGAATTGTCAATAAGGTCGAAAATTGCATGCACCTGTTTTTTGTAAGCCCTATTGATGGTTGATCATTATATAGTCATTTGTTTTGTAGACGTTCATTTGTCTTACACAATTTCTTTTTAAACTTATTTTAGATACCTATCCCCGTGGTAAAACTAGTGGCCATAATAGCTAAAGGTTAACCCTATTAAACCTATGTTTATTAGCAAAATAGATCATATTACCAGAAAATATTCAACACTATTAGTGGTATCGTTGGGAATGTCAAATGAATCACGTCGTCACATCGTGTCCTCGGTAACAAATGTATATTTTTATTCCGTGCTTTTAAAAGTTTCAGGTGCATGCCTTTTTTGGTTCCACTACTTTCACTCGCTATTTTATTTACAACTGTACTTCTGCCGTATAGCGAATCCGTCGAGTCCAAGAATCTGCCCAATCCACGAATCTGTCGAGTTGGGAATCTGCCAAATCACGAATCTGTCTAATCCAGAATCTGTCGTATACTGAACAAGCGATTTGTCTTAACCTATTGTGGCAACCCTACCAAAATAGGTAACAAATTTACAAGCTCTTAAGAAGCCGTCTCTCTGTTCGGTTTATTTAGTCATGTGCCTTTAGTTCCGTCAAAACCCGCGATTGGTGCCACTTTATATCGATCATTACCTAGAACTTTAACTATCATAAGACGGCATCAGTTTCGTGCTTTTTCCATTGTTTTGAAAGGCTACCTTGGCTATTTTTACAAGATCACCCTTGTAGTAAGCACGAGCGGGTCGTCTGTTACGGTCATAATATCGTTTTCGAGATTCCTGAGCCATATCAATTCTACGTTTAACTACTTCTCGAAGGGATGATAGATCAGTAATCTCGCGTGTATCTTTAGCTTTCTCATTTAGAGCCGGCTTGACCTCACTATTCATCCCCGTGCCGAACATGACCTCTGTTGGTGTTTTTCCTATCGTTTTCTGTAAGGTATTATTTAACCCCATTGAATCCTTCCTAATTTGTTATCCCAATCCTTCTCACTGTCCCTAAGATTCTGTGCCGTTAACGAGTCAAGTATGGTCCTATTGTAGCGTTCGACTTGACCGTTGAACCTTGGACTGGCTACGGCATTTAGCACATGTTTTATTCCTCGGTCAAGGCAGAACTTCTTGAAGGAGTGAGAGGTGAAACATGACCCTCTATCATTCACTAACCGATTGGGGTTTCTAAATGTATCAAAGATGTCTGCCAAAACCCAAATGACACTTTGCGTTTTTGTGTTCCGGACTGGTCTCATCATCATCATCATCATCAGCCTTTTACAGTCCACTGCTGGACTAGGCCTCTCCTGTGAAAAGAGGAATTGGCCTACTATACCACGCTGGCCAAACGGGTTGTTATAGGGTTTGTATCCAGTTTTCCTTCTCTTACAGTGCTGTTCTCTGCATAATATGCTCCCTCTGTCGGCTCGTACGACACCCATGGGATGATATGGGGTGGTGACAATTCGTATTCTTAATCAGTCACCACACGGACAACCGGACTGGTCTAATGAACAAAAACTTTGTAAACGAATCTACAACTGTCAATATGTTTGTAAAACCTCTCTTTGACTTGACAAACGGTCCAAGGTGGTCAATGTGCAAGGTATGGAATGGAATACCAACTTTTTCAATGAGATGTAATAATCCTCCACTCGTATTTGCATTTCTTTTCGCATATGCGCACTCAAAACAAGCGGCAACGTATTTCTTGACAAATCGGGTCATTTTCGCAAACCAATAGTTTTTTTTAAAGCGATCTAAGGTTTTCTCGAAACCTACATGCCCTATGTCATCGTGGTTCATCTTGCACAACTGCCACCTTGCACCCTTTGGAACCACCCACCTCAAGCATTCCCTGTCACCGCCGATACACCTAAACAACCTATTGTTTTTAAGGACATAATTTTCTCTGATATATTCTAAGCCTTTCGAGTCTAGATCGCTGCTAACGATATTACGGATTCTACACAACCTGGAATCTCCCAATTGGAGGGTTAGTAACCAGTCGTCATCAGATATAGCCATCACTGCAAGATACTGTACAGGTTCGAGAGTACCCGCTTCATCAATGGGATTCCTGAAAAGAGCATCCACGTGGCCCATTTTCGTTCCAGACCTATACTCGATGGAGCAGTCGAACTCCTGTAACGCCATCCACCAACGAGCGATTCTAGGAATGAGGTCGCGTTTCTCAAATGTCAAAAGTCAGTCACTATTTTGAATGGTTTCCCGAGGACATACACCCTGAATTTTTTTAGAGAACAAATAACGGCTAACGTCTCTAACTCGTAAGAGTGAAAATTCTTTTCTTCTGGTGTAGTCTGACGACTGTAGTACGCTACCGACTGAAAAGCGCCTGTGGTCCCTTTTGGACGCTGTAAAAAAATGCCTCCTACACCTAACTTACTGGCGTCTGAGTGGACTTCGGTCTCGGCATTGGGATCGTATAAAAACAGGACTGGTCTCTCAATCAATTTTGACTGTCCTCAGACTTTAAATGACTTTTCCTGATCATTCGTCCATTCCCATTTCGAATTCTTTTTGAGAAGCTTCGTGAGTGGATGAGCTAACTGAGCAAATGATTGAATGAATTTTCTGAAATAGCTAACGAGTTCCAGGAATTGCCGCACACTGTAAACATTTTCGTGGTTGGGGAAGTCTACTACGCTCTGGACTTTTGCTAAACCTGGTCTTATGCCTGACGAACTAATTTCATAACCCAAGTAATCTATTTTGTCCTGCAAAAAACTACATTTTGATAAGTTTAGTCTGAGATTAGCTTGTTTGAGTAACTCAAAGATTTCTTCTAACCGTTCCATACACTGTGCGGGACTTTTACCAAAAACTAGCAAATCATCAATGTAAACAGTGGTCTTGTCAAAACGAGCTGATCCCAGGACATGGTTCATCATTCTTTGAAAAACGGCAGGTGCGTTCGCCAAACCAAACGGCATGCGATTATATTCATACTGGCCGTCCGGTGTGACAAACGCAGTTAAATGCTGATACTTCACTGCTATTGGTACTTGGTAATACCCTGACATTAAATCCAGAGTAATGAACCATGCCTGCCCAGATAATCGTGCTGTCTCATCCTCTATTATTGGAATTGGGTATCGCGCCTTAATCGTGATTGAGTTTAGGAGCCTATTATCAACACACATTCGTATACTGCCATTTTTCTTTTGCACGAGGATGATGGGACTGGCATAGGAGGAAGGAAGGAAAGTGGACTGGAAGTAGACTCCCTAATTATACCTGCTTGCAACATCTCTTCTACCATCGGACTTTCTCTCGTTCATGATGAGACAGGCGGTAGGGTCTATATACTACGGGACGCTCGCTATTTTATTCCATTTTCATTTCCGTGACATTTGTACAACCTAACTCTGATGAGTCATATGCAAAACACTCCTCGTGACGTCGAAGTAAATTCAAGAGTTTAGACTTATCATCCGCAGAGACTGCACTGCCTATATTGACCTGACTCTCATCTATCCGTCTTACCGAAAAGATTTTAGATTGCGAAGCTATGCCTGGCGAGGGGCTGGAATCCGCTAACCTATAAACCTTCTCTACCTTTTCAGCCCTAGACAGCACTAAATTTTCTTGAAGATAGCAGGCCGCTGAGCAAGGAGTTATGTTTATGAAGAATGACCCGTTCTTTACCTCGTAAATATCACCAAAAATCACAAACTGCACGCCCGGTTTCCCCACAATCTTCGTGTCCACTAATATTTTGCCAACAAAAGAAGTTTCTGTTCCAACCCTAACACTAGCAGTACCATGTAACTTACTTTAAGCCAACACGCGTACCCGTTCCAATCTGTCATCTGTCTCATGTAAATCAGGATCAGACATTTCCTCGCCGACATTCAGAAACTGTAATTTGTTCACATCCTTATAAATAACTATATGGGATTGCTCGGTGTAATTCTGACCGATAAGCATGGCCTTCTCTAACAAATGATCCTCTACGACTCTACACGAGACATCAGCACCTACGCCATCTACTGTTAATCTTAGCTTAACTGAACCCAAAGAGTGTACGAGGTTGTTTCCGAAGCCAGTCATTGACAACGGAACATGATCATGACTAAGACCAAATTTAGAAAAACTGGACTGTCTAATAAGAGTCACTTCACTGCCAAGGTCAACGAAAGCATCCAGCAGCATTCCTTCTACATTCACTTCTTTCATGAATTTATTACATGGTTTGCAGCTGGAAATGCGCATAGTTTTTGCCGATACATTAGATTTCGTTGACTCTGTGTCCTGCTTCAAACGACATAGCTCCGATTTATGTCCTACTTTATTGCAATGACTACACTTGATTATAGGCTTGGGACATTTTGAATAGGGATGACCTTTCTCCTTGCAATTATAACAATACAAGCCGAGATTGACCTTCGCGTTCGGCCTACTGTTCGATTTATCATCTGCTGAACTGGTATTCCTATCTTTATTTGAAGGTAATACAATATTAGGCTCTTTATTGTTACTAAGTAGAAATTTTAACAATTGATCAGGATCGTCACACCGCAGCGCTAGTGCACTGGATCTCATTGTGCGATCGCTGATACAGTGTATTATACAATCAACAACCCGCCTATTACTAATTTCACACTGGTTGAGGAGCGCGACTTTCTCATAAAAGTAATTTTCAATTGGTTCGTTTGGTTTGCTTTTGCGTTTTAACATGTCCTCTAGAATCTGTCCATAGTTTTGCTCACTGGGGAAAGCATTAATGAGTTTAATCTGCCATTGTTCCCATGTATATAAAATAGAATTAAGACTTTCTTACCAAGTCTTCGCTAACCCCGTTAATTTCTGCATTGCCAAGTGGATGACAGTTTTTTCATCCCAGCCGTAAACCTTCGCACACTCGTTCACCTTTTTAAGCCATATGTCCATTCGTTGATTTTTCTCAGACGGATTAAATTCTGGAATAATATTTTTGCTATCGAAACCTCTGTTTATAACTTGAGCGCTTTGGTTCTGTGGCTGAGATGGCAAGATCTCCTTTACACCTTGTAATATTTTAACTATATCTTTAGTGGAAAAAGAAGGGCTACGTGACCTTTTCTCGCGAATTCCGCTTTCACCTCCAATGTCCAGATTTGGCAACCGGCTGCGGCTCCGGCTGCGGCTGCGGCTCCGGATCCGGCTGCGGCAACGGCTGCGGCTGCAACTGTAGCTACGGCTGCGGCTGCGGCCATGGCTGCGGCTGACATGCCTCGCTTCTGCATCCTTCACACGGTGTTGCTCGCTGCGAAGGTGGCGCAGACCCTCTTCCCACTCACATAACTCTAGCTCCATCAAGCGTACTCGCTGTTGGTCGTTCCTCAATACTTGCTCACGTTCAAGCAAGCGACGACTGTGGCTACGAGAACGAGTACGGCGGCGTCGTGAGCGCGAGCGACTCCGCTGAGGATTTCTAAGCGTTAGTGACAGTTAAAGACATACACCATATAATGATAAAAGTATAAACTGATAAGGTATCTTTTAAATCTCGAAAACGGTGCGTCGTAGCACAAAATAACAAGATTTTTGAACCCCTTTTAGAAACACCACACCCACATGATGATGTAAATAATAATAAATAATAATAATGAATAGCCCCAAAGGCAGCGATAGCCGAGTGGATATACCAAGAGACTGCCATGCAGAGGGTATCAGGTTCGAATCCACGGCGCGCACCAATGACTTTTCGGAGTTATGTGCGTATTGAATTGTTAATTATCGCTTGTCCCGTGCCTCGGAGAGCACGTTAAGCCGTCGGTCCCGGTTGTCATGAAGATCTTTGACAATCGTTACAGGGCGTCAGTACCTTCTAAATAAACTGACACTAGTCTAAACCATGGAATATCGCTATCCCATCGGGTTGCGGAGGTCAGACAGGCAGTCGCTCTGTGGAAAAGCTAATAATATTCAGCCAAATCCGGTTAGACTAGTAAGCGGACCCCAGATTGAAACTGGGATAACGCTAAGAGAAAGAATGAATAGCCCCAAAACTAAGCAGAAGCTTGTACTATGGGCACTAGACAATGGATAGACATACATATACATTTTGTAAATAGGTACATATTATACATAGAAACACCCAGACGTCCCAGACCAAGACAAACATCCATGTTCATGAACACAAAAGTTTGACTTGAACGGGAATCGAACCCGCGACCTTCGGCGTAGCAGTCGCTTACACTCCCGCGGCGCCAACCGCTCGTCAAATAAAACTTATGTAAAAGAAACTCGTAAATGAAGGAACGAAACAAAATGTATTTCTGTTTTTAATTTACTGCACTGCACACAGACAAAGAAATACATCATGATCATCGGCCTTTAACAGTCCACTGCTGGACTAGGCCTCTCTCTCCAAGGAATTGGCCTACTACACCACGCTGGCCCAACGGGTTGGTATAGGGTTTGTATCAAGTTTTCCTTCTCTTACAGTGCTGCTCTGTATAATATGTTCCCTTTGTCGACTTTTACGACCCCCTTGGGATGATATGGGGTGGTGACTTTCCGTATTCTTAATCCGGACAAAGAAATTTACTAACTAATCATCCAAATCTTCAAGCAAATGTGGGAACATTTATACAAGCAAATTATGGAGCAACAACTGGTTTAAAACTTGAAACAGCCGTGACATCATAACACATAGACAAAAATGTTCGTAGGCGTGTTAGATACTTACTTACTTTTGGTTTCGTGTCCCAATTCTGAGATGTAGGATATCTCAGTAATGAAAGGCGTCAGTTTCTTATAGCAAATCGTTTTTATTCTTGCTAACCACACAACTCAATGGCTAATTATTGTAACAATCATGCTACATAATCCGGTGCCGTACAATACTTTTCAACCGCCGACTTTTCCCCGCTCAACTCCCAAAAAATGTGTGTCCAAGAATACTCCCCGCAAAAACGTTCCCGCCAAAAAATGTTAGTGTTTCCATTGTAATAATTGAAGAATATATTAAAATGATTTGACGAGTAAATCTAAAAACATAGTTGCCCTTTTAAATATATATACAATAACGCAAAATGATTGCGTAAATTTATGTAATCTTACACTAGTTTATTTAATTATACTTCACAGTAAATAAACGTTTTTGTTTGTAAATACTTATGTATGTACCTATTTTACAAATGTATGACTTGAGCGGGTCCACAACAACGGAGTCGTCAATATTGTAATTATTTATTCAAACAAACCTGCCTACCTTTTCGATCGCTGATTAAAAAGTTCATCCGCGTTAGGCAGTGGTCCGACCGCCGGCGAGAAAACGACTAATTATCGGCGATTTTCTCTCTCAAGAAACGTACAATAGATATACATTCAGTGTCAACAAAAGAGATTCATATATTAAAAGGATCTCGCTGACTGTTCACACTGCCAGCGAGGACTCGCTTCAGTAGTTTGTCGCTGAGCGACAAGAGCTATCAAACAAAATACTCGCTCAGCGATACTCGTTCAGCGATGCTCGATCGCAAGGAATTTTGTTGAACTTTATTTTTGATAATGTGTTGAGCTTGTGGTAAATCGGCCTTAGTTATTCGCTTTGACGTGAGGATGTAATAATAAGACATGTTTATTTCCTTACATATTATATAACAAAGTTATCAAAACTAATATTCTGACAAATATGGTTAAACTAGTATCGGACCCCTGGGATCAAGGCGAGAGACTTGGATGCGACCATCCGAGATCCATCCGTTGCATCCGAGACTTATCATTTATGCTATAATATGATAAGTCTCGGATATGATATGATAAATAAAGTTCTCTGCCACGTCAGCCTGTTCACGATATACTTAAAAACTGCTGAACGGCTCGTAAGTAGAAGTAATTTTAGTTTAGGTCTATATTGTGCTGCTACCTGAAATGTCATGCGTGCAGAAAACCATCCGGGTAAGCTAGTATGGTAATATTCTGTGACTGTTGGGCAATTGGGCATGTCGAAGAATTGTAGTTTTGGCAAAGAGATATGCCTGGAAGAAAGATTAATAGCATAATAGTGCGTGTCAGGCGTAATACACGTATTACGCCTGACATGCTAGGAATTCTGTCCAGAAATAAACAAGAGACTGAATCTTCCTGAATGTGCGATGATTCGAAACACCGTTCTAATACCTACTTAAATAGCACAAACACAAACTTTATAGTAATACAGCAAAGCATTAAAAAAACAAAATAAAAATGTAATTTGTACTTGTAACCGCAAATAATGTTTTCATCATTATATGTGGAATGCTCACAGTTTTTAATTCATTATCATAAAAGTTGCAACTTTAATTTGTATTTTATGTTGTGAATTAAAAAACAGCTAAAAAGACGTGTGGCACTCGGAGACTGCCGCGGTAAAGCTATTGCATAGCATTTTTATCAACTTATGCAATGTTTTTGCTGATTAGAGTGTTCGCTAGAATGATCGTGAAAATATTCGTAGCAGTGTTCGGCTCTGTTCGTTGTTCTGTTCGACAAAACAAAAAATGGCAAATGCTTGCTGTTCAGTTACAAGTGAATGTTCAGGTGTATCAGCACCATTAGAATTCTGTGGAGTATTCGCGGAATATTACAAGAGGTTTTATGCGAAGTCACTCGCGCCTCTCAGATATTAATAATTCCTATACGTGTGCTATTCTGTACGGACCGAAAGCCTCCAATGAGCTTAGCCGAGAACGTGAAAAGGTAATGCCGTATTGTCGGTTCAGTGATTTGGTTTATTCCGCTTTAAGCTATTTTGTAAGGCTTCACATTCACCGAACATTTTCCTACTGTCAGCTTAAGATACGGAGATCTGTGTAAATGGCGATTTATTTCGAATAGTTTATCTTTATATTTATATTTCTTGTGTGCGTGTGAATGTCACTGAACTCCTCCTAAACGACTGGACCAATTTTGGTGAAATTTTTTGTGTGTGTTCAAGGGGACTTGAGAATGGTTTAGATTCACAATTTAGTCCACTGGAAAATGTTCTTTTACTTAATATTTAATTTGTAAATAGTTGTGGATTTCGGAATGTTTCACATTGGAACCGACAGACTGCGCTGCTATCGCAGTGTCAAATCTTATATTAATAATTTCGTCAAGGAGTACATCGAAACCTTACCTGAATAATAAAACATTAAAAAATAAAGATTTCGAGTCGACAACATATAGCCGCAAAATTCGGATTGTCGAGTATTTTGTTAAATTCTAATGGTTCTGACAGACAAATCACAGTCGCCATATTGGCCACTCTCGCAAAATGTCACAGATACCGGATAACATTTTGGATACTACTAAGTCTTAGTACTAAGTAGTTTGTATGTGTAAATACTTTTTACAGTTATTTAGTATCCGCCCAATAAAGAAGATTTGTGTTACCCCGAACATCGATGATATTCTATAACTAGAGAACCCCAAATTACGTGAGCAAAGCCGCGGGCAAAAGCTAGTTATTATATATTTATTTTATTTATGCAGTATTTTTTTTCTTTGATATTAATTCAAGTTACACTTTGAGCGTGGTGACCGATAAGAAAACATTTTTTTTTCTTTTATTAAATAAATGAGAAGTTAATATTTTTCAAAATATTTTTATTATCTTTCAATACATGTCGGTTCTTCAGGAATATTTATCATTGAAACTATAGGTTTATGGTAACTGAAATAAGAAACATAAGTTTGAGACTTGATATTATCTTCTAAATATCTACATACAATATGCCGTTTGACGTTCACAATTTCTTTTTAGCTCTTTTTTTAGCTCTTTATGCTTTTCTTCTCTATAAAAAGAAAATATCTAGGTTTATACCTAGATAATAGGTATAAATAATTAGGTATTAATAGTGTAATTACACACTAAAATAATTATTCATTCAAAAAATTTGAAAAAAAAATAACGATATTATACTATGTGCGCTGTAGCATGGTGCGGGTGGCAGTTTCAGTAACGTTTCATTTCACTTTTGAAAGTTGCTGCGATTTACAAATTATGACTTAGTATTTCAGTTGTACCATATTCGAAATATTTTAAATCATTAATTACTGTGGTACATTAAATTATACCCAACCAGAATGTTCTAGTCTCCAAATAAAATCAAATGGAAAGAAAAATTAAGCAAAGTGTTATGAGTATAACGTAACGCCATAGACGTACTTAGTGATGGGATGTACTGCTACGATGGATATTCGATGATTTTATAATAAAAAAACGTATATTGGGTGTACTTCAAATTATATTGTAAAAAGTCTATAATTATATTAATTAAACAACAAAACACACACACACACACACACACACACACACACACACACATATATATATAGAATAGATTTTATTCGTCTAAACTCATATCAGAGTCAGCAACATCTGAATTTCTGAATTGTCACTAAATTAATCATCTGTATCTGTGACGGATATTATCAACGAAGACTCCATTATATTGTCAATGTGGATGTCACGATCCCAATCAAACATAATGTCCCTCTATGTTTTACTCACAACCTTCGACCAGTCTTCAGGTTGAACATTGTTGATGGCCACTTGCAATAGGACCAACATTTTATTTGCCGTAAATGGCGGCGAAGTATTATTTCTTGCGGCGTGAATCTCAATAGCGTTATACTGGCAATCAAATGGTAGGGTGGTAGTCGAAGGACCTGGTGGCCTTTTTCTTTTGCCATTTCGTCCAGAGCATAGGTAGGAGTTGGTGGGTTATGACGCCGTACTAAGGCAATAAGCTCTGCCTTTAACATTTTTATATCTCTCTCGTAACTCCGTTTTCATTCAGCCACTTCACCAACTCTCTTTTGCGGTTGGATTGGTTTGGGGGTTTATTAACTTGTACCATGGTAGGGTGTCAGCTAGTTTTATATAAGTAAACATATATTATTATATAGCCATAAAATATATATATTGACAAGTTTATATACGTAGTTACACTGCAAAACCGAATAACACTCAAATTTTGATAACACTATTAATGTGAACTAGATTTATGCTGTGAGTATCGTTAGATCGATAAAAATGAATTGCATAACGTCACATCCCTAGTCATGTGGTACTGACGGATGTCAACGTCATATAGGCAACTATCAACCGCACCATGCTACAGCGCACAGGGTATAAGAGTTTTATCATCGAATTTCGCGCAATGTAGATTTATATAGATATAATATCATATATACTTTTTCTGCGCGGCATCAATGTGTATTACCTATATGGTAGCGCCATCTACCTTCCTATCTATAACTAATCGCATCAACGTCAATCGTTCCACGCTTGTCTAGTGCGAGCGATACCATATTTCCATCCCTCTCTATCCCACTCCCTGGAAGAGGCACTGCCTTTCGCCTGATTGGTCGCCGCGAAACGTCGACGCGAGAGACAGTCCAGAACTTTCGAGAACATTCGATTCGCGATACGCGTCCGCTATACCGTATCACCGCGCCGCTCCCGCTATAGTTATTACCGCTTATAAAACCGCTCGCAAGTGGAAGTGACTGTGTAGTGAAGTGAAAACAAGCAGCTGCATCACGAAACCACCAGGAGACTGCCCTTCGGAAACGAAGAAGATTGCCGTATAAGGTAAGTGCCTTCCATCCTTGGAATATCCTATACCCACTCACAATCACCTCTTCCCGTATCCAATCCTAGGCGGCTAAAAACCTGCTATCCTTTGAATACAGTCCATTCCATTAATCCTTCCCAAGTCGCCTAGAACCTACGGTTTCGGTGTATCGCCGAACCATTTTTTTGATCCATACGAGTCGGATTCATTTACGTTTTTATACGTTATACCGCTATACCTAGGCAGTTATAGCACCTAGCTATACTCCTAATATATTCACATAACCGTCACATGGTTGTTTCCGCCCGCATCAGTAGGTAAACTTTTATGTAGCTACCTACTTACTCAATTATCATTTCTGGAACTATCATAGTTGTCTTGTAAATCTCAGATTTCGAGCAACTTTTAATTCCACAGCTCTTAAGTGTTGCCTACTTAGCCTACTTAGGTAAAATAATAGGTACATTAGATATTCTTAGTTTGTTTCGTTCTCATTAGCTTATACTTACGTAAGCATGTCACAACAAAAGAAGTCACGCGTGTCGGAAGACAAAGAGATGACAATCTTAGAAGCAAAACGCAATATTTTATTTGAGCGCATTCAAAACATATACGAGCGTTCAAAAACCGCATCTATGTCTGACAGTAATAGCGAAGCATTTCTCAGTTACTGTATGACAGTAGGTAGTATTCGAACAGATTTTCATAAGTTGTTAGACGATTATAACGCAAGATTACTTTCTATCAATCCTGATGAAAAACCGAACTATCAGGCGTACACCTCATTCGAAGATCTTTATTGTATTATTAAGCGTATACACTCGCAATTGGAGGGTAAATGTTCAGCAGAGCCCGTTGCCCGCAAACCGAGATTACCGCCAATCGAGATTATGTCGTTTGACGGAGATATACGAAATTGGCCGTTATTCTATGCGAGTTTTAAGTCTACAGTGCACGATAATGGTTCTCTGACAGATGCTGACAGGTTGTACTATTTAATAGGTAAACTGTCACCGAAAGCCCAGTCCGTATTTGCAGGTGTCACACCCAGTGCTGAGAATTATCAGGTCATATTTCAGTCACTACTTGACAGATATCAAGACACGCGCGTCCTAGCGTCTACTTACTTTGACCAAGCTTTAAATCTCAAACTGTCCGGCAACGCGTCTGTCGCGAATTTCCAGTTGTTTATTGATACCTTCGTAACCGCGGTTAATTCTCTTAGGAACTTAAAATTGGAAGATCTTTCCGACTTCATGTTGCTTCAACTCGCTTTAAAAAAGTTTGACACTGATACAATTCGCGCATTCGAGATGACGGAACGCAATAATAAAATACCTACACTAGATAGTTTTATTTCGTTCATCAAAGATCGGTGTCGAATATTTCATAATACGCAGTCTGGTTCACTTGGCCCGTCTAACACTAACAGCAACAAACAAAGATTGAATATATCGCGAAATAGTAATAATAACTCGGTCCCTAATCCACAATCTTACGTTACATGTTCGGAATCTAATAGTAATAATTGACAGAAGTGTCTGTGCAGTAATATAGTGCACGACCATTTATATAAGTGTCCCGCCTTCGATAATCAGAATGCAACCGCTCGTTTTAAATGCGTAAAAGATAACAAAGCTTGCATTAATTGCTTAAGCATAAAACATAAAACAAGTAATTGATCTAGTAAGACAAAGTGCCGCTTCTGCAATAAAAGGCATCATTCATTGCTACATTTCGATAAAGATAACCCGTTGTCAAGCCAAGCCGCTGACCTTGACACACTTACATCGCAGATGCAGGCCACGGTGCCTTCCCCCTGCACGCCTCAGGGCGAGGTATCGTTGTGTTCGACGTCCATTGCGCGGGCGACGCGCACGCGAGGACGGCACTCGCGCATCTATAATGATCCGCGCAGGGCCAAAACGCAGTGTATGACGTCTAAGACTGTTCTGTTAGCGACAGCGCAAGTTATCGTATATGATGTTAATGGGTCGCCGCACATGGTACGTTGTCTGCTAGATAGCGCATCTCAGACCAATTTAATAACGTTTGAGTTATTCAAACGCCTCGGATTATGGAATAACTTTAAAAATACTAACTCAACCGTCAAAGGGATAGGTGGATCAGAAAAACATTGCAAGGGTTCCGTAGATATTAAAATACATTCGCGTTTTGATAGGGACATTAATTTTAACATTTCTTCGCTTATCGTGGAGCGTATCACGGACGCATTGCCGAACGCTAATGTAGACGTAACATCACTCACTCACCTCGAGTCATTGCCGCTAGCAGACGCGGTGTTTGCTAATCCGGCAGGCATTGATCTTATGATCGGAGCTTCAATATTTCCACACTTGCTACTAACTAACATAGTACGTAGTGAGCGATATGATTTACCGCCCGCAATTGAGACGGTATTTGGGTATGTGATTATGGGTACCGTACCTACGTTACATACTTCTGATTGTATTACGTCTTGTTGTTGTTCTGTTCCTCAAGGGATCAAGGCGGGTGCTAAAACTGTGTGTAAGATAAAGCACTAATTAGCTATGCTATGCTATGCTATGCTATGCTATGCTATGCTATGCTATGCTATGCTATGCTACGCTATGCTATGCCATGGTACGCTTTGCTACGCTACGCTACGCTATGCTATGGTACGCTATGGTACGCTATGGTACGCTATGCTATGCTATGCTACGCTATGCTACGCTATGCTTCGCTATGCTGCGCTATGCTGCGCTATGCTGCGCTATGCTGCGCTATGCTGCGCTATGCTGCGCTATGCTGCGCTATGCTGCGCTATGCTGCGCTATGCTGCGCTATGCTGCGCTATGCCGCGCTATGCCGCGCTATGCCGCGCTATGCCGCGCTATGCCGCGCTATGCCGCGCTATGCCGCGCTATGCCGCGCTATGCCGCGCTATGCCGCGCTATGCCGCGCTATGCCGCGCTATGCCGCGCTATGCCGCGCTATGCCGCGCTATGCCGATCTATGCCGCGCTATGCCGCGCTATGCCGCGCTATGCCACGCTATGCCGCGCTATGCCGCGCTATGCCGCGCTATGCCGCGCTATGCCGCGCTATGCCGCGCTATGCCGCGCCATGCCGCGCCATGCCACGCTATGCCACGCTATGCCACGCTATGCCACGCTATGCCACGCTATGCCACGCTATGCCACGCTATGCCACGCTATGCCACGCTATGCCACGCTATGCCACGCTATGCCACGCTATGCCACGCTATGCCATCCTATGCCACCCTATGCCACGCTATGCCACGCTATGCCACGCTATGCCACGCTATGCCACCCTATGCCACGCTATGCCACGCTGTGCCACGCTGTGCCACGCTATGCCACGCTATGCCACGCTATGCCACGCTATGCCACGCTATGCCACGCTATGCCACGCTATGCCACGCTATGCCACGCTATGCCACGCTATGCCACGCTATGCCACGCTATGCCACGCTATACCACGCTATGCCACGCTATGCCACGCTATGCCACGCTATGCGACGCTATGCCACGCTATGCCACGCTATGCCACGCTATGCTACGCTATGCTACGCTATGCTAAGCTACGCTACGCTACACTATACTTTACTACACTTCCGCTTTGTATACGGATGACATTGCCTGTAGTGTCATATCCGCTCCGCTAGCAATTTCGCTTTGTGAAGAGCTTATTCAGCTTTTCAAGCGAGGCCAGTTTGATCTTGTCAAATGGACAAGCAACTCTAAGGAGGTTCTCGCACGCATACCTGATTCTCATAAAGCTTCTCCAGACATTGAGTTTGAGAAGTCTGTACCGCATAAAGTTCTCGGTTTACGCTGGGACAAATCCTGCGATAGTTTTCGGTTTGACGTCTCACCACCGGATGATAAGTGCACCAAACACACTATGTTGTCCACAGTGGCTCGACTATGGGACATAATGGGTTTTGTGGCTCCCACAATTTTGTACGCCAAGCTCTTGATCAAAGAGCTTTGGCTATCAAAGTGTGAGTGGGATGAAGCACCCACTGACCATATTGTCGCCGCTTGGGGCCAGTTTTGTATTGAGCTTAACGCGCTCAATCAAGTTACTATTCCGCGACATCTTGGGTTGGTAGATGGATGTACCATCAACTTGATAGGTTTCGCTGACGCCAGCGAGCGTGCTTACGACGGAGTCGTATATCTGCAAGTCCGCATTGGTTCTAACTACTCGGTGCAGTTAGTTTGTGCCAAGTCTAAGGTCTCGCCTGTTAAAACCATTTCGGTTGCGAGACTGGCCCTTCTGCTGTCTTAGTTGCTCCGCAAGGTTCAAGACACAGTTTTGCCCCACTACCCCATTAATAAATTATACGCATTTTCCAACTCCAAAGTAGGGCTCGCTTGGATTCATTCTTCTCCTCATCGCTGGCAGACTTTTGTCGCCAACCGCGTTAGCAAATTGATTGAACTTGTTCCCGCTACTTGTTTCAATTACGTCGCGGGTTATCGTACTCGTCTTCAGGAAAAACGTTCCATAGATCATATAGACTGGAAGTATATTCCACCAGCATCACCACATTTCGGTGGATGTTGGGAAAGCATGGTCAAAGTAATTAAAACGCATCTCTTCAAGGTTATAGGTCAACAGATCCTCTCTTACGAAGAGCTTTTAACTGTCCTTGCACAAGTCGAGGCACTGATCAGCCCGTGTTGTTACCGTGAAAATCGCTAAAGGGAGATACGTGCGCCCTGTTGTACGTCTCTGTCCGCTTCCAACTCAGTGAGATCTAGCCTGAAGATGGACCTACCTCTTAGTTTAAGTATTTAGTTAGTAGTTTTCGCTATTATTGCGTTTGTAGTTTTCGCTAAAGTTAATTTAGATTAATTTTATTGTCATATCGCTGTCTTAGCCTATTGATTGGTTATGCGGTAGTACACCCAACATAGCTAAGTTCAATTCAATTATTTTTAAAGGCAACCCTTTAGGGCCGGGGGGATATGGTAGCGCCATCTACCTTCCTATCTATAACTAATCGCATCAACGTCAATCGTTCCACGCTTGTCTAGTGCAAGCGATACCATATTTCCGTCCCTCTCTATCCCACTCCCTGGAAGAGGCACTGCCTTTCGCCTGATTGGTCGCCGCGAAACGTCGACGCGAGAGACAGTCCAGAACTTTCGAGAACATTCGATTCGCGATACGCGTCCGCTATACCGTATCACCGCGCCGCTCCCGCTATAGTTATTACCGCTTATAAAACCGCTCGCAAGTGGAAGTGACTGTGTAGTGAAGTGAAAACAAGCAGCTGCATCAAGAAACCACCAGGAGACTGCCCTTCGGAAACGAAGAAGATTGCCGTATAAGGTAAGTGCCCTCCATCCTTGGAATATCCTATACCCACTCACAATCACCTCTTCCCGTATCCAATCCTAGGCGGCTAAAAACCTGCTATCCTTTGAATACAGTCCATTCCATTAATTCTTCCCAAGTCGCCTAAAACCTACGGTTTCGGTGTATCGCCGAACCACTATACATAATAAAAAAAAAATAAAAAAAAATTGTGAATCATGCGGTGGGTTTAATTTTGGTAGGAATGGTAACTTTGGTAAAAATGGAACTTTTGATAAAGATGGTAGTTTTGGTAGCAATCGTAAGTAACATGCTACCAAAACTACCATATATGCCAACAATACAATTTCTACCAAAACTACTATTCCTACTGAAAATACAATTCCTATCAAAATTACTATACGTACCAAAACTACAATTCGTACTAACACTATCATATCTACCACTTTTTTCAAAACTACCATTTCTACCAAAACCGCCGGTGCTGTCAAAAGAACCATTTCTCTCAAAACTACTATTCTTACCAAAGCTACAATTTCTACCATAACTACCACTTGTAATAAAATAAATGACAATAGTACCTACTATGAACCGCTGTAATATGTTCCACATAAAAAAAAAAAACCTTTGTACAAGTAAAACATTTTAGTTTAAACTAAACCTTAATTAGTAAGCAGTAAAGTTCATAATACATATTATCAACTTGGCGCTTACGCCAAGTTGATTAATATGTGAAGGGTGTTAGGTTTTTTCGTTACGGAATTTCTGGATTCGGTCGCCGCGCTCAAGCCCGCGATAAAAGCTATGCAATAGCTTAAAAACAAGTGGGATGCTTGAATACGGCTACCGCAGTTTTATCTTACGTATGTTTATTTTAACTTTCTGAATATCAAACATGTACGGTGCGGTTCTTTGAAAGTTGTGTATAAGTTTTAGTGTGATGAGAAAGTGCCGTAGAATGATTGAGGTCATTGTATTAACTGGCTTGTTGCAAATACGGGCAGATTAGGTAGTGATTAACATTACAGTCAACATATCATGATCATCAACAGGTTTGTTGATGATCTACCAGCCCTTGAATCAGAGCTTTTAATTACGAGAAGATGATGTTTCATCATCATATCGTAATAATCAATCATGTCAGCCTAGAGACTTCCATTGCTGGCCTAGGGCCACCCACTATAGGCCTCCCCCAAGGTTTTTCACACAGACCGATTTTGAAGATGATGTGTAATCTGTTAGAAAACAATGTAATAAATAGTATAAAAAGAGTTTAACTATTTTACATGTTTGTGGCATTTACAAATCAGAATGCTACCGTGCTTCGGATGGCACGTAAAGCCGTCGGTCTCAAGATTTGTCTAGCAAATATCGTTAGACATAACGGTGGTATTCGGGTGATCCAAACCTTCGATATCGAAGTTTGCTACACAATTGCCCAAAACAAACGTAATAATTAAACTTTATTATAAGAGTTGCACCCTTATAATAAATTCATACACAATTGGAACTGTAGGTAAAGCTAGCAGTTACATCATTACACATATTAACTTGAAACTTGCTCAGCTAGTACCTACGCAATTAGTTTAAATATGTGACGTCATAGCAGCCATGACACATGACGTCTTTCTGCTAATATTAGACTAAATTGTTCTGAGCATTTGTAGGTTATGTATACCCGGAATAGCCTATTATACTTTAATACGCTTAGCTACGCCATACTCTATTGGCATGTTTTTGGCCAGTTTACTTGTGTAAAAAGATTTCTGGGTAATAGAGGTAAGTGACCGTTCTCGATCTGCTATATTAGTGGTTTTGTTAATTATTTTCGAATATGTGTTTGCCTGAAGTCGTAGATTATACGAAAAAGGGTTTTTCATAGCTGGGACGAGTCTATGGGTTCGATCACTGCAAGGAGCTAGAAATTGTGTTCTGCTCACATACAAATAATTTATTTGTGTAATATATCAGTCTTGAATATGTTGTGCCAATATCTATGAAATACACAAGAGTAATATATAGAATACGGGATTTTGTACATTGTACAAAAAAGAAGAATTTATTAATGCTTGCTTGTGGCACCCGGGTCCGCTATACCTGCATAAATACCTCAGTGAATGGCTTATTTGTACCCTCTTATAAACATTGAAAGTAATCAAAATGAACAAAAATAACGGAGAAACAAAATTGCATTTATTTTAAATGTTGATACAAGTTAAGGGCAATCCGGCTTTATTAATATTCATTCATCCCAAGTATAAAAGAAAAGCTAATTCAAATTAATTAAAGTATCCGTAAACAAGGTGTCTAGAGTTTGAGCTGAGATCGGGTAAGGTTTACAGAGATCAGTGGAAGCGATTAATTCATCCAGTCTCAGCCCAAGGCAAAGGTCCAACATACACTGCGGTAGCACAGCGAATGAATATAAATTCTAATATTAATAGAAATGTCTTACCAACTCTTAGTGATATTCTTGAGTGGAGTCCTGGAGGCAAGCTAGATACACACAAGACTAAAATTGGCCAATATTAGCAAGTGAATTATCTTTACTTTACCAGACTCTTACGCAGCGTCTTCAATGCACGATGCAAGTTCACAGGATTCGCAATTTCTCCTTGCAAATGTCAATGAATAGTTCACAATGTCTTTTATCACAATTTACCGTTGCCAGCACTAGATCAGTCGGCATTCAAGGTGGTTTACTCTATTTAGTTCAATTAATCAATTCACACGAAATGCAAAAAGGTGTGCTCACAATAACTTTTCACAAAATGTTCAATATGTCACAAACCGTGCCGGGAGTCAAAAAAGCGGCAATTTAATAGATTTCACAACTATTCGCGTAGCTACAATGATGTGCTCTTCAAAAGGCGATATTTTACGTACGAGACGACAACGTGGTAATTTCTCAACGGGAAGCGAACGGAAGTGACAGTTCAGTGTGACCATTGTCAGAAATTTTCAATAGACTAAACAAAATGTTACTCAATCGATCTAATCGATTTGACTTATAATAAAAACTAATTCTATTTCAAACATCCACCCGCCCCGGACCGGCCTACCGGTCCGCTAATCGGTTGGTAGACGTGACAATGTTGCAACCGCTCTCCTCAGAATCGAACCGTCCACCAAGACCTCAGCAAATCGGGGAACTCCATCAGCCCCAGTTACCAAATGAAGGATGCGCCCCCTGCGCCATCTGAGTGGCGGAAGGTTAGCCTCCTTGATCAAAACGAGGTCTCCAATCTTGGGTGGATCGGTCTTGTCGGTCCACTTAACGCGTTGCTGGAGTATGTGCAAATATTCCAAATTCCAGCGTTTCCAAAAGCTCTGAGTAATCTGGCGTACCAATTCAAAACGCGAGAGACGACCAGGTCTCGTATCAACGTAGGGGTACTCAGGCAAGGCGACAAGTGGGCGACCAATCAAAAAATGGCCCGGCGTAAGGGCCTCCAAATCATTCGGATCTGAGGAGATCGGGCACAATGGCCGAGAGTTCAAAACGGCCTCAATCTTACAAAACACAGTTGCGAGTTCCTCAAATGTAAGGACAGATTCACCGATTGTCCTGCGCAAATGTGTTTTGGCCGATTTTACGGCGGCCTCAAATATACCACCCCAGTGTGGACAATTTGGTGGGGAAAACAACCAATTTATCCCACGTCGGGCAAGCCTATCACCTATATCAGCCTTGTTGGTTTCAAGGAAATTAACAACCTCATTCAAATAATTATACGTGCCCTTGAAGTTAGTGCCGCAATCAGAGCGGATCAAGGAAGGCAGCCCTCTGCGGGATACAAATCTGTCAAATGTGGCTACAAACGCCTCGGTCGTAAGCGAGGAGACCAGTTCTAAGTGTACGGCCTTTGTGGAAAGACAAACAAAAACACACAAGTAGGCCTTAACAGTCTTGCTGTTTCGAAGTGTCAACGTTTTCACCAAAAAGGGACCTGCGAAGTCTGTGCCAACACCGTCAAACGTCCTGCTCTCAGTTACGCGATCTGCCGGTAAGTCTCCCATCAAGGGCTGCATGGTAGAAGCCTTGAGCTTATAGCAAGGGATGCAGCGAAAGACTACACTCCGAATAATTCTTCGGGCAGACAAAATCCAAAATTCGCGTTGCAAAATAGCCAACAAAGCATTACAACCAGCATGAGAATTTTTAAGGTGACGGTCAGTTACCAACAAGCGTACCAAATGACCGTCCTTAGGTAACAAAAGGGGATGACGTGCCCCGTAAGGGAGGTTGGCGTTCTTGAGACGCCCTCCAACGCGCAAGAGACCCGTTTCGTCCAAAAAGGGGTTCAATTTAGATACAGCTCCGGATAATTTCGATCTCCCTGACTTAAAGATAGCAATCTCCTTCTCAAAATGCGCCAATTGCACAGAACGAACCCAAAAGGTGAGAGACTCCTGTCGTTCCTGTGGTGAGAGAAACGGTGTCAGTCGTTTCTGTTGTGGGTGCCTAAAATTAAAAACAAAACGCTTTATCCAAGCAGTGACACCTAACAACTTGTCGAGGGAGCTGTAACGATTTAACAAAAAATCGGGGTCGAAGGCGCATTCCACCTTCTCAAGAGCGAGTGTTTGTAGACCCGGCAAATTAGAAGTATTCAAAACTGGCGTTCGAGGCCAATCAGTTTCTGGTCGACTCAACCATTCCGGACCCCACCACAGCGAATGACCTATCAAACTACGCGTCAAGCATCCGCGCGAGGCACAATCAGCGGGGTTGAGCTCACCTGGCACGTGTCTCCAAACAAGTTTGACTTCGGATTTCTGGATTTGGGAGACGCGATTAGCGACAAATACCTACAAGGTGTGGACAGAAGCCCTCAACCAACAAAGAACAATTTGGCTGTCTGTCCAGGCGTAGGTCCCATTAATGCAAATACTTTTACCCAAAGTACTGGACACGTAGTTCAACTAGCGTACAAGAAGGGCTGCTCCCGAGAGCTCCAATTTTGGAATGGTCAAAGATGTCCGAAGGGGTGCCACCTTGCTCTTTGCCATGATCAGGGAAACCCTCACCTGACCTGAGGCACTTACTGTGCGCAAGTACACCACGGCGGCGTGACCACGTTCCGAGGCGTCACAAAACCCGTGAAGGGTGGCCTTGTACTTCCCGGGAGGAAGGATGGGACGAGGCAAGGAGATCTCGTTGACGGCAGGAAGTGAGGATACAAAAGAGGTCCATTCCTCAACAAGAGTGCCGTGCAGAGGTTCGTCCCAGGTCAATCCTGGTGTCCAAAGCTTCTGCAAAATATAATTGGACAGATCCAACCGTTCGGATCAAAGGTTCTGGCGACAGTAGACAATACGAGACGTTTAGTCCAAGAACACGGCAATTTCAAGTCTACGTTATATGTAAAGATGTCTTGGACTGGTCTGTACTAAACGCCGAGAACAGCCATCATGGCGGGGTTGTCAACAATCTCAAACAAATGTGGATCTTGCTGATGATCCTCTGGCAAGCCTTCCAAAAGCGCTGGCGAGTTGGAAATCCATTTGCGCAACTCATAACCAGCGGAGGCCAAAATACCTATCAATTCGTCCCGCAGGAGGATCGCCTCGTCCGCTGTGGAGGCGCCCGAGCAAATGTCATCGACGCAAATATCGTCCTTCAAGATGGCGGAGGCTCTTGGGAAGCGCAAGCCTTCGCGGTCTGCGAGCTCCCAAAGAGAACGTATTGCCAAGTAGGGGCTTGACCTTAACCCGTACGTATTTGTATTGAGCTCGTAGACGACCATGGGATCGCGAGGAGACTCTCTCCAAAGGCTCAGCTGGAAGCGACGGTCATCAGGGTGGATAACCGTCTGCCTGAACATCATTTTTATGTCGGCCACAAAGACAACCTGATGTCGTCGGAAGCTGGTGATGACGTCACAAAGGTCCTTGACCAACTTGGGACCAGAATGCAAGCACTGGTTCAAGGATACGCCTGTTGAAGTCTGCGCAGAACCATCAAAAACTGTGCGCAGCTTGCCAGTTGATGGCTTCAATACCGCATGATGCGGGAGAAAGTAATGCTCCACAGAACGCCAATCCAAATTTGACACAGACATGTGTCCCAACTGTTCATATTCCCTCATGAACTCAAAGTACTTCTGTCTGAGCTCCGGATCTTGACCCATGCGGCGCTCCATGGCCAACAACCTCTTTTCGGCTAAAGGTCGTGACTCACCAAGCGGAGGCCGAACAGACAGGAAGGGTAGCCTCGTAATAATCCGACCAGAACGGAGTCGACCAGTGTTGTTCTGGAAGAACAGCTCGCACTCCTCATGTTCTGGATTCAAACGGGCAACTTGAGGGGGCTCCTCTACCTCCCAAAACCTCTGAACTGCATCAGAGAGAGCAGAGCCTACAGCCAACAAATTATCAAGTTCGGGTGGAGGGGGGTCCCTAGGTACAGGTCCCATCAAAGCAAATCCAAATATGGTCGGGATGGCAGTCAAACCAGTTGGCACCAAGACCTGTTTCCCACCAATCAAAATTCCACCGAGGACATCAGAGCCAATCAACAAGTCGATTTGTCCCGGTGTGTCAAATTTGGGGTCTGCCAGTTCCAATCCCGATGTCAAATTCACCACAGCAGAGGGTAGCTGTTTCTGTGGGTGCATACCCAAAATATTCTTCAACACAATAGCCGAGGTTTTAATCCTCGGGTGTGAAGATTCAACAGGGCCAAACAAAACTTTAACTTGCCCTTCAACATTAGAGGCTACGTCACCTATGCCCCGTATACAATTCGGAAAAGAGCCCATATTTAATTTAACCTGCCCTACCAAATAAGTGGAAACAATGCAACCTTGTGAACCTGTGTCCAATATAGCACGGACAACAACAGAGGTCCCCGTGGGTCCCCAGACCCTAACAGCAACCGTTGGTAGGATAACGGTCTCAATGGGGGAGGTAGGCGTTATAGGGCAGGGGTCAATGACCTATTGTTGCCTGGGCGGCGACCGTTGGCCAGGACCAGGCAAGTCAAAACGAGGGTGCGCCTTGAAGTCCTCAAAGGCGCGATGACTCGATCCGCGCGCCATCTGTGGGGGGTCATAATGACGCACCCGCCCAAAACGAGGTGGGCGCGAGTCAAGGCGGGGACGCTCCGCCAAAGGAGCGGAGTACCTGGGGCAGCAGTCATGGTGCTGGTGACGTTGCGTGGTCGCACATTAAGGTGCGCGAGAGAGAGGAGGCGTGCGCACGCTACGGTTCTCCAAGCGGGGCGAGTGGCGATCAACTGAGCGAGGCGACTCTCGGCTACGCGCCGGTGAGCCTCGGCTGCCACCTTCAAAACACCCACCCGTGCGCGGCGTCGGCTGGTTGGACAAGCGGCCACCCTCTCTGGCATTCATACAAAGAATGTCCAAATGCTGTCCTCCACAGTGAGGACAGGGGCGAGAATTTGGGCAGTCTCGCTGGTAGTGGGACCCCAAACAAGAGAAGCAAAGGCGGCGGGCATTCGCGATGCGCCTACGAGAGGCGACATGCAGGTCCAAGAATGCCCTACAACTGGCCGTTCTGTGCCCCGTGACCTTGCAGTAGGAGCACTCCACTGGGCTCTGCGTGACTACAAAGCGAGGAGGGCGCCGGTCAACACTGGCTCGGGTGTGAACGCGAGCCTGCTCCTTGACCTTGGGCGGCTGCGACTTAGCCGGCGTGTCACCACCGGAGTTGTCCAAGACCCGGCACTCATCCTCCAGGAACTTCTCCAGGTCAGCAAAGGGGGGCAGATGGGTCGCGCTATCCCCACCAAAGCGCTGTTCAAAACGCGACCTCAGGTCGGCAGGCAGCTTTTTCAGTACAATGTGCACCAATAGATAGGACCATTGGTCCACGGTCAAGGCACTTAAGTGCGTTGATGGCCACCAAGAGCGGGTTCAAAAGTTGGGTGCGCAACCCAGAGACCCGGGTGAGCGTCGGCAAACCCAAAATCTGCTCGATGTGCGTGTCGGCGAGGCCACGCTTATTATGGTACCTACGGGTGATTAGGTCCCGAGCCGTCTGGTACGCCTCGTCAGACACGGGCAGATGCTGGATGAGGCCCTTAGCCTCCCCATCCAGAACCGACATTAGATAGGCCAACTTTTGTGCCGGCCGAAGGTCAGCCCTATCATGGACTAGGCTGTCGAACAAATTAACGAAGCCCAGGTAGCTTCCTAGGCAGCCATCAAAATGGGGGAGGTCCAAAGTAGGGAGCCTACTCACCAGCCCCGGTGCTGACCTAGGAAGCTCCTGCTTCATGCCGGGTTGCCCTTCCCTATCGGCAACTAGTTGTCTCGCACTATTGGAGACAGCATCATACAGGTCTAAGACCTGGGCATAGTCTTCGCTGACCTTATTTCGCTGGTCAGCGGTGAAATCATTGATTGACACTTCAAGACAGCAAGTTCTGAAAGTGCGGAATTGCTGTTCCACACTTGCCAGGCGATCGTCAATCCGCTCGTACCTCTGAAGTAAGGCCTGCTGGCGATCAGGCCGGTTCACTAAAGCATTGGCCGAGGCAAACCAGCGCAAATCTGATGCAATAGCACCAGCAGCCGCACGCAAGTCCTTGATAGCTGACATAATCAAAATTCAAAGGAGCCCGGACAAGCGCTAAATAAAATTAACAACCAAAACTTAATTTTTCTTAATTCTTTGAAACCAACAAAGTTTTAGCCTGTTTACTGCAATTGCAGGCAAGTGACAGGTATTTACTGCCCAACAAAATTAAAGGTTTCAGTATATTGAAACAAACATAAAAGTTATCAAAGTTATAACTTATAACAAATTAATAAAGTTGAAACTTCAACTTAATTAATTAATTATTTGCAACAGACAGACTAACTGTGTTATTTATGATATACAATTGGAAGTAAGCACAGAATATGTGTTACCTAACAATATTATCTTTATATTATAACAAAACAAAGTTTATTAATGTGACCCGCCCAAGTGGCAAGGTCAAGTTGGTTGTTATGTTTATGAATATATGCAATAAACTAAATTTACTAAATTTATTGATACATACAGCTGTTATGTATCCAAACAAACTGACTTATTAATGCAACAACAAATTTAAGTTAGATTTTCCAACAATACAAATCAACAATTACTGATTGAGGTTATGTGGCAATGTGTTTCAAATTATCTAGGTCAACTTATACAATTAAATATTATGTATTTTAGACAATAACTGACCTGACAAACACTACAATACTGTCTACAAGGTGATATATATAGCTCATACAACACCAATCTGAGTTCAGATACAATCAACGGCTAAGATACAAGTTTACAATATAGGCACAGTTAACCACGCTCTGCTACCAAAATTATGTCCAGAGTTTGAGCTGAGATCGGGTAAGGTTTACAGAGATCAGTGGAAGCGATTAATTCATCCAGTCTCAGCCCAAGGCAAAGGTCCAACATACACTGCGGTAGCACAGCGAATGAATATAAATTCTAATATTAATAGAAATGTCTTACCAACTCTTAGTGATATTCTTGAGTGGAGTCCTGGAGGCAAGCTAGATACACACAAGACTAAAATTGGCCAATATTAGCAAGTGAATTATCTTTACTTTACCAGACTCTAACGCAGCGTCTTCAATGCACGATGCAAGTTCACAGGATTCGCAATTTCTCCTTGCAAATGTCAATGAATAGTTCACAATGTCTTTTATCACAATTTACCGTTGCCAGCACTAGATCAGTCGGCATTCAAGGCGGTTTACTCTATTTAGTTCAATTAATCAATTCACACGAAATGCAAAAAGGTGTGCTCACAATAACTTTTCACAAAATGTTCAATATGTCACAAACCGTGCCGGGAGTCAAAAAAGCGGCAATTTAATAGATTTCACAACTATTCGCGTAGCTACAATGATGTGCTCTTCAAAAGGCGATATTTTACGTACGAACCGACAACGTGGTAATTTCTCAACGGGAAGCGAACGGAAGTGACAGTTCAGTGTGACCATTGTCAGAAATGTTCAATAGACTAAACAAAATGTTACTCAATCGATCTAATCGATTTGACTTATAATAAAAACTAATTCTATTTCAAACACAAGGAAAATTTTGTGCTGTGGTAACATCAGTTGTCATGGTAACGGTGCGAGAGTAATGTCGTTTTCATTGATGATGATGATGAAGTAAAACTCAAGTAATAAGACGAGATCTAACTGCTTGATAAAGTTTATATGTACTTTAAAATAATATCATTTACTTTATAAAATTTGCTATTACGATGCGCAAGGATTAATGAAAATATTGCCGGAGGTAAAAGAAAAGTAATTGCTTTCATTATTTTTGGACAAAAGTTTATTTGTTTAAAAAATAAAATTGATGACTGACAAAAAAAGCTATAATGTTGTACCATTTGATAAGACATTATGTTAGGAATTAAACGGAGCTTTATTTACATCTGTAGGCATTAATAGTCAGTCTCGGTCGGAACGCGGACGAGTGAGGTCACTGACCGCGGTGCGAAAAAAAAAATGGCGTTGTTAAAATGTAACTCGTGTAACATTATAATTAGTGAGGTCCTTGCATTCATACAAAATAAAATTCAAGTTATGGATGAGGATAGTCTAGTAAAAGTGTGTAGTTATGGATTTACTTGCGAAGATGTGGATATTGTAAAAATGTTATTGTTCAAATCTGTGAATACTACAACGAAGAAAATATCACGTAGAAAAGAAAATAAGATGTGTAGTGATCTGGAAGACATAATATGTTTATTTAAGAATACAGATTCGGAAAATATTCCTATATTTGTGGCGAAAGACCTGCAAAAACTACCTCCGCTGACATTCGATCATATCGATGTCACAAGGTTACTGAAGGATATTATTATATTGCAAACCGAGATTAAACAGATAAAGGAAGCCTATGCAACCAAGGAGCAACTTGAAGAAATCAGGACGATGAATAATAAATGTAAATAATACACGATGGTGAACGCAATAGAATTTGCACAGAGGGAGCTACAACTACCTACAACTATTGTGATAATAATATGGTGGACAGCGGTCCGATACGTATAATGGAATCTTTGAATGAGGCACAAAACAGCTGTGTTAATTCACACAATACGCACAGCTCTCATCAGCATGTGCCTGTGAATGAAAATGATAGTGCTATCCTACTCAATAAACAATCATATGCTGCGCGCACGGCGAGGCCTCAGTCGTCCTTGTCACACGCGCCTGCAAAACCAGCAGCGGCGTTGGAACAGCAAATTAATTCACAAATTGATACCACTATGCACATAAATAGTCAAATGAATAATATTACGTTGCAACATAAACATATCCCCGTAAACGATGGAGGTTGGACAGTAGTGCAACAACGTAAAAAACGGACGCGTTTTGTAGGATGTAAAGGAACCTGTAATGTTGATTTATCTATGAGATTCAAAGCTGCGGATGTGAAAATACCGTTTTTATTGTATAATGTGTCGAAAGATGTGAACTCAGACGATATTGCAGAGTATGTGTTGGATAAAACGCAGGTAGTTGTAACGCCCGAAAGGATTCAAATGAGACATTCTAAAGAATATGATTCCTATAAGATTATGATTCCGAAACATAAAATTGACTTATTCGAAAACGATAATATGTGGGCGGCAAGGGTGTACTTTACTTTGTGTTTAAAACAAATGCGAGGCACGGATAATCTTACGGCACAAAAATGATTCAAGATACAGATATAAGACGACATCGCAAGCTTGTAAGCTTTAATTGCAAATCTATTAAGAGATCCGTGGATTGCGTAAGACAGCTATGCCTAACGGCAGATGTGGTTGCTCTGCAGGAGACATGGCTACTCTCGCATGATTTAGCATACCTAAACAGTATAAGTCCCGGGTTTGGTGCTACGGGCGTGTCGGCTGTGGAATCCTCTGAGGGATTACGCGGCAGACTACACGGTGGCGTCGCCTTGTTATGGAGGTATAGTGCGTTTGATAGTGTTTCGGTAATAAAGTGTAGTAATACGCGGCTCGCAGCCATTAGGGTTTCTATTGGAAATCGTAATATTCTTATCTTTTTAGTGTATATGCCAGTGTGTCACAGTGGTAATCTTAGTGAATTTACGGAATGTTTGGCCGAAATAAATGCGATTGTGGTATGTAATAGTATCGAGAATGTTTATGTGCTTGGAGACTACAACGCGCATCCGGGTGAGTTATTTTGTACTGAATTAATACAGTTTTGTTCCGATTATCAATTCATTTGTGCAGACATTGAATTACTTGGTATAAATTCTGACACCTATACGTACCTGAGTGACTCACACGGGTGCGTTCGTTGGTTGGACCATTGTTTGATGACTAGTATATCTAAATGTTCTATTGTACAAATTAATGTAATTAACGATGTATCGTGGTCAGATCATTTTCCCTTAGAAATAATTTGTAATTTTAAAGTATTAGTGCCAAAATGTAATAATATAAAAAGGGCTATAAATAAAGTCATTTGAGGAACTAGGAATTCAAAACAAATAGAACACTACGCTGAACTTTGTCACAAGGCACTCTGTGATATTGATTTTCCTAGTGAGTTAATTGGATGTAGTGATAAATTGTGTAATAATTAGCATCATAGGCTATTGATTGACAATATGTATAAGTCAATTGTTTCTGTACTGCAAACGGCTGCCACTGCCAGTCATAACACATATGTAAAAAAAAAGAATCGACATGTACCTGGGTGGAACAAATATGTAAAGGAGGCTCACGCTTCGGCTCGGCTGAATTTTCAAAGGTGGGTTTTACATGGAAAACCTAGTGCAGGTGATATTTACACAGAAATGAAAACATCGAGGCGACGATTTAAAAACAAGCTAAAATGGTGTCAAAATAATGAAAACCAAACAAAAATGGACAATATTGCTTTACTTCACAAAGAGAAAAAATTTGGATCATTCTGGAAGCAAACCAACTCTTTGAATCCTCAGCTGAGTTTGCCTGCGAGTGTGGATGGTCTATCAAATAATAATGATATAGCCAACATGTTCATGAACAATTTCAAGGCCTCACCGCTTGTTACAAACTCCACTGTGTGCGACACTCGGACCCTACATGAGGGCGATTCGCATGTAAGTGTTTCCATCAATGAAGTGAAATTAGTGTAAGATAACATGAAGCGAGGTAAGTCACCTGGTCATGACGGTCTGAGTGTCGAGCACTTAAGATATGCTGGTGTGCATGTACCTAGAATACTCACCGTGTTATTTAATTTGTGTATAGGTCACTCTTACCTGCCCCAGGGACTTATTAATACCATTGTTGTACCCATTGTCAAAAATAAGACAGACAAAAATAATTATAGATCTATTTCCTTAGCGACGGTCATTGGCAAGGTACTGGACAGTTTGCTTGAGAGACAGCTAAAATTGCACATTAAATTAAACGACGCGCAGTTTGGTTTTAGAACCGGTTTGTCTACTGAGAGTGCAATCCTGTGCCTCAAGCAGACTGTAAAGTACTACACAGACAGGTAGACACCAGTTTATGGTTGCTTCCTAGATCTTTCACGTGCTTTTGACCTTGTCAATTATGATATATTGTGGCAAAAATTGTCAGATAGAACAGACTTGCCCACTGAGCTTCTTTATATCTTAAAATGCTGGTATAATAACCAGAAAAATTGTGTAAAGTGGTGTGACGTCGCATCGAGCGATGCACACTACAGCGCTGGCCCCTACCACTTCTCCTGCCGGCCGCTCCCCTCCGACCGGCAAATAAAAACAGCGGCGCGACAGCGAATCGTCCCTCTTAGATCCTGGCCGCTGAGATAAGTTATACTTCTCTTCTGGAGGACCGAAGCCTAGTCAGCCTGCCTATCTACCCTGCCCTGAGTCTAGGTCTTAGCTCATACCGTTTGCTTCCGGGTTATATAATTGTGTAACGCTTCTTAGCTAATATATTTTGTAACGAACGCTATGCTTCTTTGATTTCTCTCTACACACACCAAGAAACGTTACACTGGCGCCAAACAATTTTAAGGGCTCAGGCATCTGACTCGGCTTCTGGTCGCTTCCTTTTTCTGTGTTTTTCTGTGTTTCTGTGTGTAAGTGTGTTCACAGTCGGTAAGTCGTTGATTTTTCGTTTCTAAATGTGTTAGATAAATTATAACGCATTAAAGCTTATATAAATCTGGCAATATAGTCGACTAAAGGCTTGCGCCACATCTTATGTACTTTTATAACTTCTTTTCTAACCCAAATTCGTTAGACTAAGTAACGGTTTTGGGAATTATTTTAATTGTACAATTACATTTTTTATGTGAGGGTAGATTCCGCTTCGCATTATTCTTACGCATTGCGAACGTAACTTGTTTACTTGCTACATAATAAATATCTTTCTCTTTAAACGACCCACTGTGAACATATTTACATTACCTTTTATTTTATTGTTATATTATAAGTATAACCCCTGTGTGAGTGACTTTTGGTGCTGTTAGGTTAATCTTTTATCTGTTTAATCTTTTTCTAAGTAACTTAGCAATGTCTTTTAAAATTAACTTTAATCATTTAGTAAAATCGGAGCTGGTTTATGAACTAATTATTCGGGGGGGTGACAAATCTGGTTCCGTAGCCGAGCTGCGCCAGCAGATAGCGACACTAGCATCTCAGTTTCCCTCTAGACCCCGAAGAGGAAATTTCGGCTATCCGGAACTCCTTAATTAGGGCTACAAATAATATTTCTCTGCTTAGATCACAATTTGAACAAAACCTCTATTCGCGCACAGAATCTATTCTCAACCATATTTATTTTAGATTGAATAGACTGGATCTGGACCGCTTTTCTGATACCGACTCGGCTGAGATAGTTTCGAGCAATTACCGCAATCAGTTAGCTATTTTTAAATCTTTGATGTCGGGTACATCTGAACCAACTTCGCACGTAGTACAAAAGGACTGCTCTGTATCTACCCCCGTCGTTTCTGACGACTTTAAGTACGAACGTAAGTTGTTTTCCGAACTCGCTAAATTTAAATATAATGGCAAGTCTTGTGTTCGCGGGTTCATTGAAAGAATTAATGAGTTTATGCAGGCTAGGTGTATTCCCGAAAATAAAATGTTACTATTTGCTTTTGAGATATTTACGGGCGATGCATTGTTCTGGTATCGTTCGCTCAAAGAACAGGTTTCTAGTTGGAGTGAATTGTGTTGTCTTTTAAAGCGTGATTTTAGCCCGACTGACTATGATTTTAAAATTTTAAACGAAATTAGGTTTCGCCTTCAAGCTGAGGACGAAAATATAACACTTTTTGTTGCTAAAATGCAGGGTATGTTTTCTCGTCTTGATGTGCCTATTAGTGAGTCTGAAAAATTAGATATTTTGTTGCGTAATGTCCTGCCATGTTACAATCAAACTATTTTAACGGCTAAGGTGGCCGATATCCCTAGTCTCGTTAGTGTCTGTCGTGAATTTGAGACCTTTCATAAACGAACTAAAGACCATCGGGAATCTTCCAAAGCCACACCCAATATCTTGTTGTCCGAGTTTGCCCACCAACCTCAAAAACCTAATTTTTCTAATTACAAACCAAAAAATTATTATAATAACTCTAATAAAAACTTTAACGCTCCACCACAGATAAACGCTATCAAATTACCCACCACTAATAAAAACGACAACCGGTTCTGTCCCAGGTGTCGATCCAATTCTCATAGTTTGTATAATTGTCGCCACCCACACTTTTTAATTTGTTTTAAATGCGGTCTAAAAGGTTTTCGTGTGTCTGATTGTCCTAAATGTAATCCTAAAGCTAATAACCCAAAAAACTAATAAGCGAGGATTGGGGAAGAAATAAATCAAATAATTTCAATAAAACCGAGTGGAATAATTGGTTAAATTATCAAAAAAAAATTTTTAACTGTTATAGTCTATCCTCAATCCGCAATTCTAATATAGAATACTCGCCTTATATTTCTGTTATTGTATATGGTAAACCTGTAGTCGGCCTGTTGGATTCTGGCTCATGTGTTACAATCTTGGGTAACAATTCTCATAATTTCTTTTTAAATAATGAGTATCAGTTGGATTGTTCTCAGCCTTTGAGTTTGGTAACCGCTGGTGGTGAAAAATTGTGTTCTTTAGGGTCTATCTCTCTTCCTATTGAATTTCAAAATAAAACAGTTTCCCTAAATTTTCATGTAGTGCCAGGGATTAAAAATACTTTAATTCTCGGTATGGATTTTTGGCGAATTTTTAATTTATTTCCTAACCATTTAGAGTCGGTGTTGTTATTGAATGAAACTGACTTACAAGTTACTGAGCTGCGGACCGATGACTCACCGCACCTTGTGTCTTATAATAATTTATCTATTGAACAGAGAGCTGCCGCTGATAACATTATTTCTAAATTTTCCGATATTTCTTATAAAAAGCGGGGTCTCGGTCGTACAACTCTCATTACTCACTCTATTGACACAGGCGATAGCCCACCTATTCGTCAGCGTTATTATCGTATGTCTCCCGATAAACAACGCATTTTGATACAACAACTAGACGAAATGTTGAAGGAAGATGTCGTTGAACCCTCTGAAAGTCCGTGGTCTAACCCGGTTATTTTAACCCTTAAAAAGAACGGCGAACTAAGATTTTGCTTAGATAGTCGTAAATTGAATTCTGTTACTAGTAAAAATGCTTATAATTTGCCCTACATTTCGGAAATTCTAGATAACTTGAGAGATGCTAAATACCTATCTAGTTTAGATATTTCTAAATGTTTCTGGCAGACGTTAATTAAAGAGGAGGATCGTTTTAAGACCGCTTTCTATGTACCTACTCGTGGCACGTTTCATTTTAAAAGAATGGCGTTTGGTCTAACAAACGCACCCGCAACTCAGCAACGTTTAGTCGATACTCTGTTTTACGGTCCTGAATTTGAAAACAAGGTCTTCTGTTTTATCGACGACATTGTATGTATATCGTCAACGTTTGAAGAACATATTACGCTTTTATTACGTATTTTCGAAAAATTGAAAATGGCAAATCTCACTATAAACTTAGATAAGTGTAATTTCTTTCGGGATAAAATAAAATATTTAGGTTACGTTGTCGATTCGCAAGGTCTTCATGCGGATCCTGATAAAATTGATGCCATAATTAATTACCCTACCCCTTCTAATAAAAAGGAACTACGTCGTTTTCTGGGCGTGGCTTCATGGTATAGGCGATTTATTCCAAACTTTAGTCGTATATCGTCACCTCTAAACAAATTAACCTCTCAAGGTAAAAAGGCTTCCCCTTTTTGTTGGTCTAAAGAGGCGGACCAGGCTTTTATCAAGTTGAAAGACTGCTTGTCCTCTCCTTCTATTTTATCTTGTGTGGACTACTCCGAACCTTTTGAGATACACACGGACGCTAGCGACTACGGCGTAGGCGCTGTCCTCTGCCAGGTTATGAAAGGCGAAGAAAAAATCATAGCCTATTACAGTAAGTCTTTGTCTGATGCTGAAAAGAATTACAGCGCTCCTGAGCGCGAGGCACTCGCTGTGTTATCTGCCATCGAGCACTGGCGTTGTTATGTCGATAACGGTAAAAAGTTTATTGTTTACACTGACCACGCTGCGCTCAAATGGTTTCTAAAACTTAATAATCCTACTGGTTGTTTGGCCAGATGGGGTGTTCGTCTTTCGTCGTACAATTTCGAGATTCGACATCGTCGTGGTTCAGACAACATATTGCCCGACCTCCTGTCTCGTTCTGTTCCCGTTGCAGCCATTATCAATGATAATGACATTACTCCTAATTTAAACCTAACACTCCCAATGTCTACTAACGACTCGTGGTATCTAAACATTTTTAAAGGTTGTCTAAACAATCCCACATCTTTCGTGGACTACCAAATTATTAATAATAAATTATATCGTTTTAAAAAGTGTCAAAATCCTTTAACTCGAGATTTTCAATGGAAGGAGGTTATTCCGTCGGAACAAAGATCTAATATTATTGCTGAGAACCATTCGCTGCCCACGGCTGGTCACCTAGGTATTTTTAAAACCTACAAGCGCTTGGCATTAAATTATTACTGGCCGAATATGTATTCCGACGTTGTTAAGGCTGTGAATTCGTGTGATGTTTGTATAGCTCACAAACATCAAAACCATTCAACCTTAGGTCATATGGGTAGATCTAAGTCTTGTTATAAACCATTCCAGATGTTAAGCATTGATCTAATTGGTCCACTACCTACTTCTAGAAGGCTAAACAATTTTATTTTTGTTGTTTCTTGTTGTTTTTCCAAATATTGTATGCTTTTTCCCATTAAACGAGCTACTGCCGAAATAATTACTAAAATTTTAGAAGAAAATGTTTTTTTGATCCATGGTATTCCGTCGACTATTGTTCTCGATAATGGTAAGCAGTTCATTAGTTCCACATTTAAAAATTTGATAACTAAATACAAAATTCCTAATTTGCATTATACGCCGCTGTATACACCCCATGTAAACTCAGTCGAGCGTTATAATAAAACTATTATGACGGCTATTTCTACTTTTATCGAACGAGATCAGCGCGTTTGGGATTTAGTCGTTCCTAAGATTCAGTTTGCAATAAATTGCGCAGTAAACGAGGTAACTGGCTATTCTCCATCTTTTCTGGTCTTTGGTCGTGAATTGGTTACTTGTGGGTCACACTATGTGGTCAACAAATCTGACCCTAATATTGTCTTCGAACCGCGTGATACATATGCGGAGGCCCTCGGCCATTTGTCTCCTATCTTCGAAAAGGTACAGGCCGCTTTGATAGCCGCTCACCAACGTAATTGTAATTCTTATAATCTTCGTCGCAAACCGGCCGAATTCAATGTCGGCGATATTCTGTGGCGGCGTACTTACTATTTAAGCGATAAAGATAAATATTTCAATAAAAAACTCGCTCCTAAATTTATTAAATGCAAGGTTGTAGCTAAAAAGTCTCCTTTAGTTTACAAATTGTCTGATATGACTGGCAAGCCAGTTGGCGAATGGCATATTAAAGATTTAAAATTAATTAATTACAAACAATAATTATTAATCTCATACAAAAATCTCGTCAAATTTGTTGTTATAATTACTTCTGCTCACCCACAGTCCATAATGATCGTTATAGTAATACCGAATTTTTTTTAGCTTTAAAATCCTTTTTGTTTTGACTCAGTGGTTAAAACTGTAATCAACTGCGTCTCACGGGTTCGAAGTTTCTTGAATCTGTTTGTTGTGCTAATCACCTTGTTTACGTTATGTTATAAAGTACCTGTGCTCGGAGTTATTAATATTAACCCATTCTATTTAGCGAGCCGCTAGCGCGCTTTCTAAATAATACCTTATCCCGCGCACATAAGGCTTACTCTCGTCTACATTCGTCTCGACTATCTGCGTTGAGTTTTATGACCTGTCACTCACTCTTTTGTTGTCGAGTTGATCTTTTTGTTTTAATTGTTTTATGCAGTAATATTATAACAGATATTCCATAAACTGAGCAGCTCTTTTGTATTTTATTTAACTTAACGTATATATAAGAATTCTAAACTATTGTTTTGAAGTGTCACTAATAAAAATTAACTAGGTATTTATTCAAGACTATCTCAGTTATGCTTATGTGTAATCCTCGACGTGTTTTGCATTCAAGCAGGAACCGGATTGGTTTGAATGATGGCTAGTGCACTGGTTGTGAGTGTGTCTGGCATGTGTGCGAGATATGAAGGATTTTTTTTGTTGTTAAAGGGGTCCATTGAATGCGTGATGTATGAATGGTTGGGGGGTTATACATAACCAAATTTCTTTTAGGTGGTGTTTGCAACTTAAAAGACTAACACCACTTCGCCTTCTCTGTTCCAGGCGCTGTCGGCGGCAGGGGGGCCAGGGAATTTTTCCCCCAGGAAAAATTCCGGCCTAAAGGGGGGAGTGTGTGACGTCGCATCGAGCGATGCACACTACAGCGCTGGCCCCTACCACTTCTCCTGCCGGCCGCTCCCCTCCGACCGGCAAATAAAAACAGCGGCGCGACAGCGAATCGTCCCTCTTAGATCCTGGCCGCTGAGATAAGTTATACTTCGCTTCTGGAGGACCGAAGCCTAGTCAGCCTGCCTATCTACCCTGCCCTGAGTCTAGGTCTTAGCTCATACCGTTTGCTTCCGGGTTATATAATTGTGTAACGCTTTTTAGCTAATGTATTTTTTAACGAACGCTATGCTTCTTTGATTTCTCTCTACACACATCAATAAAACGTTACAGTGGGCGGATACGCAGAGTATGCAGTATGGGCTAAAATGTGGAGTAAGACAGGGAGGGTTAACGTCGTCCATTTTGTTTAATTTATATGTAGATCAGCTGATTGGTAAGCTGAGCAGCACTTTAGCCGGTTGTTCAATTGACGGCAAGGTGATTAATAATATCAGTTACGCTGATGATTTAGTACTACTGGCACCATCTAATTGCGCCTTAAGAAAATTGCTGGACATCTGTGAGAAATATGCGGAGGCCCATGGCTTAAAATATAATACAACTAAAAGCGAAGTTATAGTTTTTAAAGCTCACAATAAAACACCCTATAATATTCCACCTATTAAGTTAATGGGAACAACTTTACAGCTGGTCTCACAATTTAAATACCTAGGTCATGGGGTCACCGATACACTCACAGATGATCAGGATATTGACAGGGAGCGCAGAGCGTTGGCAGCTCGCTGTAATATGCTTGCCCGCAGGTTTGCACGGTGTACAAGGGAGGTGAAAGTAACCCTCTTTCGGGCTTATTGCCAGTCTTTTTACACGTGCAGCCTGTGGGTGAGGTATACGCAGGGGGCTAACTGCGCTCTGCGCGTTCAGTATAATAACCCGCTTAGGATGTTGTTGGGGCTGCCTCGGTTTTGTAGCGCATCGGGCATGTTTGCAGATGCCAGACTTGACGACTTGTGTGCCCAGAGATTAATAGGCCTAATTAAGTGTATGATTTTAAAATTTGTGTACTAACAATAGGCTAAGGAACTACTAACACTATGGATCTTTGGTCTGAAATATTTTTTTTTTTTTTTTCCTTAAAGTATTTATCTGTTTTTATTTATAACTTAATTTATAGGGACATAATAATAAAACATAATTTTGTATCTCATGGGGTCCGAGTGCTCGTTCTCTATTCCGGGAAATTTCTAAACGATTAATCGACGTCTCACGTGACCAGAAGGCTGGTTTATTCTTTGCTCAAAGAATCAGCATTGCCATCCAGCGTGGCAATGCTGCCAGCCTTCTGGGCACGTTACCCGATGACATTGATGCGGAGGCATTTTACGACGCCTAAACCTTGTAAATATTTTCACTTTTAGATTTGTTTTATGTTTTTTTGTATTAGATTAGGTTAGATTAGATTAAGCTCCAGATACAAAATTATGTTTTATTATTATGTCCCTGAAATAAATTATATATTATATATTATAATTATATTAATAGGCTTGTGTCCATTTTGGTTGTTTTCATTGTAGAATCTATAGATTATTTGTAGATGTCAATGAAGTTTATTATTTATTATAGAAATTTTACATTAATGTTATTTCAAAAGTAAAAGTTATATATAGTAATATACAAGGAGTAATTATTATTATATTTATTCTTGTGACAGTGAACACCAATCAGAAAGCATTACGTCACACGATACGTCTGCCGTTGTTTTTGTTGACGTTTTGGTAGTAAATACAATTAAAACGTCAAACATCGTATACCTGCATTAGAGTAAAAACAATTTGTAAAACGTGGAACTCATTTATAAATTGAAATGAAAGAAATAAAAGTGGGTACACCAGACCAGACGTCACTCACGGTTTGTTTTATTTTACACTTCAAGTCGTCACTCAATCACCATGATGGTTTGCAGCGTCAAATTCTAATGGGTTTTTAAAAAGCTGTAATTAGTAATGTCGCTGATCGATTTTTGAAGAAAAAATCAGTTATTTCGGTTGAACATCTTATAAAGGAACGAATCAATCACTGATTAAATTAGGATACCTATTGCGGCGAAATAAGAATGACAACTAACATTATAATTCAAGCACAAATGCTCACAAAAGACTAGCACGTAAAGAATGTCTCAAAAAAGTGATCCGAGAAGCACCATAAAGGCATCTTACGACCCGGTAATATAGCCTAAATACCTAACTAAAGATGAGTGACATTTTAAACTTTGTAAATTTCCAACAACAAACTTGAACGAAAGTTTCCTACTTGGTAACATCTATTGATCAATGCCTAACAAAGATAATATTACCATAGAGCTATCGCAGATTTATCGTTGGCTTAGTTAGTGAGGCTCGAGTTCAATGTCAAAGAAGGAAAGATGACAGCCCACCGTTCGCTAACTACATAAATAATCAAGTAATTGTCAATTCTTGTAAAGCTGTAATTATAGAATGGTAACAGGCGACTTGCTGCCGCCGGTCCGTGTCGTAGGTATTAATTATATAATGGTCAGCTAAAACATATGAACTACACGAATGGCGCAGCTGTTTAAGTCTCTGTTTAGGACTTCGCCGAATGTTGCGGGTTCGGTTTTCACTTGATACACTATGTATGATCCACAAAAGGTTAGAAAGGTTTCCGGGTTTGAATCTACGGTGCGCATTACTGACATCTCAAAAGTATGTTCATATGTATAAAGTTGTAACTTATGACCTAATAAACGGCGAAGAAAACATCTGGACGTAGCTTAGAGTTCTTCATAATATTCTCGAAAGACTTAGTCTGTAACCCGAATTGGCAGCGTGTGGACTAAGGCCTTATCATTGCCATTGTTAAAAGAATACCGTGTACAGCAGTGAGGCAGTATATATACAGGACTGACGATGATGAAAAAGAGAAATATCATATAATAGCAATATTATTTCCATAAAACTTTCATATACCCCTTTTGTCACCTTTGATTAAATCCTTGAAAGTTACGGACGAAATTTTACATCTCAATATCTTAATATATAAAATCCTTGCGTTACTGACTGACTGACAGACACGCTACAGCCGAAACTATTGGGCGTAGGAAGCTGAAATTTGGCATATATGTTCCATGGGGACCGTAAGGGTGCACTAAGAAGGGATTACCCGAAATTCCCACGGGATCGGCCAAAAAGTGTAAATTAAAAAAAAAATGCAGGCGTAGCTGCTGGCGTCCTCTAGTTATCATATAAACCCTTTGTTTCGGACAAGGCACATGCAAAATTACATTAAAGCATTAAGTCACTGTGATACGCATTTTAAAACATAAAACATACCGTAGTGATATTAAAATTACGGGTCTATATTGCGTGATTATTTGAAATTAAAGGTGTTTGCCTTATATTCGACGTTTCGCCATGGATAAATAGTCCAAAATATTGTAATATTTTTGACTATTTATCCATGTATAAATACCATTTTGAAACTATTGTTGTAAATAACGAGGCTGACAATGAACACAATTAAAATCTGGTAATTATCATAGCTTTATTTCCACACTTACTTAAGTATTATTTGATAATACGGGCTTTAGATGAAAACCGTCGATATCTTACCTTAATCTTGGTTGTTTGATTTTAGTCTTTCGTTACAGGAATGTTATCGGTGGATTAATGACTTCTCCGTCCATTCTGATATGGTCAGCTTAAGCGCGACGATCGGTTCGAGAGATATTGACTTGGATTTCAGAAATCAACAGAATTTATTTTATATAATGATATTCGAAATGCAGTTGTATTATATTACTAAGTGTTTAATAAGCGTACACAGCTAGGCGCACTAGGAAAGAGTTTCCTAAAGACAATAATGGAGCCAGACCTATATTGAATTAGGTACATACATATGTTATATTGCACGTAATAGAAGCGAACCTCCTTTCAGTTACTGAGTATTAATGTAAAACATACACAGTATTTTTTTACAATACAGAAGGATTATATTTCCACTGATAGGATAATCAATCTCAGAATCCTTTTCAGAATCGGCAAGCATGGTCGCAAAGTAAAAAAATACAAGCCAGCAAAAATGTTTGGTTTCATTAAACATTTTCTAGGATTAAAATTCCACGAGTCCGACGTACCTTGTAAAACAGTCATAATTTTTCACCTTACATAAACTTTTATGTAGGTTGATGTGTTCGTCCCAGGTCAGAGGTAGGTACTTCTAATTAGATCACGTAAGGGCTGGCTACTAAATTATTACTTTTATCTACCTGTTTGTGAAGAAAGAAAGTGTATGCCAACGAATAAGGGCTCTGTACGATATCGACAGAACCTATGATGAAATATTATAATTGTTTACGACTGCAGCTGTAACGGGAAAATCAAGCAACATATTTGTTACATTTTTTATATTAATTCATTTTCTGTGGACTTCTTTGTTGCTAAATTGGATTTATATTTTGATTATTAATTTGCTTTCCATCGTACTATCGCGTGTGTGATTGTTTAATCAAACTGTATTGTAAATGCCGTATTACTTACATTCACTGCCCAGTCGGAATCTTATGATTCTCTAAATCTCTACCTCAGTAACGAAATGTTCTTAGGCTTTTTTATATAATTTATATTCGCTAGCTATTATAAAGCTATTTCAAAATCACAGCAATTTTAAACATATTTGAAGTATAATGATTACTGGTTCATGGGATTAGATTCATGTATAAATACCCTTAAATTGCTGGTTCCACTTGTGACTAAGGAGAAAATAAGCTTTGAGAAATTAATAATCGATGCACCCACGTTTGCTTCCTTCTTATCTACAAATGAAGCGAAGGAGCATGCGTAAAATATTAATCATAGATTTAAACCTCCAATATCGCGCCCAATCTAACGATGCCGTCATTAGCTTGTCTCTGCTCGTTTCCTTTGATAACAATCAAATATATATTATTTACTACTGTTTCTTTCAATATCTTTAAAACTATATTGAAATTGATTTCCTTTTTACAATTATTCGTCGCTTATCATTAACGAGAGAATGATTCGACTTCAAACATTGGATTTAAGACTGTTTAATTACTTTTCGATTCAAATTGATGATTGATTGCGTTGCCGAGTCGATACTCAATACCTAAATCCCTTCGGAAGGGCTGCCACGGCGAAGTTACGATTTCATTAATTGCGCCGAAGTGTGTGTATTTTAGTTGGAAAGTTAATTTTGCTCAGTTTATTGGCTTTCTACAAAGGGAGTAGGCCTTTTAGGGGTATTATTAATTATCTATATTATATTGTCTTATTCTCGTGTCTTGGAACTGTATAAAGAGTTGCTAGGCCCTACTGCCTACTGTTAAATATTTCAACTCTTCTTGTTAGTTTGTGCAAACTTTGGGATATTACAAGGACGACAATTATTTAAAATTTGTCTCCTCTCTATTAGCTAGACTGAATGACAACGCGGCATCTACTTGTGGACACAATGGACACCGAGTGGACACTGTGCGGCGAGTTGGTACTGGTGGAGATCCGGTAGTACCCTTTAATGTGACAGTTTTACTCTTGAAAGTATCTTGAAACTCATTATTTACTATTCCAAAAAGTGAATTATATATTGTATTTGGATTTTCTGAGTTCAATATTGAGGGATTGAGTTTAGCGATAATTTTGTTTTTAAAACATATAAGACGATTGGTAGTTTGAGGCCTACATTCTACTGTATGTGATTTATCATATGTTGAAGATGAAAAACTAGCTATCTGTCCACGGTGATCAGAAGGAAGAGAACTAATAACTACGTGGTTTTTAGCAACACAAGAACTAAATATGTTATCCAAACAAGTAGAAGATGTTTCAGAGACTCTAGTAGGTTCACAGAATAAATTACTTAAATTAAATGACTTAAAAAGATTCAGAAATCTAGTACACTGTGAAGAATTCTCTAAAATATTAATATTAAAATCAGCACATACTATAATATTCTTATCTTATTACCTTTAATTTTATTAAGACCATCTTCCATAACAGTCTCAAATAGATTATAATCACCAGAAGGGGGTCGATATACACAAATTATAATATATAAGTCTAGTTCCACACAGGACAACTCAATAGTGCGCTCAATAGATAAGTTTACAATATCCTTACGTTCTTTGCATTTTAATAAATTTGAAGTCATTATGAGAGAACCGCCTCTAATAGCCTGCTTTCTTATATACGAACTCTGCACTGTGTAATATTCATTTATAACAATAACCTCATGGGTGCTTAACCAATGTTCAGTTAAGCACAAAACCTTAACGTCACATTTTTCTAGAAATAAACTTAACTCTAACTCTTTGCCAGATAGGCCCTGCATGTTTCGATGTACTATATTCAAATACTGCAGCCTAACTGTTGTCCTATCTTGGAGTTTAAATCACAAGATGTGTCAATAAAAACGTTGTTAGTACATGTACTAACCCTATCAAATAAATTGTCAACACAAGGCTCACTGCCTTGCTGTAAATTGTATGCTAACTACTTAGCAATTTGTCGCTTAATATAAAATGGCAGATACATTGTATCTTTAGTTAAAATAAATTTACTAATTAATTTATTAGCGTCAAAAAACAATATTGCGTCACTATGACGACAAGTTATGTTATACAATAACATGTTTAATGAGTGTATGTGCATATTTTGTGTGTCTGTTAAGTTGTTTGAGTAAGGTAAAGCACCTAAAATAAATTTATAACTAAATTTAGAATTAAGTTCTATCAACAATTCAACACATTCTATGATATCCTGTCTCTTTACAGTTAAACTGTTACCAAACAATAATATTGCAGTACTACTCTCATCTAAGGGGTGTAACTTAATCTGATTAACTAAACTACAGAAACTATCCCCTGGCCTACAATAATTTATAACACTCTGATTTGTATATTCACTGAGAAGACTACCAAAATTGTGACCTAGCCTATCAGAAAAAATAAAAGTTTTATTAATAGATGTTGGAAGCCTAGATTTATTTAAATTTGATTGTAATGAGTGTGAGTTATGTGGATTGTTAGAAAAATTCTCAGGTAGTACGGTACTCAATGGCTCTGCTGGTATAAGAGTATGAGTACAAGAACACGAGAGCTTATTGGTCAGAGACTCATACATTTCTGCATTACACCTCACCAAGTCTACGAGCTCACCTGCCTCCACTATACGCTTGCTCAGTTCTTGTTTAGAAGCTTGGTATTTGTTAAAGATCTCATTTAAGGTTCTTTCCCTAAGTAATATCTCTTCCCTTAAGCGATGAGTGTCCATATCATATACTGATCTGCTATGTTCCAAATTTCTAGAGTACTCAGAAAGTTGATTAACTAAGTTTATGCGCTCCTTTCTAAGATTTAAATTAACTCTATGCACATTATATTTCCTAATAGATTTATGAATTTTTTTTATTAATTTAGTAATTTTAATGTAACGTTTAAGTTTATTATGACTAGAAAAGCTAGGTCTCATAATAATGGTATCTTCCCTGGTCAGGTCTATAGTCACAACTGGCTCCCTAATGCACACATGATCAGGTTCACTACTAACCAACTCATGATATAGGCTACAGGTATTCGCAATCTGTTGACTCAAGTATCAAGTGCGATAAACATCCGGCGGTAAATAGACAACCGACCTACATGCCCTACATTAGAGGTGTTACGGATAAAATAGGAGACAAGTTAAAAAACTACTCCATTCCGACAGTATTTACACCAGGGACCAAAGTATACAACATGGTGGGAACACCAAAGGATGTTCTACCGCTACAAACCCCACGTGTCTATAAAATCAACTGCAGCTGCGGAAGCTCTTACATAGGGCAAACGAAGCGGACTATCGCTGAACGTATAAAGGAGCACATCGCAGCTGTAAAGAACCGTCAAACGAACAAATCGGCGATTGCGGAACATTTACTTCAATCGGGCACCAATCACTGGATTGAATTTCATCGTCCCCAAGTCCTCTCCACGGAACGCCACTTTTACCCAAGAGTTGTGCGGGAAGCGATTGAAATCAGAAAACATAAAAATTTCAATCGGGAAGAGGGCTTCAAATTGTCATCGGCATGGAATCCTGTGATTCGGCTAACAACACCCCACTTTAACGCGCAGTCGGCGAATGTTCAATATACAGATACGGTTAGTGTGTTTTGCGCCGGTACTTCGAATATCAACGACCTGGGGGTAGAGATAGAATCTTCTACCTTGCACTCGGAGACGTGACATCGCCACACCAGTCAGCTTGCGACCACGGGACGTGCAACCGTCTCGAAACGTCAAGCAAAATAAGGTATGTAAATACCTAATTTGCATGTTCGCGTTAATTCCCGTCTATATATATATTCTTAAGCATGCAACGCGAGTGTTTAAAAGTTTCTATTGTGTTTATTTATTTCTATATTGGAGATGGTTTTATGAGCTTCACTCAATTCACGTTCCAGTTTAGCAACACGTCTCAGAGCTTCTTCATGAGTGTCCATGCACTGTTGGAAGGACACCGTCAATCGAAGTTGTTCATGTTGCTCAAGTATTTCAAGATGGTGTGTGTACATTTCAGCCAGCTGTGCCTTGAGTTCAGTGTTCTTGTCTACTATTTTCTTTACTTCTTCTTCGCTGTCCTCTCTTTCCTGTAGCAGCTGGTTACACAGGGTTTTAGAGGATTCCAATTCCTTGAGTGTGGTCTGTAATTTGTCCTCCAGAACTGCCATTCTGCGGGTCATCATTTGAACAGACTTACCCCGTAAGCACCTGAAATATAAGGAAGAGTGAGTAAAGTCAGCAGAGAGAAACTAAGAAATGGGGGATAGAAAGTTGAGAAGGAAATAATGTAGGTAGATTATAAAAAAATAACAGAAAAGTAAATTAAATAAATTTCGGAACAGCTTATTTTAAATCTAACTATTGGGGAATATGAAAGTAATGAATAGGTACAAAAAATTTATATGTTTGATATTATATTTATAAAATAATAAAATTGGAATGTAGATGGACCTGTGTAAAACTATTGTACTCCTTAAATTAATATACTTATTTTATAATAAATAATTATGTTTTGTGTTTAGTGTGTCATGTAGTATATGGTGTCTGAGGCAAATGTTTTTCGTCATCGATTTTGCTTCCACAAATTGTCAAGCAAAAGGAGACATAAACGGTGCCGCTGTGTATTGTAAATGACGTCGCTCACGTGCAGTGAGCAGTGTTTATGAATGTATAGTGTATATTAGTTAGTATTATATGAATAAAACGAAACAGGGATAAGTAAATAATTATGAAAACAATACTCCCCGGGTTTCCAGTTGATTTTGAATCTTGTTTATAATGTATCGGTTGTCCGTTACTTTGACAGTTGGTCCGCCACAAGTCTTCCAGTGAGGTTTTGTCACTAGTCCTTTGATATTATGTTACACAAACAATTATTGCTAAGGTTTATGGGTATACACTTTACTTTAGACTTATAATTAACTAGAGGACGCCAGCAGCTACGCCTGCACTTTTTTAAATTTATCCGTTTTGGCCGATCCTGTGGGAATTTCAGGTAATCCCTTCTTAGTGCACCCCTACGGTCTCTAAGGAACATACATGCCAAATTTCAGCTTCCTGCGCCCAATAGTTTCGGCTGTAGCGTGTCTGTCAGTCAGTCAGTAACGCAAGGATTTTATATATTAAGATTAGGAAAACAAAATAAAACTATTTTATCAATTAAATTATTATACACGTAGCGAAATGACAGCTGTTCGCTAGTGTTGCCAGCGAAGAAGTCCATACATGACCTCAAAAAGGTGCATAGAGTTGCATCTACTTTATACAACTCCAGCTCCCTCAAAAGCCATGTTTGTGGCACGTAGTCGTAAGCCTTCTTGTAATCTATCCAGCATGTCGATAGATTCTTTCGATTACGGCGCACCTGTTGGCTAATAGCCATGTCTATCAGAAGGAGTTCTTTAGTGCCACGGGCCCCACTCCTACATCCATTTTGAGAAACAGATAAAATAGAATGATCAAGTACATGTTTTGTTAATTTCGTTCTCAAAATGGATGTAAGGAGTTTATACATTGTTGGCAACCAAGTTATCGGCCTGTAATTTTTGGGGTGGAACCACCAGACTTATGGAGTCGGTGAGTGACGCCGGATGTTAAAGAATCTGGTAGCGACCCCGATTCCAGTGATGACTGGAATTGAGATGCTAAGCAAGTATGCGAACTACTATCTGTAAACCCGACCAAGACCGAACTTGTTATGTTCACACACAAACGCTCGCTGGGTACTTACCGATTGCCCAGGTTATTTGATACAGAGCTTAAGCTGTCTACCGAGGTCAAGTACCTGGGCGTCACTCTCTACAGCAAATTGACATGGAACAGCCACATGGAAAATAAGCTCAATAAAGCCAGCATCATCTTCTGGCAGTGCAAGAAGATGATAGGTAAACGCTGGGGCCTATCCCCCAAAATTGTCTTATGGCTCTATAAGACAATAATACGTCCGATGGTAAGCTACGGCGCAGTAGTGTGGTGGCCTCGGACAAATCTAATAACGGCCGCCAACAAGCTTCAAAAGCTTCAAAGACTTGCATGCCTAGCGGCCACGGGCTGTATGAAAACAACGCCAACAGCGGCACTTGAAGTGTTGCTGGACCTGCCTCCATTGCACCTGTTCATACAACAGGAAGCAACGATGTCAGTCCGGCTAAGAGCTCTGAAGCTCTGAAAAGACACTAACACACCGCACACTAACAACTTAAATACACTCTTTAAAGAAGTTCCTATCGCACAAGCCATTGTCGACCGTATACCGAAACAATTTGTTTTCGACAAGAAATACAAAATCCAACTGTACCTACACGAAGGAGCAGTTAACCACAACGAGCTCACGATCTTCACAGATGGGTCTAAAACAGATACAGGTACGGGTTCAGGAGTATTCTCCGAGGACCTAAACATCAACATCGCAGCACCGCTGGGAGGCTACAACACGGTCTACCAGGCCGAATGTTTTGGCATAATCCTAGCTGCCACAGCAATCATGGCACGTGAGGTAAGGGAACAATCCATTAGGATCCTCTCAGAGTCTGTCTGTCCTCTCAGCCCTCAAAAGCCATACTATCCATATAACCTCGGCACACAAGCTTGAATACCACCAGAAACTAACAGAGGTAGGTAAACTAAACAAATTAACACTGCAATGGATCAAGGGCCACAGTGGCTCAAGAGGGAATGACGCAGCCGACGTACTTGCCAGAAGAGGGGCCACTTTAGAGGTGGTGGGACCCGAGCCCATTATTCCCCTCCCTTCTGGTTTTTCACGGATTCTTTAATAAACACCTATTTACTATAGGTATCACCGACAGCCCCCTGTGCAGGGCCTATATGGCAGCAGACGAGACGGCAGCCCACCTGCTCCTCGACTGCCCTGAGGTCGCACAGTACAGGCAGCAGTACCTGACCAGATACAGCACCCTGAGGGAGGCCGTGGGCCTCATCAAGAGTCTGCTGGCCTTCCTCGAAGAGCTGGGGTGGCTCGAATGACGGCACCATTCCCACCCGCACGCAAAATACACGCCAAGACGTGGTGTTGCGGAAACAGCCCGTGCCATCAAGTATCAAGTATGCGAACTACGGAGCCATTTGAGCCAAAAATTGTGCAGCCCGTCCGGTCCCGCTGATTTCCAATTTGGTAACGAACGGACTGCACTGGCTATATCATCATTTGTTATGGATATTGGCTCCATTATTGGTATTTGTTCGCATACTCGCTCAACAATCTCAATCCAGTCACTCTCCGTGTGGTTCACAGGTGTCGACCAGATGCTGCGCCAAAACGTATTAGTAGCATCATCATCCGGTCGACCCCCATCAACGTCACCGGCCGTGGACTCGGGTCGCTCCCATCTTCTGTACACCCACCTCTCGTCTCTCTGGAATGTGCGATTCAGGCAATACCGATCCATCTTTTTTTGTATCGCCTAATACGGTTTGCCCATGCATAAAGTTTTTGTTTTAGGGTGTCGATGCGCTCTGTAACCCAAGATAAATAATCTTGGGAACTGATACCAGGTCCCGCAAAGGCTCGAGTTACAAAGCGCATCACTCTTGGTCGGGTATTGCCCATCCTGAAACAGGATAGCTTGCCAATAAGTGCCCTAGTCTCAGCAATACGACACTCAATCCTGCTTTGCCAAGCTGGTACAGCAGCAGTCAGTCGAGTAGCGGTATTATTTTACTCCTGCTATTCGACACGCCGCAACTGCCGCACAATACAGGATTGAATGTGTATCGCTGAGATTTTCACTATTATCAAAGTGTGTTGACAGTAATGCGTCTAGGGCACTCACGAGCGCTATGTTTTTTTTATGCATGGGCAAACGAGGCAAACGAGGCCGAATATTTGGGTCCATGGATCGGTATTCCGCAATAGCACATTCCAAAGCACTCCTTAACTGATCGTTGCACTGGGTACTTACATGAGAAGTCTCGTCATCTACCTCTTCATCAACTCGATTTAACAGTTGCTGTTGGGCAACTACTGTGTCAGGCTGCGTTGAAAAAGTGATGGGGAGACTTCTCTGCACGTCAGAGCGAAGTCTCTCAAGCACGGAATCATCCAACAGGTGACACCGCTGGATGGCCCGCACTTGATCCGATAGCCGTTGTGTTGACACGTTGACAGCTGGCTCAAGCGCCTGAAACAAAGGCAGCATTCGATCACGGTACGCACTGAGGTTAGTTCCTCCCTCTGTGGCCACAAAATATGCCCGCATGACGTTTTCATTCATTGAACTCGTCCATCTCATGCAGTGCACATCACCACCGGTAGCCGGGGCCCTGTTCGAGACCCGTGGGTCTCGGGGTCCCTAGCGTGTCGGTGGCCGGCCTCTCCCTCGCCGCCGTACAGGTGGTGGCGACGTCGGCGGCAAGAAGTACTCGTCACTCGACGAGCTCGACGCCTCTGCAATTGCCGACAACGCTGATGCAGGTGCTGGCGGCGGCTGCGAGGCGGAGCTGAGCGACGAGTCCGGGGGTGTCAGGCGTGCAGCCAACCTTAGCTCTCGTCAACATATTTCCTTGTTGATTTCATTATATAGACTGTATATTATGTTGTTGATGTTTACATTTCTTAGAAGTTTTTTGTTTGACATTAGGTGTCATCATGAACTATTTTTTCAGTATACTTTTCTTTTATGTTTTTAATGGTTTCTTGAATTTATAATATATTTATCAAATTAATAAGTTCTTCTTGTGATTGTGAATATATAATATGAACACAAATTTATGAAATAAATTACAAATATTAATATTGAAGGAAAAAATATGTTGACATGTTTACGTGTTGCTAGGTTATTATTATTATTACCTATTACTAACAAGGCGGGAAAAATTCAAACAATCCTGAACCGCGATATCAACTTTCGCGAGCCAAGCGGCATATTTACAAGTTCAAAAGTATATCTGTCGGCCTGCAGGCCACCAAGCACGACCACCCAGCTTGGTTAGAGGCTCCTCCCTCTAGTTGGAGGAACACCACACCTTTCTTGCTCCACAAAATAATTAAAATGTTCGCAGTTGCGAACATTAATAGAATTAAGTAAGGAAATCTGACCGTTCAGTGTACAGACTACTACTGACTAGTTGGCAGGTAGGTATTTGAAGCCTTTTTAAATGTAACAAAATGTTTTTTTTTATAGACAGCCCACAATTGAAATAAGCAGGATTATAATTTGTACAATTGTAAAACTGCGCTAACGGAATAAAACGTACCAGAGTATTCTATGGAAATATAATGGTCCCTTCACCCTGAAACTTTTATATGAATGGAATAAAAACATCACTAAACCATTTTGTAAATTAAAGGCTATAATTTTCCAATCTCTTGTTTTCAAGTGATCTTCCTTTTCTCGTACACTTACCTACTACTGAGTATCCTGATGTCCGCTGTCCATTCGTTACTTGCCGCGATTAGACGCACATTATCTAGCCCCAATTGCTTCTGATAACAGAAGCAATTGGGGCTATATTATACTGTGCGTCGTTATATGAAACCGAACAGACAAACTCAATAATATTTTTATCGCTTCAAGAATGATACCAAATATCTATTACTATAATAAAACTGTAGAGGTGAAAAAGAAAATGCTAAAAAGCAATACTTGATATTTTTTAGAATTTATGTCTGTCTGTCTGTCTTTCCCTATGTTGCTAAAGATCTCAAAAATGGCGAAATTGTTTTCAATCAAACTTACACTCATGTACAAAGGATACTCAAACCTATAAAATAGTATATGTTAAATCACAATCGGTTGAGTGGTTTTCGGTGTACAGCTTGACCTCTCCTTTGTACGTAGTTCCAAACAAAACAGGGATCATCCGTAACTGGTTATATATGTGGCGCCATCTATGATCATTATAAGTTTGTTAGTAAAAGTATAGTTAGTCTAAATAGGTACCTTCAAAGTGTTTCATGGCTATTTACTCGACTTTAAAAAAGGAGGTGATTCTTAATTTTTTTTTTCGTTTCGTCTATATTATGTTACTTACTTATACTGTGGGGTAATTCTACCGACAGTCAAAAAACTTTTCTTGCACAAAAAAAATGTCTCAGAGCAATTGCTGGTATTCCACCATGGGAATCATGTAAGCCACTGTACAAAAAGTTCAAGATACTTACGCTGTCTTGTATGTACATTCTTGAGGCAGCGAAATTTGTTAAATCGCATCCTAGTCTTTTTAAAACAGCCAAAGATACATTTCCAAGAAATACGAGAGATCCAGACAGAATTGTGTTATCAATGGTGCCAAAAACATCATTGTTTCAGAAAAACTGTTATGTCATGTGTGGCGTATTAATAATCGAATACCGACTTAGATTAAACAGCTTCCAATTGGTAAGTTTGGTAGAAAGGTTAAGTTTTGGTTACTCGAAAGATGTTTTTTACTCAGTGTCTGAATTCTTTAATTATAATAATAATGTATGATTCACTACTAATAATATAATAGGCAGGTAGGTACTGAAAAGTAATATAACTATAAGTGTGTCTACTTTGTAATAAATGAATATGTATTTGTAAGATAATCTGCATGCTCAAATTTTATTTATTTAATTGATTTAAATTTATTTTTGACATTATTTCATTTTAATTACATAATTAAAATTTGATTCCAATTAATTATCTTATGAAGTGTATAATGTGCATGCTGATTTAAAGTTTATTAATTTTATTTGTATCTTTTGAATGAAATTATACCTAATTAATGATTTTTCTTTAATCAAAAATATTGTAATGAATACTTACCTTTTGGATTTGCACGTCGCGGTGCGACAAAATGTATCTGGCGCTATATGATAACAATGTACCTAACATCTTTATGTAACCTACATTTTAAGCAAATAAATGATTATTATTTTTATTATTAATTTCGTCAGTATATTTTTATGTATTTTCGATAAATAAATTACTGGAACCGAACATAATTATAGTTATCCTTCCGACCGATAGATGTCACTATTTTCAAATAATTTTGTAACAAAATAAATGTTTCTTGCAAAAAAGACAATAATTAAGTGTCAGGTATTTTTCTGTTATTAAAAAAAATAATAGAGTCTAATATTCGGCACTTTCATAAACAAAAAGTCTCTGTGTCAAAATTTATTACAATGTCCACTTAATTTAAACGGACAATCTCATTTATTTCAAATTATTAGGTATGTTTATATAGGTAATAGTTATATAATCATTTCATTTTATTTTAAATGATAAAAACAATAGCTATAGATCCTTTTTTCAATAAATTGTTGATTAGTCCATATTATTTTCTATCTCGGTCGGTTTGTAAATGTAAACATAAATGACGTCATTTTCCGAATGGCGGTGTTAAGATTCTCCGAGGATTGATGAGGTTCTCGGTTAATTTTCTTTCGTCGTCGTTGGATTACTTGGATTGGTGTCTTTGTCGTTTCTTTTGAATTTTTGATTGTTGAATGTGATTCTGTTTTTTTGATTTCTTTCGTTCGTTCGTGTTCTGTTCTTATACAGGTGTCTCATTATTCCCAATTTCCCACTCCTCACGTCACGCATGTGGGAATCTTTGGGCGGGAGACTGAGGCCTGAATTCAGATACCTCTTGAGTTACGCAACGGGGCTATTTTACTTTCGGCAGGGCTTATTCGTAGTCCTGTGTGTATTTTCTATATAAATCGCAGGGATAGACACTTGAAACAGCTGGAATCAACCTCCGAACCTGTTGTTTTTCACATGGTCAGTTATATGTGGCATGTTCACGAGTGAGCGGTAAAAATAATTTACCTACACGTTCTATGTGAAGGTGGTAAAACAGTTAATGTTGTGTTTAAAGAAATTCTCTAAAGATATATATTAGGTATATAATACACATATAAAAGTCACACACAAAGACTTTTGGCATAAATGTCATGCTCATTAAATTCCAACATTTACGCGAACGAAGTCGCGGGCACAGCTAGTATGAAATAAAAGTGAATTGTCACACTAACTTGATCCATTGTTATGCTGTTTCTCAAAGTGATTTCAGAAACAATATATTCAATAGGAATGGAAGCCATAGAGTTAATGAAAATAAATATGACAGCTTAAATAACGGTATGGCTTAAGGGGTTACCTGACCGTTTAGTCTCTAAAGGATGCCTCGTTTAATGGAGCTTAGTCCTTATGGTACAGGGATTGTCTTTAGAACGAATAACATAAATGTTCACCTTTAATATCTCCACTGGGTATTTAATGCAATGCTTTACTTTTGTAAACCCTGGGTTCCAATATCAAATAAGACAATTGAACCACAAATTTTATTATTATTACAGGTCCAGGCACTTGTTTGTAAACACTGATTGTCCAAGTGTTTGTAAAAACTAACTGCATTTGTTCCTAACATGTCTGTATATAAGATGTCACAGCCACTTATAAGCGCTACCAAGACTAGAGACACTATTTAACGATAGAAGAAATTAGATGAGGAGTTGTGCTAAAGGACTAAGGTGAAAGACGAGCAGGGATTTGTATGCAAACCCAATAAAACCCAATGTCTCACTTGAAAGCTCTAGCAGCAATTGAAGTGTTTATATATAAAATATGTGAGACATTACGTACACATCAGTTCCGGGTACAATTTATCAGATCCACCAAAAAGAGATGCACAACCTCCGTAGTGCTTTGGTCGTTCAAAAGCATAGAAAGACTGGAGTTCATCTCAATATTTCAAACGTAAACCAAGAACTATTTGCAATACAATTGCAATAAAATAACTTAGTTAATTACTTAAAATGTAGTATTTAGGGCGATTTCAGATTAGGGTCCTATACCCGCGTATAAGCTCGTTTTTGGAAACGCATGTAGGCGCGTATAGGCGCGCCATTTGGCACACGCGCAACTCGTACGACCGTTGACGCGCTTCTATGCTCGTATAAGCACGAGCCCTCAGAATCCATGTTGACACTGACAAGATGTCACTACCGTTTCGAGCAAACACGCCGAGATAGTCAACGTGAGTCCGGTTTTTTGAAGCGCGTAATGTAGCGCGCGTGTAAGCGCGTATGCTGAAACGACCGTATCCGCGCAGAAAAATACGCTAATCTGAAACCACCCTTAAGTTATAAACGTCTCATTCCTATCAACGTAGTGTTGTGCACCAATAGAATATGCAAGAAATTATATAGTATTTCCGTATTTTTTAAAGGATAATACTAATTTAAATCGACTGCATCTGTGGTCCTGCGAAAGTGTGAGGGACTGCATATCATGAGTTCGTTTCCCGGGTCGAACAAAAAGTGATATTGGGGTTTTCTGGTAAGAATTATCCAATAGAAGTTCGGAGTCAGAGTGTTGGCAGTTTTACCCCCTGTGCCTCATGTCTGCGCCCAATGTCTCTCCGGCCGTGTCACACGTGAAGTCCCATCGAACAGTGAGAGTGAGGGAACAGAGAATGATGCAGTTGGCTAGCCTCATAGGAAGACATGCCGCCGTGGCTGAAGTCGGTCGGAGGACATTATTGTTATTTCCTGTCAAAGACTCAAAGCGACAATTTGGCAATACAAAATGTTGATCGCTAATCAAACCGACGACGCGCGAAACACTTTCACTACGCTATACGTGTCCATCTATCTATCTTCATAGGCGATAAATGTGCGCTAAGCAACACCATAACAACTTCTTGAATTTTCTTATTTCTCCCACTTATTTTTTTATATTTCTTGCGTATTGATTCATACCAATACATTAGACTAAAACTACAATGGTTAAGTGCTAAAATTATCAAAAATAACGAACAAGTACGGCTGTAGCTTGCGCGTTATGGGTTCCTTGCAAGGTTTTTTATTTTATTTCATTAGACCAAAGAATGCGATATAATCTTTATTGTTTTACGGTAAAAAATTATTTGAGCTATGCACTTTAGTGCAGTTTTTACAATGGTACATGGGTACTTGCGTTCACTTATATTTTACGATTACAAGTACAACCATAGATAGATTCACGCCACCACTAGGAGAATTCAAAGACACTAAACTAGTGTGACGCGTCCACCACCACCAGGCCCCAAACTCAACTTTGAATGATAGAAAGAAACCTATCACTAGGGATTCCACTGCGGCAGCAAAAAATGAATTCTATAGTTCCTGCAAGGCTGCAATACTATTCAAAGAGTCATCAAAGAATTCAGAGAGCGTTGTAGACAAACTATATATAAAAACAGCCAGACCTTTCAACCTTTTCAAATTAAGAAAGAGGAAAGTTTACATTAGACTAAAGACTTAACTTATTCATTTTAAATAAATATGCACTGGTTCTATTTGAATTTGACCATAAATATTAGGAAATCCTTTCCTGATAGGCATTATCAGGAAAGGATTTCCTAATATTCATGGTCAAATTCAAAAAGAACCAATCTGAACCATAGTATTGATCGGTACGCTCGTAAATTTTCAAACACAAATATTTTATAAACCACCTGAGGATATGTAGGAGAATAGAAGCCAATCCTCTTGGTAAAAGGGTATCATTAAATTGCACTATGTAAAAATAAAAAGCGATATAATTTTGGATTAATATGTAGGTAAGCCGGCATAAATCTTCGACAGTTTATATGGAAACCATAGACAGCTATCAATCTTGGACCCTATAGTATGAGAGGCTTTAATTATGAGCAAATACTTTCCGTTTAATTTCGATCACAGCATTGGTCGGTTAGTAATATTACTTTTTCACTGAATGTCAACATAAGCTCAACAATTCAAAGAATATACTGTACATATATTGCAATAAGTAAATAATTATTATAATTTCCAAGAGCTTCAATCTCCTCTTGACAGAGCAAAAGCTCGAAATGCCTCCTTATTTATTTTTTTTGGTCACGGGTTTGAAAATCCTCATGGAGTCCCTCCGCCCTGGGGGAAGGACGAAGGGGACTGTCAGACTCTTACTGACTAAAAACCAACCCGTGTTCGACACGTACCCGTGTGTCGGAGGGTCGGGTATCGCTGAAGCATTCCTCGCTACCCCCCGACGGGTATTGGCCCGCCAGATGGTCAGACGGGCCCCGAACAAAACCCCCTTGGCGGCGGATGAAGGTGTTGGGCTCCGCCGCCAAAACACTCAGCGGCCGCAGAGGATAGGGAGGACGGCAACGCAACACCGCATCTCCTCTTCCTCTGCGGCCCCACCGTGACGCAACGATGGTGCGCCCCCATTTGGTCGCGGGAGATAGGACGCGCGGCAACGCAACACCGACACACCTCTCCTCCCGCGACCGCACCCGACTGCGAGGGACAGAAGAACTGTCCCTCGCACCCGCCCCTTTGGACGCGTCCTGCGCAGGCCTCCGTCAAGCCCACGCGGAGCGTCCCCTCCTGGATCCCTCTTAGCTTCACCGCGGGTGACCAATCCACGGTTACTGAGCCCCCCCACCACGACAAGGTGGAGATCCCACGGGGTGGTCGAAATGCCTCCTTATCTTACGTCTTCTATCATAGTTCCCATTATCTTAATGCTTGATCCGAGCCCGAAGCTCGTTTTCTATTCTGATCAGATTTGAAAACTATCATTCTCACTATTTTGCTCCTTAGAAACTCTCCTATCGTAGCTGACTATAAACAGGTGTAATACAGGAAGAATGATTACTCTCTTTACTCCTTGACATGCAGCCGACGCTTTCTTGAATGGTGACTGTGTCAACCAGACCAATAAATTCTCCTAAAGTTTTCAAGTATTTATATCTACGATTTTTCTATTCGAAGTTTGGATCCCTAAAAATACCTCCAGGAAATACTAAAGCTTCAGTGCTAAGTTCAATTTCCAGCTCGGGAGGAACGGTAACTGTAAGTGTTATGGGGAATTGAAACTATTCAGATAAACGGGTATTGAATGCACCCTGATAAATACGTTTGTTTTGTTTCCCTGAATACTTATGTACTCGAATGCTGGCGAGCATCTCTTCTTAGAAGTGGAACTCCATCATACAAAAGTGTTGCTTGGCGTATATTATTCTCCTTTGTGTCGTATAAATTTTTTTTCTTCCTTCGAGCAAATCCTGGAAAATCTTACTCCATCTTATGATCATCCCATTATTATGGGAGATTTTAATACCTGTCTCCTTAAACATGATTCTCGAATTACCTCTTTTCGTCGTGTTACAGAATCCTGTAATATGACTATATTAAACCTTAATGTGACACATCACTTTCCTAATTCTGTTCCTTCTCTACTAGACCTCATCTTAGTTTCTTCTCCTCATTCCTTTACAAGCATGGTCAATGCTCTGCCGATGCATTTTCCTATCATGACCTTCTCTATCTCTCTTACAAAATACGCCCACCTAAAGCGAAGCCGACGATAGTTTTGCAGCACAATTTTGGTGGTATGGTGCTTGACGAACTGCGTGAGGATGCTGCCAAAATAGACTGGGAACCACTGTTGTCCTCCGAGTGCGTGGACACTAAGGTGCACATTCTGACAACCAATCTCGTTAAGCTATATGACGTTCATGCCCCAATTCGCGCTATAAAATTAAAACATTTGCCCGCACCTTGGCTTACTGAGGACATCAAAAAAATTATGACAAAAAAAGCTGCAGCGAAGACAAAAGTAAAGCACAGGCCAACTCCTTCAAACATGGAAAATTATGTGGCTATAAGTAATCACTGCAACAAGGTGTGTAGGAAAGCACAACGCCAACATATTCATAAATCCGTTGAAAATGGTGATCCAGCAAAGGTCTGGAAATTTCTCAACACTTTAGGAGTTGGTAAGACTAGGCACCAATCTATCCCAAACAATATAAATCTCGATTCTCTCAATGCTCATTTCTCTTCTTCGCCCAAATTTGATGGAAATGTTAAAAATAACACATTACAATATCTTTCATCCTTACCAACCCCATATTATTCTCCTTTTGTCTTCACGCAATTCATCAATTGTGATGTAAAGAAGAGTATTATGGCAATTGCGTCCCATGCAGTCGGTGATGACTGTATCAGCAGGAAAATGATCTTTCCCATCCTAGATATAATCCTTCCAATCCTATGCAACATTTTAAACCAGTACATTATCCGTGGTATCTTGCCGTTAGCGTGGAAAGATGCATTTATAATTCCCCTACATAAAAAACCTAAACCTTGTTCCTATTCAGAATAACGTCCCATATCCTTACTACCTTTCATGTCGAAAGTCCTTGAACGCCTAATCCACACTCAACTCAGTTCCTTTCTCCATAAAATTTCGCTCCTTAATCCACCAATTACCACCAATTACCAATCTGGTTTCCGTCCCGGCCACAGTACCGTCACTGCATTGGTATACATCACTGATGACATTCGGAGAGGTATGGATTGTGGAAATCTAATGGTTCTGTCCTTGCTCGATTTCAGCAATGCTTTTAACACCGTGGATTTTCACATCTTACTCGGCATTTTTCGCTCTCTTAACATATCTCCAACGGCAATTGACTGGTTCCATAGTTACCTGTTTGATCGCCGGCAACGTATACGCATTGGAGACTCTTATTCCACTTGGTCTAACACGAATGCCGGGGTACCACAAGGTGGCGTGCTATCTCCGTTACTCTTCACGATATTCATTAATTCTATCTCTAACCAACTACTTTCATCCTACCACCTTTACGCAGATGATTTACAGATTTACACGCAAGCCCCCTTAGATGAGTTACCAGATGCCTGTAGAACCATTAGCACAGATTTGGCCCGGATCTGCGAGTGAACCAAGAAATCGTGGGTATAATGGAAGAACTGAATAACTCAAAAAATCAAGTTTCGAGATAATCGCGATTTACTGTTTTTTTGACCCTTTTTTTTAATTTCTAAGAAATGGAGAACAATTTTACCGTCGGCGATTTTATATGCTATAAGCATATTTGCTGTCAATTATATGCTTGATTAAACTAAATTTTATCACGAACCAAAAAAAATATAAAAATAAAAAACCAAGTTATCCAATTTTGCCACACCAAGATATTGCAAACATACCGTAGTTAGTTAGCTAATTCTATATTGCATTTATTCAGTTTTCCCACACATTAAATTAATGTGAATACATGAATTTGGGTAAACTAAGTACACTTATTGAGTTTTGAACCTAAAAAAATATTTAAACATGAAAGTTATGCATTCTTAGTGAAAGTTTATTTGTGAAATTTTATTACTGATTGTTGATCTCACATGAAATAGAAGACCTGGAATGGAAGTACTAACATTGTATATAAAAAAATATATAAAAAACCTAAAATTACAATATCAAATTAACAGAATTAGGTATGGCAACAAAATATTATAATGATATAATAATAAATTATTTATTATAAATCTTCTAAAATAAAGTAAAACAAAAATCACTTAACACAAAACATACTAGGGTGGTCTGAAAAGTTTCCGACCTGAACCGGAAGGAAGCAGCACTTGTCATCTTCACACTACTACATCTACATCAGTTACCCACCAACATTTCAGCTATTTTGTACCAGTAATTGCAGTTTGACAGCCATACGATTGAGTCGATGTGAGTGTTTTTTGTGTAAATGGGAAATTTTGTATCGAGCTGTCATTAAATTTTTGTTTTTAAAAGGCGATACGCCGACGCCATTTAAATTTGATTAAAACTCTGTTTATCGGGGCTCTTGGCTCCATCATCATCGCCCTAGCGTAATTCCGGTTGCATCGAAGACTTACACGTCTTAAAGCCCGAGGTTCGCTTACTGGTCTAACCAGATATGACAGAATATCAGCTTTTCCTCAGAGCGACTGCCGTGTGTCCTCCGCAACCCAAAGGAATTGTGATATTCCATGGTTTAGACCAGTATCAGTTTATTTGAGGGTACTGACTCCCCGTAATGACTGTCAAAGATCATCATGACGGCCTAGACCGACAGTTTAACGTGCTCCGAGGCACGGGGCAAGCTATAATTAACAATTTAATACGCACTTTACTTTGAAAAGTCATTGGTGCGTGCTGTGGATTCGAACTCGATATCTTCTGCATGGACTGCCATTGGTACCTCCACTAGGCTATCGCTGCCTCTCTGTTCCATCAGTTCATCATCATCAGCCTTTAACAGTCCACGGCTGGACTAAACCTCTCCTTTGAAACGAGGAATTGTTTAAAACGATGAAATTTTGGGCAGCTGATTTAAACTTGATCGTAAGAGCTAGGGAACAGATGAAGGTCCGGGACGTCCAAAAACTGCAATCACTGACGATAACCTCTCTAAATTTCACCAAATGGTGCTAGACAATCGCTGAATTGACTAAGAGAGATAGCAGAGGCTCTGAAAATGACTAACAAATGTATTAGCTACATATTAAACCAAGATTTAAGCATAAGCAAGCTCCCAGAGCGATGGGTGCCGCGTTTGCTCACGTTAAGACCAAAACCGCGTTCGAATGGTATAATTAATGACTGTAGATGCAACCTGGATACACCCTTATACGCCCAAATCAATAATTAATACATACATTCCAAATAGTAAAATGCTAAGGATAGTGTAGGAACCGACTCCAAAGGACACAGGCCGTTTTTTCGGCTGGGAAAGTGATGCTGACTGTTTTTTGGGATGTTCATGGAGAGAGATCGAAAGGGATAGCTATTATAGCAGCATACTATGCTCTATTACTAGACAAATGGAAGGTAGAAGTTGTGCAAAAAGGTCCATATTTGCAGAAAAGACTATATAACTGACATAAATCTTCGTATACTTTATATTTATTTTGTCGGTGATTGCCTACGAGGCCCAGTAAATAAGCTATGCGTCTGTTGATCGAGAGGTCTTGGGTTCAATTCCCGGGTTAGGCAAGAGTGTAAGTAACAGATTTTTCCGAATTCTCAGTAGTAAAACGAAGTCTGGCAATGTGCCCGGCAACGTCAATAGACCCCATTTTTATGTAGGACCTAAAAATGCACGACATGGCCAAATGTGGGTGTAATTATTACAGCTTCTGTCTACCTCTTCGGAGTATCGGTTTGCCACGTCACGCCTTGCTCACTATCGCGCGAGGTATTTTCTCCCCCTTAAGTTTTCATTAGGAAGGGAAATAAAACGGTCAAACAATTATATTAACTACTTGTTCTCATTTAATTAATTTAATCAGCCTATCACTCCTAGAGGTGGACCTCCCTAGGGTATGCCACAAGACCCATTCTGGCAGCCACTACGCTACTGCAACACTACGCTTGCTGAGGCGTGGCGTTAATTTAAGAACCTGCTTTTTAATCGACATATCATAAGTTCCCCCATTCAATTTGCTATAATTGTGAACTATGTCAGTTACTTTGGTCTTCTGCCGGATAACCTCGTTCCGGAAATTATCCATCAGTGAAATCTGTAGCATTGTCCTTTTCATAGCTCTCGGAGAGAAATGTAGTGTAGGCAGTGCATTGCAGGACAGCCCAGTTTCAATGGAGTTGAAGGCATTTTCGTAGTCCACAAAAGCCAGCCACGGCGGTCGGCTTTACGCTTCGGATTTCTAAATAACCTATGAAAAAGTAAGCTGTATGGATTTGGCCCACGGTACTAAAGCCTTTAAGAAACCTCGCCTGCATCGGTCGCTGGAAGACATCAAATCTTGATGTCAGAAAAAAGTAGCGAGCTGTGACCACACCACCCAGTCTTAAAGAGCTGCACTCTGAGGCACGAGACAAGCCATTCTAACCCGAGCCCTGTGAATAGCAGTCTGTTGATATCTTCACTAGGCTATCGCTACCTACCTTATTAACATAATATGTCTAATAACAGAATATCTGTTTAAATCGCCGGTAAAAACATAGCATACTAGTACAGCCCTATCTACTACTTTAAGTTGCAGTGAGTTTAGTGTGGTGACGGATTAACAATACGCAATGTATGTATGTCCCCCTATATTATCCCATGGGTGTCGTAAGAGCCAACGGAGGGATCATACTATGCAGAGAACAGCACTGTAAGAGAAAGAAATCTTAAAACAAACCCTATACCAACCCGTTTGCCCAGCATGGTATAGTAGGCCAATTCCTCGTTTCAAAGGAGAGGTCTAGTGCAGTAGTGTAAGGGACTGATGCTGAGTTTAGAATCTAAATCGATCATTTTGCTGTATTCTGCTACCTAGTGCATACATACATACATAGACTCACGCCTGCTTCCCCGAAGGGGTAGGCAGAGGCATATTAAACGCCCACTTTTCGCCAGTGTTTTGATCCCACGTAATAGGTGGCGAGCCTATTGCCGCTTATCGGGATATTTTATTTGCCAGAACCTCGTCCGTTGATCGGCAGGTGCACCACTTGCAGGTGAGGTTGGCTTGGGACCCTAAGTTCTTGGTGGGAACACTATGCACCCACTATGCTACCTAGTGATTTAGTTATATTTATGTTATTTTATTTTAATTGGAGCAATATTGTCGTAGAGTCTAGAGATGCTTCGTGGAGCACTGGCGCTCTGCGGAGCACACCTTGAGAATGGTTGATCTATAGGTTTACAATATTTCGCGCTAATTTGTACTACTGAATTGTACGATAACTTTGCTTACGTGCGTATACTATAAATAAAAAAATTAAATAATTTCACATATTGACATTTATTTGATTGGAATCTCTTATAAATTTATATTTCCTCGAAGAAGAAATAAATAAAAATACTTATTTATAAACGAAAGAACGCCCATTAATGCCCGAATTGAATAACTCAAGTTGTTTAGTTTTCCTTCAACTTGACTAGTTTTATTAAAATATTTTCGTGCGTGGAAGAACTAAATAACTCAATTTAGCTAATTCATTTAATACTCAAGTGATCAGAAGTCACAGTTATTCATTTATTTATAGAGTTATTAATTTTTTCTACTAAAATTTAATGTTCAATTATACATATCTATTTTTACAATTGAAACACAATAATGGCTTTAATTTTGGACTGGGTTATGATATAAGAATGTTTGTTAGACCAAAAGATGCGGCAAATTTTGGGGTTCACGAAAATGGTAAAAGGTCAATTTGGCCAAAATCGGAGTTATTTAGTTCTTCCATTATACCCACGAAATATGGACTGACGGTGAATCCTGATAAAACGCAGTTAATTAATATTGGTAGCCCAAGAATGACTGCAAAAATTAACTGGTCTGATCTACCACTAATTAGTTTTGACGGAAAAGATCTCCTTTATACTAAGAAGGTTAAGAATCTGGGGATCTACCTTGATGAGAATCTATCATGGGTACCTCAAATACAGGAGGTGAGTCGCAGACTATTTGCATCAGCCGGATCTCTGCGTAGACTACGCAACTTTCTGCCGACTGCTACTAAAATTGCGCTTACACAATTGCTGCTGTTGCCTATTCTCGACTACGCTGATGTCAGCTATCTTGACCCCACGGAGGAGCAGCTAGACAAACTTCAGCGACTTCAAAATTTCTGTATACGATTTATATTTGGATTGCGCAAATATGATCATGTCTCAGAATTTCGCAACAGACTCAAGTGGCGCCCCATTCGTCTTCGCAGGAATACTCACATTCTTACATTACTTTATAATGTTTTATTTAATCCCAGTACTCCTTTTATCTCAAAGAACGTTTTAAGTTCCTTCATGACACACATATAAGGTCCTTGAGGTCATCTGAGAATTTGACCCTGGCGATGCCAATCCATTCTAGCTATTACTATGGAAAATCCTTTATAGTTCAAGCTGCACGCCTGTGGAATGGATTGCCACTAGAAATCCGTAAAGCCAAATCGCTTAACATATTTAAGTGTATGTTAAAAAAAACACTACCTTTCAATCTAACGCCAATCATTATAAGTATTGTTAATTTATCATATATTGTATAGCTGTCGTTTTACAAGTGTTCTGTTCACTGCTTCCTTATATAAATAATTATATTTTATTTATAATACGTATTGTATCATATAGTACCTATACTTATGTATGTTATAGTTGTATAATATAGTATGTATAGTATTATATATATATATATATATATATATATATATATATATATATATATATATATATATATATATATATCCCCTTCATCACAATGTTGATCAAGCGTGCCATATAAGTAGTTTTTGTTTGATCCGTTTTCACTTGTTGATCCGGCCATGATTTCTTGATCCATTGCGAGCGCCCAATTCTCATGTGGTTTCCTTCGGATCAACTAATGCCAACGTCGTTGCTAATAATAATTACGCCATTTTTATACAAATCCACACTTTAGGTGTCTGAGATTTACTTGATCCGATTCAAATGGGCCAATCGCAGCGCAGTATTCTTCACGGAGGGCAGTCATTGGTTCTTGGTTACTTTTATGTATTATTATTATGTATTTCTTATCAATTCTCATAACTTGCGGCATTTCTTACAATAACTTGGTTACTATGTCCATTTTTCTAGCAGTTTTTTTAACTTCGGAGTTTTTGGTTAAATATTTGTAGTAGGTAGGTACATTACCTACCAGAGGGGCCCGCGACAAAGTGGCGACCACTCGAATCTTTAAAAAAATCGTGAAGTAAAACGCGTTCGTCACCGTCAGGTTTATAGATGGGTCATCATCATCATCCTCCGAGCGTTATCCCGGTTGTATCCAGGCCTTTGCCTTGGAGCCCGGGCTCCGCTTTCTAGTCTAACCAGATTTGACTGAATATTGGTTTTCCACAGAACGACTGTTTTCTTACTATAACATGTATTACCATTTAATTTAAGGCACGGAGGGTGTGACTTTTTGTGGCTGGTCACCCATCTATAAACCAGACGGTGACGAACGCGCTTAACCTCGCGAATCGATAGATTCGAGCTGTCGCCACTTTGCCACGGACCGCTCACTTTATACGCCACATGTGCGTACTTATTTGAATCCTAAACCTTATAATATAGACCTGCTGGTCAATATTATGTGGCTCCAGGATTATGTTACTTGAGTATTTTTGTTTGAATATTTTAGCTTACTATTTAACGCATAATTGTATACCATAATCTGTATATTTATTTGGCTCCTTTAAGACATACATATTATGCCCGGCAATCAATACTTAATGGTTTCAAAACGTTTCACATTACAATTATTTAAATTTTAGTTTTCCGTACATAGAATGATCCAGAAAATTAATATTCATTACGTCCATGCATTGTCAAATCCCACAGCATACTATATTGATCCGCTTTAAATACGAACTGTCTTATGTGCAATAGCTTATATGAATATTATGTGGCTTTATTACGTATGTACGCCACGCCATATCTGCGTACTTATATGAATTTGGGTCGTTTGGCTGATATGAAATATCATCATCATATCAGCCAAACGACGTTCACTGCTAGACATAGGGTGACCGGCCACAAAAGATCACATCCCTCCGTGCCTCGTAAAGCACATAAAGCCATTGGTTTCGGTTATCATCTTTGACAGTCGTTAGGGCAATCAGTGCCCTCAAATATCTGGTCTAAGCCATAAAATATGCCTACGCCTTCGGGTTGTAGAGGTAAGACGGCAGTCGCTCTGTGAAAAAGCTAATAAACAGCTTGGCTATCCGGAGAGCTATATCGGCGACTTTGGTTCTACTGCGGATCTCCTCATTTCTGATTCGATCTCGCAGGGAAACTCCAAGCATAGCTCTCTCCATCACCCTCTGAGTGACCTTGAGCCTTCTGATAAGGCCCATAGTGAGCGACCACGTCTCTGATCCGTAAGTCATCACTGGCAACACAGACTGGTCAAAGACGTCTTGAGACACTGCGGGATATCAGACGAGAAGATATGTCGTAGCTTCCCGAACGCTGCCCAACCGAGTTGGATTCGGCGATTGACCTCCTTTTCAAAGTTGGACCTACCTAATTGGACTACTTGTCCCAGGTAGAGGTAGGTCAAAAGTGAGTGATGTACTCGCCGTTGATGTTGATGCAGAGTCCATTCCAGTCCAAAAGCTTGAAAACATCCTTCAGCGCAGTGGTAAACAGTTTCGGGAATATGACATCCCCCTGTCTCACCCCTCGCTGGAGTTGAATAGGTTTTAAACTCTGGTCCTAGAGGCGGACTGACATAGTGGCGTTTTCATACAAACACTTCAGCACTTCGATATATCGGTAGTCAATCCGGCACCGTTGGAGAGACTGTATCACCGCCCAGGTTTCGATCGAATCGAAAGCTTTCTCATAGTCCACAAACGCCAAGCATAGAGGCTGGTTAAACTCCTCGGATTTCTGTATAACCTGCCGCAGCGTATGTATGTGGTCTATGGTACTATAGCTTTTACGGAAATTGGCTTGTTCGGGAGGCTGGAAGTCGTCTAGCTTGTTCTCGAGACGATTCGTGATGACCCTCGAAAACAGCTTGTAGACGTGGCTCAGAAGTGTGATGGGTCTGTAGTTCTTTGATAGGGTTTTATCCCCTTTCTTAAAGAAATGCACCACCACACCTCTATGCCACGCCTGTGGCGTTTTACCCTCGAGAGTGACGGAATTAAATAGCTTCCGAAGGGCTTCTACAGTGGGAGTGCCGCCGGCCTTCAGAAGCTCGCTCGTAATTCCGTCATCACCCGGCGCCTTGTTGTTTTTGAGCTGTTTGAGAGCCACACTAATCTCGTGCACGCTGACGTCCGGGATATCTTCGGTATAGTGTCGGGTCAATCCAGCTCTAGGGTCTGACGCTGGAGTACTTGTGGGTTGTTGCGTTGTCGTGTATAGCTGTCCATAGAACCTTTCAATCTCCTCCAAGAGCTCAGGCTTGGACGATACGAGTCTGCCATCTTCCGTTTTCAGCTTTGTCAGCTGACTCTGCCCAACAGACAGATCTCTCTGGAACACTTTGGATCCCTTATTCTGCTCGATCGCCTCAAGAACACATTTTGTGTTATATTGGCGGAGATCGCGAGTCAGAGACTTAGAGATCTGTCTGTTGAGGTGCCGATATTTCGACATGTCGTTGGAGGATAGCAGAACTATCTTGCGCCTTTCCTCTAACAGCTCGAAGGTCGAACCCGAGATCTTGCTGGTTCTCTTGCTTTTCTGGGGCTTAAAAAATTTAGCCCCTGTTGTATGGACAGCATCCACGAACCCGTTACTGTACTCGTCCACATCTACGCATTCACCCAGGTATTCGAAACGGTTCTTGAGTTCGAGCTGAAAGCTCTCGGGGTTTTGGATATGAACCGGTGCCGGTCGGAGCGTGGACTTTATCAACCTCGACCGTTCGAGGCTTGTACAGATATTCAATGTGCCTTTTACCATTCGGTGATCGCTCCCCACTTTAAGCGAATTGATCACGGAGACATCATTGAATATCTGCCTCTCCTTCGACATGATAAAGTCAATCTCATTTTTGGTGGCACCGTCTGGACTTACCCAGGTCCACTTGCGGCATTCTCGCTTCTTGAAGAAGGAATTAATCATATAGAGTCCTTCCTTCTCCATAAATTGAGGAATTGACCCCGGGAATTCCGATGCCCATATCCAAATTGCCCCACTCTCAGCTCATAACCGTCGCGTTTGCCCAGTTTCGCGTTAAAATGTCCCATGACCACGGTGTAATGGGTCTTGAAGCCATGTATAGCCCGAGATATATCCTCGTACATGGCTTCCACCTCCTCATCGTGGTGCGTCGAGGTCGGAGCGTATACCTGTATGACCTTCAGCGAATACCGCTTGGATATTCTGAGTATAAGGTACGCTACCCTGCTCGACACACTCCCGATATTTACCACGTTGGTCACGAGAGATTTGTGGACGATGAACCCGACACCACCTTGGGACTGTTGGTTGCCCTCCCAGTAGAAGAGCAAGTTACCAGAATTGAGTACTATCGAGTCCTACCCCTGTGTTCGGACTTCAGATAGGCCTATAATATCTCATCGCAACTTGCTCAATTCTTCTTCAAGCTCGACAATCTTCTCGTGGGTCCGCAGTGTGCGCGTGTTCAGTGTTGCCAGGGCCAATTGCCGTTGGTGATGGTAGCCAGATCTCTTCCGGAGATTCTTCGCACCCCTTGCCCCGCTGTTACTATGGCCGCTAACATAACCAGGACTAGTGAGGCCACCGGGGACTAGGGGCCGGTTTTTATTGATGTGGTCCATGTTTGGGGAGATTTGCCGTAATCGCCACGCTTGGCAGGCGTATTGGCGATCGTAGTGGCAGAAGTTTTTGGAGCTAGACGCTGCTGCGTCACGTCCCGACGCCGGATAGCAATAGATGTTATGGCACAAATGGTTGGTTTGAGATAATGGTAGCTTTGGTAGAAATGTTAGTAATGATACAAATTGTAGAAATGGTAGGTTTGCTAATTTTGGAAGAAATTGTTTTTTGGTAGAAAACGATGATAGTATTTAACCAAAACTACTATATTACCGGAACAACGTTCTGAGAATGATGATTGGTAGTAGGTGTTTTATTATTATTACAATGCCCGCTATTGTATATAAACTTCTTTGGTGTCTAAATGTTGATCTGATAGTGGTGGTTTTGGTAGTAGGCCAATAGTAGATAAAACAACGCGCTTATAATGTCTAGTTGGTATTATTAGTATTACATGACTATGATTAGCTGCTTACTATCAGGTGCCCGCCTGATAGTAAGCAGCTAATCATAGCTATAGACAGTAGCTCGTTTGCCACCTCTACTACCCTCTACTGTATAAAAGCGGTCAAGTGCGTGTCGGGCCACGTGTTTCGGTGTTATGTAGTGTACCCATGGGAGATACCCGTATACATAACTTTTTTCAAAATAATGTATTGTACAGTATTGTCCGCGTAGTTAAAATGCATAACCATGGCAAATTTCAGCTCTCTAGTGCTTATAGTTTTTTCGTAAAACCGCGAGCGGACAGACGGACATGGTGAAACTATAAGGGTAATTTTCGAAAGCTAATCGAATCGTCATAGTCAGGTTATTACAAAATGGTAATATGCACTTTTGAAAAATAGTGTTGCCGTAGTATAATAATAATAATATACTAATAATAAATAAGTAATGCATAACGATGTATGTTATTATTGTATTAAATACATATTATGTTATTTTGTTTAAGACGGAGAAAACCTACTTATTTAGAGTAGGTACTATTGTCCTCTGTATTGTAATCAGTAAAAAGAATTTGGCAATTAGCTCTCACCCACAATTGACATATCGTATATAATTAACGTACTTATATAGGTACGGAATTATGTGGTATACGTATACAAGTAAAACATAGAGTTATTCATAACCGAAAATCATATCAACATAGTACTGTAAATTTTGCAAACTCTTTTTTCAATTAAAGGTGGTAGGGCCACGCTGGTTACAACATGAATCGCTTGAACGTGGAAGTACTATCCTCAGACAGACCATCTACGTAAAGTGACAGTATTGTAAATGCTGTTGCGTTTCTTTAGGTGAATAAGAGTACTGGAGGCCCTAACCCGCCTTTTCACGCTCTTTTCCTTTTCTATAGGGAAAGGAAGAGAGAATGAGAATGGGAGGGAGATTGGAGGGGAGAGAGCCAAGAAAACTTTGCCCGCTCCTCTTTTTCCTAAGGTCGGCAACGCGCAAGTGATGCCGGGTTGGCATCACTGGCTTCTATGGGCAACGGTTAGCCGCTTACCATCAGGCAGGCGCATTTGCCACCCTTGTAGTATAAAAAAAGAATACTTCATTCATATCGTTCTAGAGCTGCGTAGTCCTCATGAGCAAATGTATTGTATGACCTTTTACTGGAGCTAATTAAGTAAACAGAATGTGGCATATAATTTAGAGTACAATTGTAATAATAGTTTTAAATAGAAAATAGTTTACCATACTACTAATAATCATGCAATTAATGAACTTAATCCTGGAGCTTCATAGTATTGATCAGTTGGTTAGCTGGTAGTATTATTACTGGATTTAAATAAGTATACAGATATGGCATATAAACTATAATGTGGAGCCACATCACATTGATTTGTTTTTATTTTACTGGATTCAAATAAGTACGTACGATGCAGCATGTAATCAGAGTTAAATAATGCGTAAATCAACAACATAATGCTAGCATTATGTTAAATGAGGTAAAAAGTGAAATTATAGCAGCCATGGAGTTATTTGCTAGCAAATAACTCCATGGCTGCTATAATTTCACTCGTGGATCTAACAATGCATGGTTATAATAAATATAAACCCTCTGGATCAACTTATGTATGGAAAATAGATAAGGATTTCATCTAATGATATTAAATATCTATGGGCCTTATCCGAAGGCGCAAGATCACTCAGAAGGCGATAGCGAGAGCTATTCTTTGAGGTTCCTGTGCGAGATTGAATCAGAAATGAGGAAATCCGCAGGAGAACCAAAGACATAGCTCTCCGGATAGTCAAGCTGAAGTGGCAGTGGTCAGGGCACTTATCTCGAAATTGAGGCCGTGGAGACAGAAAGGTTCTGAAGTGTGGCCACATACCGGATGACGCCGCAGAGAAAAGCCCCCCGCAAGGTGGATCGATGATCTCGTTAAGAACGCGGGAAGTGGTTGGATGCGGGCGGCTCAAGACCGGTATGTGTGGAGAACCTTGGGGGAGGCCTATGTCTAGCAGTGGACGTCGTTTGGCTGATATGATGATGAATTGATGATATTTCATTTCATTTCATACCAGCCAAACGACCCAAATTCATATAAGCACGCAGATATGGCGCGGCATGTATAGTAATGTAGCCACATAATATCCATAAGCTTGTGTGCATAAGATTATCAGTATCAGTTCATAATATTTAAAGCGGATCAATATAGTATGCTTTCGGATTTGACAATGTATGGACGTAATGAATATAAATTCAATGGATCATCTTATGAATGGAAAACTAAAATTTAAATAATTGTAATGTGAAACCATTAAGTATTTGATTGACGGGTATATGTATGTCTTAAAGGAGCCAAATAAATATACAGATTATGGTATACAATTATGCGTTACCTAGTAAATTAAAATATTCAAACAAAAATACTCAACTAACATAATCCTGGAGCCACATAATATTAACCAGCAGGTCTAATATAATATATAGTTTTGGATTCAAATAAGTACGCACATGTGACGTATAAAGTGAGCGGCCCGTGGCAAAGTGGCGAGCGCTCGAATCTATCGATTCCCAAGGTTAAGAGGGTTCGTCACCGTCTGGTTTATAGATGGTTGACCGGCCACAAAAAGACACACCCCCCGTGCCTCGGAGAGCACGTTAAGCCGTCAGTCCCAGCTGTCATCAAAAAGATCCTTGACAGTCGTTACGAGGAATTAGTACGCGTGAACATCCTGACTCTGATCTAAACCATAGAATATGGCTATCCCTTCGGGTTGCGGAGGTCAGACGGTCAGTCGCTCTGTGGAAAAGCTAATATTCTGTCAAATCTGGTTAGACTAGAAAGCAGAGCCCGAGCTCGAAGGCGAGGCCTGGATGCAACTGGCATAACGCTCGGAGGATGGTGATGATTTGGCATAATTATTATACAGTATAAATGGAGCCAAATAGTATACAAGAAATGGAAAGTATCGGACTTAAATAGTATTTAAATTATTAAGTAGAAATAGGATCATTATAGTGCTGGTAAGAATGTATAAAATGGTTATATCATATATTATTATTATTACACGGAGCAAGTACTGAAGTAACTTGTCCCTGGAACCACATATTTATAATTGTCACGTGTGGATTCAAATAAGGACGCACGCATGGCATATAATTCGGAGCCAACAAGTTGACGTCGGTCTGAGATATATGGCCGTTACGGATCCAGTTTTGTTCGGAATTTCAGCCAAATTCATCACGAATACATCTAAATTTTATTGAATATGTTTGGCAACGTCTTGCCATGAATGACAACATTGTGAAAAAATCAAAAATATATTCCATAGAGCAAATGTTATTCGAGTGCAAAGGTGGATCAAGTAAGGAACGGCAATACTGCGTGATCAACCAAGTCCGCAAACAGTCGTTTATATATATATATATATATATATATATATATATATATATATATATATATATATATATAGTGCAGTATGTATAGTATAATTTAGTATGTAAGTGTATATTACAATGTGTATATATTTAGGTACTTATTTATGAATATTATAGATTACTGACGATACACTATCAATGAACATGACTGTTAACCTACATCATTTCTGTCCATCCGCAGTTGCCTGGAAGAGATCGCTCTATTAGCGATAAGGCCGCCAATTGCACACTAGTTTTAAGTTATATACTTATGTAAATACTTTGTTTGTTTTGGTGTTCAATACAGTATAATCTATCTATCTATCTATTTAGTTCGTTGTAAATTCCTCACTTCATGAAATTATTTTATGGAAAATGTTTTATTGGCATTGTTTTAAAAGACATGCGCTTCGAATAACTCTTATTTCAGTAATTAAATGATTGTAGTATAAATGAATTTCACGGCACGGTCTATGAATTTTATTTAATGCCATTAGTGTGAGCTTAAAATCTCTTCGGTTGGCCACTACCACGGTATTGTTATCCATACAATTATTCACACTGGGTACCGAGTGTGTACCTACTCACCTCGGGGTCGGTACACACTAGGTGCTAAGCTCGAGGCTGGTAGTTATGATTCGCGTTCCGAACGTTTGTATGAAGTAAAAATACTGTATAGATAACATTACCGTGCCACTACTCTGTCAAATTTGAAACAATTATTTCTTAAATTACACAGAAAACGATTTGCCACACTAACCTCAAAACCAATTACAGCCGTTTAGTCACCGCCAAACACATAACATATAACAAAAGATAATGATAAATATAAAAATCAAAGGCATATTATCTACGCGAGCAACATGGCGGATCCAACCAGCGCGCAGCTCCACCTACTAATTGGATTCAACACTAAAAGATAACGATTTCAAAATATCTTGACAACTTTATTTTTAGATGTCTTTTAGTGATAAAATAATATTATGATTAGGGTTGAATCGTTAATTTTAATCCGGTTTTGTTAGCGTCTAATAATGCCAAAGTTTCGATGTTTACAGTTTTTCTATAATTTTATTGAAATATTTTTATTGAATGAAGCTTTTATTTAATTTAGGAACTCTTTTGAAAATTCAGTAATATTTGGTTCACAGTTTGGTGTTTTCCTTGTAAATAATTTCAGCCCTGTATAAACTGTGTCACTTCTAGGCACGAAACTGTTCTCATTATGACAAGGGCAAGCCATAGGCCACCACGCTGGCGAGCACGGTATAGCGAACGACACATATCATCATTATGGAGAACATGCAGATTCCACGATGTTTTTATAATTAACAATTTAATACGCATATAACATTGAAAATCCGTCATTTTTGCCGTGAGTATAAAACCGAGACCCTCTGCGTAGCAGTCTGTCAGTATATACACTAGACTTACGCTGACTACGAGTATTGTAACTGCAAAAAATATTATCTGGATAACGCTCGTATTTGACAGAATTACTGCCAATTATATAACAATGAATTAAGGGACATCATTTAATAAAACAGTGACCCTTTCAATCACCTACGACACCTAACAGATAGTTTTAGTTTCCGCTTTCAATCAATTATCCGGTTTTAGTCAAGCGATAAATTAACGAGATAGTAGGTAATGTTAATAACAAAATAAATAACCTTAGTGGTAAACATTGATGAGTTGATAAACTAACGATATTGTGTAAATTTATATTTCAATAAAACAGTATAGCATATTAACTGCCAATTAATTAGCGTTCAACGTGGCAAAGTTCTGTCCAGGTGAGTTTCCAGCTAACTGGTCTCCACTATATTACTATCAGATAGCGATAGCCCAGTGGCGTACGTAACGGACTGCCGAGACGATGGTCTCGGGTTCGATACCCAGGTACCCTGGGCGCACACACCTCTGACTTTTCGAAGGTATGTGTGTATTAAAAATGTTCATTATCGCTTGCTTAACAATCTGCCCGATAGATGGCAATAGGCTCGCCCCCTATTGCATCGGGACCTAAACATAACTGACGAAGTGTGGGTGTACAATACACCTCTGCCTACCCCTTCGAGAATAGAGGCGTGAATTTATGATGTGTTGTTACTCTATTACTAGCGCAAATGCAAAAACCTTCGAGGATGGATGACGCGAAACCTTTCAAACAAAAATTACTTTAGAATTATATCTGAATCACCTAAGCTATTTTTTTTAATGGAAGTATCGAGAAGTGCAAAAAATACATTTTTAGTTGAAATATTTTGTGAAACAGCTAAAGTCAGTATTGATATTATAATTTCTAATTTGAATATATATTATCATGACAGCTAACAAAAATATAGCAAGCTATTATGATAAAATTTACGTCATCATCATCATCATCAGCCCTTTATACTGTCCCACTGCTGGCACGGGCCTCTTCCCATTATGAGAAGGCTAAGGCCATAGTCCACCACGCTGGCCAAGTGCGGGTTAGCACACTGCACATGTCCTTCGAGAACATTATGGAGAACTCTCATGCAGGTTTCCTCACGATGTTTTCCTTCACCGTTTAGCAAGCGATAATTAACAATTTAATACGCACATAACTCCGAAAAGTCATTGGTGCGCGCCGTGGATTCGAACCCGGACCCTCTGCGTAGCAGTCTGTCAGTCTCTCTACTAGGCTATCGCTGTTTTTTTAAATTTATGTGCTTCTGGAAATCAACAACCTCATAACATATTATTTTTCCCGGATTTAATTTATCGCGGAGAGCTTAACAAATATTTAACCAACGATCACAAATAACACAACACTCAGCGAAGTGTTAAAGGCCGAGGCAGCAGCATAAAGGATCCACCTCTACCAACTCGCCACACAGTGTCCACTCGGTGTCCAGTGTGTCCACAAGTAGATGTCGCGTCGTCATTCAGTCTAACTAATAGAGTCAATAGGAGACAAATTTTAAATAATTATCGTCCTTGTAATATCCCAAAGTTTGCATAAACTAACAAGAAGAGTTGAAATATTTGACAGAAGGCAGTAGGGCCTAGCAACTCCTTATATCGTTCCAAGACACAAGAATAAGACAATATAATATAGATAATTAATAATACCCCTAAAAGGCCTACTCTCTTTGTAGAAATCTAATAAACTAAGCAAAATAAACATTCCAACAAAAATACGTAACTTCGCCGTGGCAGCCCTTCCGAAGGGTTTTAGGTATTGAGTATCGACTCGGCAACGCAATCAGTCATCTATTTGAATCGAAAAGTAATTAAACAGTCTTAATTCCAATGTTTGAAGTCGAATCATTCTCTCGTTAATAATAAGCGACGAATAAATGTAAAAAGGAACCAAATCAATTTCAATATAACTTTAAAGATATTGAAGGAAACAGTAGTAAATAATATATATTTGATTGTAATCAAAGGAAACGAGCAGAAACAGGCTAATGACGGCATCGTTAGATTGGGCGCGATATTGGAGGTTTAAATCTATGATTAATATTTTACGCATGCTCCTTCGCTTCATTTGTAGATAAGAAGGAAGCAAACGGGGGCGCATCGATTATCAATTTCCCAAAGCTTATTTTCTCTTTGGTCACAAGTGGAACCAACAATTTTAAGGTACCTATACATGAATCTAATCCCATGAACCACTAATCATTATACTTCAAATATTTTACAGTTGGTACGATTTTGAAAAGCTTTATAATAGCTAGCGAATATAAATTACATAAAATTAAAAAGCCTAAGAACAGTCCGACTGGGCTGATGATGTCCGAGTGGATGCAAATCTTATATTATGATTATTATTATATATTAATAATCAAAATATTTATTTATTTATAGTCTCACGCATATATCCCCGAAGGGGGAGGCAGAGTTGTAAATATTTCACCCACAATAGATAATCAAACTATACGTTCAAATAAACGACGAAGCAGACCGCAGAAAATGAAATAAATGTAAAAAAAAACAAACAAATACGTTGCTTGATTTTCCCGTTAGAGCAGTCGTAAAAAATTATAAGAATTCATCATGGGTTTTGTCGATATCGTACAGAACCCTTAATTGTTGGCAGACATTTTCTTTCTCCACAAACAGGGAGATAAAAGTAATAATTTAGTAGGTACCCAGCCCTTACGTGATCTAATTAGAAGTACCGACCTCTGACCTGGGACGAAAACATCCATCCAAAGATTGTGAGATTGTGTCCTCACCGGGAATAAAAGTTTATGTAAGGTGAAAAATTATGACTGTTTTACAAGGGCCGGACTCGTGGATCTTTAATCCTAGAAATGTTCTAATGAAACCGAACATTTGTACTGCCTTGTTTTTTTACTTTGCGGCTATGTTCGCCGATCCTGAAAAGGAGGAGCTTGTTTCTTATCAGGGAAAACATAATCGTGCTGTGCTGTTAAAAAAATCTGTGAGTATTTTGAATTAATATCCAGTAGCTGAAAAGAGGATAGCTTCTAAGGGCCTGTGCAAACCACGTTTTTTAAACGCGCCGTCGACGCGCGTTTCAAAAACGCGGGTCGACAGCGCGCTTTTATCCTACAGAGCAGTTTGTTGTCGTGTGTATCGATACAAACGCGCCGCACCGGCGCGTCTGTATGGTATTCTCTCGTTTTCCATAAATTCATTTGCACTAATATTGTTTGCCATAACCATCCTCGATCATAATATTTACTTGCACTATTATCATTTATACTAATAACGTTTGCCTTAATAACTCAACAGTGATAACCTTTATTTGCCATAAAAGCACTTTCTATAACAACATATATCATAATAATTAGTTTCCATAAGTAACACATCTCATAATCGACTCTTGACATAATCAGGTATTCTCTCGTTTTCCATAAATTCATTTGCACTAATATTGTTTGCCATAATCATCCCCGATCATAATATTTACTTGCACTATTATCATTTATACTAATAACGTTTGCCTTAACCACTCAACAGTGATAACTTTTATTTGCCATAAAATGACTTTCTATAACAACATATATCATAATAATTAGTTTCCATAAGTAACACATCTCATAATCGACTCTTGACATAATCAAAATTTACTATAATTATGAAAATAATACGTAATATTGTTAGGTCGAAATTAATTATCGTTAACACCCCGACTCAGTGCAATCTGACTCGGATAGGTTAGGTTAGGGTACTCTTTTGACCCTTAACCCAAAAATAGGAGCCCTGCGAAGCAGGGCTCCGTCAACTTAGTCCACATTCTTCACACTAGTTTAATACACTGAAGTTGAATTAATTATCGTTAACACCCCGACTCAGTGCAATCCGACTCGGATAGGTTAGGTTAGGTTAGGGTTTTTTTTTACCCTTAACCTAAAAATAGGAGCCCTGCGAAGCAGGCCTCCGTCAACTTAGTCCACATTCTTCACATTAGTTTAATAAACTGAAGTTGAATTATTTATCGTTAACACCCCGACTCAGTGCAATCCGACTCGGATACGTTAGGTTAGGTTAGGGTTCTCTTTTGACCCTTAACCCAAAAATAGGAGCCTTGCGAAGCAGGGTTCCGTCAACTTAGTTCACATTCTTCACACTAGTTTAATACACTGAAGTTGAATTAATTATCGTTAACACCCCGACTCAGTGCAATCCGACTCGGATAGGTTAGGTTAGGTTAGGGTTTTTTTTTACCCTTAACCTAAAAATAGGAGCCCTGCGAAGCAGGCCTCCGTCAACTTAGTCCACATTCTTCACATTAGTTTAATAAACTGAAGTTGAATTATTTATCGTTAACACCCCGACTCAGTGCAATCCGACTCGGATACGTTAGGTTAGGTTAGGGTTCTCTTTTGACCCTTAACCCAAAAATAGGAGCCTTGCGAAGCAGGGTTCCGTCAACTTAGTCCACATTCTTCACACTAGTTTAATACACTGAAGTTGAATTAATTATCGTTAGCACCCCGAATCAGTGCAATCGGACTCGGATAGTTTAGGTTAGTGTTCTCTTTTGACCCTTAACCCAAAAATAGGAGCCCTACGAAGCAGGGCTCCATCAACTTAGTCCACATTCTTCACACTAGTTTAATACACTGAAGTTGAATTAATTATCGTTAACACCCCGACTCAGTGCAATCTGACTCGAATACGTTAGGTTAGGTTAGGGTTCTCTTTTGACCCTTAACCCAAAAATAGGAGCCCTGCAAGCAGGGCTCCGTCAACTTAGTCCACATTCTTCACATTAGTTTAATAAACTGAAGTTGTTCAACTTCAGTTTATTCTCTATTTTCATCTTAGATTATTGAAAACGAAAATTATAGCAAATACATTTATGGATTTAAATTATTATGACACTTGATCGATTATGACCAATGGAATTAGTGAAAGTCATTTTATATCATTTCACGATTATGACAACTGAAGCGTTATTTCTAATGAAATTATGGCAAATACCAGTATGGCATACGAAATTATGGCATTTTAAATTATGGCAAACATTAGTAAACCGTCTGTATCGCTACTCACGCGCGTGTGCATCGCGTCTGTATCGCTACACACGCGCGTTTGACTTTATACAGGTGAGCAAAGGTCTACAGGCTGCGTCTGACTTGCGTGCGTATCGCGTCTGTATCGCTACAAACGCGCGTCGACGGCGCGTTTAAAAAATGTGGTTTGCATAGGCCCTAAAACGTGCAATATATTACTGTAAACATATCGCTGGTTTGCAAGAAAATCGACGTAATTCAAAATTTTGTCAAATTGAATTCTGTATGCCAAACAATCATAAATCTTTGATAATTTATCGTGAACAGCGACGCAACGCCAATTTCGCGCCTGCTTTCGTTAGAAAGAGACAGCGTCATTATTCATTTGCGACAAAACACTCGAAGCGTAATCACAAATAAAGGCTCATCTCAGTTGAGCCAATGACAACAGAGTGAACGCACGGTCGATTCTCGAAAATACCGACGTATTTACAGTTTGGTTGCAACAATTGTTGATTTTTTTTCAAGAATAGTGACATATTTAGTGATCCGTCGTTGTTCCTGATATAAGTAAGTATCTTTTTATGTCTCATTTCTATTTACGCCTGTATCCTTAAATAAATACGGGTGATTGCTTATGATATTACGATTTTATGTAACACGAAAAATAAACAGATTTTATTTTGTCGTAAATAGGTGGGTCCACACAGACCGAGCAGCCTCGCGAGGAAAATGCTTCGCGAGGCTGCTCGGTCTGTGTGGACGTGGCTCAGTCGAGGAAAACGCATGTGCCGCCGCGGCCGAGCTTACCGTGCGCCCGAGCTACCGAATTAGACACGTCCACACAGAGCGCGCAGCCTCGCGAGGAATTGGCGCGCTAGGCTGCGCACTCTGTGTGGACGTGCCTCGGCCGAGGAAAGCGCGTGTGCCGCCGCGGGCGAGCGACCGAGCGGCCGAGCCATCAAGTTTGGTTTTTTGTTTTGCCGCGGTCTGGACGCTGTTTCGTGCCTCGCTCGAACATAATAATCCCTACTAATAATATAAATTCGCCAGTGTGTTTGTATGTTGGACATTTTTTTTATAGACTCATGTCTGTATCCGCGTAAGGATAAGCAGAGTTGTAATATTATTACATCCACATTTCACCATGAAATGTTTAGGTCCCACGTAATAGGGGACAAGCCTATTGCCGTTAACGGGCACATCAGCAGACTCCGTGCTGCTTCTGCGAATTCGGGAAAACCCAGTAACACCTTTGCCCGACCCGGGAATCGAACCCGGGACCTCCGCTCAGCAGTCGCATACCCTATCCACTGGTCACTGAATGACGGAGGATACATTCATCATAACATTCTCATCTTTGACGCTATTTATTGTACCAATAATAGGTAATCCTTCAGTCTGTGCTTCGGTTACAGTATCCTTGCCTACAGACATTCATTTCCTATAATTCATTCTATGTTTTTTCCTTGTCTACCTATTCCATCCTTTAGGTATAACAATAATCGACGACCGGTTGGCAAAGCGGGAGTGTAAGCGAATGCAACGCCGAAGGTCGCGGGTTCGATTCCCGCTCATGTCAAACACTTGTGTGCATGAACATGAATGTTTGTCTTGGTCTGGGTGTTTCTATGTATATATTTACAAAAAAAGTAAGTATAAGTAAATATGTATGTTATGGCTTATGGCCCATTATTACCATTGTCTAGTACCCAAAGTAGGTACAGCAATTGGCGTCAGTCAGGCAGCCGGCTAGTAAAAACACATGCCACAACCCTATTGCAGTATGACCATTGCCAAGTACTATATTTATGAACAAAATTTAAAAATAAGAGAGAGGAGATACCAACAATCTCACATTGATACGTAGACCGATAGATGGCAAATGTACCACAGAGTACCTTTGTATATAGGAGGATAGAAACGTCACTCAAGCTATTAGCGCTACCTGGCGGTCGTTTCAAGCATTTTTTAACTATAGTAGGTATTTTATTAGATATTATTAGACAAATTTATTTTATTATGTGTTTCAATTACATATACATCCCTAAGTGAAAACCATGCTTTTCACTTATGGATGTACATGCTACTGAACTGAAGTGTGTAACTCCGTACTGTAAAATTATATAAAATAAAACATTGGTTTGATAGCACCCTTTATTTTTCAAACGTTTTTTACAATATTCATAACATTTTTGTTGTATCTGAGATTTTTCATCATAGTCAATTCTGGACCCAGTTAAAATTTTTTTGATGACTTGACACCAAGTAAAAATAAATAAGTTGGTGCATATTTCTTCAAAATTTTTGAGACTTTTTATTCAAGATGCGTAAGTTCATAATGCAGCCCTTCTGCGTGACTCCACTCATCCGGCGCAGCATATTCATCTCATTGTCACGCAGGCTGTGCGAAACAATCGCTGGCAGCTATAGTTCGGATAAAAACCTGTGTTGCACATTTTACTTTCATGTTTGATATTTTCTTTGAATTCACATGATATATTACTTTTGGCATTATGCAAAGTCCTTGATATGCAGGATTTTCACTTTGCAGAAGCATAGTATGTTTCCTTTTGCTAAATTTTCTTGCCCATCATTAATTACTTTAAAAATTATTTTTATTATTTTCTCAAATTGATCAAATATATTGTCATTGAAGTCGGGTGTAAGGGAAGCTGTTCGAATCATTCGGCTAAGTGTGATCATGATGGTAATACAAAAACCTTTCTGAGCACGCTCTCGGACCCTATTTCTAATTGGCCACTTTCTCGCCTTTTTTAAACAGTCTGCCCATTTTTCATTTACCAATCTTCCTGATACTGTAGCATAGTGAAAATCATTGCAGGGGATATATACATTCAGTGTCTTTAAAAGAAATGGGTTTTCTCATAGCTTTAATCATCATCATCATCCTCCTAGCGTTATACCAGTCTGAACCCAGGGTCCGCTTACTCTTCTAACCGGATTTGACTGAATATGAGTTTTTCCACAGAGCGACTGCCTGTCTGACCTCCGCAACCCAAAGGGATAGCACTATTCCATGGTTTAGACTAGTGACATTTTATTTTGAAGGTACTGATTCCTTAAAATGACTGCCCATTACTTTAAGGAAACTTTACACACAAAACGAAAACCTTAAGATCAGTTAGATGACTTATAAAAGTGGCTTTAGTTACTTACAAATTTTATTACAGTTTCAAACACAACATCTTCTTGTGGACATTGCTGTGAATGTTGCTAAATTCCAGTGGAATGCAAAATTTCTCAAGTAAGATGGGTACCTAGGCGAAGAGTGCGGGAGAGTATAGGAAATTAAGAAACATTAACATTTAAATGTTGTTTTCAAAATAAAAATTGCTTTTTACAGATATTTTTATGGAGAAAATTTTGAAATAAATATTATCTGTCTTACTAATAAAAATAACGACACAGTGTATACAAGTACTATAAGCATTGCGTAACAAAAAAGCAACTAATAAAAAATATTTTGACAGATTGCGTGTATACATGCGTTATAAGAGATCAAAATATCTATTTAGACTTACACAAGCTCTACACACGCTTGCATAAGGAGTGCGTAAGAGCAAAATGGCGGCTATTTGGCCAGCTGAGGACGCTGCGGTTGTCACTTTACTTAGATTATGTGCGCAATCTATGTCAGAGAGGTTGGACTAGGAAGGTTATATTTCTTTGATCTATGAAATGAATGTTATTGTCGGTGGAGGCGTTCGGAAGCTATGAGTACAAATGAAAACATATTGATCCTTCAGAAAATAACAACCATTAGTCTTTAGTTTTTGTACATTAGATTAATAGAAAAGGGATATTTTTAAGAAGAAACCCCATTTAATATATAATTAAGCTAGTAAAATTCTATATAAACTATAAAATACAATTGAATTATTAAAACGAAGTTACGATTTGAAGTTTTTGAACGTACTTCGTAAAAGGTTGTCAGCATATTTGACGTACACACAGCTACACATCAAACTATACCAAACCAATATTAGCTGAACTACTCAACAGCAGGTTGGTCACACTAAGGAAGTTCGCTTAATATTGGTTTTGTTTAGGTTAATGTGTAGCTGTGTGTACACAGCGTGAGTAGTTACACAAGCTTGTCTTTGCGTTTATTAGTAGTGATGTTGTGTAAACACTGTATAACTTCTATACAGACGTTATACGCCGTGTAAGTATTCATACGTTAAACGTGTGAGTAATATTTTTTTATTAGTAAGACAGTATACGAATAATTAAACGTGAGAATAAGTGATTATGTAAAAAAGTGAGTTCTACTGCCATCTAGCGCTCATTTTATCTAAATAAATGAGGTCCTATTCAACTTTGTTCTAAGTTTTAAAACCATGAAATGTACTATTTCACTATAATTCACAAGTCGACAATTTGATACATGCGTTTTGAATTCAAACTTTATGACAACTACAATTTTGTTTTTTCCTACGGTGCCGAGGCTGCCGCGCTCAAGGCCGCGTTCACATTTATCTGATGTAATCTGTCGTGACGGCGTCTGTCGTGTCGCGACAGACAATATCCCGGTCTGCGACAGAAAGGGGGGGGGGGGGTCTACAGCGCGAATTAAGAGATTGGACTCAGATTAATTGTAAAAAAAAATACTTTATTTAATTATAACAGCTCAACAGTATATTTAAAATATAAAATAGTAATCGCTAATGTTAGATCTACAAAGGTATTTTTAATACGTATTTGTGTTTTTTTTACCGGAACAACGTACAAAATATAGTACAAAGTTGTATTCAAAGCTCAGTAGTAAACGGCGACTTACTAAAACCTCAAATACACCTTCAGTACCACGAGATTTGAATAAATCGTCTTCCGCCATACGACTATTTTCCTCTTCTGATGATATTTCATCCTCCAAGTAAAATACTAAAGCTAAATCAAGGTCATCGATTTTCTATCTTGGATACTTTTCGTTTGACATTTGTTTAAAAAAATGACTGACGGTGTGTTAAAACGGCCGTGGAACTTTCCACACGTCGTTATCGTAAAGACGGCCGCCTTTTTGCGTCTGTAATATTACGGCCGCTATATGACGGCACCGCTTTCCTAGGAAACCAAAGCTTAAGGAGGGTTGGCGTCAGTCAGGCAGCCGGGTAGTGAAAACACATGCCACAAACAGCAGTATGACCATTTCCAAGTACTATATGTATTTATGAACAAAATTTAAAAATAAGAGTGAGAGAGACCAACGATCTCACATTGATACGTAAAACCGATAGATGGTAAATGTACTATGTCACTCTAATTCACAAGTGGCAAAATACATGCGCAATAATATCACATGAGTAAATAAACCGAATAGTATCATAGATTTTCAAGTATATTTTCATGTTCTGAATTCAATCTTTATGACAACTACAATTTCGTTTTTACTACGGATATTTATAAACAGATGTTGCCGAGGCTGCTGCGCTTTAGGCCGCGTTCACATTTATCTGACGTGATCTGTAGTGACGGCGTCTGTCTTGTCGCGGCAGACGATATCCCGGTCTGTGACAGGGAGGGTCGGGTGTGAGGCCGGTACAGCGCGCGCCACGACACGTCAGACAAATGTGTACTGTCTGTCGTAAAGCGTCAGACGCGCGTATACAATTGCGCTATGGACGACGAACTGATTGACTTCTTTTTATAATATTATTCTTATACAGTACCTATAGACGAGCTAATTGAATACAAAATAATATAATCCTATGTAAATAATTTATGGATATAATTGGATATCTACTTAATCTGAATCGGATAATTCATCAAAAACATTGCGAAAGCGTGAACTCCACGAGAGTCAAGACAGAACTGATTCAAAACTGCGTCAGATCGCGACAGACGGCGACAGACGAATGTGAACGGTAAGTAATTAGGACAGAGACCATCACGAGAGATCTCGTCAGATAAATGTGAACGCAGCTTTATTCTATGGCCGCGCTCGTTCGGCCCGAAAACACCCAGACTCCCGGACTCCACGGCCATATCCTAGAAAATAAAACCAATAAAAATAAGGTAAGTATAGAGTCAGTAAATGATAATACGAAAGATGAGACTGCAGCAGAAAGTAATTTACAAATAGAAAGTGAACCAAAAGCTATTGACTTGACCAATATGAATGCTGAAAGTGAAGACGGTAAGGAAGAAAGAGATTTTTCATTGGATTATAGCACCGCAGATCCTAATTATCACATTAAAAATAATGATTTATCGTCAGATTCGGAAGAAACAGTACAAGAGAATGAAGAAAATATTTCACGTGAATCAAACCAAAATATTACACGTAAAAGGAAAATGCAGCCAGAACTTTGGAAATCGAATGTAGCAAAACGACTTCGAAATGCAGGGAAAGAATATGTAGGCAAAAATAATACACTCATAATAATACAGTGTTTAAAACTTTTGTAGATACAAAGTACAAAAATTTTAAACATTGTTGTAACTTTTAATTTGTATTTTTAAGAGGCTTTAAAGCTAAATAAATGACATAAGTTGATTTTTATAATTTGAAATCTCATGAATAAAGATCGAGGTTTAAAACCCCCCTTTGTATAACGATTTTTTAATAATTTTAATAAAAGTTCTAAAATGTTTTTATGTTTTTTGATACTACGATAAATTTTCCTTTCATCAGTAAAGTCAATCTCTCAATAAATCATTTACATTTTGCGGTATGCACTAAAATATTTACAAATAAATTAAAAAATGCCATTCTCTAAAATCAATCATTTTTAGTTGCGTCGCTATTCTCGTAAACCAGCGATATGTTATTCAATGTAGGTACGGCTTTAACAAACGCTTTGGTAGAGTACTTAGCTTTCTAAGCTTATTAAGTTTTTAGTTATTATATTATGGTAATATAATATAACTACGTTTCGAATAATAACATAAAAAATGAATACTGTTGATTTCCAAAATCCAACTCAGTATCTTGACGAGATCGTCGATCCACCTTGCGGGGGGCCTACCTCTGCTGCGTCGTCCGGTACGTGGCCGCCACTCCAGAACCTTTCTGCCCCAACGGTCATCGGTTCTTCGAGCTATGTGCCCTGCCCACTGCCACTTCAGTTTGGCTATCCGTGACTATGTCGGCGACTTTGGTTCTACTGCGGATCTCCTCATTTCTGATTCGATCACACGATATGCACAAAAAACTATGTACAAAACTATTTTGTGTTCCAATAAATAAATGTATTATTATTCATTTATTTATCATTACTCAAATTTAAATTACATTTTGAAATATATCACTTACAAAAAATAAATACATTTAAAAATATAAAAAAAACCGTGGGATCCCACCAGCAACGGTCAAAGGGTCCAAGCTGCTGGTGGTTAGGGCTCCATAGACAGGAACTTCCTCACAATACGTGCCGTGTCGAGAAGAGCTGTCTTTTTCATCAGACCCTTGACCCAATCACCCAACGCGAGCTTCTTAAGGTGACGATCGAGGCTCTTGGCTATTAGGCCATTAATAGTTGTAACGGACAACTATCGGCACAATAATTGCCGAGTCCACATCCCACATGTCGACAATCTCGTGAGCCAAGTCCAGATATTTAATCTGTTTGTCTTTCTCGGCTTTCACGAGATTCTCGTCATGAGGAATGGTGACATCAACAATAATTGCGAGGCGCTCTGATCGATCTATCACCACAATATCAGGTTTGTTGGCTACAACAGTCCTGACTGTAACGATAGATCGATCCCAGTACAATTTGGCATGGCCATTTTCAAGAACTGGCTCTGCCACATACCTGTAGTATGGTACATCGATGTCTACAAGTTTGTATTTCAGAGCAAGTTGCTGGTGAATGATTCTGGCTACTTGGTTATGTCTGTGCAAGTACTCGCCGTTAGCAAGACGTGAACAACCGGAAACAGTATGCCTGAGGGATTCACCAGGTTTGTGACACGCACGACAAATATCGGTAGTGCCATCTCTCAGGATATATTTCCGGTAGTTATTTGTCTTGATAACTTCGTCAGCAATTGCACAAAAAAACCCTTCGGTTTCCCCAAAGAGGTCACCGAAGCATAGCAAGTTCACCGAGGCTAATAGGTCTACATCGGGGCCATACAGAGCCCGATGGAACCTGCCATGAAGCTCCTTGCTCTGCCATACACGCTTGCGATCATCAGTACTGAGTACTACAGCTATGCGCCAGTTCTCCTTAACTAACTTGAGCGGGGTGAGTCCATTGTCCACTGCGACAACATCTCGATGCATGTCCACGTTCGCCCGGATAAAATATTCTTTGAGATTGCAGACGTCACGGTTGTGTAGGGTCTTAACATTCAGAAAGTCACGACCTCCACACTTCCATGGGAGGTACAACCTCATCACGGATGAACGTGGATGATGCATACAATATGCCGTAAACAATGTGCGGACTCTTCTGTCCAGGGCGTCCAATTCAGATTGAGTCCACTTGAGTATGCCAAAGGAGAATACAAGAAGTGACATGACCCAACCATTGTTAGCACCAACCTTGTTGTCACCCGATAAAACGCTTTTAATACTTATTTCAGGCGGTCAAAGAAACATTCTTGCAACGATTGCTTTATGCCAGCTTCATTGACACTTAAAGCCTGTGACATACCCAAGTTCCTATAGGTATCGGTTAAGAGAAGCGATATTAGGTTAACGGAATCTGAGAGTTGGAGCCCCACCATCCTGCCCTGCTTCACATGAATGACAGCTCATTTATCCACACCAAACTCCATATTGATAGACTTACTAAAGTTTTGGGTTACGTTTAGTAAATCTAGCAATTGGGCATCAGAGTGGGCAAATAACTTCAGGTCATCCATGTACAGCATGTGAGATATGACCTGACCGCCTCTCTGTAACCTGTAGCCTACCCTTGAACCCTCCAGTAATGTACTGAGAGGGTTCATGGCTAAGCAAAACCAAAGTGGACTCAGACTGTCACCCTCGAAAATTCTCCGCTCAATTTTAATAAGTTCGCCGTCCTCCTGGATCCTTCGGCATCCTGGATAGCAAAGACTCGTATTCCATTGCCCCATACATGACTTTAAGAAAGTGCGTAGAGTAGTATTTAATTTATATAACTCTAGCACCCTCAAAAGCCATGTATATGTCATACGCTTTCTTATAATCTATCCAACAAGCCGCCAGATCCTTTCGGTTACGGCGAACTTGTATGCAGACCTTTGTCGTACAACGGTATCAGTTTCTGGAAACTTAACACCAGCTGTACGACAAACTGCCACGGCGGTACAGTACAAGATTGAATGGGTATCACCGAGATCCTCGCTATTATCTAAATAATTTGATAATAACGAGTCAAGAGCACTTATCAGCGCTATATTTCGCCTATGTAGGTATAGGCAACCTCGGTAGATGAGGCTCAGGCCACTAGGTATCAGTACCTAGTGGAGTGTACCACTAGTCCATAATAGCATATTCCAAAGCGTCCTTTACCTCCTTCTTGCACTGGTTACTTACATTATCAGCCATGTCATCCTCCTCCCTGACGGCACTGCCGCCTATTGGCGTCAGTGCAGATGTCTGTGTAGGCTGGACGAGGGTGGCATGGCTCGAAGGTAAGTACCGTGAGCGAATCCTATCAAGCACGGCATTATCCAACTTGCCACTGCGCTGGATAACCCGTAATTGATCCGATAGTCGTTGAGCCGTGACGTTGATGCTTGGTTCCAAGGCCTGAAACAAAGACAGCATACGACTACGGTACGCAGTGAGGTTAGTGCCTCCCTCTGTCGCCCCAAAATATGCGCCCATGATATATTCGTTTATTGATGTCATCCACTTCATGCGCTGCACATTATCACCGGCAGCGGGGACCCTGTTTGGGGCCGCTGGTGGCCGGCCTCTCCCACGCCACCGCGCAGGTGACGGTGTCGACGGCGGAGAGAAATACTCGTCGCTGGAGCTCGATGCAACTGCAGCCTTCGGTGTTGTCGGTGCAGGTTCCGACGGCTGCGAGGCGGAGCTCAGCGATGGGCCCGAAGGTGTTAGTCGTGCTCTCTTGCTCCTGGCTCTCGTCAACATACTTAGCAGGTGGTATTATCAAAGTGTGAGTTTTGCAGTCCAAACTTTGATTTTTACTGGTTTTCGAGCAAAACTATCGAGTAAAACCGTGTGTCAGTACTGAGCATTAGAGTTCTCCATAATGTTCTCGAAAGACCTGTGACAAGTCTGCGAACCCGCATTGGCAAGCTTAGCTTGTCATAGTGAAAAGTAGACCAGCAGTGGGACCGTATTCGTACTGGGCCAATGATTATGAAGAGAAATACCATCAACAGCAATCTTATTGAAATAAAACTTTCCTGTACCCCTTTTGTCGCCTTTGATTTAATCCTTGAAAGTAACGAACAAACTTTCAAATTATTATATTAATTAACTCTCTGTTTCGGGAAACGCACATGCAAAATTACATTAAAACATAAAGTCACTGTAATACGCATTTTAAAACATAAAACATACCATAGTGATATTATAATAATTATGCGTCTATATTGCGTGATTATTTCAAATTAAAGGTGGTGTAGTTTTGTGTGGTGATTGGAATTTGGATACTCTTAGGCCAAGTAAAAGTTGTTTAGAACTTATAAACACATTAAAAAACTTTGACATACAAATACAAATCAGGTTACCCACTAGACAGCAGGCATGTATTGACCTATTTGCCAGTAATGTGAAACACGCTCGAGCTGAAGTTCACTACTTGCGGCTTTCAGACCACGAGACAGGACAAACATTAACAATTACAACCAATATTAAACGCCATAAACATTGTTGGTATGAGGAGGTCAGAAATTTTAATAAACAAAATGTTGACAAATTTTGTTACTACATATCATCATTATCATTCTCGGATGTCTATGAAAAATGTGATGTAAATGAAGCATTTGAAGAATTTCACAGTTTGTTTGCACTATTTTTTAATCTATGCTTTCCTACATTTAAAGTAAAAAAAACAAATAAAGTGGATAAAAGTAGTTGGTTGACAAAAGGTCTGAAGAAGTGTTGTATAAAAAAAAGAATTCTTTATTTAAAAGGTAAGCAAGTAAGTGCTGATAAAAAGAAAAATATTAGATTTTACAAAAAATACTGTAAAATTCTTAAGAAATGTCTACACAAGTCAAAGCAATTAGAAAATTATAAATATATTAACAATAATAGTAATAAATGCAAAGCGGTGTGGAAAATTAAACCACCACCACAGAAAAATACCTTATATTCGACGTTTCGCGCATGAATAAATAGCCGAAAATATTGTGATATAGACCCATTATGTAAATATTACTACGTGTACATACAAGTCACAAAAGTTTTAAAGTATTTATAAAACATACCAGATTGTTTCTCTGTACAAGAAAGATTGCGCTTGTGAATATTTGTGCTTGAATTATGTTTGTTGCCATTCCTTATTATGCCGCAATTAATCCCAACAGCTGTAAACATGTAAATAAAGCTCCGTTCCATTCCTAACATAATGTCTTATCAAATAAAACAACATTAGAGCTATTTTTGTCATCAAATTTATTTTTTAAATATATTACAATTTGCCCAAAAATAATGAAAGCAATTGCTTTTAGAGTAATTGCTTGAATATAATTATATTCAGAGGTATCCTTGCGGATAGTATTAGCTTATTTATACGAAGTGAAAACAAATTATATTAATTTAAAGTTCATATAAACTTTATCATGCAGTGGGATCTCGTCCTATTACTTGAGTTTTACTTCATCATCATCAATGAAAACGATATTACTCTCGAACCGTTACCAAGACAAACGCTATTGCCACACCTCAAAATTTTCCTTGTTTACGGGTACTTTAATTAATTTGAATTAGCTTTTCTTTTATACTTTGGATGAATGAATATTAATAAATCCTTTATTGCCTTTTACTAGTATCAACATTTAATATAAATGCAAATTTTGTTTCGTTGTTATTTTTGTTCATTTTTATTACTTAAAATGTCTATAAGAGTGTACAAATAAGCCATTCACTGAGGTATTTATAGAGGTACAGTGGACCACGGGCTCTGCAAGCAAGCATTTATAAATTCTCTCTTCTCTACAAAATCTCGTATTCTATAGATTACTCTTGTGTATTTTATAGATATTGGCACAACATATTCAAGACTGATATATTACACAAATAAATTATTAGCATTTGAACAGAACACAATTTCTAGACCATTGCAGTGATCGAACCCATAAACTCGTCCCAGCTATGAAACATCATTTTTCGTATAATCTACGACTTCAGGCAAACACATCTGCGAAAATAATTAATAAAACCACTAATATTGCAGTCCGAGAACGATCACTTACCTCTATTACCCAAAAATCTTTTTACACAAGTAAACTGGTATGACATAACTAAGCGTATTAGAATATAATAGGCTATTCCGGCTATACATAACCTACAAATCACTGCTCAGAACAATTTAGTCTAATATTAGCGAAAGACGTCGTGTGTCATGGCTGCTATGACGTAACATATATTATTAAACTAATTGCGTAGCTACTAGCTGAGCAAGTTTCAAGTTAATCTGTGTAATGATGTAACTGCTAGCTTTACCTACAGTTCCAATTGTGTATGAATTTATTATAAAGGTGCAACTCTTATAATAAAATTTAATTATTACGTTTGTTTTGGGTAAGCATGTAGCCAAATTCGGTATCGAAGATTTAGATCTCCCGAAGACCACCGATATGTCTAACGATTTTTGCTAGACACATCTTGAGACCGACGGCTTTACGTGGCATCCAAAGCACGGTAGCATTCTGATTTGTAAATGCCACATACAGGTAAAATAGTTAAATTCTTTTTATACTATTTATTACATTCATACATTGTTTTCCAACAGATTACACATCATCTTCAACATCGGTCTGTGACGAGAACTTTAGGGAAGGCCTATGTCCAGTAATGGACATGATTGATTATTACGAGAAAATGATGATGAAACATCATCTTCTCGTAATTAAAAGCTCTGACTGAAGCACTGGTAGATCATCAACAAACCTGGTGATGATGATTACACTACCTGATCTGTCCGTATTAGCAACAAGCCAGTTAAAACAATGACCTCAATCATTCTACGACACTTTCTCATCGCACTAAAACTTACACACAACTTTCAAAGAACCTGTTAATTCTAACAGAAAGTTAAAATAAACATTTGTAAGATAAAACTGCGGTAATCGTATTCAAGCATCCCACTTGATTTTTTTTAATTCACATCATAAAATACAAATTTAAGTTGCAAATAATGAATGAAAAAATGGTGAGCATTCCACATATAATGAGGCAAGCATTATTTGCAGTTACAAGTACAAATTATTTTTTATTAAGACAATATGTTTAATGCTTTGCGGTATTATTATTAAATTGTATTCTATTAAGGTAGATATTAGAACTGGTTTTACTTGTAGTAATTGAAGAATTAAATATTATTCTATCGCTTTCACCGTCGATACCTTTTCAAACAGCTGACTGGTTCTTCTATACAGGATGTTGATATGCAAAATATTTTCAGGAGTGAATGTACTGCTATAACTGAATAGAAATACATAAAAAATAACTCACTAAGTTTTAAGAATATTATTTGGTAATCATGCATTTCAACAATTAGTTCGGTGTATTGACCGCCGCCACCGCTCAGCTGATCGCTGCGAGGTTGCATTGCAGGTACCTAATACACACAAAAACACGTACCTACTGTGCAGTCTTATTCTGCACAAGTAAACAATTTATTCTGATGATTTTACCTAGGTAACATTCAATGAAAATAGGGTCTTATATCATCGCACACTTGGAAATAATTTTAGGTGAATAAGTATACTGTCTATATTGTATTATTAAAGTTTGTTGTAAATGCAGATCAATATATTGTATATATGGACGGGTGAATCAGTCAAGAAGACTCAGTCTTTCCGTAACCACGACCTACATGGCGGAGAGTAATAAGCTGCAAATGGCCAAGTGAAGCAAACTTCGCTTTACTTCAGCTAAGCAGATTTGACAGAATATTAGTTTTGTATTATAATATGTAAGGAAATAAACATATCTTATTACATCATTACGTCAAAGCGAACAACAAAGGCCGATTAACCACAAGCTAAACACATTACCCAAAATAAACTTCAACTAAATTCCAATACACTTGTGGAGATTAAATTGATAAGAAGCAAGTGAAATACCAGTGCCTTCAAGTTTTCAAACATTGTACCCTCTTAGCTTTAAGAACAAGAACTAATAAAATATAATCGTTTTACACGTGAACTGCCGGATAACTCCGAGTTAAGTTATAACTGGCGGTTCAAAGTCTCAATGTCTGATCATTGGTTCTCATTCTCAATGGTTGTATGGGCTTGTGAGCGGGTAAAAAGTATTCGCTTTTCAATACAATTGGAATGTAAGATTAGCTGTTGCCCGCAGCGTCGCCTGCATGGTACGTTGGTTACAACTTACTATTTATAAAAACAGATAACAAATGATTGCTAGGCATATTCATAAACCAATGAAGTTTCGAAAAAATAAAGAATAAAAAATTTAAAACTTTGATAGACAAGATGTTGTTTGTCGAACATTTTGAAGACCAGTATAATTTATACGGTATAGCCAACCCACAAGATTTTAATCCCAAATCATCAAAATCAAAACTGAGATTAACGTTGAGCTTCACTCCAAGTTCAAATTCAAACCCGGAACCAGAGAGAAGTTGATTCCGGATTTGGATTTCTAATTTTGAATAATGTATATCCCTTGCTGCCATACCATTGGAGTTTCCTTCCAACGTACCTTATGGTGCTGACACATTCGAGCATTCACCTGTAATGAGCATTCTTGCGAATGTTACAAAACAGAAAAACAAACGAGTGTGTTTTAGCGAGTATTTTTATAAAGGTTCTGGCAACCATTCTAGCGAATCGATAGTACATTTTCTTTGACGTTTTCGCTAGGAAGATCGTGAAAACGGCTCTGTTCGACATAACAAAAAACGACAAATGCTCGCTGTTCTGTTACAAGTGAATGTTCAAGTGTATCAGCACCATAAGAAGTCTGTGGAGTATTAGCGGGATATTACAAGAGGTTTTATGCGAAGTCACTCGCGCCTCTCAAATAGTAATAATTCCTATACGTGTGCTATTCTGTACGGACCGAAAGCCTCCAATGAGCTTAGCTGAGAACGTGAAAAGGTAATGCTGTATTGTCGGTTCAGTGATTTGGTTTATTCGCTTAAAGCTATTTTGTAGGGCTCACCTCACATTCACGGAACATTTTCCTGCTGTCAGCTTAAGATACAGATCCGTGTAAATGGCGATTTATTTTGAATTCTTTATAATTTAGTGATTAAATCTTTGTGTTTTGAATCATATGCTCTCTTGTACTACCAATGCCTTGTATGTGGTAAAAACCCTGAATGTATTATTACTCAAATATGGCTGGTACATTGGCTTAAACTCAATAATAATAATTTGCCAATTCCTATGGTTTTCCCACTTGGATGCAAATCCAAGACTTTCGCATTGGAAAGCCCAGGATTCGCTTTCTTATCCCGCCAAATTTGACCGAATATTTAGCCTAGCTCACCCAGTTTATATATTATATTCAGCAATAATAGCTAGTGTCTTAGCTAAACGACAATATTGGTGGGCAAACATTCGAGCCATTTTACACACGATTACGTCGGAAACAGTTTAATGTGCAGATGATACTGCCAGTATTAATTATCTGTTTCGACGTAATGTGTTCAAATCGCGAACGCTTTTTGTGGTTAGCTGAATTATTGTTCGTTTAAAAATGAGTTAGAAACATTTATACGAGCATCTGTAGAAGTATTGTTATTGAAAGGGTTTCCACTTTTCAATAATAAGTTGGACTTTCCATCAAGTGATTCGTCTGGTCGTTTGCCTCCTATGCTTTAAATAAAAAGAAAACATGGGATAAGGAATATGAAAAGAAGTGGGATAAAGGACAAGAAAAGGGGATGGAGCCTCCGGCACTCTCACTCACCTAACGTAACGCATAAGTATATGTTGATACTGATACTTTACGTCAGTATTCTGTGATCGGTAGTAGTTCCCCGGTCGAGCCAACCCATTGATGCTGAAATCAGCTAGGCTCTACGACCTAGTAAAGTCAAAAAGGGAAAACAGAGGAAGCTGTAACAATATGATAGACATAGTTTTAAATAGAAAATACTTCGCCAACTTAAATGGAGGCCAATAATAAGTCACTGTATGACATTACCTTTGATCCTGGTAATTATCTCTTACTATAAGCTTATTCAATTACATTATCTTTTTCAAGATCTTTTACTTTTTTATTATTCAAGAGTATTTCATTTGTAAGTTATTTTACTACATTTTATGGCAAATCGTCAATCAATTTGACGAAAATTAGTAACAGTCATGTTACATATAACCAAAAATAGAAAAAGCTATACAAAATGTAATCAAAACTCTTAACTATTAATAAAAATTCAAAACAAATTAAATGCACTGACTCAATTTTGTGAAACCAGCGTTGGAGGCTATATCGCTACACGTCTAAGTAGTTTGGCATTCATGAAAAAACTAATTATCACTGACACACGCGAGCATCACCTCTATTATGTAAATGCTGCGGTCCGCAGTTGCGCTATGATAACGTCTGGCTGTTACGTTTTGTTGGGGTTGCTAACACTTGTGTAAAAGGTACGCGAGCTATGCACTTTAAAAGAATGTCATATATATATATATATATATATATATACAGTCTTTCGCAGTCCACTGCTGAACATTAGCGCTGTGAGTCAATACGAGGATTTGGCCTGCTATCCCACTCTGCCCAGATGGGTTGGTATTGAGAATTGTGTTTTGTTGATTTGTGATTAGGGACTCTACGCTACGCGTCGAAGAACATATACAGGCTTTCATGAACGCGTCGAAGAACATATACAGGCTTTCATGAAACAATTTTAGTCACTAGTGATACTCTATGATGTATATGCAACTCAGATCGCGGTTGTACCATAATTGTGCCTGGTTGCTTTTTTGCGATTGGAAACAATCATAGTCATTGAGTCACTTACTACACAATATCTTAACAGAATTGATTGTTATGTAGAAAAAGATCACACAAATGATTACTTTTTATATTATTATTAAGTATAATAAGTTTATGAATCCGAGAAAGAGGCATCAGCACCAATATTAACGGATAGATATGTCTATCGCACGTTTTTATCGAACATTTTTGGTAAATTTCAATGGAATGTTCCTGAGTTCAGTGTCTCTATGTTTAAGTTAAAGTTTGTTCAAAGTTTGCAATCTTACAGGAATGTGCTTTGTTGAAGAGTGTATAATTTTGTGTGAGCATAGAGGTGCGACTGGAAATTATATGAATACGCGACTAAGTAGTTTGGTATTCATAAAACGACTAATTATCACTGATCCTCGCGGGCGCCTATGTATGGTGTAAATGCAACGATGCCGACATTGTAGCGCAACTTCTTGCTTTTATGTTGCGATTTTCGTATGCCGAGTTAGGAAGTTTTAAAATATATTATAAGTTAAACCAAAGTCACTGACATAGTTCTTCCAATAGTCAAGCTGAAGTTGCCCTGGGGAGGACACATAACTCGAAGAACCAAAGGTCATTAGGTCAGCAAGGCTTTATAGTGGCGGCTAGTCGGAAGACAGCAGAGATGGGCCCTCCGCGGGTGGAGAGAGGAAGATTAGCAATTGTAAAGATAGGTTGATGTTTTTACTGCATTACATACATACATAGACTCACGCCTGTTTCCCCGAAGGGGTAGGCAGAGGCATATTAAACGCCCACTTTTTGTAACACACGTTTGTAACACTGGCGAAACACTTTTACTGCATTAGTAATGTTATATCTCTGGTGTCGGAGTTTTCAGACCGCCTGAAGGCCTCCGATATGGCCTAACGATCTTTATCCTTAGACAAGAACCGGGACCGACAGCTTTACGTGCCCTCCGAAGCACGTTAGCGCTCAGATGTTAATGCCACACACGGTCACACATCCAAGTGGTGACCTGTGCAAGCGTTGCTTAACTTTGCCGATCTGTTACGAACGGCAAGCCAAGTCTCGCCATGAACGTTATATGGTATATGCTGATGTTTTGTTTGGTTTTGACACTGTTCGGTGACCAGAAAATATTGATAGCATTAGTGACAGTCTAGTACAAATACGTACAAAAAAGAGGACTAATTTACAAAATTGTTTTTCGCATAACTAAGCTGAAGTTGCTATTTACAGAGGCATCTGAATTCCAACACAAACTATCTTTCAAGCCCACTTTCAAAAGGCTTAAAGCACAAACTTAATGACACACACACCTGACCTAAATTAACAATTTAAAGTGCACAGCTGGAGGTGCATGAAATATTTAAAAATGCACTTGCTCCTCGTTGCACTTATATTTTATTTGTGCAGGCAGAGATTTCTGCAGAAAATACGTTCGTTTATAATGTAAGGAACAATAAAGCCTCCCTAGTTCTGTGAACTATTAGTTTTCAGGTTAAGTAACTCGTAATCCTATCATTTGGGTTGTTGGCCAATAATCATGGTTGTACGTTACGGTAAATTTAAATAGGACGTACGGGTATTAAGGGCCAAGGCCATGAATTATATCAGAATATTATTAAGATATACATGCTCTTATATTTATCATAATGTTTTAGAATGTCACCGTGTTTGCATGTTTCCTCTCCTGCCACGTTGACAAATCTATTAACGAATACTTGTTTATTTATTTATTTATTTATTTATGTAGTACAACTGCTCACTTCACTTACAGTTGCCCAAAACGTGTAGTGAGCCATTACATTTAGATAGGTACATAATATAAGGTAACTTAATTTCTAATAGTTGAAATGACTATGAAGTCATTTGACACGAAAAATAAATTTTACATACAATTAAAAACATATACAGTTTGATGACAAATATGTCCACATCCGGATATTTAACAATTATATTATTGAGCAGTGTGAGTGCCTGAGTAGTAGGCGCGTACTGCGCGGTGCAGGTTCGTACCTGTGGCGCGGCGAGTAGGCGCCGCGAGCGCAATCGCGTATATTGGTTCGGTGCTGAGATCGAACAGCGAGACAACGTATTAGGGTCATCTATTTCATTATGTAGCAGTAAAAAATAATGTAAAACTAATTTACATTTACGACGCAGTCTTAGTGTGTCGAGGCCTACCATACCAGACACGAAAAGAGACGGATATAAATGAGGGTAAAAGCCATACAACTTTTTGTACAAAAACCGTGCAAATTTACGTTGTACGCGTTCAATCATCGTAATATACTTCTCTTTATAGCTATGTTATTATACTAACTAGTCTTTACCATTTGTAATTCAAGCTGTTAGTGTTTTGAAAATGATAAAATTACAACAATAACCAAAGTTTGGTGAAGACTACTCTGTATAACAAGCTGCGAGGAATTAGCGCGCAAAAGTTGCATCCAAAATCTTAATATATAAAATCCTTGCGTTACTGACTGACTGACAGACACGCTACAGCCGAAACTATTGGGCGCAGGAAGCTGAAATTTGGCATGTATGTTGTATGTTCCTTGGGGACCGTAGGGGTGCACTAAGATGGGATTTCCCGAAATTCCCACGGGATCGTCCAAAACGGTCGTCTAAATTAAAAAAAATGCTGTCGTAGCTGCTGGCGTCCTCTAGTATTTAATATAAGGTAATTTAACATAGTCATTAATAATTTATCGTTTATTAAACTAAATTTGATTTGAAACAAATTATAATTGTTACGGTGGCATAATTATGTGGGCGTCAAACTTTCATCAAAATTTGTAACAAGCTCAACATCAAAATAATCCATAAGGCCTTGAAATATACAATACACAGATCAAAGGTCATAGGTCAAATAGAATAGACATCACGTTTCTTTGTGACCGAAGTTAATAATAAATGGTTGCGGGCTAGTCCAAAATAGACTCTGAAAGGAGATATAATTATAATATCCAAATACAACTGTCAACTGATCCTTGACTTTGCAAATCTTGTACTAATAGCATTGAATTATTTACGTACAGAAACCAATTACGCGCACGTAACAGGCGCCGTTCATTTGGGTCAGAATCTGACCCAATCGGCGGCTGCGTTGTCTGTGGTCCGAGTCGCACGGTAGCGTAAGCATCTCCCGCAAAATAATCGAAATTATGACATATTGTACAGCGTTTTTGTGCCACAATGCTTCAGAAAAAGATTATAAGGTTCCTGGAGTAGCATTCCACCGGTCAAACATCTATTTTATTACGTAGATTGTCTAATAATTCAAATACAGTGAATCATAAACGCGCTATGTTTGTCAGTCTATCCGTATGTCTTGCCCGTAGGATCTCCACCTTGTCGTGTTGGGGGGGCTCAGTAACCGTGGATTGGTTACCCGCGGTGAAGCTAAGAGGGATCCAGGAGGGGACGCTCCGCGTGGGCTTGACGGGGCCTGCGCAGGATGCGTCCAACGGCGCGGGTGCGGGGGACAGTTCTGTCTGTCCCTCGCAGTCGGGTGCGGTCGCGGGAGGAGAGGCGTGTCGGTGTTGCGTTGCCGCGCGCCCTATCTGCCGCGACCAAATGAGGGCGCACCATTCGATGCGTCGCGGTGGGGCCGCAGGGGAAGAGGAGATGCGGTGTTGCGTTGCCGTCCTCCCTATCCTCTGCGGCCGCTGAGTGTTTTGGCGGCGGAGCCCAACACCTTAATCCGCCGCCAAAGGAGTTTTGTTCGGGGCCCGCCTGACCATCTGGCGGGCCAATACCCGTCGGGGGGTAGCGACGAATGCTTATGCGAATCCCTACCCTCCGACACACGGGTACATGAGGAACATGGGTTGGTTTTTAGTCAGTAAGAGTCTAACAGTCCCCTTCGTCCTGCTCCCGGGGCGGAGGGATTTCATGAGGATTTTCCAACGAGACACAAAAAAAAAGAAGTTGGATGTGAAATTTTCCCACTTTAATTAACACATTCCATACCAAAATGTATTCTATTGACAGTAATAATAAAGAAAAAGAATTAGGTAGTTACATATATAAACTTAACCTTTCAAACACCGCTGGCTGGTACATACCAATCGGTTACGACAAATTTGTCACGTCAAGCTCGGCTAAAACGACATCGTCTCAAAGCACTAGACTTTTCCGTTTTTGTATTGAAGGCTTGTATCTAAAGTCTAGTATTGTCTTGTAATGTAGGTACGCGTAACTAACTTCGTTGTTGAACGTACATACCTTACCGACCGAATTAAATTATAATTTTTAAATTTGTCGCCTTTTTTTGGTAACCATAGCGCAACGGCGCACACATAGTACACGCTGTTGATTTTTGTTAATTTTTCTCATAATCATACATAAATACTTTTATATACTGAGAGCATTTAACTAGGAAATCACTCGGCACTTGTTAGTGCTTACGTTTGAGCGCATAAAGTTTCGTCAAGATTGATTTAGCCATCGTTAGTCAGTCGTAAAAACTTAAAAGCAGACAGTGTGGCTTTAGAATTTATAATATACAATACGCTTGTGTCCTAAAATGTAATTAGCGATTGATTTGTTCCTTTATTAGATTTTAAACTGAAATATCCAATTTTTTCTTCAAAAATCGATCAGCTCCATTACTAATTACGCCTTTTAAAAACCTTTTTGAATTTGACATGAAAACGCTGTAAACCATCATGGCGGTTGAGTGATATTACAAAGTCCAAAACAAAACAAACCACGAATGAAGTGTGGTCTGATGAACCCACTTTTATTTTGTTATATTCGATTTGACAGGTAGAAACTTTGACATTTTAGTTGTATTTACTACTAAAATGTCAACAACGTGAATGGCGGACATACTGTTTGACGTAATGCTCTCTGATTGGTGTGCACTATCACAAGAATAAATAGGTACATTATTTTTAGTTTTAGAATCCTAAAAATAACATTAATCTTACCTTCTTATAATAAATAATAAATTTTATTGGCATCTTAAAATCATAATGAATCTATAGATACTACAATCAAACCGATTTATTCTTAGTGGACACAAGCCTATTACTTATATTCATGCAAAAATTATGAATTTACCCTATTTTTAGGGGAAAGACGTTGTTACTGGCAACTCTATAATGGCGTCTGTGTCTGTGTGCGTGATGCAGCAAGTAAACACAGCACAGTGCCGCACACATAGCGAATATTCGGCTTAGCTTCTGAGCTCGCGTAGTTTGAATACTGACTTTCTGTAGGTAATAATTCAATGACTAATTGTAACCAGTGATAAACATACATACCTGCTCATATATCTTAAGTACACCCGGACACAAAAAAATAATGTTACTCATCACACACAAAGGTTTGATTTGACATGAGTGCGAATTGAACCTACGACCTCCAACATAGTAGACCAACAGGCCAGTCGAAATTGAAAACACTCTCCTCTCATGACTATAACAGGTGCTTACATGTACATTCTAATTTCAGATTTGCCATTATGCTACTTTGTTATTTCAGTTTGCATAAATATACAGATACATACTTTAAGATACATAGTTATAAATACATATTATATTAAATAGATCGCGCTGAGCTTCAACCTTTTTTTAATTAAACCGTTTCTTACCGATACCCTGGGAATTTTGCTAAATCCCTTGTTAACGCACCTCTACCGCCTTCAAGGAAATGCCAATCTTGCGCTCAATAGTTTCGGCTATGCGTTTCTGTCAGTCAGTTACTAACGCTACAATGTTATATACACTGATGATAACTCAAAACTAGGACGATAAAAATACTGCAATGTCGATATCAGCCAAAGTTGTCAAGGTAGTAGAGCCTTACTGATTTCAGCATGAATGGGCCGGCTCGACCGGGGAATTTCTACCCTCTCAGAGAAAATCGACGTAAAGTAACAGTACTTAAACTGTTGCGTTTCGTTCTGTGAGTGAGAGTGCCGGAGGACCTATCCCCTATTCCCTCTCCCTCATCCCACTCCTCATCCTATCCCATTTCCCGACCCCAAGAGGCGGCAACGTACTTGTGACTCCTGTGGTATTGCTTGTGTCCATGGGCGGCGGTAATTGCTTACCGTCAGGCGATCCGTCTGCTCGTTTGCCGTCTATTACTATATAAAAAAAAATACAAAATATCATCAAAATCGGTCTAATTATTAACTTTATGCAAGCAACATCGGAGTTTTAATTATATTTAAATTTAAACTGCGATGTTGCTTGAGAGCGTTTCAAACCATAAAATGTTACAAATTGGTCCTGTATGTTTTAACAGAAAAACCAACGCCTGAGGCTTCTTCTTCGTGTCAATCGTTTCAACTATATGAGACCCGCATAATATTTGGCCACTCTTATTGCGTTAGGAGTGGCTTCCCAGAGCTCAGACACAGTGCAGGTGCTCGGGCAAGAAGGGCATATCAGCAAGTGGTCCATTGTCTGCTCCAGCTCACCACATTCACATTGGGGAAAGTCAGGGTCCCTGGACCCCCATCTACACAAGTTTGCTCTGCAGCGGCCAACCTGTGTGCGCAGTCTATTTAGGGACTGCCATACGGGCCAGGGCAGGTGTGTCCAGGTGGTAGGGATTCTTGTGGCTCATGGTAAGAGGGTGGAGGATACTTTTCGGCCCATAGCTTACATCTTGCTGTCGCCGGGTCTTTGCTTAATGGATCAGTGTGCCGTCGAAAACCTTTTCGGCTTTTGAGGCGATATGGCGACATGTGGTTTCCATGAATAGGGTGGCGACGGTCCGACTCCTGCCTCTGCTTTTCCAAAGAGCATGCTACATCTCGTCGAATATCCGGTGGTGCTATGCCTGCTAGCAGGTAGACCATATTAAGTGGCGTGGGCTTTAGACAGCCGGTTATAGTGCGACACGTGTCATTTAGTGCCACGCTAACGAGGTCGGCATGAGCAGACCTATGCCAAACTGGACACGAGTTTTCCCCAGCAGAAAAACATAATGCCAGTCCCGTTGTGCGGAGAACGTCAGGGTTGGCTCCCCATGATGTGGACGTCAGACGGCGCAGCAGATTGTTTCGGGTCGCCACTTTCAACCTTGTATTTTGGCAATGGTTTCTAAAAGTGGGTGAGCGGAATGTGACCCCAAGGTATCTTGGATATGGACAATGTTTGATACTCACTCCTTGCCAGTGGATATTAAGGACCCGGTCAGCGCAATAGTTTCGTAAGTGAAACACACAGGACTGCGTTTTCAATGGGTTAGGTCTTAGGCCATTCTCATCACAGTACTGTGCCAGTTGGTCAAGGGCAGCGATAAGGTTTCTTTCAGCCGCTTCAAATGTTTGAGTTTTGGTCGTAAGCGCCAAGTCATCTGCGTATAGGAAACGTTGAGAGGCATTTAGGACTGAGGCTGATTTTGCGCAGTCCGTTACAGTGACGTATTTCAACAGATTCCAACAATAAAACTGCTGTTACGCACGCTGTCTCACCTCGAAATTCATTTCCATATTTGTTTCTGAGAATAGCTACAGTTTTTATAAAATAATTTGAAAGGAAAAGCAGTATTAGGCAAGACTTGCAACTGACGCGCGGAATGCTCGAGCATTACTTGACTGAGTAATTTTATAATTCGTTTTAAAATTTTGGCAAATCCCAACGATTATCCTTGGAATTGGCCAGAATTTAGTATTGTGAAATTTAATTTGAATAAAGCTTTTCAATCGGGCTTTTCGTTCGGTGATTTTTTTTGCAATGGAATTTATAACAATGCCTCACAAGGGCTCGTGGGTCATTGATAAATAATGTACAAATCAATCAATCTGCAAGCGAAAACAATGACATCACTGTCACGCACAGATGACGCTTAACCATTTGTTTTCATCATAATCAGAGTTGCGGGCTGTAACTTTGAACCGAATGTCTTTAGGGTAAGCAGCTTGGTGGTCTTGTCATTAGTCTTCTTCCGTTAAATTTTGATAGTTTTTCTAAATTCCCTACTTACTTGGTCCCATATAAGGTTGATTAAGGTTACGTCAAACTGTAAAACTTTTACGAGAGAAAAGATAAAGATAAAGATAGAGATAGAGATAGAGATAGAGATAGAGATAGAGATAGAGATAGAGATAGAGATAGAGATAGAGATAGAGATAGAGATAGAGATAGAGATAGAGATAGAGATAGAGATAGAGATAGAGATAGAGATAGAGATAGAGATAGAGATAGAGATAGAGATAGAGATAGAGATAGAGATAGAGATAGAGATAGAGATAGAGATAGAGATAGAGATAGAGATAGAGATAGAGATATATTTATTTGCTAAGACACGTGTATATAATTAAAACATTAATAAGATGCTTATTATAGATGTCACATAATAACTTGTTTCAACATGTCTGACCATTGCTGGCTTACGAATATCGAATATTAATAATGAATGACATACATTTTAATAATTAATTAACTTGTTTAATAACAAAATGTCAATGTAATATTAAGTATATTAAAAAAAATTAAAAATATGTCAGGAAATAGTACAAAATATAAAGTCAAAAATTCAACATGTCTGACCATTGTTGGCTTACAAATATCAAAGATGAATAAATTTTAATAATTAATAAACTTGTATTTAATAACAAAATGTCAATAAAATATTATATTTAAACAAACAAATCAGAAATTTGTCAGGAAACAGTAAAAAATACAAAGTAAATTTTTTTTTTGTAACAAATAATATCAACTACTTCGATTCTTAATTTATTTCCTTTTGTAGGGTTTAATCTATATGACCAGAGTAAATCTCTCTTCCTTCTACTACATGTCATGATACCTCGCGATACCCATTTTGGTTTACTGTTAACTTTAATAAGAAATTGTATTACTGGAAAACATAAGTCATAAAATCTGTAATAAAATTACGATAAGCTAGGTTTGGATCTTCAGTGTCATAAATAGATGAGAATGATAGACTTTTAATACATGTTTTGAATTTTTTTATATTTTCCATATTGTAATGGCGTTTTTTGGTTCGCCAATAGTTTATTGTAGGTATTCTCTTTACGGGAACTGTTATTAATTGAGCAGTGTGGTCAGACAGACCCAAATCTAAAATTTCAGTTCTAAAATTATTTTTAATATTATGCGCAAAATTATCGATGCATGATTGACTAGCTAGTCTGGTCGGTTGGTGTACTGCTAATTTTAAATTACAATTTAACAGTAGGCATTTAAAATCTAAAGTTACATTATTTTGTTTCATGACATCAATATTAAAATCACCGGCAATTAATATATGTTTTGAGTCAATCTTTGTCATAAAATTTAAAAGGTTTTCTAAACGTCGAAAGAATGTATATAAATTATTTTGTTGAGGTACTCTATACATGGAAAGAATAATTATCTTGTAATCGACAAGTTCAACAGCACAGCATTCGAATATATTATCAATACAGAATTTCCTAATATCTAAGATTTCTCTGTACTTATATTGTTTTTTCAATGAGATGCATGTTCCTCCTCTTTTACTATTTTTACGGCAATAGCACGAGGCCAAAATGTAATTAGGTAAATTTAAATGCAATTCATGACCGGCCATCATAAAATGTTCTGTTATACATACAATATCTACAGTTTTATTATTGCCTTTTAATTCTTCCAAATGTACACAAAGGGTATCAGATTTGCTCAATAATCCTGCTATATTTTGATGAAGTATATTTAAATATGATTCAAAGAAAAAACTGATTGTTGGTTACATTTTCATTAGATTGAGAACCCTTTTTTTATCCATGAATACTGTTATTATTATACAGGGTGGCGCTACCATAGGGGCACTTTTTGAACAGAGGCATAATGTACAACATTTTGAAGCCTTGTACCAAAAATCAATTAAATCGGTGCAGTAGTTTAGCCACAATATCGATTTTAAGTTCCGCAATTTTTGCACATGCTTTGAATTCCACACAGCTGATACAAAACGGTCAATGACCCTACATTGCGCGCCGCGACTCACTACAATGCGGGCGCCGACTCGACGCCGCGCGAGGATTCCCGCATATCTTCGAGGACGCGCGAATGTTTTTGTCAGGTTCAAGCATTTATGCACTTTATTGTAAAAAAAAATATAGTTTATTTTCAAGTGCGTTAATAAAATCCTCTCCGCTGCGCTCCGTTTTATCTGCGCTGAGCCTTACTTCGGATGACGTCGAGGCGTCGCGTCGGAGCGACTCGGGGCGTGCAATGTAGGGTCGTTGACCGTTTTGTATCAGCTGTGTGGAATTCAAAGCATGTGCAAAAATTGCGGAACTTAAAATCGATATTGTGGCTAAACTACTGCACCGATTTAATTGATTTTTGGTACAAGGCTTCAGAATGTTGTACGCTATGCCACTGTTCAAAAAGTGCCCCTATGGTAGCGCCACCCTGTATACTAGCTGTGCCCGCGACTTCGTTCGCGTAAATGTTGGAATTTAATTAGCATGATATTTATGCCAAGAGTATATCATATTTATAACTTTTATATGTATATTACCTATCTATATCGTCACGCCTGTCTCTCATTGGGGTAGGCAGAGACTATGGAACGCCACATGCTTCGGTTCAAATATACCTCTTTTGCTTCCTCGACATTCATTAACCTCATCATGCATGCGCGTCGGTTATGGGTACTAAAAGTACCCATAACCGACGCGCCTTTTTTTAGTACGTAACCTATTTGGTCGGCGTACGTCCGCCTAGTGCGTCCCCTACCAACATTTCCATTCATTCTCGCACGATAAACTCCTATCGTATTTCTTCTTTCATACATCCGTTCCAAATGTCCAAACCAACGCAACATTCCTTTTTCAATCTTTGTCACTACATCTTCTTTTAGACCACACTTTTCCCGTATCACACTGTTACGCACTTTATCTATCATACTTACTTCGCACATACTCCTTAAAGCTCTGATCTCCACAGCATTGATTCTATTTTCATGCTTCTTCTGCCATACCCATTATTCGCTGCCATACATTAGTGTTGGCGCCAAAACTTCCTGCAGTACAGCAAGGCGAGCCTTACTATTTCCTGCTTTCAATCTCCTTTCAACATCTCCCTCTCATTTTCCATCCCTCGTAATTAAAGAGCCTATATACACAAACTCATTCACTTGTTCCCACTTTTTCATCTCCTATCAATATGTTACATTCAGTTATACTGTTTTCCCTCTCTATGACCATGACCAGTGAAGAAGAAGAAGGGCATGAAAAAGTGAATGTAAGTAAGACTAATACTTACATTCACTTTTTCATGCCCTTCTTCTTATACGCCTCATTCATTACGGTGACCATATGCTGTAAATCAGACGCTGACGACGCAAAAAGAACCTGATCGTCAGCGTAAAGCAGGGTCTTAAAAACAGATTCACCTATTCTTAATCCACATTCAGACCCTTTCAGATCGGTCAAACAACTGTCCATGAATAGATTGAACAGCCAAGGAGACGGTACACATCCCTGTCTAACACCACGATCAAGGTTAAACCAGTCCGTGTAGGCTCCGTTTATTCTGATACAGGCACTTGAATCCCTATATAAGGATTCAAGTGTCCGTATCAGATTGCTGCTCACTCCATACACAAAAAGTGTTGACCAAAGTTCATCCCTCACCACTCGATCGTAAGCCTTTTCCAGGTCAATACAGGCGCAGAAAACCTTCTGGTGTTTACTTAAGGTTTTTTCTGTAATGCACCTTAAGGAAAAGACTTGATCCGTACATCCCATTCCCTTTCTGATTCCCGCTTGTATATTATATACCTAATATATATCTTTAGAGAATAATTTCTTTATACACAACATTAACTGTTTTACCACCTTCACATAGAACATACATACATAGACTCACACCTGTTTCCCGGAGGGGTAGGCAGAGACCATGGAACGCCATTTGCAACGATCCTGACATATCTCTCTTGCTTCATTCACTCCCATCAAGTTTCTCAAGCATGGTCTTCTGTTTAGGGTACTTCTGACCTGTCCTTTTTTAGGATGTCTCCAATCTGATCAGAGAACGTCCGCCTAGGTCTTCCCCTTGTTCCTGTCCCATTCTCACTTGCCTTATATATCTTCTTTGTCAGTCTTTCATCTTTCATCCATCAGTGCTCTCATTTCTACAGCATTTATTCTATTTTCATGACTCTTCTGCCATACCCAACTTTCACTACCATACATAGAATATGTAAATTATTTTTACCGATCATGTGAAAAACCACATGTTCGGATGTCGATTCCAGCTGTTTCAAGTGTCTGTCCCTGCGATTTATTTAGAAAATACACACAGGATTACAACTATCCAGCCCTGCCGAAAGTAAGATAGCCCCGTTGAGTAATTCAAGAGGTTTCTGAATTCAGGGCTCAGTCTCCCGCTCAGAGATTCCCACGTACGTGACGTGAGGAGTGGAAAATTGTATAAGAACAGAACACGAACGAACGAAAGAAATCAAAGAAAGACGATAACATTCAACAATCAATCAATAAACTCATAAGTAACGTCAAATACCAAATCCAAGTATTCCAACGACGACGAAAGCAAATTATCCGAGATCCTGATCAATCCTCGGAGAATCTTAACACCACCATTCCGAAAAGACGTCATTTGTCAACGCCATCTATGTTTACATATACAAACTGACCGAGATAGAAAGTAATAATTATGGACTAATCGACAATTCATTGAAAAAGGATCTATAGTAATTGTATTTATCATTTAAAATAAATATTAATAAAATGATTATATAACTATTATATATAAACATAATAATTTGAAATACATGAGATTGACTGTTTAAATTAAGTGGACATTGTAATAAATTTTGGCACAGAGACTTTTTGTTTATGAAAGTGCCGAATATTATACTCTATTATTTTTTAATAACAGAAAGATACCCGACACATAATTATTGTCTTTTTTGCAAGAAAGAAAAAAACACTTTGAAGGTACCTATTTAGACTAATTATACTTTTACTAACAAACTTATGATGATCATAGATGGCACCATATATGTATATAACCAGTTTTGGATGATCCCTGTTTTGTTTGGGACTTCGTACAAAGGAGAGGTCAAGCTGTACACCGAAAACCACTCAACCGGTTGTGATGTAACATATACTATTTTATAGGTTTGAGTATCCTTTGTATATGAGTGTAAGTTTTATAGAAATCAATGTCGCCATTTTAGAGATCTTTAGCAACATAGGGAAAGACAGACAGACATAAATTCTAAAAAACATCAAGTATTGCTTTTTAGCATTTTCCTAGATTTTTTAGCTAATTTTCGTCAAAATATCTTTAATGTACAGACTTTTTCAACTCTACAGTTTTTTTATAGTATAGATAATGTCTTGTCCTTTCATATCATTTGTATTAATTAAAAAATAATCTATTAAGATATTATTCATAATATGGTCATATATACTTTTCATACCGTATTTATTAATTTTACCAGTTGTCTGAGAAAACATGTCCAGTGTTAGATAAAAAATTGCTGTCATACAAGAATGCATAGTCAGAGTTTTGAATGTCAAGGTAAAGAAGATTATTAAACATTTCTACTTTATCTTAATATATAAAATTCTTGCGTTACTGACTGACTGACAGACACGCTACAGCCGAAACTATTGGGCGCAGGAAGCTGAAATTTGGCATGTATGTTCCTTGGGGACCGTAGGGGTGCACTAAGAAGGGATTTCCCGAAATTCTCACGGGATCGGCCAAAACGGGTAAATTAAAAAAAATGCGGGCGTAGCTGCTGGCGTCCTCTAGTAATTATATATAGGGGCTCCTGTGATATATGTCGGTAAGCAAATGATTTTATTTGTGTGAGTCACATTTTGTAGGGACTTTTTTATCAAGTTAATAGTGTTTATATACGAGTAGCTTGTTTCACTCTTAATGTCGTTTTCACCAATAAAGATAATGCAATAGTCGTTCAAAGTAAAGTCTTTCAGTTTGATTTCAATATTACACAGGAGTTCCTTTACAGTACCATTTGGAATTACATATTGGCAATAATCAAAATGAGACGAGAATGCGCTATCCACCATAGACAGTGATCCTTGGGGCATTTGAGTTGTTAAAATAATAAGTTTGTTCTTTCGTTTCGGTGTTGTTACATTATTTATAGGTTTCATGCAATGATCTTCATGACATTTTGTTGACGATGCAATTTTTAGTGTGTCTTCTTGTGAGTGGTGGGTTTGAGTCTCTTTGTCAAGCAGCATAGTCGCACGTTGAGTGACATTCTCACTGGGTTGCGATTGGTCGTGATTTAAAAAACTACATATATTTTTGAAAAAAGAAACCCGACGGCCGCGTTCCGTGATCTTGCGGATCTCGGGTTCCGGGATGCCCAAGGTGAGGTAGACTCCGCGCTCCTGCACTGATGCACCGTACAATTGCCACGTTTGTACGGCGTACCAGGGGTTTAGGGCAATGAGGAGATGGTGGATCTTGGGTAGCTCCAGTGTGATCATCCTCGGCAGCCATAGCGCTGTGCGTACGCGCTTCGTCATGTCTGACTGTCTGATGACGACCAGCCTGGTTCCTTCAATCGGCGATCTTGTTTTGGCTACAGTGTTTTTGAGCCACGTTAATGATTCTTCGTTCTCGCACCATAGCTTCAGGACACCCTCCACTGCAAGAGGTTTGCCCCTAAAGGAAGGTGCGAGTACCGGCCCGTTATTCGGCGGTGTGGCGAAGGCAGTCTCAACTATGCTATTTTCAATTGAGAGTTCGAGCTACTTCGCCTGTTCCACCGTCAGGTCCGTGGCAGGGGTAGTAGCGATGGCTACCAACAGGTGCGAGTTTGTCGCCTCTGCGTAGCTCCTACCGCTCTTCGGTGTGGCGTCTGTTTTCTTCGTTTCGACCCGGCGCTGGGTGGTGTGGAGTCTTCAGGACGGTCCCTCTTCGTGTTTGTTGTCGGAGTGGGCTGTCCTGGTGGCGCTGGATCGCGTCTTCTTGGGCCGCGTTTACAGTGCGGCTCCTTGTTTTCCCACGGCGGCTGCGCAGCGTTACCAATCCCCACCAGGGGAGCATGACGGGGCGCCCCGGGAACAGCCGCAGTTGGTGCGCCGTTTGCGCTGTTGCGTGTGTTGGGAGTGCGCTGACTGTTACTGCAGTCGCGCTTTTTGCCGTCAGCGGCGCAACACAAATGTCCGGCTGCGTCGTCCGGGGTGGACCGTCCGCTCCACCGGCGGAGGTTTGGTCGCCGCGCTGGTTGTTTTTACCAGCCGCCAAGCTTATTTACTTATTTGCATCTTAGTTCTTTGGAGGTCATATTTAATCAATGTGTTTGTTTCATCATCATCGTCCTAGAGTTAAACCAATTGCATCCAAGACTATACCTTGCAACCCGGGATCCACTGCCTAGTCTAAACATATTTGAAAGAATATTAGCTATTACCCAGAATGGCTGCCGGTTAACAGTAAGCAATGGCTCAGACCAGTGTCAGTTGATTCTAACTGCCAACTACATCTACTATTTTGTTCATAAAGTAAAATTAATGAGCTATAAACATGTTAACTGTTTACGTTATTAAAGTTCAATAAACAATTACATACTCATTTTTATGTTTATGGAAATAACGGATAGTGCCATGGACAACTATGATATTGGTGATTAATGCGGTTCAGTAACCACAGAGTAATCATCATCATCAAGACTCATACCCCTAGAAGCCCGGGGCCCGCTAACTAGTCTATCCAGATATGACATAAATCAATATCAGCTACCACAACTACCACAGAGTAATATGGTATATTAATACACAGGGTGTTTAGTCATTCTACCTATTCCTTGAAGGATAATTATATTTGAGGTCATTTGCAACAAATTGACCCCCGTCAACTAGGGGCCCAAAATTAACGGCTTCTGAGATATCAAGACCCAAGGATTTTTTTGAAATTTTCATCCTTGTCATCAAAATAAACGAAATTTAAAAATCTTTTCACTTCTTGGCTCTAAATTGTTACTTTTTGGAAGGGCTGTTAACTAGCAAATAATTTAATAGTGGGTTGAAAAATAGAGTAAGGTTACTCTTTTAAGTTACCACTTAAAGGGTTACTACGTTTCCCTTGTTAATTACCACTTGAAGCTTTTCAAGCTTTTATAATGGTTAACAACCTGTATAGCATCGTCATTGTTAACATCCATCTATTTTTTTTTCTGTGGCACATTATCGCAGCTCCCAAACTAGTTTAGCAGGAAAAATGAATTTTGGACAGTAAGTATGTTCATTTTATGACTCAGTTTTAAATCACAAGGATTTTTTTATGTATTTCTTCCCTGAGGGAAAATATGGTTTGATTTGTAAGGCTGGTTTTTGAGCACGAAATTTGGGTGAACTAGTTATTGAACAATATTAATGTGAACCAAATCAAGATTAACAGCTGTTCGCCTACTTCTGAAGTAAGACTCAGCGTTCTTACAATTATGCCAAATAAGCAATAAGTTATTTTACAAGGTTGGAAATCAAAGGGAAAACGAGACGAGAAAGCAGAAATCGTCTAAGTTATATATTGTTATATCAAGTACAGAGTTTAGTGCGTACGTACAGTTGTACAAATATTTGTACCGGTCGATCGTTTCGTTTGCTTGTTTAGGCCGGCTTTACTCAAGAAATTGTTATTGTACAGTATTTTAGGTTTTGAGTCAAGGGTTATAGGATTGCAAGACGTCGTAAAGCGATATCTCAATGTTCTGCGATCAATAGAGATCTTTATTGTCTAACGTTTGGGTAGATAGGAATCAATTTCCAAAAACTGTTATGAACTTGATTGATCGAGACGTCTGTCGGTCTCGATCAATCAAGTTCATAGCACGAATCTATAAGGGTTTAGTTTTCTGCCATTTTTGGCTAGGGAAACCTAAAACAGGAGACCCATCACAAAGATAAATGCTTCGTCTGCGATGAGCAAGGTCTCTATTACACAAAGGTATACAAATACTACTGTATGGCACCTACCATTAGTAACAGAATATCGATGTTTTTTAAATCTTATACTAATATATAAAGCTGAAGAGTTTGTTTGTTTGATTGTTTGTTTGTTTGGTTGAACGCGCTAATCTCAGGAGCTACTGGTCCGATTTGGAAAATTCTTTCAGTGTTAGATAGCCAATTTATCGGGGAAGGCTATAGGCTATATAACATCACGCTATGAGCCACGGGAGCGGAGCAGTAGCCTTAAATAAGGCGGGTGTAACCACGGGCTCATCTAGTAATATATAATATTATGTATTTTTTTAAGTACCTCATATCCATCAGTAACTAGATGGTAACTAGAGAATAAATATTGCATAACATAAATAATTATTTAATGGAATGCATCTAAATATTGTAGTAGTTAGACTATGTTAGCATCCATTACGTCCACTGCTGGGCATAGGCCTGTGATCCCAGACGATTTTGGATCATTGCTTGACTTGGCTCTAGTACAGAACTCATATATCAAAATTAAAAGTATAAGTGTGACGGATGCCAGGAGTCGAACCTTAGCTGTTCCGCAACAGTGCGCTGGTAGTGTGTTTCTGTAGTGTTCCTACGAAGATTGTGTTCTATGTGTGCGTGGACTGTATGGCTTCTAACTATCGGGGCTTCAGAAATAAAACATCATCTTCAAGGAGAGCGATGCTGTTCAGGTGGTCGGTGCTGGATGGTTACATACGGTTACTCAGTTACAAATGATGGTGCTTGAGACGCCAACGAACTTTGGAAGAAAATTGTGTCGCTTAGCTACCTCGAAACTTTACGTTAACGAGAACCACCTCACGGAACGCGTGCACAACAAATCTTTATTTTGAAACAAGTGTGGTAGCGCCATCTATCTTTTCCATTGTTAGTTAAATTATGTCAACGTCAATGGTTCGTCGCTGCTCGGCTAATCCTAGCGATCCTTTCAGGAATCACCTCCCAAAACGCCTCGCTATTGGCCGCCCTGCTCAACGGCGACGAAGAACATACTGGAAGATTCGAGACGCTCGGAACGCATGTCCGTCGTATACCGCAGTCCGCACCGCCATATATAATTATTACCGCTTATACCAAAACCTAACAAACCGCCCGCGAGTTAAGTGATTTGTGTAGTGGAGTGATTCAACGCAGCTTCAGGATTCTCGAAGACACCAGGAGGCTGCCATTTGAGAAGAAGAAGACGTAAACGATGTGCGAGGTAAGAGGCTCCTATCCACATCACCTTTTCACTTCCATATTTCCTAGTCGATAAGAACCGAAATCCTACAGTCAACAATATTAATAGTTTTCCCAAATCGACTAGGAACATTCGGTTCACCGAAACATTTTTTTGGTCGTTCGAGCCGGATTCATTTACGTTTTATACGTAAAACCTCGTTATATCTCTATACCTAGGCAGTTATAGCACCTAGCTATACTCCTAGTCAATTCACATAACCGTCACATGGTTGTTTTCGCACGCATCAGTAGGTAATATACTTTTATGTAGCTACCTACTTACCCAATTATTATTTCTGGAACTATCATAGTTGTCTTGTAAATCTCATATTTCAAGCAACTTTTAATTCCATCGCTTTAAAGTGTTGCCTACTTAGGTAAAATAATAGGTACTTTAGATATTCTTATTTTGTTTCGGTCTTGGTAGCGCCATCTACCTTCCTATATATAACTAATCGCATCAACATGAATCGTTCCACGCTTGTCTAGAGCGAGCGATATCATATTTCCGTCCCTCTCTTTCCCTCTCCCTGGAAGAGGCACTGCCTTCCGCCTGATTCGTCGACGCGAGGAGTCTCGAACATTCCGCTCGCTAAGAACGCCGTCTCGATACCGCTCCGCGCCGCGCCGCTGTATGTGATTTACCGCTTCCACCAAGGAAAACCCGCTCGTGAGTGCTAGTGAAAACAAGCAGCTGCATCGCGAAACCACCAGAAGGACAAGAAACGAAGAAGGCTGAATAAGGTAAGTGCCTTCCATCCTGGAAATATCCTATACCCACTCAATCACCTCCTCCCGTATCCATCTCCTCATCCCTTACTCCTTTCCAGGCGACCCAGAACTCGCCCTAATACAGTCCATTTCCTTTTCCAAGTCGCCTAGAACCCTACCCCACGGTTTCGGCACCACGCCATACCATTTTTTTTGGTCCTTCGAGCCGGATTCATTTACGTTTTATACGTTATACCGCTATACCTAGGCAGTTATAGCACCTAGCTTTACTCCTAATATATTCATATAACCGTCACATGGTTATTTCCGCCCGCATTAGTAGGTAAACTTTTATGTAGCTACCTACTTATTAAATTATTATTTCTGCAACTATCATAGTTGTCTTATAAATCTCATATTTCAATCAACTTTTATTTCCTCAGCTCTAAAGTGTTGCCTACTTAGGTAAAATAATAGATACATTAGATATTCTTATTTTGTTTCGTTCTCATTAGCTTATACTTACGTAAGCATGTCACAACAAAAGAAGTCACGCGTGTCGGAAGACAAAGAGATGACAATCTTAGAAGCAAAACGCAATATTTTATTTGAGCGCATTCAAAATATCTATGAAAGATCAAAAACCGCATCGATGTCTGACAGTAATAGCGAAGCATTTCTCAGTTATTGTACAACAGTAGATAGTATTCGAACGGATTTTCATAAGTTGTTAGACGATTATAACGCAAGATTACTTTCTATCAATCCTGATGAAAAACCGAACTATCAGGCGTATACATCATTCGAAGATCTTTATTGTATTATTAAGCGTATACAATCGCAATTGGAGGGTAAATGTTCAGCAGAGCCCGTTTCCCGCAAACCGAGATTACCGCCAATCGAGATTATGTCGTTTGACGGAGATATACGAAATTGGCCGTTATTCTATGCAAGTTTTAAGTCTACAGTGCACGATAATGGTTCTCTGACAGATGCTGACAGGTTGTACTATTTAATAGGTAAACTGTCACCGAAGGCCCAGTCCGTATTTGCAGGTGTCACACCCAGTGCTGAGAATTATCAGGTCATATTTCAGTCACTACTTGACAGATATCAAGACACGCGCGTTCTAGCGTCTACGTACTTTGACCAAGCTTTAAATCTCAAACTGTCCAGCAACGCGTCTGTCTCGAATTTCCAGCTGTTTATTGATAACTTCGTAACCGTGGTTAATTCTCTTAGGAATTTAAAATTAGAAGATCTTTCCGACTTTATGTTGCTTCAACTCGCTTTAAAAAAGTTTGACACTGATACAATTCGCGCATTCGAGATGACGGAACGCAATAATAAAATACCTACACTAGATAGTTTTATTTCGTTCATCAAAGATCAGTGTCGAATATTTCATAATACGCAGTCTGGTTCACCTGGCCCGTCTAACAACAACAAACAAAGGTTGAATAAATCGCGAAATAGTAATAATAACTCAGTCCCTAATCCACAATCTTACGTAACATGTTCGGAATCTAATAGTAATAATTCACAGAAGTGTCTGTGCAGTAATATAGTGCACGACCATTACTATAAGTGTCCCACCTTTAATGATTTAAATCCAATTGCTCGTTTTAAAAGCGTAAAAGGTAACAAAGCTTGCATTAATTGCTTAAGCATAAAACATAAAACGAGTAATTGTTCCAGTAGAACGAGATGTCGCACGTGTAAACAAAAACATCATACACTGTTACATTATGATAAAAATAACCGGTTGTCAAGTCAAGCCGCTAACCTTGACACACTTACGAGTACGTCGCAAGTGCAGAACACGGTAGCTGCGCCTTCTGCGTCTGAGGGCGAAGAAGTATCGTTGTGTATGACATCCATTGCGCGGGCGACGCGCACGCGAGGACAGCACTCGCGCATCTATAATGATCCGCGCAGGGCCAAAACGCAGAGTACGGCGTCTAAGACGGTACTGTTAGCGACAGCGCAAGTTATCGTATATGATGTTAATGGGTCGCCGCACATGGTACGTTGTCTGCTAGATAGCGCATCTCAGACCAATCTAATAACATCGGAATGCTTCAAACGCCTCGGATTATGGAATAACTTTAAAAATACTAACTCAACCGTCAAAGGGATAGGCGGATCAGAAAGGCATTGCAGGGGTTCCGTAGATATTAAAATACATTCGCGTTTTAATAGGGACATTAATTTTAACATTTCTTCGCTTATCGTGGAACGTATTACAGACACGTTGCCAAACGCTAATGTGGACGTGTCGCTCCTCACACATCTCGAATCATTACCACTAGCGGATTCGGAGTTTGCGAATCCGGCAGGCATTGATCTTTTGATCGGAGCTTCAATATTTCCGCACTTGCTACTAACTAAAATAGTACGTAGTGAGCGATATGATTTACCGCCCGCTATTGAGACGGTACTTGGGTATGTGATTATGGGTACCGTACCTACGTTACATACTTCTCATTGTATTACGTCTTGTTGTTGTTCTGCTCTTCAAGAGATCAAGGTGGGTGCTAAAACTGTGTGTGAGATAAAGCACTAATTAGCTATGCTATGCTATGCTATGCTATGCTATGCTATGCTATGCTATGCTATGCTACGCTATGCTATGCTAAGCTACGCTACACTATACTATACTACACAGCCGCTCTGTATATAGATGACATTGCCTGTAATGTCATACCCGCTCCGCTAGCAATTTCGCTTTGTGAAGAGCTTATTCAGCTTTTCAAGCGAGGCCAGTTTGATCTTGTCAAATGGACAGGCAACTCTAAGGAGGTTCTCGCACGCATACCAGATTCTCATAAAGCTTCTCCAGACATTGAGTTTGAGAAGTCTGTACCGCGTAAGGTTCTCGGTTTACGCTGGGACAAATCCTGCGATAGTTTTCGGTTTGACGTCTCACCACCAGATGATAAGTGCACCAAACGCACAATGCTGTCCGCAGTGGCGCGACTATGGGACATAATGGGTTTTGTGGCTCCCACAATTTTGTACGCCAAGCTCTTGATCAAGGAACTTTGGCTATCAAAGTGTGAGTGGGATGAAACACGCCCTGACCATATTGTCGCCGCTTGGGGCCAGTTTTGTATTGAGCTTACCGCGCTCAATCAAATTACTATTCCGCGTCATCTTGGGTTGGTAGATGGATGTACCGTTAACTTAATAGGTTTCGCTGACGCCAGCGAGCGTGCTTACGGCGGAGTCGTATATCTGCAAGTCCGCATTGGTTCTAACTACTCGGTGTAGTTAGTTTGTGCCAAGTCTAAGGTCTCGCCTGTTAAACCATTTCGGTTGCGAGACTGGAGTTGTGCGCGGCCATTCTGCTGTCTCAGTTGCTCCACAAGTTTCAAGACACAGTTTTGCCCCACTACTCTATTAATAAATATACGCATTTTCCGACTCCAAGGTAGTGCTCGCTTGGATTTATTCTTCTCCTCATCGCTGGCAGACTTTTGTCGCCAACCGCGTTAGTAAATTGGTTGAACTTGTTCCCGCTACTTGTTTCAATCACGTCGCGGGTTATCGTACTCGTCTTCAGGAAGAACTTTCCATAGATCATATTGGCTGGAAGTTTATTCCACCAGCATCACCACATTTCGGTGGATGTTGGGCAAGCATGGTCAAAGTAATTAAAACGCATCTCTTCAAAGTTATAGGTCAACAGATCCTCTCTTACGAAGAGCCTTTAACTGTCCTTGCACAAGTCGAGGCACTGATAAACTCGCGTCCGCTTCCAACTCAGTGAGATCTAGCCTGAAGTTGGACTTACCTCTTAGTTTAAGTATTTAGTTAGTAGTTTTCGCTATTATTGCGTTTGTAGTTTTCGCTAAAGTTAATTTAGATTAATTTATTGTCATATTGTTATCAGTTGATTCTGTATTCGCAGTTCAGACGGAGTAGACGTGTCTAACTTGCAATATTTTTATCTACATGTTTAAATAATTACATTTATCAAATACGTGACCTAGTACAGTTGTAACTTTATGTGAAGTGTGCAAAAAAAAAACTATGAATCACAAGTGAGTGACATCAAATATGGCTAACATTGAAAATAGCCCTTTTAACCGAAGCACAAAGACGTGTCGCAGTCCTCCAAGCACTCCTCAGCCACAAGAACATGCCGCCGAGGAAAAGCTACAGGTCCTCTACCGACATCAATTTTTGGATGTCTACCATAGAAGTAGCCCTAAATGATGTGTGCCAGATTGCCGCTGACGGTAAGCTGAACACAGAGCAAAAATTAAATATCAATGCTCTGGCGCGCAAGGTTGGTAAGGGTGTTTCCCAGATGGCTATGCATTATCAGTCATTAAAAGAAAAGGCTATAATGATTAAAACATCACTAGACGCAAGAAAAGAGAGAGAAGACCTAGCCGTACGTCTTGATGACTTTAAAAAGTCTATTACGGAGACTATACAAGAAACTTGCTCAAAACCTGCAGCCCAAAATATTTCCTTTGCCGAAATTGTTAAGACCAATAAATTGAGTCACCTGCGACCTTCTAATCTAAGTTCGATCGCAATATATCCTAACGACAAGGAAAAATCTAGCGACGACACCAAAACACTCGTCCAAAAGATAATATGTCCAGAGCAAATGAAACTGCACGTGAGGGGATTGCGGAAGACCAGGAACGGAGGTATTATTATCAGCACCGAGTCAAAGGATGACATTGAAAAACTTCGGCGTTCAACACAATTGAGTAGTTCGGGATTGAAGGTAGAAGACCCCCACAAAAGAAGACCTAGGATAACAGTTGTTGGTGTACCTACGGCCCTTCGTGACCAAGATGTCTATGACTGCATTTACGAACAGAACCTTACCGATAAGATACCTAATTTGTCACGTGAGTCCTTCTTGTCTAGCATTAAGTTGAGCCACAAATCGGGTAAAAAAGATGCATCAACATGTAACTTTATTATAGAAGTACCTGCCAACATTAGGAAAGTCCTCATTAACCAGGCTAGAGTCTTTATCAACTGGACGTCCTGCCCCGTTCGCGACTTTACCCTTGTGACCAGGTGCTTCAAATGCCAACAATACGGACATGCGGCGAAGACTTGCCGCGAGACCAATCAGACGTGTGGACATTGCGGTGAACTAGGACATGAAACAAAGGATTGCAACAAGAAAGACGAGACGCCGAAATGTGCAACATGCTTGCGTTTTAAAAAACCAAGTAACCACAAAACTGGTGACCTCGAATGCCCAGCGAAGAAAATTGCAGAATCGAGGTATATCAATTCCATAGATTATAATGAGGGCGCCTAAGAGCGTCGCCTATTATCATATTAGTCTTGAGCTAGCTTGTAAACGTCTATAAGTTTCTTTTTAGTTTCGTTATAATATATGGCTAATCACTTAATTAAAGATCTAGATGATAGTTTAGTTTACATGTCTAAAATAAGCGATACTGAAAATTGTAGACATTATCTTTCCGATTTCAACAACCCACTATCCATACTAACTCAAAACATCCGCAGTATATATAAAAACATAGATAGTCTAGGCGTTTTCTTACAAAGGCTTGATACCGAGTGTGATATAATTGTCCTTACGGAAAGCTGGCTTTCAAACAGAAATAAGAACATACCGACATTACCAGGGTACAATAGTTTCTACACAAAGTTATCTTTAAACCAGAACGATGGCATAGTGGTATACACAAAAATAGCTTTACACCTTACTGTCGAAGAGCCAACTATCCAAGAAGGTAATTGTCTTATTATTAAAATCGGTTCGGAGATAGCAATAATAGCTATTTATAGGTCTCCTGCCTTTAGAAATTTAGAAGTATTTAATAACTCATTAGATAACATTTTACAGGGTCTTTCTTCCTTTCCTAACATTATTATAATTGGCGACCTAAATATTAATATTAATTCTGAAAATAATGATGCTGGAACCCAAGATTATCTGAACCTTTGTGCATATCATGGAATTTTGCCTTCCCACACATTTCCAACACATCAAAGTGGGTCATGCTTAGATCACGTCATGCTCAAAACTAAGCTTCCGTGTTTAACACTTGTTACTAACTCAACAATACAGACCATTGCGCGATTTTGTTTACGCTTGAATTAATGCATTCTAAGCATCGTTCGCGTCCGCAGCAAAGGTCAAAACTTAATATGACTAACCTAGAACGTGATTTATGCAATATTGACTTTGGCCCAGTTTACAATTCTGCTGATGCTACCACTTCTATGTCTTATGTTATTAACAATTTACAAACAGCTATTTTTAAAAACACCAATGTAATTAATTTGAGTAACAAAAATTATAATATTAAACCTTGGATAACTCCTGGCCTTATTAAGTGCATTCGGCACCGTGATAGACTACATAAAAGAGCTAAGCAAAATCCAAATAATTTAACCTTACAAACAGTCTATAAGCGTTATAGAAACTTCTGCAACAGAATCCTAAGAATAACAAAAATCGAGTATGACAAATCTCAAATATCAGAAGCCGGCAATAACACTAAGCGATTGTGGAAGTACGTTAAGTCTGTAACATATACGTCGAAACAAAATAAGTGCGATACAAGTTTATTATATACAGATCGTACCCCGCTTTCATCCGCTGATAACGTCAATAGCTTTTTTGCTAACATTGGTGTAAAATTGGCTGAACAAATTCAAAAAACATGTAACAATCATCCAAAAAATGCAATTTCAACCGTTCCGACATATAATAGTACTGGCAAGTCTTTTGTTTTACTAGAACCGGATGAATGTGAAGTAGAACGAATTATCCTATCACTAAGACATAGCTCAGCAGCAGGGTGGGACGGTATTAGCACTGCAATACTGAAAACCTTTAGGCACATACTGATACCTCCATTAACTCACATTTTCCGAATTTGCCTGTCAGAAGGAATCTTCCCCAAATGCCTTAAAAAGGCAGTAGTAATTCCCATACACAAATCAGGGCAAAAGGATCTGGTAACTAATTACAGGCCAATCTCACTACTACCTTCGATATCTAAAGTACTCGAGAAAATTATAAACAATAGATTAGTTTCATATCTTGAAAATAACTCCCTCTTCTCCCACAAGCAATTCGGCTTCAGATCAAAGTTATCTGCAGCAGATACAGTACACACCTTGACTCATTATATTTCCGAGGAACTTGGGCAGTCAACATGTGATTGGCGTCTTTCTAGATCTGGCAAAAGCATTTGACACAGTATCAATCCCACTGCTTCTAAAGAAATTGGAGGCCTTAGGAATAAGAGGCACACAGTTAAAACTGTTTAAAGACTACTTACGGGATAGGTATCAATGTGTCAAAATAGACAACGTAATCAGTTCCGAATTATTATTACCCCAATTCGGCATTCCTCAGGGAAGTGTGCTCGGTGGAACTCTCTTTCTAGTGTACATAAATGATCTCTGTAACCTAAACCTACATCATGGCACTATTGTTACATATGCTGACGACACTGCGCTTATTTTCTCAGCAAACACCATTACGGAAGCTCAGAAGTATGCACAACAAGGGTTTAACGTAGTAAATAACTGGCTTAAACATAATCTACTAACCTTAAATACTGATAAGACTAAATTCATTCAATTTTGTATGCGTAACCCCCAAGCACATAACAATTCTTTTCACTTATATGCACATAACTGTTATCTTAAGTCAAACAACATTTGCACCTGTCCGGAAATTAATAGCACTACTAATATTAAGTATTTAGGGGTTATATTGGACGAAACCCTTTCCTATAAACAACATATCGCCGCTTTAACATCTAGGCTACGAAAATTATTATTTGTATTTAAAAAACTTCGCTTTATTTTAGATCATAACCTCATTATACAGATGTACAAGGCATTGTGTCAGTCCATAATCCAATACTGCATAACTTCTTGGGGAGGTATAGGAAAATCTTTAATGCTCTCTATAGAGCGAGCGCAAAGAGCCCTGCTTAAAGTGGCCACCCGCCGACCTTACCGATTCTCTACAAGCCTTCTATATGAATCATGCAAAGTGCTAACGGTTCGTCAACTGTTTATATTGTACACTGTACTAAAACAGCATACTGCGCTTACGTACAACGCCGACCTTACTAACACCAAGAGATGGAAAGATATTGTCTGTAGTTCAAGGTCTGAATCAAGGTTTGTTTTTACTAATAGATTCTTTTCATTTCTGGGTCCCTATCTTTATAACAAAATAAACAAAGAAACATCTATTTATGACCTAAGTTATGTAAGATCGAAACAACGCGTCTATCAGTATTTACAAACATTGAAATATGATCAGACCGAAGAACTGCTGACTGTGGTCAAATAACTATACATTTCATATTAGTTTTAAAATAATTCTAAGTAGGCATATTTTTATTTAGAAACATTACGTTTAATATGTTGATGATAAATATTGTAATTACTTCATAACTCAGATCAAAATCACTTACTGTAAGTGCCTTTAATGCCTGTGGCACAGGTTTACCCTAGTACAGGCACCTCATTATTCTACCTAAATTACCTTTTAAGAACTTTATGTATATTTTTGTGATGTATGAAAAATTAATAAATTTTATTATTATTATTATTATTATTATTTGTTTCTCTTTCTCGGGTATTATTCTACTTTGTTAGAACAATACCCGGTCCTTTGGCAGGCGTACACGGAGACATAGGTCCAACGCGCAGAAGCCCTTTGAGAGTTTTAATCTAGAATGTAATGGAACACCTACTGAGGCGCCTCCATCACCGCACTATTAAGTACAGTCACGGGTTAGCCGCAGCAGGTGAGGGCCTATTGCTACTTATATGGAAACGAATTACTCTTATTATTGGCATGGGTGTTTAATGGATAGGTTTAGATGAAAACTATGGATGAATGCCGGCGTCTGCCCTAAGTACTCTTATAGTACGTCGAAAAGGGGCAGACGGTGACTCGCCAGCTCACTAGATGGACCCTCTCTAAATAGCCGCCAAGGCAAACAAACTCTACCATAAAGGCAACAACACCGGTGTGAGCGGCTAGGGGTGTAGAGCGGTGCGGCACCGGTTTCGCCATCGCGGGTCTCGTGACCCGGAGCGGGTTTCCCCGTAATTACGCCCTTGACAATGACACTTCCACCCCCGAGCAAATAGCTCTTGCGACTTCCCTCTGGCCGGCCGACTAAGGCAAGCCAGAGTCGAGAGTCCTGCGGGCGCTCTTGGAAATCCACTCCGACCAGCCAGTAAAGGCAAGCCGGAGACGAGGCCCTGAGCGACTCCCTGAAGTATTCGGGACCGCAGTGTCGCCACACACATTCAGCTCGCCACAAAGCTGCCCTGCGGTTTGTAAGCTTTCTTTCTATCCTGTAATATATATCACAAAACAAAGGTGATGTTTGAAAGCTATTACTCTGCCCTCTGAGATTGCGTTAGTCTCATGATGAGATAACGGCTGCCCCAGAGGGGTTATTATTATTATTATTATATCGCTGTCTTAGCCTATTGATGGGTTATGCGGTAGTACACCCAACATAGCTAAGTTCAATTCTATTTTTTTTAAAGGCAACCCTTTAGGGCCGGGGGGATATGGTAGCGCCATCTACCTTCCTATATATAACTAATCGCATCAACATGAATCGTTCCACGCTTGTCTAGAGCGAGCGATATCATATTTCCGTCCCTCTCTTTCCCTCTCCCTGGAAGAGGCACTGCCTTCCGCCTGATTCGTCGACGCGAGGAGTCTCGAACATTCCGCTCGCTAAGAACGCCGTCTCGATACCGCTCCGCGCCGCGCCGCTGTATGTGATTTACCGCTTCCACCAAGGAAAACTCGCTCGTGAGTGCTAGTGAAAACAAGCAGCTGCATCGCGAAACCACCAGGAGGACAAGAAACGAAGAAGGCTGAATAAGGTAAGTGCCTTCCATCCTGGAAATATCCTATACCCATTCAATCACCTCCTCCCGTATCCATCTCCTCATCCCTTACTCCTTTCTAGGCGACCCAGAACTCCCCCTAATACAGTCCATTTCCTTTTCCAAGTCGCCTAGAACCCTACCCCATGGTTTCGGCACCACGCCATACCAGGTCTCATTAGCTTATACTTACGTAAGCATGTCACAACAAAAGAAGTCACGCGTGTCGGAAGACAAAGAGATGACAATCTTAGAAGCAAAACGCAATATTTTATTTGAGCGTACTCAAAACATTTACGAGCGTTCAAAGACCGCAGCCATTTCTAATAGTAATAGGGAGTCATTTTTCAATTATTGTATGACAGTAGATAGTATTCGAACAGATTTTCATAAGTTGTTAGACGATTTTAACGTAAGATTGCTTTCTACTAATCCTGATGAAAAACCGAATTATCAGGCGTACACCTCATTCGAAGATCTTTATTGTATTATTAAGCGTATACAATCGCAATTGGAGGGTAAATATTCGGCACAGCCCGTCGCAGCGGCTCGCAAGCCGAGATTACCGCCAATCGAGATTATGTCGTTTGACGGAGATATACGAAATTGGCCGTTATTCTATGCGAGTTTTAAGTCTACAGTGCACGATAATGGTTCTCTGACAGATGCTGACAAGTTATACTATTTAATAGGTAAACTGTCACCGAAGGCCCAGTCCGTATTTGCAGGTGTCACACCCAGTGCTGAGAATTATCAGGTCATATTTCAGTCACTATGGTAGCGCCATCTACCTTTCCATCGAAACGAATCCCATCAACGTCAATGGTTGGTCGCTGCTTGGCCAATGCGAGCGATGCCTTTTGTTTCTATCCCTCTCTATCCCATTCCCAAGAAGGGGCACGCATTTCGCGGATTGGTCACGGCGATCGTCGACGCTAGAGACAGTCCAGAACTTTCGAGTTTCGCAAAATACGTGTCGGCCATACTGTACCGCACCGCGCCGCTCCCGCTATAATTATTACCGCTTATACAAAACCGCAGGAAAGTGATTTGTGTAGTGGAGTGAATCAAGCAGCTGCATCACGAAACCACCAGGAGACTGCCCTTCTGAGGAGAAGAAGATTGCCGTACAAGGTAAGTGCCCCTCATCATTAGAATATCCTATACCCACTCACAATCCTTTTCCACAGCCTCTTCCCGTATCCAATCCAAGGCGACTAAAAACCCGCTATTCTTTGTATACAGTCCATTTCCTTCTCCAAGTCGCCTAGAACCTACGGTTTCGGTGTATCGCCGAACCATTTTTTTGATCCGTACGAGTCCGATTCATTTACGTTTTTATACGTTATATCGCTATACCTAGGCAGTTATAGCACCTAGCTATACTCCTAATATATTCACATGGTTGTTTCCGCCCGCATCAGTAGGTAAACTTTTATGTAGCTACCTACTTACCAATTATTATTTCTGGAACTATCATAGTTGTCTTGTAAATCTCATATTTCGAGCAACTTTTAATTCCACAGCTCTAAAGTGTTGCCTACTTAGCCTCTTTAGGTAAAATAATAGGTACATTAGATATTCTTATTTTGGTTCGGTCTCATTAGCTTATACTTACGTAAGCATGTCACAACAAAAGAAGTTACGCGTGTCGGAAGACAAAGAGATGACAATCTTAGAAGCAAAACGCAATATTTTATTTGAGCGCATTCAAAACATATACGAGCGTTCAAAAACCGCCTCTATTTGGCATAAATATATTTTGACAGTAAAAGCGAAGCATTTCTCAGTTATTGTATGACAGTAGATAGTATTCGAACAGATTTTCATAAGTTGTTAGACGATTATAACGCAAGATTACTTTCTAGCAATCCTGATGAAAAACCGAACTATCAGGCGTACACCTCATTCGAAGATCTTTATTGTATTATTAAGCGTATACAATTGCAATTGGAGGGTAAATGTTCAGCAGAGCCCGTTGCCCGCAAACCGAGATTACCGCCAATCGAGATTATGTCGTTTGACGGCGATATACGAAATTGGCCGTTATTCTATGCGAGTTTTAAGTCTACAGTGCACGATAATGGTTCTCTGACAGATGCTGACAGGTTGTACTATTTATTAGGTAAACTGTCACTGAAGGCCCAGTCCGTATTTGCAGGTGTCACACCCAGTGCTGAGAATTGTCAGGTCATATTTCAGTCACTACTTGACAGATATCAAGACACGCGCGTCCTAGCGTCTACCTACTTTGACCAAGCTTTAAATTTTAAACTGTCCGGTGCCGCATCTGTCTCGAATTTCCAGTTGTTTATTGATAACTTCGTAACCGCGGTTAATTCTCTTAGGAACTTAAAATTAGAAGATCTTTCCGACTTTATGTTGCTTCAACTCGCTTTAAAAAAGTTTGACACTGATACAATTCGCGCATTCGTGATGACGGAACGCAATAATAAAATACCTACACTAGATAGTTTTATTTCGTTCATCAAAGATCAGTGTCGAATATTTCATAATACGCAGTCTGGTTCACCTGGCCCGTCTAACACTAACAGCAACAAACAAAGGTTGAATAAATCGCGAAATAGTAATAATAACTCGGTCCCTAATCCACAATCTTACGTAACATGCTCGGAATCTAATGGTAATAATTCACAGAAGTGTCTGTGCAGTAGTATAGTGCACGACCATTTCTATAAGTGTCCCACCTTCAATAATCTAAATCCAATTCAAGTGCGTAAAAGATAACAAAGCTTGCATTAATTGCTTAAGCATAAAACATAAAACAAGTAATAGTTCTAGTTAGACAAAGTGTCGCTTATGCAATAAAAAACATCATTCGTTGCTACATTTCGATAAAGATAACCCGTTGTCAAGCCAAGCCGCTAACCTTGACACACTTACGTCGCAGGTGCAGGCCACGGTGACTTCCCCCTCCACGCCTCAGGGCGAAGTATCGTTGTGTACGACGTCCATTGCGTGGGCGACGCGCACGCGAGGACGGCATTCGCGCGCTTGTAGTGATCAGAGCAGTGCTAGGCCGCGATGTATGGCGTCTAAGACTGTTCTGTTAGCGACAGCCCAAGTTATCGTATATGATGTTAATGGGTCGCCGCACATGGTACGTTGTCTGCTAGATAGCGCGTCTCAGACTAATCTAATAACATCGGAATGCTTCAAACGCCTCAGATTATGGAATAACTTTAAAAATACTAACTCAACCGTCAAAGGGATAGGCGGATCAGAAAAACATTGCAAGGGTTCCGTAGATATTAAAATACATTCGCGTTTTGATGAAGACACTAATTTTAACATTTTTTCGCTTATCGTGGAGCGTATTACGGACGCATTGCCGAACGCTAATGTAGACGTAGCATCACTCACTTACCTCGAGTCATTGCCGCTGGCAGACGCGGAGTTTGCGAATCCGGCAGGCATTGATCTTTTGATCGGATCTTCAATATTTCCGCACTTGCTACTAACTAACATTGTACGTAGTGAGCGATATGATTTACCGCCCGCTATAGAGACGGTATTTGGGTATGTGATTATGGGTACCGTACCTACGTTACATACTTCTCATTGTATTACGTCTTGTTGTTGTTCAGAAGGCCAATTCTGGTAATTATATTTGTTCAAATTCCAATATCGATCTAGTCTCGGCGTCATAAATGGTATTCTCGTAACTTAACTGACACTTGAATGAGATCGGGACTACATCGAAAGTTGAACCAAGTGTGAACTAGTGTGAACGGTATTCTGCTAATTATTAGTAGAGCAGGTAAGATATTTCTAGTTTTTTCACAATGATACCATCGTACATAATATAACCACATGAGTAAATAAACCGAACAGAGAAACAGCTTCTTAAGAGCTTGTAAATTTGTTACCTATTTTGGTAGGGTTGTTACAATAGGTTAAGACAAATCGCTTGTTCGGTATACGACATATTCTGGAATGGACAGATTCGTGATTCGGCAGATTCCCAACTCGACAGATTCGTGAATTGGGCAGATTCTTGGACTCGACCGATTCGCTATACGGCAGAAGTACAGTTGTAAATAAAATAGCGAGTGGAGCCAAAAAAGCATGCACCTGATACTTTTAAAAGCACGGAATAAAAATATACATTTGTTACCAAGGACACGACGTGATGACGAGATTTATTTGACATTCCCAACGATACCACTAATAGTGTTGAATATTTTTCTGGTAATATTTATGATCTATTTTGCTAATAAACATAGGAATCGCCTTTAGCTATTATGTGCCACTAGTTTTACCACGGGGATAGGTATCTAAAATAAGTTTAAAAAGAAATTGTGTAAGACAAATTCATGTCTACAAAACAAATGACTATAAAATGATCAACCATCGATAGGGTTTACAAAAAACAGGTGCATGCGATTTTCGACCTTATTGACAATTCATGATAAACTTCTTTTTGGTATTTTCTTGCTTTCTGACATTGATACGTTATTAAAATTATAAATTCTGAGTTACGTCAATAAGGTCGAAAATCGCATGCACCTGATTTTTGTAATCCCTATCGATGGCTGATAACTATCTGATAGTCACTGGTTTTGTTAATTGCTTTTATACAATTTTACAACTAATGAGTTCACGAGGATCCTCTGGGGGATCTGGCTAGGAGATCCTGGTGGACAACATGCAAACATGTTAAGTATTTCGTTGCCAGCATTGACAATATTTATTTCAAGATCGAAATATTCGCGAAACTTTTGCTCGAGAAATTCAACAAATGAAATAAAATTATCAGGAGGAAAAAACGAATTAAAAAACCCAATTGTACGTTACCATCGTTAAAATCTTTATAATGTCTGAATTATTTCTATTATTGAATATTAATTTTTTAAATTATTGAATACCTATTGAAAATAATTCACACGATCCAAGGAACCAATATATTTACTTACCAAAATTTTATTACTTAGTTGTATATTAATTTTAATTTGGCATGTAAACGTATTGGCATCCAATAACCATTCCTATTAATGTATTTTCCCATACAATGGCAAAATTCATGTTTTTGTTTTTGAGTTTTTGACATTACCTCTAAGATCAACAAGAGATTATAAATTGATTATATCGAAATTATACTATAAGGAGATTAAGTGGAGTAGAATACCAATTGTGAGTCAATTCAAAATTAAATCGCAGTTCAGTCAAAATTCAGTGTCAGTGTCTGTTAAATACGAGAATTGGCCTTCTGTTCTTCAAGCGATAAAGGTAAGTGCTGAAACTGTGTGTAAGATAAAGCACTAATTAGCTATGCTATGCTATGCTACGCTATGCTACGCTATGCTACGCTATGCTACGCTATGCTACGCTATGCTACGCTATGCTACGCTATGCTACGCTATGCTACGCTATGCTACGCTATGCTACGCTATGCTACGCCATGCTACGCTATGCTACGCTATGCTACGCTATGCTACGCTATGCTACGTTATGCTACGCCATGCTACGCCATGCTACGCTATGCTACGCTATGCTACGCTATGCTACGCTATGCTACGCTATGCTACGCCATGCTACGCCATGCTACGCCATGCTACGCCATGCTACGCTATGCTACGCTATGCTACGCTATGCTACGCTATGCTACGCTATGCTACGCTATGCTACGCTATACTACGCTATGCTACGCTATGCTACGCTATGCTACGCTATGCTACGCTATGCTACGCTATGCTACGCTATGCTACGCTATGCTACGCTATGCTACGCAATGCTATGCTAAGCTACGCTACGCTACACTATACTATACTACACATCCGCTTTATATATGAATGACAATGCCTGTAGTGTCATACCCGCTCCGCTAGCAATTTTGCTTTGTGAAGAGCTCATTCAGCTTTTCAAGCGAGGCCAGTTTGATCTTGTCAAATGGACAAGCAACTCTAAGGAGGTTCTCGCACGCATACCAGATTCTCATAAAGCTTCTCCAGACATTGAGTTTGAGAAAACTGTACCGCATAAAGTTCTCGGTTTACGCTGGGACAAATCCTGCGATAGTTTTCGGTTTGACGTCTCACAGCCAGATGATAAGTGCACCAAACGCACTATGCTGTCCACAGTGGCTCGACTATGGGACATAATGGGTTTTGTGGCTCCCACAATTTTGTACGCCAAGCTCTTGATCAAGGAACTTTGGCTATCAAAGTGTGAGTGGGATGAAACACCCCCTGATCATATTGTCGCCGCTTAGGGCCAGTTTTGTATTGAGCTTAACGCGCTCAATCAAATTACTATTCCGCGTCATCTTGGGTTGGTAGATGGATGTACCATCAACTTAATAGGTTCCGCTGACGCCAGCGAGCGTGCTTACGGCGGAGTCGTATATCTGTAAGTCCGCATTGGTTCTAACTACGCGGTGCAGTTAGTTTGTGCCAAGTCTAAGGTCTCGCCTGTTAAAACCATTTCGGTTGCGAGACTGAAGTTGTGCGCGGCCCTTCTGCTGTCTCAGTTGCTCCGCAAGGTTCAAGACACAGTTTTGCCCCACTACCCCATTAATAAAATATACGCATTTTCCGACTCCAAAGTAGTGCTCGCTTGGATTCATTCTTCTCCTCATCGCTGGCAGACTTTTGTCGCCAACCGCGCTAGCAAATTGATTGAACTTGTTCCCGCTACTTGTTTCAATCACGTCGCAGGTTATCGTACTCGTCTACAAGAAGAACTTTCCATAGATTATATGGACTGGAAGTTTATTCCACAAGCATCAACACATTTCGGTGGATGTTGGGAAAGCAGGGTCAAAGTAATTAAAACGCATCTCTTCAAAGTTATAGGCCAACAGATCCTCTCTTACGAAGGGCTTTAAACTGTCCTTGCACAAGTCGAGGCACTGATCAATTCGCGTCCACTCACGGCATTGAATAGTGACCCTGCAGAACCATCCGCGTTAAGCCCTGCGCATTTTCTGAACACAGTGCCATTATCGTCACTTCCGGCTCCTGAAGCAGACTCTTCAAGCTTGCTCCAGAGACATACTCTGCTGGATAAACTCGCGCAGTCGTTCTGGCAGCGCTGGCATGTGGAATATCTACACCAGCTTCAGGCTAGATCCAAGTGGAATAGTCCTGCATCCCCTATACAGGAGGGTATATTGGTCGTCATAATACATGATAATGCTCCGCCGCTTTCATGGCCGTTAGCCATCGTAGAGAAATTGCATACTTCCAAGGACGGTACAACCCGCGTTGTTACCGTGAAAACCGCTAAAGGGAGTTACGTGCGCCCTGTTGTACATCTCTGTCCGCTTCCAACTCAGTGAGATCTAGCCTGAAGATAAACCTACCTCTTAGTTTAAGTATTTAGTTTGTAGTTTTCGCTGTTATTGCGTTTGTAGTTTTCGCTAAAGTAAATTTAGATTAATTTTATTGTCATATCGCTGTCTTAGCCTATTGATGGGTTATGCAGTAGAACACCCAACATAGCTAAGTTCAATTCTATTTCTTTTAAAGGCAACCCTTTAGGGCCGTGGGGATATGGTAGCGCCATCTACCTCTCCATCGAAACTAATCCCATCAACGTCAATGGTTGGTTGCTGCTTGGCCAATGCGAGCGATGCCTTTTGTTTCTATCCCTCTCCATCCCATTCCCAAGAAGGGGCACGCCTTTCGCGGATTGGTCGCGGCGATCGTCGACGCGAGAGACAGTCCAGAACTTTCGAGATTCGCAAAATACGTGTCGGCCATACTGTACCACACCGCGCCGCTCCCGCTATAATTATTACCGCTTATACAAAACCGCAGGAAAGTGATTTGTGTAGTGGAGTGAATCAAGCAGCTGCATCACGAAACCACCAGGAGACTGCCCTTCTGAGAAGAAGAAGATTGCCGTACAAGGTAAGTGCCCCTCATCATTAGAATATCCTATACCCACTCACAATCCTTTTCCACAGCCTCTCCCGTATCCAATTCTAGGCGACTAAAAACCCGCTATCCTTTGTATACAGTCCATTTCCTTCTCCAAGTCGCCTACAACCTACGGTTTCGGTGTATCGCCGAACCACACTACTTGATAGATATCAAGACACTCGCGACCTAGCGTCTACCTACTTTGATCAAGCTTTAAATCTTAAACTGTCCGGTGCCGCGTCTGTCGCGAATTTCCAGCTGTTTATAGATAACTTTGTAACCGCGGTTAATTCTCTTAGGAACTTAAAATTGGAAGATCTTTACGACTTTATGATGCTTCAACTCGCTTTAAAAAATTTTGACACTGAAACAATTCGTGCTTTCGAGATGACGGAACGCAATAATAAAATACCTACACTAGATAGTTTTATTTCGTTCATCGAAGATCAGTGTCGAATATTTCATAATACGCAGTCTGGTTCACCTAGCCCGTCTAACACTAACAGCAGCAAACAAAGGTTGAATAAAGCGCGAAATAGTAATAATAACTCGGTTCCTAATCCACAATCTTATGTAACATGCTCGGAATCTAATAAAATTAATTCACAGAAATGTCTGTGCAGTAATATAGTGCACGACCATTTCTGCAAGTGTCCCGCCTTTAATGGTTTAAATCCGACTGCTCGTTTCAAGTGCGTAAAAGATAACAAAGCTTGCATTAATTGCTTAAGTATAAAGCATAAAACGAGTGATTGTTCTAGTAAGACGAGATGTTGTTCATGTAATCAACGACACCACTCATTGTTGCACTTTGATAAAAGTAGTCCGTTGTCAAGCCAAGCCGCTAACCTTGACACACTTACGTTGCAGGTGCAGGCTACGATAACTGCGCCTCCCACAATTCAGAATGAAATATCGTTGTGTACGACATCCATCGCGCGGGCGACGTGCACGCGTGGACGGCCCTCGCGCATCTATAATGATCCGCGCGGGGCCAAAACGCAGTGTATGGCGTCCAAGACGGTACTGTTAGCGACAGCGCAAGTTATCGTTTATGATGTTAATGGGTTTGATGGTATTGCTGTGTGGTTGACGGCATAGAATACAAGTGTCACCACCCCCTATCTTCCCTTGGGTGTCGTAAGAGGCGACTAAGGGATAACACGATGCAAATACCATCTTTGCGTAGAGATGGAAAACTCGACATCAAACCCTATACGACTGCCTCGTTGGTCTCGCAGCATAAATGTGCGCGTGGGATCGGGAGGTCCCGGGTTCGATTCCTGGGCCGGGCAGTGTTATTGGGTTTTTCTGTCACGAAATTCTCAGTAGCAGCACGGAGTCTGGAAATGTGCCCGGTACAGCAATAGGCTCGCCCCTTATTACGTGGGACTAAAGTATATCTGGCGAAAAGTTGGTGAAGAAATACACCTCTGCCTACCCCTTCGGGGATAAAAGGCGTGACGTTATGTATGTATGTATGTATGTTAATGGGTCGCCGCACATGGTACGTTGTTTACTCGATAGCGCGTCTCAGACCAATTTAATAACATTGGATTGTTTCAAACGCCTCGGATTGTGGAATAACTTTAGAAATACTAGTGCAGTGGTCAAAGGGATCGGCGGGTCAGAAAAACATTGCAAGGGTTCCGTAGATATTAAAATACATTCGCGTTTTGATAGGGATATTAATTATAACATTTCTTCGCTTATCGTGGAGCGTATTACGGACACATTGCCAAACGCTAATGTGGACGTATCGCTACTCACACACCTCGAGTCATTGCCGCTGGCAGACTCGGAGTTTGCGAATCCGGCAGACATTGATGTTTGATCGGAGCTGCAATATTCCCGCACTTGCTACTAACTGACGTGGTACGTGGTGAGCAACATGACTTGCTATTGAGACGGTATTTGGGTATGTGATTATGGGTACCGTACCTACGTTACATACTTCTCATTGTATTACGTCTTGTTGTTGTTCTGTTCTTCAAGAGATCAAGGTGGGTGCTAAAACTGTGTGTAAGATAAAGGACTAATTAGCTATGCTACGCCATGCTATGCTATGCTATGCTACGCTATGCTACGCTATGCTACGCTATGCTACGCTATGCTACGCTATGCTACGCTATGCTACGCTATGCTACGCTATGCTACGCTATGCTACGCTATGCTACGCTATGCTACGCTATGCTACGCTATGCTACGCTATGCTACGCTATGCTACGCCATACTACGCTATGCTACGCTATGCTACGCTATGCTACGCTATGCTACGCTATGCTACGCTATGCTACGCTATGCTACGCTATGCTACGCTATGCTACGCTATGCTACGCTATGCTACGCTATGCTACGCTATGCTACGCTATGCTACGCTATGCTACGCTATGCTACGCTATGCTACGCTATGCTACGCTATGCTACGCTATGCTACGCTATGCTACGCTATGCTACGCTATGCTACGCTATGCTACGCTATGCTACGCTATGCTACGCTATGCTACGCTATGCTGCGCTATGCTACACTATGCTACGCTATGCTATGCTATGCTATGCTACGCTACGCTACACTATGCTATACTACACTTCCGCTTTGTATATGGATGACATTGCCTGTAGTGTCATATCCGCTCCGCTAGCAATTTCGCTTTGTGAAGAGCTTATTCAGCTTTTCAAGCGAGGCCAGTTTGTTCTTGTCAAATGGACAAGCAACTCTAAGGAGGTTCTCGCACGCATACCAGATTCTCATAAAGCTTCTCCAGACATTGAGTTTGAGAAGTCTATACCGCATAGAGTTCTCGGTTTACGCTGGGACAAATCCTGTGATAGTTTTCGGTTTGACGTCTCACCGCCAGGTGATAAGTGCACCAAACGCACTATGCTGTCCACAGTGGCTCGACTATAGTACTAGTGGCTGCCACAATTTTGTACGCCAAGCTCTTGATCAAAGAGCTTTGTCTATCAAAGTGTGAGTGGGATGAAACACTCCCTGACCATATTGTCACCGCTTGGGGCCAGTTTTGTATTGAGCTTACCGCGCTCAATGAAATTATTATTCCGCGTCATCTTGGGTTGGTAGATGCGTAGAGCGTGCTTACGGCGGAGTCGTATATCTGCAAGTCCGCATTGGTTCTAACTACTCGGTGCAGTTAGTTTGTGCCAAGTCTAACGGCTCGCCTGTTAAAACCATTTCGGTTGCGAGACTGGAGTTGTGTGTGGTCCTTCTACTGTCTCAGTTGCTCCGCAAGGTTCAAGACACAATCTTGCTCCACTACCCTATTACTAGAATATACGCATTTTCTGACTCCAAAGTAGTGCTCGCTTGGATTTATTCATCTCCTCACCGCTGGCAGACTTTTGTCGCCAAACGCGTTAGTAAATTGATTGAACTTGTTCCCGCTACTTGTTTCAATCACGTCGCGGGTTATCGTACTCGTCTTCAGGAAGAACTTTCCATAGATCATATTGACTGGAAGTTTATTCCACCAGCATCACCACATTTCGGTGGATGTTGGGAAAGCATCGTAAAAGTAATTAAAACGCATCTCTTCAAAGTTATAGGTCAACAGATCCTCTCTTACGAAGAGCGTTTAACTGTCCTTGCACAAGTCGAGGCACTGATCAACTCGCGTCCGCTCACGGCATTGAGTAGTGACCCTGCAGAACCATCCGCGTTAAGCCCTGCACATTTTCTGAACACAGTGCCATTATCGTCATTTCCGGCTCCTGAAGCAGACTCTTCAAGCTTGCTCCAAAGACATACTCTGCTGGATAAACTCGTGCAGTCGTTCTGGCGGCGCTGGCGTGCGGAATATCTACACCAGCTTCAGGCTAGATCCAAGTGGAATAGTCCTGCATCCCCTATACAGGAGGGTATGTTGGTCGTCATAATACATGATAATGCTCCGCCGCTTTCATGGCCGTTAGCCATCGTAGAGAAACTGCGTACTTCCAAGGACGGTACAACCCGCGTTGTTACCGTGAAAACCGCGAAGGGGAGCTACGTGCGCCCTGTTGTACGTCTCTGTCCGCTTCCAACTCAGTGAGATCTAGCCTGAAGATGGATCTACCTCTTAGTTTAAGTATTTAGTTTGTAGTTTTCGCTGTTATTGCGTTTGTAGTTTCCGCTAAAGTTAATTTAGATTAATTTTATTGTAATATCGCTGTCTTAGCCTATTAATGGGTTATGCGGTAGTACACCCAACATAGCTAAGTTCAGTTTTATTTATTTTTTAAAGGCAATCCTTTAGGGCCGGGGGGATATGGTAGCGCCATCTATCTTTTCCATTGTTAGTTAAATTATGTCAACGTCAATGGTTCGTCGCTGCTCAGCTAATCCGAGCGATCCTTTCCTGAATCCCCTCCCAAAACCAAAACGCCTCGCTATTGGCTGCCCTGCTCAACGGTGACGAAGAACATACTGGAAGATTCGAGACGCTCGGAACGCATGTCCGTCGTATACTGCAGTCCGCACCGCTATATATAATTATAACCACTTATACCAAAACCTAACAAACCGCACGCGAGTTAAGTGATTTGTGTAGTGGAGTGATTTAAACGCAGCTTCAGGATTCTCGAAGACACCAGGAGGCTGCCATTTGAGAAGAAGAAGACTGATGTGCGAGGTAAGAGTCTCCTATCCACATCACCTTTTCACTTCCACATTTCCTAGTCGATAAGAACCGAAATCCTACAGTCCACAATATTAATAGTTTTCCCAAATCGACTAGGAACATTCGGTTCGCCAAAACAAAGTGCGTACATCTAAATATCTTATATACAATGGTACATGCATATATGTTCTATAGTTAGCTAAATAGGTCTAAAAAGTTTTATCTAATGATATACAATACATAAACTTATCTGTTTGCATCACGAAGTTATTCACGAAAAGCTATCAAAAGCTATGGGGTTCGCCCACCATATATTCTATAATAAAACTATTAAGTCATCATCATCAGCCTTTAACAGTCCATTGCTGGACTAGGCCTCTCCTTTGAAAGGAGAAATTGGCCTACTATACCACGCTGGCCAAACAGGTTAGTATAGGGTTTGTATCAAGTTTTCCTTCTCTTACAAAGCTGTTCTCTGCATAATATGGTACTATTAAATAAAAATTAAATTTGAGAATAAATACGTAATTTAAATATGTAAAACAAAATTCATGAAAATATCTTTATCCATTACGACATTCTTACAGTATAAACTATAAGGCACAAGTAAAATTACAAACTATCTTAATATATAAAATCCTTGCGTTACTGACTGACTGACAGACACGCTACAGCCGAAACTATTGGGCGCAGGAAGCTGAAATTTGGCATGTATGTTCCTTGGGGTCCGTAAAGGTGCACTAAGAAGGGATTTCCCGAAATTCCCACGGGATCGGCCAAACGGGTAAATTAAAAAAAAATGCAGGCGTAGCTGCTGGCGTCCTCTAGTCTAAGATAAATATGTAATAACTACGTTAAAAAAAACCGACATCAAAAACCAAAAAGTAAAAAGTAATAAAGATTTAATATTAATTAAATAATACCTATTATTTATATGTGCTATTTACTAATATTTAGTAATTAATTAATTTTAAATCTTTATTATTTTTTACTTTTGTTTTTCATGCCGATTTTCCACTCGCGGATTCGAATACACTATTCACTGACACTATTTTTTAATGTCTGTCGCGAACAATAAGAAAACCAGACAGGTGCAAGTTGCTCCAGAGGGTTCTGTACAAAGTAAGAGATAAAGGGTGACCGTATTTTTTTCATCAATAAGAATTGATTCGTTTTAAAAAATAAAAATACATAAAATATATTTTGAAATATCAAGCCATTTCATACAATACCTCACTAGTTCCTCACTCAGCTTCAATATTTTATATGATATATTTGCAATTATATAGTTTTCAGATATTAGCAATTTTACGGGATTAAGACCCGCTTAATTATTCTCTATGATTAGTAGGATGTTACTTGCCAACTATGTCAGCTGGAATTACCCAATAAATGTTGGTTCCCAAGAGAATATCGAATTATTTCTCTTTGGTAGCATACGCCTTATCTTGTTTTTACGTTGAAGTTTAACTTTTGTTTTTTCACAACTTCAAGGGACTGGAGACCTAGATAAACTTATGGTTTAAGTTCAACTTATATTTAAACGTATTCCCAAAATAAAGGATCTTGATAGACAGACAACAATCAACAGTGATCCTATAAGTGTGCCGTTTTTCTTAAGTACGGAACCCTAAAAACGTTTCTATTTAGTCTTAGTACAACTCTTGAATTAAGTAATTATTCAAAGGAATAGAGTAAACTAGAAAACAAAACCTCCTAGGACTCCCTATTTAACTACGTTTCATGCGTAGTGAATTTTAATTTTATTCTCTTATAGTTCAGCAGAACAAGTAACTTTTTATTGACATTAAACATTTTAAAATTTACAGCAGCCCTTTCTTGTGAGACTTTTAAGTTATTAATTATATTATAGGTATATAAATATAAAAAGAAGCGTTAAAATCTCTCTGTTTTATTTGTGCGGAGGGCACGAGTAGTAAGCACAACTCATTAAGGATTAATTGTCGCGATAAATCCGCCGTAGTGCCCACCAACGGCCAAGGTCAACGACCCGCCCTCTTCCCTCAGCTGGAGATAAGCGTAATTTGGATACCGACTTCTGAAAATTCCATGGTTTGTAGTATGTAGTGTATTTGCTGTTGACTATTTCTTACCTTAGATATATTTACTTACAGAAAAGTGTGGACGGTGGAGGCAGTAGCCCTTTTAATTTCAGAATCAGCATCTTTGGCTCTATGGTATTATGTCTAAGAAATATGATAGATATCGAAAATTAACACAGTGAACACGTGATTGCGTGTATGAAACTCACGACTTCTCATCATCATCATCCTAGCGCTGTCCCGGTTGCGTTCCAAAACCTACGCCTTGAAGCCCGAGGTCCGCTTTCCGGCTATATCGCCCTCACTTCGCACGGTCTTCAGCATCCCTGGTAGTTAGTTTATTGGCACGCATATCATCCCTTACGTCGTCAAGACAGCATTTCTTTGGCCACGTAAGACTAACGAAAAACTCACGACTTCTCAACTAGAGTTATTGTACTGAACCTCTTATATTTTTTTATCTTTGAGTCAGAGGCAAAACCTCTTTAAAGCTGGGAACTGCGAGTCCAACTCGTACACCGAGAATCGCAATAAAAAATGTGCGTCAAATTCTCTAAAAAATAAGTTTGTTATATGATAATAATTTAATCTCATAAATGCAATCATTTTGATGACACGATACCCTCCTACCCGAACAAATAGCTCCTTCCATTCCAATGTACACTGTATCCTGTTCATATTTGTAGTTTCAGCTATACGTTGACATTATACATGCAGTGTCGTCAAAGGCTTATACAAATAAAAATAAATCTACATAATACTTTTACAGAGCCGATAAACAAAGAAAAATCAATACAAGTCACAAGTCGACACAAAGAAAGAATTTTGCAATGTTCACACAAGCTGTTGTTGGCAAACCTCATCGAAACTTAACAAAGTAACCATAAACTTGAAACTGCTTGAACCTGTAAAATCAAATTAGTTTAAAGGCACGTAATATTTAAATTAATTATATTTTTAATTGACTTTTCTCGTGTTTTGTTTGTGACAGCCTTTAGACGACCCTCTCGATGTCAATACCACAAACTTAACAGCATAAGGACTGATTTACAATGGAGATGGAAGTGTAAAAAACTTGTGTACTTCTTGAGTCAGCCTTTTAGTGCCGAAGATCTTGATCGTGAGATTTTGATGAACAAACTGTTTGAACACATCGGTTTCTAATCGATTTTAAACTTTCGCGATCTGTACATACATCATACAAATAATTTAGCGTGTCTTAATCGCGATAACTTATGTGTGTTTATTAGTGTGTAGACGTCATTAGTGTAGTGTGTCGGAGTACCGATATTGCGAACTTAAATAAAGACCAAGTGAGAGGCGACGCAGAGCTCTCGTCAGACTCTCTGCGACCACGCTTGGTGCAAGACAAGCGAAACGTCGGAAACAAATAGATATTAATACCTTAAATAAGTTAAGTAATCGCAATTAAAACCCGCTAAATTATTTTGTGCATCGGTTTCTGCCAAGATTTGCTACTGTTTGAAATATGCAGCGATTTCATTTACTTAAACTACATAAATAATCTAGTTTTAGCTTTGAACACTCAAATAAAATAAACAAAGTAGTCAGTGAGCGCATAACTGCAGACCGACTGCACCAAATAAAGAAACTCTTTTTTTTGTTGTGTTTGTTACTATTGGGCAAAGATTGTATAATTGATAATTCATCATCATCATCATCAGCCTTTAACAGTCTACTGCTGGACTAGGCGTCTGCTTTGAAAGGAGAAATTGGCCTACTATACCACGCTGGCCAAACGGGTTGGTATTGGGTTTGTATCAAGTTTTCCTTCTCTTACAGTGCTGTTCTCTGCATAATATGCGCCCACTGTCGGTTCTAACGAGACCCATGGGATGATATGGGGTGGTGACATTCTGTATTCTTAATCCGTCAGCACAAGGACAATAATTAATAATTATCAAAATCATTTTCCCTTTACCACACCACCCAGTTAATTTATGGAGTAACCTTTCAAGAATTACAGAATATGTTATAGTTTAAAGGTATTTTCGTGACTAAGGGTAGCCATACCTCTAATTTATTTACTCGTCTGTAACTGGATGCATCAATTATAGCATTCCGTGCCTCTAATCCATGATCGTGTATCAAACTAGCCCCTAGTTTATCCAATGCACAGTGAACGCCCATTTCACTAAATCTTATTAACCTACATTTCTACACTTGCGAAGTACAAGAAGATATATGACACCGGCAACTAGCACTTAGTAGTGGTAGCTTAGCATTAGACCGGTGAGGGCACTGACCCCCGCCGTATTCGCCTACATATACATCTATCTTTGAAAGAGTTCTTACTGCCTTTGAATAATTATTCTAACGGTGTGTGGGCCTTGTAATTGGTTGTTTCTATTTGCATTGGCTAGCACGATTGAAGAAGTAGGTACCTACTACTTGCTTCGTACAGAATGTCAGATGTGCAGCACTATTTGGACAGTTTTGCTTTGTTCGATAAGTGAATCTGCTTCCTATCTACTCTTCTTTCTTCTTTAAATTGTATCTATAATGCTTAAAAAACCTAAACATCTGTATGAGCTAAGAATACCATATAGGTACCACCGCAAGCCATCCATGGAAAATAAAATGACCAACTAATTTATTTTACACTACACGCCATAAATGCTTTCACCGCTATAGATAGCCCCTTACCTTCGTTCTAAGAATACATTTAGTGCTTAGCAGCAATCAGGCGTCGACACGAATTACCTAAAGCAAACTCTCAAATAATTCAAACATTTGACACTAATCTCAAATCAAAGGCTACAATCTGTTTACTGCGCCAGCGGCTCACAAACTATGAGGTCACGCAATACTTGTTGTATTAATTATAGACAATAGTCATGGTTTGATCGAAATTGTAAATTGTAAATTTTTATCGAATGACTGCACATACGGCGTACCTAGTGTTTTAAGCGGTTGCATTTCCATTTGAAGTGTACACCATTTGGTGTAATCCAAAAATTGTTGTTTGCATCTTCATATTGTGCCTATTGATTGAATAATTATTGAGTTTGCCGCGACACAGCGTACCTTAGCCCTATTCAAACGTCTTTTTTCAAAGGAAAGCGTACCATTGGTCTTGTAGTATAAGCATAATCGCTTAAAGACATCTACATATTTTACCAAACAGCAAGCATATTGTTACGCCATCTATCGGTGATCTACTAGAAGAGATTGAATGTATCGGTGGTTTAAAGGTAATTCATCTAGATGGCGTTGCTGTATCGAGCATCGACTGTTCGCGATTATTTCGACAGTTTTGTGGAAACATCTAGAATGCGCTAGTGATGTTATCCGGCCAGTATAAATAGAGCGCGAGCGAACGGACCGGACACAGGTTGGCTACGCGCCTTTCGATTAGTTCACACGTCCCGATCACGTACGCACTAATCCAAGTACCCACTTTAGTTGCACGGACCGTCAACCGTTGAGAAGCCCGGCGAACAAATTTAAAATTTGAACGCCGAACGGTCGCAGCTGCCGCGTCCTAACGACATGCCTCGCCGGCCAAGCCCTTCTAAGGGCTCTGCCGACGACCAAGCTGAAGAAGAAGAAGCAGATGACGACTTACCACCGGTGTCCATCCAGGCACCGCGCTCGCCGTCAGGCCAACACACTGCCCCAGCCACCGCCGCCGTCGCCACGAAGTCTGCGCCAGCCAGTCGCACAAACAAAATTGTGAGTACGTCTGCACCGCATATATCTCGCGAACAAGGCGGCGTCTCAGCGCTAGCCTCCGCTCGCCCCGCAGCATCCTCCCGTGCGCCTACCAATGCGCAAGGGCGAACGTCTCCGCGGGATGAGGCGCGCGCGGGCCGCGACACGGTCCGCGCCACGCCTCATCTCCAGTCGACCGCGAGCGCTGCCGCTATGCGCGCGCCTACGAACCCGCCGTCGCGCGCCAGCGCCGCGCGCGGCCGCCCGCCGGCGCCGCGACACGCCGCGACGCGCCCTGCCCTCGTGGCGGACAGTACACCGTACCCGACGCGCTCGTCCGCCGCAGAGTCCCCACGCGTGGCGGCCAAAGACTCGCTCGCGCCGCGTTCTGCGTGTTCATCGCAAAGTGGATCGGAGTTATCGCTCGCCTCTGCAAATTCGTTTAACAACGATAAGGCGGACCTTGTGCTACATATTAAGCGTCGCCACCATACTATGTGCGCGTCGGCGAACTTACAGCGATCGGGCTCAGCACCGGCGCCAGTTCATATGGATGTAGATGCCACTCCCGAGGAGGCGCGCCCCGTGCCCGCGCGCCGCCAACGCAGCCCCGACGAGGACGACGCCGAGGAGCCGAAACGCCCACGCGCCGAACCTTCTGGAACACAGAAAAACGTGAGTACCTCACATATTTTTATAAGTGAGAGTGTGCCCGGTGTTAACAAACCGTTATATACGGACGTCGCCCGATCGCCGCCAACGACGCGCCGCTTACCTGCCGCGCCGCCGCTCGGTGCTGGCGTGTCCGGCCACAGCAACGCACGCCCCGTGGCCGCACCCGCGTCGCCGCTCGCTGCTGGCGTGTCCGGCCATAGCAACGCGCGCCCCGTGGCCGCGCCCGCGCATCTTGCTGCCACGTCCGGCGCCGCCGCCGAGTCGCGCACCGCCGCCAACACCGCCGACACGGCTGTAGGCGAGAAGAAGAAGCCGAGGTTCCCTCCGGTGATCGTCGAGTACCTACCGAACTGGGCCCACCATATGCGGGAGCTCAAAGGCCAACTCGGCAGAGCCGCCAACGGTCGCCCCTTCGGAAAAGGGCTGCGGTTTACACCGAAGGACGAAGACGAGTACCGCCTATTGCAGCGGTACTTTACGGAGCTAGAGAGGACAGACCGCATCTCTTGGTTCTGTTACTCGCTCCCCGCAGAACGAAGCCTAAAGGTGGCAATTAGAGGCCTGCCCAGCAACGCGACACCGGAGGAGGTCGAGGAAGAGCTCCGCGAGCTGGGATACGAACCGAAGTACGTGCGCAACATCCGGGCGCGCCAGGGGCGGCCAGGGTGCATCCTACTGGCCATTCTAAAGCGCACCAAAGAAACTACGTCGGGGATCTACGGCGTTACCGAGATGCTCGGCATCCCCGGCGTCCGAATAGAACAGTGGCGAGGCAAGCGGAGGCCGGCACAATGCCACCGCTGTCAGAAATTTCGGCACTCTAGCCACCAGTGCCACCGCACACTAGCGTGCGTGCGATGCGGTGATGAGCACACGGCCAGAGAGTGCCCGCGCCCGAGGGAAGAGCCCGCTACATGCGCAAACTGCGGGGGTAACCACCCCGCTAATCACGTCAACTGCCCCGTCTTCAAACGTGAGGCGAGGAACAAGAAGGCGGGGACAGTAGCCATAACCGGCGAGCCGCTTCAAGGACCGGCACCGGTTAACGCGCAGCCCCAGGGAGAGGACACTAACGGGGCCTCACTCATGGCCAAAGCCAATGACCCCCCAGCTCGCGGACAACCCTGACCCGGACAGACAAAGAGAGGGCGGAGGAACCGTGCTCGCGGCAAACGGGGCGCAACCGCCTCGGACACACCCGCACCCACACCCACAACTGCACCCGCACCCGAACAAGCGCCCGCCGTAGCGAAGAAAGCGAAGAAAGCACGGAAACAAAAGGGCGGCCCCGGAAAGACCCCTAAGACCCCCGCCGAAACACCTCAGCCGACAACTCACACAGTCGCCGCCCCCGCGGGCACAACCGCGCCCCGGGGGAAGAAGGGGAAGAAGGCGAAGGCCCCGCACACACGCGAGGGCACAAAGAGTTCCGGCACCGTTCAGGCCGCTATCGCAGTGCTTCAGAGCGTCCTCACCGCAATGAGCGAAGGCCGCGACAAGCACACTGTCGTGAGCATTATCCTCAAGGGCCTGGCGGACCTTGTTCTCCAAGATGAACAGTAAGCCCTTGAGGATTCTACATTGGAACGCCCGCGGCCTGAACAGAAAGGCCGACCTACTCCGTCCTCTCCTGCAGGAACAAGACATAGACGTGGCGCTGATAAACGAGACGCACCTGGGACCTGCAGACCAACCACGATTCCCGGGTTTCCTCGTTTATCGGAGGGACGAGATATCGCCTGAAGGAAGGAGCTACCGCGGACTGGCAGTGCTGATCAAGCGACGAGTCGTACACCAGCCGCTACCTACACCTGACTTCAACACCGTGTACACGCTGGGTGTCGAAGTGCACCTAGGCGGTGCCAACCTTCATCTCCACGCCGCTTACAAGCCGCCCGCTACATCACCAGACGTCGCCGAACTGCGGTCGCTGCTGAGCGTTCCGCACCCTGTTATCATAGCGGGCGACTTAAACTGTAAGCACCCAGCGTGGAACTCGTCGAACACCAACCACGCTGGTGTACGACTATTCAAAGACGCCGAGACGTACGATTATGTGGTCGCGGGACCGGAGGTACCCACACACTACCCGGACGACCCCACACTGATGCCAGACGTACTGGACATTCTCGTACACAACGAGACGCACTGCCAGATACAGCAGGAGGTGCTCGGCGACGAGCTGTTGTCGGTCCACCAACCTGTACTCGTCGTCATCCAAGAGCAGCTGACCCGCGTAGTCCCTCAAGCGCCACGTCTCAAAACGGACTGGACAAAATTAACAGAAACGATGGAGACCACTACACCGACTCGCTCGATCAACTCCGCGGCCGACGTCGAAACGCTCGCGGCCGAGCTCGCCGACGCAATCAAGGGCGCCCTTGTGACCCCTACAACACCCGTCACCACCCAGAGGAGGCTACCTCCTCTGCCGGCACACATCCAGCGAATGATCGCAGACAAGAGGCGTCTTAGAAGGCAGTGGCAGAGCTCACGATGCCCCACATTGAAAGCCAGACTAAACTGGCTCGCGGAGAGAATGAAGGACGAGTTGAGGACCTACACCGCCGAGAGTTGGGAGCGCTTTATCGAGGACTCCAGCGACGACTGGCCGTCTATACATCGGCTATGTCGTCGCCTTACTAACACCCCAGCTCCGGTGCGCCCGCTACTACACGCCGACGGGACGCCGAGGTACAAAGCAGCAGACCGCGCGGCCATACTCGCTGAGCATTTAGAGAGCGTGTTCGCGCCGAACCCGACTGCTGACACGGAACATACCGCAGCAGTCGAGAAACACCTTCGAGACTACTTCGCCACGCCGATAGCTCCCGACGAGGACCCCATCCACTTCTCCCCCGGCATGGTGCAACGAGTTATTCGGCAGACCCAGCCTCGGAAGGCTCCTGGGGCGGATGGGATACCGAACACAGCGCTGCGCCGCCTGCCGCACCGTACCGTGGCAGCGCTGGCGCGCCTGTTTACGGGGATCGTCCGCACAGGCGTCTTCCCTACATGCTGGAAGGAGGGACGGATAATTATGTTGCCCAAGCCGGGCAAGAACATATTGAAGCCTGAGAGCTATCGACCGATCACTTTGCTGCACACCATCTCGAAGGTGTTCGAAAAACTCCTGCTGCGGCACCTCACACCGCACATCACGCCCAGACCTGAGCAGTTCGGGTTCCGCGCCGAACACTCAACCACATTGCAGCTGTCAAGGGTACTGCACCGGATAGCGGCGGCGCGTAACAAACGCGAGCACGCCGTGGCAGTATTCCTCGACATGGAGAAAGCATTTGACCGAGTATGGCATTCCGGTCTGCTGTATAAGCTCTCGACCTCCACAGCGCCCCGCCGCATCGTGAAAACGGTCTCCTCGTTTCTGTGCGACAGGAAATACCGAGTGGAGAGAGAGGTCTCAGACCTCCATCCTATCGCCGCCGGAGTCCCGCAGGGCTCGTGTCTCTCGCCTGTGCTCTACTCGCGTTTCACCGACGACATCCCTGTCGCCGAAGGCGCTGAGCTAGCTCTGTACGCTGACGACGCGGCGTACATCACCACCAGCATCAACGCCTACCACGCCGCGTCTAAGATGCAGCGTACCCTCCAGCTTCTCCCACACTGGCTGTCACAATGGCGGCTGTCGGTAAACGTGGGTAAGTCACAGGCGATACTTTTCAGCTCCAAGAGAGACCACCCACCACCACTCCAGCTCCAGGATGACTTCATCCCCTGGACAAGGACGGCGAAGTACCTGGGGGTCACACTAGACCGCCTACTCACAATGGAGTCACACGTCCGTAGAGTCGTCGCGCAGGTACGCGCGACTAGGGAACTACTGCGTCCAGCGCTCACATCCCGCCTCCCGCTGCGCGTGAAACTGGGGGTGTACAAAACATATGTACGCTCCCGGCTCACCTACGCCGCACCTGCCTGGAACGCGCTCACTAGCGAAACCAACCGGGCCCGCTTCCGAGCGCAACAGTCGCTCACACTCCGTACCGCAGTAGGTGCGCCACGCACCGTCCGCAACGCCGTCATCCAGCGGGACACGCGTATGGAGAGCCTGGACGCCTTCATCCGCCGCCTGTCCGTGGGGATGTTTGAGCGTGCCAACGCCTCGGCCTGGGACCACGTCCGAGACCTGGCCCCCTGGCACGCTCGCCCCCCGGACAAGAAGAAGCTGCCGCGAGATCTGCTCGCATCACCTGACGACTCCGCGGACAACACGGTCACCCCCAGGTGACCGCCGCCCTCGCAACACTACACTCCATTCCCTCTGTTGCAGGTGACCGCCCCTTTCCGCGCGACATCTGCGCGTATGATCAGCATACGTGCATCATGTGCGCGCGCGGGCGACCATCGCAACAGCGGACGCCTACATGAAGACGCCTACACAACACACACCACACAGCCATTAACACACATACACCCATAGACATCCACAGGGCCGCACATTAGTAAGTCGCTGTCCGCGTCGCTGGCTTCACGGAGCTGGGCCTCCTTCGGTTCGCCGGGGGTCTCACCCGGCTCGTGTTGACCGCCCGGACGGCGTGAAGACCGAAGCGGCCCTGTAAACAACGACGACGACACACACAGGGCACACATAGCCCACCCCAAACACCTGCCCTTTATTTAAGGGGCAGCGACGATCCCGCAGGCTGAGGGCACATCGCCCTGAACCCGCTTCCGGACACAGTTACAATTGAATGTCGGAGCGATAAACAAGAAGCGAAGTGAAGTAAGTCTGAAGTGTTTAGTGTTGTACTAGTGGTGTGAATAGTGTGTTTTATTAGTGTTAGAAAATTAAGTGTGTGTATCTAGTGTTAGTGTGTTAGTGAATAAAGTGCAGTTTTTTCTGGCATAGTGTATATAATTTATCACGAACCCCAGCTCGTAACAAATTGGTGTCAGAAGAAAGGGATAAATTATGTCGGCTATGCCGAAAGAAGAAACTGAAGGTGTGCGTACCGGGAACCAGCGCCAGCAAGACCTGGACCAGAGACGCTTCGGAGACGTTCCTTCTCCATCGCCTGGTGGACCAGGCGACTCCGCGGCTGCAGTGGAGCCTGCAAGCGCCACACACTCCGTGACGGTGCCCGACATCGCGGCTCTGATGGCGTTCATGCAGGAGCAGGCCCGCCGTCAGGAGGAGCAGGCTCGCCGTCAAGAGGAGCACGCGCGCCGCCTGGAGGAACAGCTACAGCGCGACAAGAAGGAGCAGGCTCGCCGTCAGGAGGAGCAGGACCGCCGTCAACAGGAGCAGGCTCGCCGTCAAGAGAGGCACGCGCGCCGCCTAGAGAAGCAGCTGCCGCGCGACAAGCAGGAGCACGCCCACCGTCTGGAGGAACAGCTGGTGCTCGTGAAGGACCTCAGCGCCGCAGTGGGGAAGGACTTGAAGGCGGTCAAGGAGGAACTCCAGCAGCACAAGGCCCGTATCAGTGACATTGAGAAGCGTGTACACGACCAGCTCGAGTCCCGTATTGCCAGATTGGAGAAGAAATTGCGTGGGCTTGAGACCAACGACGTTACACCTGCAGCTGTGGCGCCCTCGCCTCGTTGGTTTAAGGTTCCACCCTTTGATGGCTCGTCATCGTGGGTTGCATACAAGGTTCAGTTTGAGGCTGTAATGCGAGCGAATGGGTGGGACAAAGAACAGGCCTTCACCGCCCTAACCTTGGGCCTTCGTGATCAGGCCTTGACGGTGTTGGAGGCACTCGGGCAAGACGAGAGCTTCTGGAGGCGTTGGAGGCGAGGTACGGAGACGCGCACCTCGAACATGTGTATCGTGCTCAGCTAAAGGACAGGACACAACGCACCGGAGAAACTCTGCAGCAGTGGGCTTTAGAGGTGGAAAAGCTGGTCAGGAAGGCATACCAGTCGTCGCCTGCGCTTATTGACGGGAACCTCGTACAGGCGTTTACAGATGGGATCCGGGACCTGGAGGTAAGAGCAGCAGTGAGGCTTGGATATTTCAAAGACCTCAAGGACGCCTTAGCCCTTAGCGCTTTGGAGGTGGAAGCAGTGCGACGCGACGATCGAGGTCACCGCATCAGGGAAGTTGTGTCGCCACCTCGGTGCTACAACTGCGGAGAAAGAGGCCATATCCGCTTGAGCTGCCCAAAGCGTAAGCGGCACGTTGGTACCCTGTCTCCACCAAAGGGGTCACCTGACGTACCTGTCTGGCGGCAAGAGCAACGTAGCGTAGATGCTCGTCAGAGCACAGTGTTTGCGTTGATCGGAGTAAGCCCTACCTGTCAAGGTAGGGCTTACTCCGATCAACGCAAACACTGTGCAAGACAGGAAGCGAAGCCGGCAGCGCTAGTGAGAATGTTGAAGACGGATCTGAGCGACGGATGGAAAGAAGTTTTGCAGCGTGCTCAACAAGATGACAAGGACATACAGCCGATTCTCGAATGGAAGAAATCAGACGCTCCTAGGCCCAAATGGAGTGATATTGCAGAAATGAGCCCTGTCACCAAAGGTTATTGTGAAAGCTTGGTTGTCCAGGATGGAGTTCTGTGCCGCAAATGGGAAAACGCTCGAGGTAACCAATGCCATCTGCAAATGGTAGTGCCCAAGACTAAGTGCTTGGCCATAGTAGCGCGGGCAGCCCGCGTGCGGGCCGCGCGCGGCGCCGCGCGCGTCTTCATGTGTCCGTAGTGGCGCGTTTGCGGGTGCGGTGTACAGTGTTTGTCAAATTTAGGATCGCGGCTACATTAATATGAGTTTTCAGTTAGATGACGTTAACACTCACCATAGTAACACTCTGTCAATTGTTCACCAAATTCGCAACTAACTGATAACAAGGCTGTAGCCGTGCGGATAATACAACCGCCTCACGGTCTGAGGGCGTGGGTTCAAATCACATTAATAACTGTTATAATAATTTTGGTTTTTATGATATTTGGAAAATGTTTATAAATATTTGGCGAATATTGAAAATAAAAATAATATTTTGAATAAAAATTGGAAAATTCTAGTAACTTCAGGAACGACTGGAAGGGTTAAAAAGAGATATGTGGTAATGTAAAGAAATAAAACAAATTAGAATTTATACAGATACCTACTTTGCATTTTTAAGTTCATCATTATAATTATATTACTAGCTTGTGCCCGTGGCTTTGCGCTCGTTGAAGTCGGGGTAACATTAATTTACTTTCAGTCTCAAGTTGTGTGAGACTCCTCATAGAGAGAGTCTAAAGCGTTCAGAAACTCTATAGAGTACAAAGTAATTCGGTCAGTATCCATGACATTCTATTTTATACCGAATATATATTTATAAACACTTTCGCATTTATAATATTAGTAGAGTATTTCTGAAGATTGACTGATATGTAAGTAACCTATCTTTAGCATTCCCTAGCCAAAGGCTAGGAGGCTTAAAGCTGAACTCCTGATAGATTCGCCATGTCTGTCTGTCTATCCGTTCCTATGTCACAGCCACTTTATGCCGAAACTATTAAGACTACAAATTTCAAAATAGGCAAGTAGATGTATTCAGTGAACCGCTTTATGATTTATATACAAAAATAAACTGTCCTACACTAGCGGGGTTCCTATGGAGCTTTTTAAATTTAAAATTTGCTTAGAAAATTGATAGTGATATTTGGCTAGGGGGCTATGTTAAGTGAATCCCTATACTACATTAACCTTGATGAGCGAGTTCGACTCGCACTTGATTTAATAATTACTCATAATATCATTGCTCATAAAAGTTTGAGATCCGCACGCTCCGCATTGTTTTCCGCTTGCCACCCGCGCATTCACTACGGACACTTGTATGAAAGTCCTATGGTTTGAGTTGCCCGCGTGCTCCCCGCGCTGCACCGCTCGCCGCCCCGCTCGCTCACTACGGACACTCCTATAGAATTCCATATGTTTGAGTTGCCCGCGTCGCGCCCGCACACGCGCCCGCCTTTCACTGTGGCCGAGCACTAAGGTACCGGAAGTACTGCAGCTCTATCACAATGGTGCTTCGGGAGGTCACATGGGAGTTAAGAAGACGCTTACTAAGATCCGAGAGCGGTTTTATTGGCTCCACTGTCGGGATGACGTCAAGAATTGGTGCCGCAAATGCACAAGTTGTACGGCTGTCAAGGGGCCACATACTCGTAAAAGAGGTGCATTGAAGGTGTACATTGTAGGAGCTCCATGGGAGTCAGGACAACAGATGTCTGAGAAGATGAAGACTCGCTACGACCGGAAGGCGAACAACAAAGGCTTCGATGAGGGATCATTGGTGTGGCTTCATAACCCAGTACGAAACTACGGTAAATCGCCTAAGTTGCAAGCCAGGTGCGTCGGGCCATATCGCATAATTATCAGGATGAACGACGTCACCTATCGAATCCAGAAGGGGTCGCGAGGTGCACCGAAGATAGTTCATGTGGACCAGTTGGCTCGTTACTATGGGTCCAACGATGTTCGAGACGAACCCGTTTAAGAGGGGGCAGTGTTACGCCATCTATCGGTGAATATTAATAATACTAGAAGAGATTGAATGTATCGGTGGTTTAAAGGTAATTCATCTAGATGGCGTTGCTGTATCGAGCATCGACTGTTCGCGATTATTTCGACAGTCTTGTGGAAACATCTAGAATGCGCTAGTGATGTTATCCGGCCAGTATAAATAGAGCGCGAGCGAACGGACCGGACACAGTTACAATTGAATATCGGAGCGATAAACAAGAAGCAAAGTGAAGTAAGCCGGAAGTGTTTAGTGTTGTACTAGTGGTGTGAATAGTGTGTTTTATTAGTGTTGGAAAATTAAGTGTGTGTATCTAGTGTTATTGTGTTAGTGAATAAAGTGCAGTATTTTCTGGCATAGTGTATGTAATTTATCATGAACCCCAGCTCGTAACAATATTTTTCTGGCTTATGACGGACAATCTTTTGGTATCGAAACGTATATTTCACAGTATTTAACATTAACGTTGATATCACACGAAGTCTTCAGTAAGGTGGTCCACTGTCCTGGAGGGCTAATCGTCACATAAATGGTAAAACTTAGGAAAGATCCAAAGGAAACAATAACAAGCCTATGACGATTTATTTATTTATTTATTTATTGGTTTACCTACAATTGTTACACTTAAAAATATATAATTACATTTAACACATTATACATTTTTAGTTCAGTCTACAATATTATTATGGCAAACACAGCATGCATAATTATGACAAGCGTTCATGAGTATTAAAAAAGAAAAATACATATTATATATTTTGATACAAGATGAAATCCAGCTTACAGTAAAGGATAGGCAAAGAAAGAAAGAAAGAATGGCAAAAAACAAAGCAATTGACATTTTCTTGCGTATCCAGTGAAAATAGACGATGATTAGTTACTATTTAGTAAAAACAGCAATTATAAAATCACTCTCCACCTTGTCCCAATGCCTAATTCTTAAATCTTCTAGAATGTGTTTATATTTAGAACCTGATGTCTAAATCTTAGAAAAACAGTGCCGACGATATCAATAGACTTGTCGCATGCGTTGAGAAGTCTACACATATTCTTGGGATGGGTGAATGGAAACCTGAAACAGTTTTACGATGTGGGGGATGCAATATTTTAATAGGGTTACGCGGATATCTAGTATACTAGGATATATTAAAATCTACTATACTAGGATATATTAAAATTAAATTTTGAGAGTAGCTGAGGGCAATCTATTATATTTTTAAGAAGCTTATACAAAAATATTAGGTCATGACAATTTCTGCGAGTTTCAAGTGATTTCAGTCTGAAATGGGTTAGACGTTCACAATATGTTAGCAATACCCTCAGAATAAGCCAGGTGATATAAAAATCTCTTCTGAATCTTCTATTCTTAACGTATGTGTTGCATAGTGCGGACGCCATACGACCGAGCAGTATTCAAGTATAGAACGGACGAAACTGTTGTAAAGAATAATTTTCGTCTTAATATTTCGAAAGCATTTAGCGTTGCGTATTATGAAGCCCAAAGCCTTAGAGGCTTTTTTAACGGTAGCATCAATGTGTGGAACGAATGTTAATTTGATATCCAGAAGAAGACCCAAATCCCTCACACTGTTAACATTTTTCAGATATGTGTTGTTCATTGTATAATTAAAATCAATGTAAGTGAGTTGCCTCGTGAAAGTTATTTTTGAGCACTTTTTTTATATTTATCTCCATTTTATTGTCAGCACACCATTTTACAAGTCTACATATATCCTCTTGAAGCATTATTGCATCGTTATTACTATCTATTATTTTAGCTAACTTCAGGTCGTCTGCGTACATGTAGGGGGTTGAGTATTTAAAACAACATGGAAGATCATTTATAAACATTATAAATAGAAAAGGACCCAAATGTGACCCCTGAGGGACTCCTGAAGTTATTTGAAACAAATTCGATTCAAAACCATTTGCTACTACATAAAATGATCTGTTTGTCAAGTAAGAGGCTAGCCAGTCGAGTATGGGCCCAGTGAAACCAAATCTAGTCAATTTTTTTATTAGTAATATATGTGAAACTTTATCAAAAGCTTTACTTATGTCAGTGTAAATAGTATCGACCTATTTATTAGCATCAATAGCTTCTGATATGCTCTCAACAAAACTTACCAAATTAGTACATGTGGACCTCGATGTAATAAAACCGTATTGACAATCTGAAAGGTATTTAATAACATAAGCTTTAATTTTTGCACATATCAGTGCTTCGAAAACCTTGGCTAGTGTTGGGAGAATCGATATTGGCCTATAGTTAGATACTTTATCCAAGTCATCCCCTTTATGAACAGGCACTACTTTAGCTAGTTTCTAACGGTGTGGAAATATACCACGCCTAAGAGAAGTATTGAAAATTATCTCAAGAGGAGTTACTAGCTCTTTGGCACATGTAACAACAAAGATGGAAGGAACGCCATCGTATCCCGGCCCCTTTGTTTTATCCAAATTTTTTAGATGTTTTAATATTTCCTCTGACCCTATCTCTAATCTACCCAAGCTCTCGGAGATACAATTTACGTTACTTAATATCGTATCTAAATTAAGTCGTTGATCAGCCGGTGTATATACTGAAGAGAAGTATGAACCAAACATGTTACATATGTCGGCGCCCTCACTTGCTTTAATATCATCGTAAAACATAGTTGCAGGATAAGCTTTAGTAACATTGCGCTTTGTTTTAATATAGGACCAGAAACTTTTACAGTTTTTGGATATCATTTGTTCAGTGTGCTCTTTATATGAATTGTAACACCTTTTTACCAATTTATTACATTGTTTACTACACCATCTGAATGAGATGTTATCCATTGGATTTTTGTAAATCATGTACCTTTTTCTTTTCACGTATCAACCTCTGCAGTCCTTTCGTAAAACAGGGAGGTTTCGAATAATAATTTTTTTGATGATGGCATTTATAATATTATAAAAAATGTATATTATAAAAAATGTCTAGCATCGTATCAGGATCATTAATATTTAAAAAAGTTTCACTCCAATCGACTTCATTAAATTCCTTTCTGATAGAACTGTAATCTGCCTTTCCAAAACTAAGTCTACAAGTACTTTCACGCTTCAATTTATTTTCAATTACATATTGCAAACAAAATTTTAAGTTAAAAATTTCAAGAGGTGGATGGTATTGATCTATTTTAGCTAGAGCACTGGGAGCTTCAAAGATGTTGCATTGCAAATCGTCAACAAAGACTAAGTCTAATGTTTTACCAGTAATATTAGCAACATAGTTGCATTGTTTTAACTTATTAATATGAGTGAAATCTATTAACATATGGCAAAGCTTAGAATATCTTTTTATGGGCAAACAAGTGGAGGAATCCGAGGGACCGCTGACATATTTCCAATCTATGTTACTCATGTTGAAATCGCCAATCAAGGCTGTATAGTAGTTATTTCTTTCTGAAACGGAGTTAAAATTGCATATTGCCAATTTAATAGAAGATGTTAGGTCCACGCGTACCCAGAGGTCCTCACATTTGCTCTCCCAGGAGTGCATCCTAATAGCAGGAAACTTTTTGAGGACAGCAATTAATACACTTCCTCTGTTTTTTTGTTTGTTGAAGTTTGAGGTCTCTCTGTCTCGCCTAAAAATTGTGTACCTGTTGTCGAAAAGTTCGTTGCTAAGTATTCGACTGTTTAACCAAGTTTCAGTTAAAACCAAAGCGTCGTAATTCGAGGATGCTAAGTTACAGAAAAAATCTTGAGTTTTGCTACGTAGTCCGCGCATATTCCGGTAGTAGATATTGAAAGCAGTGAATTTAAAAAAATAATTACACAAATAAATCTAGCAAACAAAGTAATATTTTCAAACAATATGTTTTAAAGAATCCATATCCCTTATGATTTTACTCTCCGAATCTTCTGTTTTTCTTACATATACTCGTATACGTCCGCTACGAATCCAAACATATTTGAAACCCTTCTCTTTCGCCCTAAGACGGGTAGCCATGTGCAGAGATTTATTCGCTGGACTCAAATGATGAAATGATGAATGAAAAAAAAAAAACGATGTTCAAACATGACAAAATAAAAGCGTATTTTAAGGCATTCAAAATACTCAAATAGTTTTGTTATCATAAAACCATAGACTTACTATGAGTATAATTCAATACTTCGATCTGGTTCTGATCTGATAGTGCTCATACAAACACTAATGCATCTCACGCATTAGACAGACATCAGAATTATTTTATTGTGAAACAAACGTCCCCACAAATCATAAGAACAATTATTTAGGCTTAAGAGGTTCTAAAACTAGGGAACTTAATCTGATATTACACATACTCCTTGCTTTGTAAACGGGCTATATGGCTTAACTCACAAAAGCATGGATACACTTTAGAACAATGTTGAGAAACACTGTGCTAAACTAATCGCTACACTTCTGCAAAATGAATAATTTAAATTGTATTGAGTTACAATTTCGCATCTTTTATTTCTTATACTCAATTACCACCATTTTCTGGGCATTTCAAATAAATAAAAACTAAGCATCATTCATTTTAAAGTCATTCGATTGTGTCATTTAGGCGTGATTTTTCTACGTACCCATTTGATTCATAAGTATTCTAATAAAGAAATATTTCAATACAAAAGGTTAATTTTGTATGAAATTATTGCTCAATAGTATCGTCTAAAGTTTATAAAGATTGAAGCTGCATTTTAGTAGAAGTATTAAAACAATTGATTAATGTATATAATGCCTTTAAACTCGGAGGAGTTGAACGAAGCGGACAAAGATACAAGCCCTGAAAAATAACTAATTTTATAAAATATTTTCCGTACTACAGAAATCTGATGATAGGGTGCTTTATTTAAAATTTAGGAATATCTAATTGGTGAAGTACTTAATTCATTGAAGTCTCAAAAATAAAAGAGAGAGAGAGAAGATAAAATTGTGCAGCAACAAGCAGGTCATTATATCTGTTGGCCGTTAAGAAACAATTTCCTAACATAAAGGGCCCTGAACTATTCCACCACTGAACAACTGTTTTAAGGACCAAATCTTTTAGTATATCGAGTAATACGTATAGTTTCTTGTAGAGTTTAATCAACGCAGTTTTAAACGGGGCGGCGGCTTACAACAGCTCTGCAAGCGAATGTAATAAATTAACAAACTTGACATTGGCTTATAAGCCAATGTCAAGTTGTCACCATGCGCACAAAAGTCGTGTAGACCTATAGGTCTACACGATTTTTGTGCGCATGGTTATCCAGTAATGTCTGCATGGTTTGAATCCCACAAGAAAAAAACTGGAGTTGATTAAAAAATTACAGACCTCATTTCACATCAGGCCATTGGCAGGCCTCGGCGTTTTTCCTTGCAATTGTATTAAGCCCCCCGCATTATAGTAATTAATCGTACACACAGGCTATTACAATTATAATTAATATGGGTTTCGTAAATGCTATTAAAGACCGTCCGAGGTACTTTAAGGACTATTTGTCAAGCAACATATTAAATACAATGGAGAATCAAACCAAGGCGTACGCTTGTTAAAATAAAATAAAAAGACCTGAAAATAAATTGAGTCCTTTGAAATAATCAGATTATATTGAATTCCAGCGCGGTTGACGATTCTCGATTGAAATTAAAAGCTCACTTTCCACCGCTGTAAATTCCAGATTACTATTTTGAAGGAGTACGTTGCTCTCCGTTTTACCAACGACTGGCGAAGGAAAAATAAAAGTTGGAATATCTGTTGCAGTTTATTCTAATAATGGTCATTACTACTACATGAAAGTCGGTTATCGCGACATGTGACATTGCGTTTAAAGTAGTCTGTGTCACTCTCCACTATCATAACCATCTCCACACACAAAAACTGTACAATAACATCATTCCTGTGCGCTGAAAAGAAGTGCCCTAGGCTGGGCAGCAGTCAAAAACTCAAGATTTGCATGTATATAGATACAAATTATATTATATGAAGGAAAACTAACGCCAGAGTACCGACAAAGAACTAAACTTACTCTTTAATAGTTATAATAATAACTTATTTAAAATACTGTTTCGTTAACGTTCTTAAATAGGTAAACCAAAATATTAGTTCCACGATTATAGTAATTTCAACTCAAAGATACCATAGTGTACCTTAACTGAAAGGTACTACCCTTTCAGTTGATTCTTTATGTTGGAAACTAAATTCTTATTTTCCGTACAGTAATAAAGATTATGAGACTTTGATTACTTTCTAAAATATTAAGTAGATTTCTGAGCGACACAAAGCAAGCAAAAAATAAGTTCACAATTTAAACGTGAATAAAAAAATATTCAGAGCAGCACAAACTACTTAAACAAATAAAAATAGATAAAAGAAATGTAGGAAGTTCATACCCCTCCCACTGCAACGTAAAGTCCGTTCTATTAATATTCTTGTATCTTAAACACTACAGAAGTACTCCTTTGTTCTTCATAAAACACAATTATCAAATGAATATTATCTTAACACTTTACAATAAAACAAAGTGAAAATAGAAATATGTATCTTGAAAAATACCAATCTCCCTTGTCCTTTACTAGCCATCACTCAAATTGAAAATGGCTTTCAGTTTCATACATTTTTTAAAAGAGAAAATTGTATAATATCATGCATTATTTCAGGTCCCCAGTCTGGGCAGCGTTTCAAAATTGATTTATTTGTATGAAAAATATACTGTAGCAGTCAATTCTGAATGACGGGCTTCATTTATTATGAGACTTAGCGCGGCACATAGGTAGCTATAATATATAATAATAAAAGAAGATTTATTATTAGTTTCTGTCAGATCTGGACCAAATGCTTCCAGCATCCGAGCACAACTTGTTGTTGAAATTCTGAGTGTGCTTTACTTGTAACATGTCTTGTGTCGCGTGGAACTTTACAATTATTTAAGCAACGGGCACAAATAAATTGAAACAACACTTTGGACATCACACAAAGTATTGTCCCGAGTGGGGCTCGAATGTTAAAAAAATCTCTTTCAAAGGTGTATCAATAAAATTAAAAATAAAAGTACAGTCCTCAATAAAAGTACAGTCCTGAATTCGCGCATATTATATCTATCTATGAAGCAGTACTTTATATTTTAAAGCTATCTAAACACCGTGTCGTAGCTGTAATATATCGTGAAGCTTTCAGTCATTACAGAGCTTTATCTTAGCCGTGAGTGTGTCTAGAAATATATCAAGGGGAGGATTCATAAGATTTACATAACTATACGCTAAAGGTGGTGGTCGCAAAGTAAGAGCAAAGTGCGAGCTTTCTCCATCGTTCGTATCAAATAATTATTTTCTGTGACAGTGTGCAATGCTCTTGTTGAGTAGTCATCCCGTAATTTTATTGGATGGTGCAACTCACGCCACAACTTCGAGGTATATAGAAGGTATTGTAAGTTTCGATTACCTTAGAGTGTCTAGCCAAATGTCTGTATGATACATGCAATGATTTGTTCCGCGTCTGGGCGTCATTGTTAATGTTTAATATGTATATATTTAGGATTTTGAAGTATATTTATCAGTTGTCAGGTTGCAAAATAGTATAAGCTCTGCAGCAATTATCCGTGTATGTATTGTCGCAGGATTTTATTATTAATTACGTGATGAATTAAATAAATCATCATCATCATCAGCCTTTAACAGTAATGCCATTAAAAGATGGTCACATCAGCCTTCTCTTAATCATGGTTCTTGCAAAGCAATAGAAACATTGAGTAATAATTAAAATGTAATCTTTCGGTTAAAATGGTATAATAAATGTAAAATCAACATAAACAGCATTAAAAGCCGCAAACAGCGGTTTAATTTAAATGTGAAACATTAGCGTAATCATGAAACAATACGTATAAGTAGGTTATAAAAAGCGTCACTTGAAACCTAGACGCAATGTTACTCTTGTTACTATGTTATCTGCTTTTAGATATTTTTATTATTCCCTCGGGCTAGCTCTAGATTTATCTTAAGTAATGAAATTTTTATTTACACATTATTTGACCAGCGCTAAAAGCGTTTAAAAAGAAGCTTAGCAAATAAAGTCATTGTATTTTTCCGAGTAATATTTTTTCTTTCTTTCTAACAAATAATCCTTGGCCTATTATGAAGCGATTTTATTCTTACGTGCTCGATATGTTTGCCACGTTAGAGGTTCTAATTTGTGTAAAATGCCGAATGGAGCAATGAGATAGCTGAATTAAGGTGAGCTGAGAGGGGCATTTTTTTATACCGTGGTAGAAAATCTTGAGATCTGGTCTCCCGCCTCGACTCAAAGTAAAGTTCATCTCAAAGTTTCATATGGAACCAAGTAAGAGCAACTCTAAAAAACATGTTCGTTCTATGAACTAATCTTTCATTGTAGTTATAGTGTGTATTATATAATATGTTTATATTATATATATTTATATGCGTAGGTATATGTGTATGTACTTATATACATTTATGTATATATACCATTCTGGTAGTCTTTAAACTACACCATTCATCGCATTAGACTTATTTACCATCTGTCCATCCTAAGGTTGCCTGGCAAAGATTGCTTTTAGCGATAAGGCCGCCATTTGTACATTCTGTTTTTGTTTTATATATCTTTTGTTCTATAATGTTACATTTTGTAAGGTATAGAATAAAGAATAATCAATCAATCAAACTAAATAAACCTCAGCGTAATGTCCTCGACTTCCTTTAGTAGCAGGGTTACCTGAATCTATACTACGCCGGGATTTAGTTCTGATAATAGGACCCCGAAAGTGAACCTAGTAATATTCAAGGATACTAAACGATTGTGAGTGATTTCAAGACTTTGTGATACAAGTTACAATATGATATTGAACATCATATTTTTCTATATAATGCAAATATAGCAATCGTGGGCGTACTGACGTCAAACCTGAAGTTGTTCTCTTTAGAGTATAGTTTCTGTATAATATATTTCAGATTACTATTTTGCATAACTTACTTAGGAAGGCCACAGTGCACTACTTGTATGTTATAATAACTTTGAATGATTATAATCAACTTAATGATAGTTGTTTTGATTTTAAATGCGAAAACTAGTTGACATGCTAATCTTAATATATAAAATCCTTGCGTTACTGACTGACTGACAGACACGCTACAGCCGAAACTACTGGTCGTAAGAAGATGAAATTTAGCATGTATGTTCCGTGGACACCGTAGGGATGCACTAAGACGGGATTTCCCGAAATTCCCACGGGATCGGCCAAAACGGGCAATTCGAAAATATGTGCGTGCGAAGCCGCTGGCGTCGACTAGTATTGTATAAAATCTGATTGGACTAGTAGGCTGACCCCGGGCTCCAAGGCGAACAGTCTTAGATGTAACTGGGATAACGCTAACACGATGATAATGACGAACGCTAGTTTTCTTTCGAGGTTTCTAAAAAATCCTTGTAGACCTTTATTAATAATCTTGCTTGACCTTGCTGACAGAATAATGCTAGCTAGGCAATCATATCCGAGTGTGAATACAGAATCCGAAGTTGCATAGGAACATTGCGTTTGGAGAATCACCTTCCCTCAAGAACAGATTTTCATTCGCCTTTGTAAAACCAAGCTCAGGCTATATTTTACCTTTTTCAATGTAGGTGGAAAACGTGCGAGACGTGAGATCACGTAATCGTAAGGGATTACCCCTTGGACACAAGTAACAGAAGCGGAATCACGAGTGCGTTACCACCCTTTAGGATGGGAATAGGAATAGGAGGAGAAAACGGCATCAGTGAGAAGAAAAAAGGATGAACGGATGAAACGCAACTGTTTGGATACTGTAACTTTACGTCGATATTGACTACTGTGAAAGAGTAGTACTTTACTAGTCGAGTCAGTCCATTCATGCTTAAATCAGCATCCTCTATTACCTCCCTAAATATTCTGCTAGAGAATTTTATTATACTTCGCGTATAAAATATATTGTAGTTGCCATTTAATCCGCAAGTGTAAATATAGCACTCCAGTACAAACGCCAACTACAAACGTCAAATCTTACACCAGAAAAAACCTTTTAACGAAATCAAACCGTGTGACGAACACTACGCCACGTCACGGTGTTGTGACATCACACGATAAATGTCGGATACGTACCGCACTTGCACACATGTAACTACAGATAATTTGTATGAGGTGATCTACCATTGTTTAATTTGTGATACTAAAAGGGATCAGTTTTGCTGGTTAACGTCCGTCGTACAAATAAACATAGCTGCTAATCGTTGTTGGAATGTATTATGCAGTCAATCGACAAATATCGTCTATAATTGTCATATGGTGGCAGGTCTATACAGTTTATCAAATATTTAAAATACACAAAGAATAATGTTTAACTAGAGGATGACCGCGGCCAATTAAACCCCTACTTATAGGGTAGTAGCTTACTATTTATTAATTATTATTAATTAACAATATAAGGCGATAGCCCAGTGGTGTACGTAACGGACTGGCGAGACGATGGTCTCGGGTTCGATCCCCAGGTACCCCGGGCACACAGCTCTGACTTTTCGAAGTTATGTGTGTATTAATAATGTTAATAATTATCGCTCGCTTAATAATGTGCCCGGAAGATGGCAATAGGCTCGCCCCCTATTACATTGGGACAAAAACATAACTGGCGAAAAGTGGGTGTGTAATACACCTCTGCCTACCTCTTCGGGGATAAAAGGCGTGAAGTTATGTTATGTTATGTAATTAACAATATATAATAAAAATTTATTATTATTATAAGCAAATCTTTGAAATCTCATCTCATCAGCGTATTCCGTTTTTGCCATCCAGCCACTATCAGCTGGAAGATGTCTCTGAAATAATTAGATAACAATACACGTGTTTAAAACTTTATAAGCGTTACAAGATCGCATGATAAGCAAGTTTCCCTTTTCTTGCAAAATGATTATGTATACAAAGCAGTAACAGATTATTATGAAGATAAGAAGTGACGTGAAATCTTGGTATGGCCATATCTATCAAATCATCTATACTTAGATGCGATTAGTGTAGGAAATTATTCAGAATACAAGGCGTTACTACCACATGTCATAATCAGGTGTCGCGAGAGCCGACTAAGGAGTATACACGAAGCAAATAGTATCTTTGGAAAGAGACGGAAAAATCGACATCGAACCCTGTTCCAACCCGTCTGGCAAGCGTGGTATGGTAGGCCTAATCTTCCTATTAACCAATTGTAATATTGTGAAGCAAATTAGGGAGTCCATATTATAGTCTGCGGAAATCTGTGATGATAAAATACGATCAGTAAGTATTTAGTATTCGTTTCAAGATGTAGTTCTACTCTATTTTATATCACTGACATAATGAATATCAGTCCGTATTAGCAGCAAGAATAATTTTCAAACCAATCTCGTTTGCTGTGATTGGTAGACAGTAAACCAACAAACAACTTTATAAACGTATTCCCATCTAAACATGATAAACTATTAGTACATCGCAATTGGTAAACTACCTGAAATTACTATTTACCTAACAGTTATCCATCTCATTAGCCCGGATATTTTACGTTCAATTAATTATTATTTAAATACGGGCGATCATTAATATTAGTGTAAATAGATTCGATATTTGGAGACATGACGTGAATCTAATTTAGCGGTGTTGACTTTATTTCTATACAGGTGTTTTTTATTTTTGTATTAACCCATGAGAAGGCGCGCCTTAAAAAGTTACACGAGCAGGTGCGCGTGAGCAAAACTCTCACGCGTCTTCAAACGACGTTTTCTTTGAGATCAATTATATTTTTGTTATAAATTTACATGTTTTCATAAATTAAAAGTCTTTACTTATTTAAATAAAGTGTGTTATTAATAGTAAATAACAAAAAATACAGTCTTATGTGCAAACTAAAAAACTATTGCACTTTGGCCTTTACATTTGGGTAAGTTTATATAAAAATATATAACAAACAAAATCACAATAGAAATTAAATAATTTTATCTTCCATGAGATCTTGAGTTATGAGTCTTTGTGCCTACCTTGTATCGTATCTTTACCTATATAAATAATGTATCTAATAAATGTAGTTAGTATCAATTGGTGCACTACAATAAACGCACGTACTTTGGACATCTGCAGTTTCATTGATACTCACCCAATTTAGCTACACGACCATACGTGTACAGTGGTGACCCGATCTCAAGTTACGCGAATACGACGTTCGAGAATCAAAGTGTGTTCACTGCCCAGACAAAGGATTTGAACCACAATGACTTCTCAGCAGGATAGCCAAATGAAACCAAGTACAAGCGGGTCAGCAAAAGTAGCTGTTGTGAGTGTTTCCTCGCGTATACCCGAATTTTGGGTCGATCAGCCGAGGCTTTGGTTCATACAGTGTGAGGCTGTATTAACACCGCAGAAAATGAGTGATGAAGCAAGATACAACATGGTAGTCACTAAATTGGGTAAACATGTTATGCAGCAGGTCAGTGACATTCTAATCAAACCACCTGAGGCGAAGAAATTCGAGGCCTTAAAAGAGCGCTTACTCAAAGTTTATGAAGAGTCTGAGATTCGACAGTTTCAGAAGCTTTTAAGTGAGATGGAGTTGGGAGATCAAAAACCTTCTCAACTCCTCAGACGAATGAGAGAACTGGCTCGAGGAAAAAATACTCGACGAGACGCTTAGAATAATGTGGCAAGGACATCTGCCGACATCTGTTCGAAGTGTATTAGCTGTGAGTGAAGTAAAGGACTTGGAGCATTTAGCAGCAATAGCGGACAAGGTTGTTGAGACTGCGCGACAATTACAGGTTACGGAAGTGCAAGCTTTGCAGAGTACAAGCACGAACAGCGACAGTGCATTAATTTCGGCTGAGATAGCCAACTTAAGCATGAAAATCAGAGATTTGGAGAAAGATAGAAACTGTTCCTGTAATAGAAATCATTATCAATACCGCTTCCGATCGCGATCTAACTCACGCGGGCGCAATACGACACGTCGTTCACCTGATAGTGCGGACTGGCTGTGTGTTTACCATTTCAAATATCGCCATAGAGCTAGGAAATGTGTAGAACCGTGCGCCTGGCCAAAAACAGACAAGAAGGAAAACTAGATCTGGTGCAAGCGCAGGTGGAGATTTGCACCATAGCTCCTGTTCCCCGATTATGTATAACGGAAGATAGCAGCGGACTTCGATTTTTAGTAGACACCGGTGTGAACATTTCAGTGCTGCCAATAAATAAAAATCGTGTTGCTAGTGCTAAATGTGAGGACTATAAACTTTACGCTGCGAACGGTAGTGAAATTAAGACTTATGGTGTTAAGACATTGGACTTAGATTTTAGGTTACGGCGGCCATTTCGTTGGTCATTTGTGTTGGCAGAGGTCAAGCAACCCATACTCGGTGCTGATTTCTTAGCCCATTACAAACTTTTAGTGGATATGAACAATAAAAATCTTATCGATTCAGTGACTAATCTAAAAACTATTGCGTCTGTGGCAGTGCAAAGTGAGCCGTCAGTGAGAACAATTGACTGTAAAAACGAGTTTAGTGACATTTTAGACGAATTTCCCAACGTAACTAAACCGATAAGTTTCAAGGACGCTCCTTGTCATTCGGTGGTACATCGCATCGAGACTTCGGGCGCAGCAGTATTCGCGCGCCCAAGACCTTTACTGCCGGATAAATACTACAAAGTCAAGGCCGAATTTCAACGCATGCAGGAGATGGGGATATGCAGGCCCTCTAAGAGCAACTGGGCGAGCCCTCTTCATGTCGTTACGAAAAAGAACGGCGAGCTAAAACCGTGCGGCGATTACCGCGCACTGAACGCGATCACCAAACCGGATCGATACCCGATACCGCACATTCAAGATTGTAGTTATTTATTGCACGGGAAGACTATATTTACAAAAATTGACATCCAACGGGTTTACTATAATATTCCCATACATGAGGAGGACATTCCAAAGACAGCAATAACAACGCCATTCGGTTTGTTCGAATTTTTACGGCTGGGTTTCGGTTTCCGTACAGCGGCGCAAACATTTCAGCGCTTCATGCAAGACGAAGTGCTACGGAACCTTGACTTCGTATTCACATACATTGATGACGTCATCATTGCGTCATCAACGGAAAATGAGCATCGACTTCACATACGATAAGTAGGGTAGGGTAAGGTGGTGTAAGGTAGGTACTACAGCGATTAGACAAATATGGAATCACAATAAAGGAGATGTACCATTTGGCCATACATGATGGGCCTGGCACGGCCATACACAACACCATGTGTGTTTTGAAGATAAATGACTACTCTATTAACCTGTATAATTTCTTTTTAAATAACTTTTGGTGGAAATAAGATACGAGATATTTGAAATGGAAATTATTCCGCAACTAAATATACCTCAAAATTGAATTTTAACATAAATATAATACCTAGATGTAAATAAAAGTATGTCTTTGCGTCTTAAAGAACAAAAACTACATAAAGAGTGGCCAATAAAAATGAATAATCACCTGTGTACTAGGGAACCTCGTACTATGTATATTCGTCCAAAAAAGCTAACCACAATCACAAACACCGCTGCATATTCTTAGCATGGGTAGAAGGTACTGATCATTATTATTGAATTTATATTCAATTACATTACATTAAAACCGTACGAAAACACCAATAAATCAGAGCAAAATATTTACGATACACAGTAGCAACACGAATGACATAACAGATAAAAAAGTGTTGCAAATGGTTTGAAAAAATATTTCTACTATCGATTAAAAACCAAAACGATTTTTACCGATTAATAATTATGGAATGTATAATAAATTATATATTTCTTGATTCTTTTTACAAATATACTTATAAAGTAAATAAAATATATTGTTTTCTAATATAGTAATAAAAATATTATTTCCTTAAAACAATTTCTGCCTACCATACTTCATTTTATTTTTAATGCTGGCAACATAAGACATTCATCCGCTATTACCATAGCTTATTCAAAATAATTAATCTTTAAAAACTAAATTCTTTCACCGATACTCTATCAAGAAACGAAAACGATGTAAAATTTTTAAAAATTATATGTTTAATTTCAACGATTCACAACATTCTGGCCGCTACAGGCCGTATTTGGTCTTTCTCCTTTATCCAAGTGTGAATTTGGCAAGTCTGAAATAGATTTTTTGGGATATCGTATGTCAAAGGAAGGTATGAAGCCGTTGGACAGTCAAGTAAAGGTCATAACTGAGTTTCCAAGGCCGAGGACATTTGAGGAACTTCGTCGTATTCTCGAAATGATAAATTTCTACAGACGACATTTACCTAAAGCTGCAGGAATACAAGCGAAGTTGAACGTGTTTCTTCATGATTCCAAAAAGAAAGATAAGAGTTTGATTCCGTGGACGGACGAAAGTATCGAGGCATTTGAACAGTGTAAGCAAAGCCTAAAAAGCGCAGTTACACTGTCATTTCCGTCGCCAGATGCGCCGATTGCTCTCATGACTGACTGTTCCAACACCTGTGCAGGGGCTGTATTGCAGCAAAGAGAAGGCAATGAGTGGAGACCATTGGGATTTTTTCTACGAAATTGAGCGAAACGCAGCAGCGGTACTCGACATATGACAGAGAGTTGTTGGCCATTTACATACCTTGCTATTAGACACTTTCGAGCATTTATTGAAGGGAGACCTGTTACAGTATATACCGATCACAAGCCCATAGTTTACTCGTTACAGACAAAATACAATTAGTAAGAATGACACACCACGAAGAATAAGGCAATTGGACTTCATAATGCAATTTTCTACAGAAATAAGGCATATTTCCGGCATGGAAAATACGGTTGCTGACTGTTTGTCAATAATATCAGCAATTGACATTTCATCACCGTTAGATTACGACAAGTTAGCCGAAGTTCAGAGTCAGGATAGCGAGCTACAAAACATTATGAAGTCGAAATCATTAACATTTAAGAAAATATTGATACCTAATTGTAGCAAACCAATACAATGCGAAGTATAATTGAATCGAGCGCGCCCATATTTGCCCAAAGAATTTCGTGTATCAGCTTTCAACGCGGTACACGGAATTAGTCAGCCGGGCACACGTACGAGTAGAAGGATGATGCAAGACAGATATATATGGCAAGGTATGAACAAAGACGTGACGGAATGGGTCAAAGGTTGCATAGATTGTCAAAAATCAAAAATACAGAGGCACACGGTATCACCCCACGGACATTTTGTATACAGTGACCGATTTGACCATCTGCATGTGGATATCCTTGGACCACTTACCTATTGCAATGGCTATCGTTATTTAGTGACTATGGTGGATAGGAAAACGGGATGGCCGGAAGCTTACCCGGCTAAGGATATCACAGCCGAAACAGTAGCGGATATTTTGTACTCCGGATGGATATCGCGATTCGGATGTCGTTTGAACTTAACCACTGATCAAGGCTCTATATCGCAATTGTTCATGCATTTAGCCAAGAGGATGGGCATAAATAAATTTAGGACAACAGTGTATCACCCGCAGTCGAATGGCATCGTGGAAATTTGGCACCGATCCCTCAAGGCTGCACTTATGTGCAGAAGCAAAACGGAACAATGGGTCTCAGAGTTACCAACAGTTCTATTGGGGTTAAGAGCGTGTCTGAGAGACGATACGCAAACGAGTGCTGCAGAGATGGTGTTAGGTGAAGCACTGCGATTGCCTGGAGATTTTTTCCAGCCGCTAAGGCAAGAAACCTCCGGCAATGTTTTGTTTGTGCAAGAACTACGCAGAAAAATATCAGATTTAGGTTCCGTTCCAAGAAAGGAGTTGTACCAAGGAAAAATTTTTATTCACCCTGAATTAAAAGATTGCACCTATGTATTTGTGCGCGTGGACAAAGTGTCTGAACCACTAACTCAACCGTATATGGGTCCTTTTAAGGTCATTGAAAAAGCAGAAAAATATTTTAAAATCATGCAAGCAGATACGCCGAAAGTAGTTAGTATTGATCGATTAAAACCTGCCTATTCGATAGTGGCACAAGAATGCACAGATGCTCCTAAAAAGGCAACGGCGAATGTAAACAATGACACTAAGGTATCGAGATTTGGACGAGTTATTAAACCTGTGGTGCGCTTTACACTGTGAATACGTATTTAAGTGCATAAGATCATTCGAATTAAATACAATGGGTTCTTCGCCTAGTAGAAACACAGAGGAAATAGTTATTGCCCAAAACGGCGCTGGAAATAGTGTCGCCACTGCGCAAACAGAGTCGCAAGCATCCGTATATATGCGACACGAGACATACCTGCTAATCATAATAGCATGTATCCTGATGGCTATATTATACGTTATGTGGCGTTATTGTTTATTATTGAAGACCGGGTACGCGCTATACCTGCGTCGGGAACTGCTGGAGTTGCCGAGGATGGAACCTCGGGCTGGTGAGCCGGGCTCTGACAGCCGCCCACCACAGCGCGTCATAGTGTAGTGATAGTGTAAAAACAAACAAAGAGTGATAAAGTGATAACGGTTGCTATACGGTATCGAATAGTTTATCGGAATATGAATAGCGTTTATAGTGTTAGTACCTGTATGTTTACAATACAGACCGTGTATTATTATGTAACCGAACACACTATAATAACAATGTAGGTAACCTGTGTAACCGAGCTAGATTTAGATATTAATGATTTTTATTTTATGTAACTGTTTTTATTTTTATGTATTGCGTAGACGAATATTTACTTTTATTTTATATAACTTTTTTTATAAACGGAGGTGTACTGTGCCTACCTTGTATCGTATCTTTACCTATATAAATAATGTATCTAATAAATGTAGTTAGTATCAATTGGTGCACTGCAATAAACGCACGTACTTTGGACATCTGCAGTTTCATTGATACTCACCCAATTTAGCTACACGACCATACGTGTACATCTTTCATAACATATACGGCAGATAAAAATAACATGTTCGGTGCACACTGATATACTACACAAAATGCATGCTTGTTTTTAACGCATTTTGTTAATGTGGCATATATAAAGTGTGGGATTTTGCAAAAATGGCATTTTGTGAATGTGGCATTGTGCGCCTAACCGCCAACAGGCAAATCAATTGTTGTATCACTAGTAGATACCCGTGGGGTATCTACTAGTGATACAACAATTGATTTGCCTAGCATATTTCTATGCATATTTTGATTTTCAACATGCTCTTTCTTAGATGTTCGCTCAGATAAGACAGCGCATGTTTTATTTTTTAAACCCGTATATCTTTTTCCATGACAGATTATAGAATTACGCCCATAAAAAATACACTTATTGAAGTGTCACTGTCTGTAGGTATATATATTGTAACGTAATACTACACGTATTGCGTTATAATATCTCGCAGGCGCTTAACGCCAGCTTAGCCAGACATCGTTCGCAATATTACCAAATATGGTCATATTCACTAGCCAAAGGCAGTTGTGAGTCATAGATTTATGCCTATATAAGATGGGTGCGCGTCGTAGAATGGTCACTTTCCCTAGACATCGGAACGCTGCCGCTACACCTCGCGATTATTCTACATTCTACTTCCTATCTACTGTCCCGCTGGGGGTAAGCATATTCTAGTTGTCTGTGTGCCTATATGTTCTGTCTGTAGTATCTGTGTCTCCTAAGCATAACAGCCGATCTAGGGACAGCCTGTTCCTGACCGGTTGTTGTGTATTCTCTATGCTGTTTCCAGTTCTTCCTACGGGCTCACTGCACCTGACGTTCTTCCTACGGGCTCACTGCACCTGACGTTCTTCCTACGGGCTACGTTCTTCCTACGGGCTACAAGCCACGAGCTGCTGGCGCCGTGCCGCTACTAGCCAGCTGCCACCCAAGCCTCCGTTCCTGCCTACGAGCTCCTACAGCCAGGCCACGGACGCCTGAGCCTGACCGCTCGGCCCACATCAGCTGCACCGCCTGAGACCCCGCTCAGCCTGAACCTCGACCACAGAGCTGCCTGCGCAGCGCACCTTGGCCAGCTCATCGGCGACCCTACGAGCAGCTACTCTGCGAGCGTCGGAGAGCAGCAGGAGTCTACACTCCAGCCAGCTCAGGCCAGTGCTTACCTAGTTCGGTCATACTGTATGTAGGCGGTAGTGAGACATAATAAAGAACCTGTTCAGCCTAGCAGTGTTTCTCTCGAACCCCGACATCCTACCTGAGATCCTCCGTCTCAGTGGCGCCCAACTCTATTTGTCTCACTTCCAATTACTGCAGTTGTTCTTGTTTAGGAGGTCAGTCTTTGTAAACGAGGAGGTGCGGACATCAGCGAACTGGTACGTAATATCTAACTTGTGTGTATCTGTGTATTGCTGTCTATCTTTAATTTCTATTCTTGTATACCTATTATGTGTTATCTTACTATTGTCTAATTCAAATTTCAACTACCGATTCCCTACGTAACTGTTCGCAATTTGAAATAACCGTTTTTTATTTTTGCAAGTCACTATCTATTGTCTACATTTTTACACCGAATCGTCGTAGTTTCTTTGTAAAGCAGAACTATTGCACACGGAGGGCTGTAATATACTTACGTTCTTTTCTATCATACTTATTTTATATCATCATGAGCACTATCAAGTACTTCTACTTAATAAAAATGTATTGGCCTACGAGGTCGCTATTCGCGGAGAGGAGCCGGCTACCTCTGTTTTAGGTTTACGGAAGCAGCTACCTAAACTACTCGAGCTGATTCCGAATGACGAAATCCTAGAGTCAGGCCTAGACATAGCAGACGACTTCAAGGGAGCTAGCCTGTCAGTTACCGATTTAGATTCGCGAATCTCTTCCCTTAAGGAGCTATACGACCACAACTTGGCTAAGCGAACTACGGCTTTGCACAACCAGGTCTACCACAGATTGGGCAGATTAGACAAATCCGAACCTAAATTCGGCAAGAAAATATCCGACCTGACTGAACGCTTTCGGATGTTGTCGGCAGAGCTATCTAAGATAGAACACTCGAATGTTCCGTCGGCGGAAGTCGGAGCCACGATGACTTGCACGGATTCAACCCCTGCACAGGCAGCGTCGACTCCGGTAACTGTCCACTGTGAGCATTTGAGGGTTGGCGAACTATCGAAACTCAAATTCGACGGAACAGGCTGCGTTCGTGAATTTCTACAACGCGTGACGGAATTTAGGACGGTTAGAAATCTACCTGCCAATAGATTATTCGATTACGCGTCCGAAATTTTTACTGGTAATGCGTTACACTGGTTTCGCGGTGTTAAAAATTCCATTTCTACATGAGACGAACTAGCTAGTAAACTCACAGCTGATTTTACACCGTACGACTATGATTATAAACTTTTAGCCGAGATTCGTAATCGTACTCAAGGGCAAACTGAGGGTATAATCATCTACTTATCAATTATGTTCCAACTTTTTGCGCGATTGTCACCGAACACGGTACTAACCGAACATGAAAAATTAAATATATTGCTTCACAATATTAGACCGTGTTATTCTACAGTACTAGCTTCATGTACTACGGCTATAGACACTATAGACACTCTAAAAACACTATGTCTAAACTATGAGAGGTTCCAGTGTTTAAGTGCACAATTTCACGAACCTAGTTACCCTACGTCTAACACAGTAGCACCTGATTTAGCTTACATAAATAAAAAGGACACGCACGGTCACTATAATAATTCACAGTACTATAAACCGTCCAAACTAAAAAACTACGCTTCTGTCGCATCTATAAATGTCGAACCGAACGATACACCTGTGCCTAACCCGCAACACTATGATGTCAACATGATATCTAAATCAGCTGTTCCTACAAAAATAACTAATAAGAGGTGTGTATTTTGTCCGCGATGCCGTTCAACTGATCACTCACTAGGGACGTGCAAGCGAGAACGTTATCCGATATGTTTTAAGTGTGGCCTTAGGGATGTCACGTTCGTAAATTGTCCTAACTGTAAAAATAAATTTTTTTCAAAAAACTAATTTACTCGGATCGTAGTTCGTCAAATAAGATGACAAACCCTACCGTTTGTACATCCTCTAAACCTAAATATTTTGACAAAGAAGACTGGAAAAATTGGCTGAACACTCTAAAAGTGTATTTTTCCAGTTATTCTGTGGCTGCGATCCGTGATCAAAAACCTAATACTGATGATTTTCGACCCTATGTTAATGTAACCATTAAGAATCTACCCCTTACTGGTTTACTTGACTCAGGTTCTGCCGTGACTATATTGGGCAATAATTCTCATATAAAAATTATTTCTCAAACTAATCTCCCTTTGAATAAGTGCGACAACCCTACTATATTTTTCGATCGGCGGGTGGTCATCGTTTGACACCGATCGGCTATATCAACCTACCCACCACTTTTGAAAATAAAACTTATAACTTAAAAGCGTACGTAATTCCAGAAGTCACTAGTTCGTTAATTTTAGGTATTGACTTCTGGAAAAGATTTAAATTGTTACCAAATTATATTTACTCTGTCTCTTTAGCTAATAATGACCCCTGTAGTCATTCCTTACCTAATAAACCTAATGCTGCCTTACAATCCTACAATGAGCTTAATGACTACCAAAAACGTTTAGCGGATAAGATGATTAAGCAATTCGAATGTATATCTTCCGAGAAGAAAGGCCTTGGACGTACCCATTTAGTCGAGCATCATATTGATACAGGTGACTCACCGCCAATACGTCAGCGATACTATCGTCTGCCGCCAGAAAAATTGCGTGTTATTATTGAGGAACTAGACGAGATGCTTAAACTTGGAGTCGTAGAACCGTGTGAAAGCCCATGGTCTTCGCCTATCCTATTAACGCCTAAGAAAGATGGTAAACTAAGCTTTTGTTTAGACAGCCGAAAACTAAACTCGGTTACACGTAAGGATGCGTACAAACTACCGTATGTTTCCGAAGTCCTAGATAACCTAAAAAATACTAGATTTCTAAGTAGTATTGATCTATCTAAATCTTTTTGGCAGACGCCTATTCGGAGTAGCGATCGGGACAAGACCGCGTTCTACGTACCTACCCGCGGAACATTCCGATTTGTTACTATGCCGTTCGGCTTAACTAATGCGCCGGCTACGCAACAAAGATTGGTCGATCAATTATTTACAAATAGTCCAGAGTTCGAAAACGCGGTGTTCGTATTCTTAGACGATATTTGTATTATAAGAAAAGATTTTGATCATCACATTCAGCTGTTATCTAAAGTATACGCGAAACTAAAATCAGCTAACTTAACTATTAATTTAGAAAAGTCACATTTCTTTAGAAACGAATTAAAATACTTGGGTTACGTAGTCAATTCTAAAGGACTTCACGTAGATCCTAGTAAGGTGGAAGCAATAATGAACTATCCTGTACCTACAAATAAAAAGGAGGTAAAACGGTTTTTGGGTACCGCGTCTTGGTACCGTAGATTTATACCTAATTTTAGTCCAATTGCAGGGCCTCTAAATAAACTTACTTCTACCAGTAAAAATGCTGCTCCTTTTGTGTGGTCGGAGGAAGCTAACAACTCATTTATTAAACTCAAACACCTGTTATCTACCGCGCCTATTCTATCTTGTCCGGACTATAACAAACCGTTCGAAGTGCACACGGATGCTAGCGACTATGGCGTAGGGGCTTTACTCACACAAACTACTGACGGTGTGGAGTATCCTATAGCTTATATGAGCAAATCCTTGTCTACACAGGAACGTAATTATAGTATTACGGAACGGGAGGCGCTAGCTGTTTTAGTCGCGGTAGAACATTGGCGATGTTACTTAGATAACGGTTTGAAATTCACTGTCTACACAGATCAAATTTAAGCCTTAAAATGGCTTTTAAATTTAAGTAACCCTACGGGTCGCTTAGCGAGATGGGGGGTGCGCCTGTCTTCTTTTAATTTTGATGTGAAACATCGCCGCGGCGTGGATAACGTCATACCCGACGCACTATCGCGGGCAAGTGCCGTGTCGGCTATTGATACTAACACTGATAATGATACTACCGTAACCTCGGATCAGTGGTATAGTACTATCTACAATGGCTGTAAAAACTCACCTACATCTTTTCCTAACTATTCCATCAAAAATGATAAGTTATATCGATATATGGTATCGAAATGTGCACTGCGGAAAGAATTCGAATGGAAAGAGGTTCTACCTACCTCGGATAGATCTACAGCTATTAAAGAAAACCATTCGGAACTCGCTGCGGGTCACTTAGGTATTTTTAAAACGTATAAACGTTTAGCACAGCGTTATTATTGGCCCGGTATGCACGCCGACGTTGTTAAATTTATATCTTCATGTGATACTTGTGTCGCACATAAACATGGTTATGGGACGACCAAAGGTGTGCTCTCGTCCCTTCCAAACAATTAGTATCGACGTTGTTGGACCCCTTCCCTCAACTAGAAAACAAAATAGCTATATTTTTGTTGTTACTTGTTGCTTCAGTAAATATTGTCTTCTCTTTCCCATCAAGCGGGCTACCGCCGAGATTATAACTAACATTCTCGAGGAAAAAGTTTTCTTAACCCATATAGCCCAGCCGTCCCCAAACGAGGACACCTTAATAATTACCCTCAATTTATTAACATTATATATTTGACTTCTTTCTACTTGGAATACTTGAAGGTTAAGAAGTTTGTAACATGTAATTACGTCGGAAAGTGAATAATAATAGTTTACAGTGATTTTACTGTGCATTTTGTGAAGCCATTTCAAGCATTAGAGATTACCAAAAGTAAGTCTTTTATAATTTTTACTTTTTCGTCGAGGATTATTGTTTTTTTTTACGTAAAATACATAAATATATTGTATACTATTGAATATAGTCAAATTTATCGTAAATAGTTTAACAGTCAATAGAAGAAATGTGATTTTATATCAGTGTCCCCAATTGGGGCCAGTGGGCACATCAGAGATATTTTTTTTCGTATTTTTGTCATTAGGTAATTTTTGGAGAAACGATGACTAAGCGAACATTCTGCAGCATCAACGAGTACCATGGGCTTAAAGAAGCACTCCATGATGTGATGCTTGAAGAAGACGATGATGCCATCATAGAATTAGTGACATTACCTCCAGAACCAAGTGTGCTTACCGACGAAGAAGAAGGTGATGAGGATAATATCCAAACTGACGACATGCCGCGTGATATACCAGGTAGAGTGGAAGTGCTTACAGTTCAAGGTGAAGAGGAATGGGATACCAGTGATGAGGAAACTCTTTCAGAAACTTAAAGACGGAAAACTAATATTGAAGCGCCTAGCTGGCGTAAGATCCAGCCAAATTACGACCCATTGGTTCCCAATGAAGGAAATGTGCAAGCGCGTCTCGATAAATTGATAAATGACTTGAAGAATCAAACACCTTTACAAATTTTTGAAAAGATATTTGACGATGAAGTTTTTGTCATGATCCAGCAAGACACGCAGACTTACGCGAAACAATTTATACGGGGCAAGCCTGTACGATTTGGTTACAAAAACTGGATGGTCACAAGTTCAGATGGATACTGTTACGCTTTCGATATTTACTGTGGGAAATCGCCAGGAGCCGACTCTGCAGAGCCTCTGGGAACAAGAATAGTGAAGTAATTGCTTGATAAACTCGGTACAAGTCCCAGAGATGTCGTGTTCTTTGATAACTTCTTCACTAGTTTTGATTTGCTTCGAGAACTACGTAAATCTGGTTTCCGTGCGACGGGTACTGTACGTGAAGGTAGAACTAAAAAGTGCCCACTAGCTGCTGTAAAGGATATGAAAAAGAAAGACCGCGCCGAGTTTGATTACCGTTTCGACAGTGTCAATCAAGTTCTTTTTGTTCGGTGGCTAGATAATAGTGTCTGTACAATGGGGTCAAACTATGATAGCGTCCTTCCTCTAGGAAAAGTAAAACGCTGGCGCGCTGTTAAGAAGAAAAAAGTGGACGTTGATATACCGCATGTTTTTCAAACTTATAATAAAGGTATGGGCGGTGTAGATCAAGCAGATCAGTCTATTTCACTGTACCGCACAGCCATACGTGGGAAAACATGGTGGTGGGTGTTATTTACGTACATGTTGGATCTCGCAGTTGCAAATGCATGGCGCCTCCACCTGCTGACAAATGATACCAAGCTAGATCAGCTTCAGTTTAGGCGCTATTTTGCTCGTCATTACTTGAGACATTCAAAAGGTCAATCTTCGCGACTTCCAGCTTCTGTGGTGCCAAGCTTGCAGCATGACGGAATAGGTCACTTCCCAAAAAACTCCCCAAACAACTGCGATGTGCCGTGTGTCATAGCAAAGCTCGTTGGTAATGCAAAAAGTGTTTAACAACCTTATGCATTGAAAAAATATGCTTCGAACATTTTCACTCCACATGATCCCACCGTCCCCATTTGAGGACGGCGATTTTTTCCAAAGAAAGAAAATGATTTTTACCATTTTTTAATGTTTTCCATTTAATAGTACTGGTATCAACCAATTAATAAAGATTTGCCTTAATTTTCACTGCTAGTTTTCCTTTGGGGCTAAATGGGTTAATACATGGCATACCTTCAACCGTTATTCTAGACAATGGTAAACAATTTGTAAGTGCAACTCTAAAGTCTATGATTAGAAAATATAAAATACCTAACTTGCACTTTACACCGAAATACACTCCGCACGTAAATTCTGTTGAGAGATACAACAAAACCATTGTGACTACTATATCTTCGTTTATCGAAAACGACCATAGAATATGGGATACTTTAATTCCCAAAATTCAATTCGCGCTAAATACTGCGGTTAATGAGGTAACTGGTTATACTCCGAGTTTTTTAGTGTACGGCAGAGAACTAGTAACTTGCGGTTCACACTATATTGATGCCGAGTCAGATGATGTTAATTATATACCTAGGGATTCTTATGCTGAAAATATAGGCTGTCTATCAAGTATTTTCGATAAGGTCCAGTCTCTTTTAATCCAAGCTCACGCTAGAAACTCACACGCATACAACTTACGTCGTAAACCGGCTGAGTTTAACATAGGTGATACCGTATGGAAAAGAACCTACTATCTAAGCGATAAGGACAAATCATTTAGCAAAAAACTGGCTCCCAAGTTTACCAAGTGTACTATTATTGCTAAAAAGTCACCACTAGTATACGAATTAGCGGATTCGTCGGGTAAATCTATTGGCAGTTGGCACATTAAAGATTTAAAACTAATTAACTACACTGATTCCTAACCTAACTAGATTCTTTCATTGTACCTACCTGCAGTTTGAGTTTCATAGTCACTATCTACTTAGCACTGTCTACAGAAGTTCGGAGGACTTAGTTAGACGGATTTTTCTTGTCTAGACACGAAAAATCCTGCTGTACAGAGCGGGGTATTGTAACGTAATACTACACGTATTGCGTTATAATATCTCGCAGGCGCTTAACGCCAGCTTAGCCAGACATCGTTCGCAATATTACCAAATATGGTCATATTCACTAGCCAAAGGCAGTTGTGAGTCATAGATTTATGCCTATATAAGATGGGTGCGCGTCGTAGAATGGTCACTTTCCCTAGACATCGGAACGCTGCCGCTACACCTCGCGATTATTCTACATTCTACTTCCTATCTACTGTCCCGCTGGGGGTAAGCATATTCTAGTTGTCTGTGTGCCTATATGTTCTGTCTGTAGTATCTGTGTCTCCTAAGCATAACAGCCGATCTAGGGACAGCCTGTTCCTGACCGGTTGTTGTGTATTCTCTATGCTGTTTCCAGTTCTTCCTACGGGCTCACTGCACCTGACGTTCTTCCTACGGGCTCACTGCACCTGACGTTCTTCCTACGGGCTACGTTCTTCCTACGGGCTACAAGCCACGAGCTGCTGGCGCCGTGCCGCTACTAGCCAGCTGCCACCCAAGCCTCCGTTCCTGCCTACGAGCTCCTACAGCCAGGCCACGGACGCCTGAGCCTGACCGCTCGGCCCACATCGGCTGCACCGCCTGAGACCCCGCTCAGCCTGAACCTCGACCACAGAGCTGCCTGCGCAGCGCACCTTGGCCAGCTCATCGGCGACCCTACGAGCAGCTACTCTGCGAGCGTCGGAGAGCAGCAGGAGTCTACACTCCAGCCAGCTCAGGCCAGTGCTTACCTAGTTCGGTCATACTGTATGTAAGCGGTAGTGAGACATAATAAAGAACCTGTTCAGCCTAGCAGTGTTTCTCTCGAACCCCGACATCCTACCTGAGATCCTCCGTTTCAATATATATTATATAAAATTCTTGCGTTACTGACTGACTGACAGACAAGCTATCGCCAAAACTACTGGGAGCAAGAAGCTGAAATTGGGCATGTTTTTCCCTTGGTGACTATCAGAGTGCACTAAGAAGAAATTTCCCGAAATTCCCACGTGATCCGGAAGAAACAGTTAATGTGCGGGCGTAGCTGCGGGCTCGCTCTATTTTGATATAGGTCTCAAGATGTTACAACACTTGGGACGAAACCACCCATTCTCCTTTGAGGGACTTGCCGATCACCCATTGTAGACCTTCTTTACTGTAAGAAACAAATAAAACATCTAAATAGTATATCCACTAAGTTAATCAATAACTGTGCAGAATAACTACGAAAAAACAATGAAATTAATTTTGATATTAAGAAAAAAATACTTAGACGAACGGGCGCGCGATGAGCAAAATGCCGCGCTTCACGATGCACCACTCACAAACCCGTCACCACGCAATCGTGGCGGCGCTGAAGAGCGCGGGAGTTGCGTCAGGAGAGAGGGGATGAAATAGGAAGGTACTGAGAAGCTTGTAGTGACACAGTTTAGCTAACGTTGAAATTAAGAGCAATGAATTTATGAGTGAGCAAAATGCTCATAGCGCGCCTTCTCACGGGTTAAGCATGGTATGTCGATCAACCATTGATGCTAAGTTAACCAACATGGGACTAATGCTATCGAGTTCATATTTTCTTCTATGTGAGGCCATCTCTGGTATCGGAGTTTCTCCCAAAGGCCTCCTTGGGCCATACCACTCGAGTTACTTCAACTTTTTCAGGTCGATGCAATTTTGTTGAACAAGATCTTATCAGCAATATTAACTTTTTATAAATGCTCAACTAGATTTTTTTGGCAAGTAGTCTCTTATCATCAGGCGATCCGTGTTCTTGTTTGCCTCCTATTTCGTAAGAAAACACGTGTAGACATTAAAAATAAACAATATAATCAACTATAACCCATGTACAGTATTTTGATATTAAGGTATTTTATATATGGATATCCCACTTTTCCATTTATTGTGCATAGCATTACAGTAACCCTTTGACATAATTATTATCACCATGTCCGTAATAACCGCCACGTAACACTGGACAATAAATCATGAGTCCGCTGCGCGTCCTGACACGTCGATAACACGCAATGCTCACGTCCCGATTGATGGACGAATGTTTACGTTACAACACAATTGCACTTTTAATGTTATGAATTTATTTTAAGGCTAACTAAATAAAATACGGCGTCAAAACAACAAACAGATGACGTCAAATAACGAAAGATTCGTCACCGTCGTGACGACCGTTTAAATTGCCAATGAAATTATAAAAAAAAACTAGAGGACGCCAGCAGCTACGCCTGCATGTTTTTTAAATTTACCCGTTTTGGCCGATCCCGTGGGAATTTCGGGAAATCCCTTCTAAAAAAAAAAAAATCTACCTAGAACACACAGACCGCGCCTAAAACATCGGCGTAACGGCCCGGCCACAGCCTGCAGCGGCGGCGGCGACAGCGACGAGCGATTTCGGTGTTAAGGCCTATTCAAACCTGAGCGATATTCGCTTCCGCTGTGGGTAGAGGTACATACCGCGCGGCTTTCGCTCAGGTATTTGGTATCAAGTACCGCGGCTAGAGCGACCTAAATTTCTTACCTCTCTGAGCGAAAGTCGACTACCGCGCGTTATTCTAACCACAAGGATAGCGAATACCGCTTAGGTATGAACAGTAATATTACCGCATACCCACTGGGTTTTCTCTGCCGCAGACGGTAGCGAATACCGCTTAGGTCTGAACAGGCCTTTACATGGCGCGTTTATTCTAAGGCGACATCGGTCGCCGCGGTATAGCAAAGCGCGTCATGTACATCGAAAACGCTCGCCGCTGTCGCCGCCGCTGTAGGTTGTGGCCGGACAGTAATAGCGCTTGAATATAGAGTACGATTTAATTTTCAATAATAGGGTGATTACCGAACAGGTTGGGAAACATTAACGGCAATATTGCCTAATAAAAGTGTTATTGTGCTTGAAAAGCAGTGATTTTGTTCGTACTGCGAATTTTACGTCTACGACTACAAGTTTACGTTTCTATGTATGAAAATAACGTGTTATTTTAGATACCCAAGTTGGATAATTAACACAATTAAATAATCCTTTCGTAACGTTGAAAATAGAAGATAAATGCCTTTGAAATGCGTGAGTGTTACTTAACCTTTTTATTAACACGCTTTTATTAGGTCGTTGTGTATGTAAATAACTATGTAAATCTAAGCTAACTAATTTAACCATCTTCCAAGGGTCGTAGCATAATGAAAATTGGCAGCTGTATGAAGTTTTGATGACAATACAAGAATATGGTACTGTCAAACTGATCTGATGATGGAGCCGGATGATATGAACTGGAACTTCATGATGGAAAATCGTATCATAGCTGTTTTGGATTTCTTAGAAAAGTGTAATGAACTTTGGCTACGATTAGGTTTCAAGGTCTGATGATGAAGCCGGAAGATAGGCACTGGCATTCCATGATGGAATATCGTATCACAGTCGTATTTGCACTTGTGAGAAAGGCAATCCAAAAGTAATGGACTTTGAACACGATCAGGTTTCAAGGTTATAACAAACAATTATATATTGTAGACCACGCAGTGGTGTAGTTAAGGTCCCGTACTTTTGCGGCTGGACAGGCGCATGTGGCCCTGAGTAGAGTAAAATCACTTAGTGGTCTCCGGATTGAAGAGCTAGATTATTATAAGCTGACAGATAAAACACCATGTAATACAGACGCACAGGTGGAGATTGAGAGGATGCGGGCTCATTCGCCTACTTAAAATAAATGTATAAATGTTAAAAATATTTCATTATCAAAGACCAAAAAGTATAAAATAAATTAATAGTTTAAAAAAACAATAGAAAAACCCACTTTTATAAATGCACGTAAAAACAAAAAATAAATTATGGATCGTTCAAGTTGTCTCTATTTCTTGGCTGAAGTGTAAACTATGTGCTTTTAATTATAATATTTGATTGTAATAGCGTGGGGAGCTGGAACGGGAAAGACTTTATTGTTAATAAATACTAATACTACCTTCCTAGCGGAAGCTGCATGAGCTCACAAGAGCATAGTATGAATGCCGCCAAAGAGTTACCAAAGGGAGCCAAAGATATCTCGTCCACTAACAAGAACTCTACAATTTTCCAATGTTGACTCATTACCCTCATGTACTTAATTTCCTGAAAATAAATTAAAAATGTCGGTGAATGTCGTCTTGCTCGCTGATGGCGCAAGTTTCGTCTCAGTTCGACAAACTGGTACTTTAGAGCGCCAATCTGTATAACCTGCTTCCCGTAACATTTTTCACTTGATTTTTGAACAAGTTAAACAAGAACCTCTTTCCTGTTCCAGCGCTCCACGCTTTTACAATCCAATATTATAATTATAAGCACATAGTCTACATTTCAGCCCAGAAATAGAGACAACTTGAACGATCTATAATTTATTTTTTGTTTTTACGTGCATTTATAAAAGCATGTTTTTCTAGTGCTTTTTAAACTATTCATTTATTTAATCTAGTAAAGCTTAAGAGTTTGTTTGTTGAACGCGCTAATCTTAAGAACTACTGGTTGGATTTAAATAATTATTTTTGTGATGGATTGTAAAACCGCGGAGCCACAGATACGGAGTAATTAGCCCTAAATAACGCGGGTCTAACCGCGGCCTCATCTAGTTATTTACAAATCGCGAAAGTTTTAAAGTTCTTATAGAATTCAAATAGGTACTATTGGTAATACTATGCGCACAGTAAAGTGGACACATACAACAGTCTATCAAGAAACATTTGGCAGACGATATAGAAAATATACCTAATCAAACGACTAGATAAGGCAACAATATTCTCCGAAAAGTTGAACATATTGAATATTTGAGACATGATTGAATTACACTAAAGCAATGCTATGTACCCACAATCAATGTTTAAGCCTATATCAAATATTTTATCTAATGAAAAGCAAGTACCTGAGAAGCAAGTATCCTGTATTCAGCCTCCACAAAATATCAAATATGCCATTAGCAGGATTAAGCCACTCAAAAATCTTGTGTAATCCAGCAGAACCCGTTAACACTCGCCCGCACGTATAAATTATGTAGCATTCAATACTAGTGCATGAACAAGAGAATTTTAAATCCGGCTATCCGTAGCGAACCGGATCTAAAAGTTCAATAGTAAAGAGGTCGACCCCATTCGAGCCGTACTCCACCCATGCACTGTACTTAATAGATATAATTAATTAAACTTTGTTAGTGTTCCATTTCTGTGCAGAAAATTCTGCTGAATTCATTAATTTATTAGAATAATCTTTGTAATACTTTTATCTTCTTTCGTCCCGATGGCTCTCTTAGATTATTTATCGATTTAATAATTGTGTAAAACTTTATTATATGCAGAGTATACAAGCGCTCTCTCGCACAATAACCTCCCAGTGTACCTTAGAGTGGGGCAGCGAGACAATAAGTCAATGAAACGTGTAAAGCTAAAAACAGTGCCATCTATATGCTATAATACGAAAATGTGTGTGTGTATGTATGTCCTTCTTTCACACTTTTGGTGAGTTCGTAAAGGCCAAATCACCCTCGGATTTGTAGTGACTCTTACAAGCTTTCCCTTCTTGGTTAACGTGTAAATCATGCAAGCTGGATTGGAAAAACTTGTCCTTAGTTTGTTAAAAAATAACTAAACACAAATTTAACTTGGGTGTGTACGCAGCCAACTTAAATTCACTAGCTCCAAAAAGACAGCGATGTGCGCCATGCATTTGAATGTGAAACCCTCTTCGAAGCAATTTTTAAATCTAGCTTTTATGTAATACTAGAGTTTGTCGGCTAATAAGTTATCGTGGTAGAACACACCACTCTCCAGCCGCTTAACTATCTTCAGATTCAAAAATCTTACCATAGCATCGCTCAGTTGCCTCGTGAAAGTAGGACAAGCAAACATACTTTCGGATTTATAATATTGTATGGATATCCATAGAACTCTACCTATACTTGTATACGTAATATATCTGAATATATACGTTTATTATGACAACTGGTTTCCGATTCCAAACCAGGTATGATAACATATTACAGTCGAACGATCTGCAGAATTAATTACTTGATTTGATTGACTTGTACTAGCATGCTGTGTTAATTCGTAGGCAAATATAGGGTAATTTCAATTTTTCAATTTTCAATTTATTTATTTAATTACGTACATACACAATACATATATTATACACGCATCACCATCTAGTCCCAAACTAAGCAGAGCTTGTGCTATGGGTACTAGACAATGGGTTGACATACATATTTTTATTAAGATACATACATACCTTACATACTAACATACATACAATATAAAATTTTTGTTAATAAATATACTTATATACTATGTTAATATTGCTTCACTTACGGCCACGATAATGTTGTGCGTTCTTGTGGCACTTGTCCGCGGAAGCGATGGAAAACCACACCTTTCGGCCAAAAGTCCTCCTTCATAATAACAGGCAGAAAGCACGTCGGGATCCGCACCACAAACGCCTTGAAGTTGACGTTGCGTCGCGACTCCAGCAGCTGTACTCTCGGCATGTAGTTCGACTTTTGGCGCACGTACTCCGCGATGTCCTCCGCCTTAGTGGCGTAATGCAGGCGAGAGATGTACACGGGTGTGTTCGGCGCGGCAGCGCGCAGGGTTGCTCCAGGCTCCACAGGAGCCGTGCCGCAACAGTTCTCGACGGTCTTCGGACGACGCTTCCTCCTCTGCACCATCACAAAACCATCATTTGCTACGTCAGCGTGTTTTTTCGCCTTTTCCGGTTTGGACTTCGTAGCTATAGGGGTGCTCGCAGTTTCCTGCTGAGCCTTTATTGATTTAGGTCGCGCGGCGATACACGGAAAAGTCGCGGGGACGGGGGCAGGGCTGCGGGGCGCTTGTGTAGCACACTCAGCAGTCACAATATTACGCGGCGACAGAACTGCTGACGCGAAGCTTGCGACCGATGTATTGACGCATGCACCTCGGCGCGTGTTGATGTTACTACGCGCCGATGACCCACTTAAACTGACAACCTTACGTAAGTCGTTTAACTCCGTACGCAAGAGTGCGACTGTATCTTCAGACGTCTCCAACTTCTTGTGTACATCCGCTAAACTTGCCTTAAGAAAAACTATGTCCTTCAAAAGGCTTGTAACATCGACGTGGTCGAAAGTGACAGGAGGTAACTTGTTTAAGTCCCTCGCTACAAATGTCAGCACATCGTCAGGATCGGCCTCTTTGAGCAGCGTGATGATGTCTTGTAGGCTTTTCTTTGTCCCGTCACGCCTGCGGGACACCATCTGGTCACATTTATTTAGCGGTTTGTATACAAGCAGCTTGGCAGCCGCAATATCCTCCTCGCTGAAGTTCGTTGCACAGATCTGGATAGCCAACACTTCGTCCACGACATCCAGCTTCTGCTGCAACGCCAGCAGCTCGTTCACCACAAGTTTATCACTCATGGCGATAAAAATTGCGCGCGTCGGATCGCGCCGCGCGAAACAATAATATAAAATTTATTTACGCGACACACGTCCGCCTTAGAGCGCAGTCAGACTTGTGTAGTGAGAATGAGATGAGAGAATTAGATTAGGTGAGAATTAGATGCTGGGATGGATTGTTCAGACGATAGCAATACGGTATGTAATCATTAGTGCTGTTGACGGTTAGGACAATGGGATGACGATTGTTCAGACACAAGTGGAAACAAGGCAACGCTTCTCTCTGGCGAGAGGACATAATAGGAAATGCACGATTTGGAAAAAAGTGCATGTCATTACACGAACACGAACAGTACACGAACTTCTTTTTCAAAATTTAATAAAAAAGAAACATTTTTCTTTTTTATTAATAGAGCGACATGCCTATTTTGCCTATTATGATGATGATAAATCTTACACATATTATTATTGATTGAACTTAGATTTTAATCAATAAAAATACGAACATTTATAGTCAATTTGTAATAGAATACATTTACACAAGGTGATTTTTAGACACAAGAACAATTTTTTTTTGAGACTTTGCCAAAATCGCTGATAAAACAGCAGTTCTATACATTTAGGCAAGGATCAAGTTCAATTTTTAAGACAAGAAAGACGACTGTGTGTAATTTGTGCTAAATTCTATATTATAATGTTTATTGGAGCCAAATTCTGTATTATTTCTAAAGTACTACATTTTGGTGTGCAATAAAGTGTCCAGTTATCAGTGTTTTCAATGTTCATAAAAGAACGAAAATATTTCTGCAATACGCGAGAACCTTTCTTTATGAATAAAACGGTAGATCCCCAAATATGACACCTCTTCACAAACCTTTATAGACGCAAAAGGGTCACAGGTAGAATTAAAAGCCGAAACTTATTTAATGTGTTGCGGTCTATGCAAACTACTTACGAAGCTCAATAATTCACGGTCCGTCTTACTTGCAGATCTATGATTAAATCTCTTATGCACACCGCACACTAATCCCACAAGTGGGCGAATCTGGGAAGTCGTAAACGCCGTTATGATTTTAGTAGGGCGAAGTAATTAAAACACATGTTGTGAAGCAAAGCGGCGCAGACGTGATTTGCGTGCATGTGTGAGTCGTCCATAACGAGTTGCTGCTTGTGAATTGTTATACGAAAGTGATTGGGCGATATATATATTATATAGTGATATTGTGCAGTTGTATTTATGTTTCTAATTATAGGCATGCTAGTTACAGTCACTTCAATTTAATGGAAATGCAGTGCAGGCTTCTCAGCGATCAAATCATCACACAAACTTGGCTTTGCCACACATAATTTTCTTTAGAATTAATTGGCTTACTTAATTTTCTATTACTAGAAAGTAAACAATATTTTGTTCGAAGCGGACGTTACAGAACTTATTTTCTCCCTAAGAAGCCTCTGGAGATAAAATTATTTTCACTGGTCGGACGGGGAGTGATCAATTGACTAGCAATCTACGTAAACAGAAATCATCACGCTCTCCAACACACAAAACGACGGCAAGGGGGTGCTAACTCCCTCTTCCATTCTGCTTGTAATCTACCCAGTTAAAATATTTAAGATAAAACTCACATAAAACACGCTCTTAATACTGCAACTATTAAAAATAAATGCCATAACCTTTCTCATAATTACTTCTTATTTGACCTCACCTCACGACCTCAAAACAAAGGCTGTGACTGAATTATACCACGTACATCACAAAGTTAGGCACAGAGCAGCAAACATTTAATTAAATTATGTTTATTCTCTTTAGGCCAAGTCTGCTTTTCAAGAACTATCCACAATCGCTGCACACTTCTTTTACAAAGTTAAATTAAAAAAAACCTGACCTCTATTACGAGTATGTGTTATGAGTAGTTTACGAAACGTTTGTAACTAGGTGTAGTTTAAAATGTGTATAAACGCATTGCCCACTTTGAACTACCAGGCGGATGCGCGCACATTTCTTTTTTTTTAACTTTTCTTCCCGATCCCGTGCGGATTTCCTTCTTAGCCCTACAGATACAAAAAATATATAAATTTCAGCAATACTACAAATTTCAGCTTCTTGCGCCGTATAGTTTTGTCAGTAATGCAAGAATAATTATAACAGATAACTTGCACCATTAAAGTTATTAGAACTTCAATATAACGTTAGAAAGGGGTTTTACAAACGGTGACGACTCGACTACAACTGCAAATCTATATTTGACCGACATGTCTTTTTCAGCTCTGGGTGCCAGGACTAGGCTACAATCCTACATCTTGCTGTCCTTTAAGCTACCTACCCTGCTTGATACCGTAGGAAATAGTGTAGAAATGAGGTTTCCGGCGACTGGGACCGCAATTAACTGGGACCGCGGTCCCAGTTGCCGGATTTGTAAAAGATAAATAATTTTCTTCCAGCAACTGGGACCATTCATAGATGACATAAATAAATCTATTGTTCAAGCCAAAATCGGTACAGTCAAACGAAAAAATCTCTAAATGATTTATATAATTATCATTGACTCGTTCTAGACATGATTTTATCCTATGCGCTTAGTAATAGATTAAGCTAGCCCGTTTTTACATAATTCACATATACAGGTAAACACACACAAAAGGAATAGTATTGTATGATTGTATAATACTATCCCTCTCTAACTCGAGTCTGTTTTGCCTGTCGATTTCAAAGTCAGGTAGCCCCCTTTTGTTATAAACGGGCAACTTTGCAACGCCCGATGACTGGCTCGCCCAATCACTGACAAGAAGCTTATCAGTTTAAGAAAGTCAAGTTTTGCATCAGAGTGTCATATTAGATCATTGTAAGATACTGCGCTGAATGTTTGTTGTAAATTGTGTGATGTGAGTGGTGGTGTAGTGACTTCATTTAAATAGATAGATAGATAGAAAATTCTTTATTGTACACCATATAGAATACAAATGCTACATATAATGTTATACAATTTTACAAATGTACAATAGGCGGCCTTATCGCTATAAGCAATTTCTTCCAGGCAACCTTGGGATGGACTAGAAGAGATCAGATAAATAAAAACAGTGGTGCAGTCATAAAACGAAGTAAGGATCCATATATACATACATAAGTACATCAAAATAGTATATCACAAGTACATAAATAGATAAATACATGAATACATAAGTACATAAATACATCAATACATAAATATATAAATACATAAATAAATATAGTATACATATAGCTATACAAAATACATAGATACATTGAACTGAATAGAATATAATTTAATAGTCTTCAAGTATGTAAAACATTTTTTTATTAATTAATTTATAAACAAAACAAGCTAGTAAGGGTGTTTAACGACATGGTTACAAATATTTTTACTTTAGAGCGCTTCTCATCTTTGATGTGACTTTTTAATATCACAAAAAAAAACGAATATTAAGATTATCTGATAGTTAATAATTTGCTTTTTCAATTTTAGAATTATCAAAATGGATGAAATAAGTCCTTCAACTTCAACATAAAAATCCCAGTTGCGCAAGTGTTTGAAAATAATATGGAAGTTCTCAAAGACGAGGGATTACATTTTGTTACACAATTACCACATTTTCACAACATAGAAAAGCGGCTCTACAAAAAAAGAAACGATGCAATTGGAGCCAATAAAGTCACTTTTCACAAAGCTGCCGACGTCGAAATACCAAAAACGTACCAAAATTTGTTGCTTGCTGACTGTAGAGTGCAGAAAAAGCGCGTAATTGTATTTGCAAGTGAAGATGAAAAAATATTTTAAACCGTGCAAACATTTCTATATTGATGGCACGTTTAAAATTTGTATTAAGTCATTTTATCAACTCTGTACTATACATGCAGATGTTGGAAGTAATGAAGACTACGTAAATGTTGTTCCAGTAGCTTACGCACTTCTACCTGATAAAAAGACATCTACGTATAAGTTGCTTTTTGAACTCATAAAAAGCCAGATACCCGAATGGGAGCCGGCTGTAATGACCATGTACTTCGAAGTTTTATCAATACAAGCGGTCAAACATTTTTTCCCAGGTGTGAAAATAGTTGGTTGCTTTTATCACTTTAACAAAAGTTTGTGGCGTAAAGCGAAGGAATTGGGCGTCGACAAAACTCAACCAGGAAAAGATCATGTTAAGCTATGTTCGGCTCTTTCCCATCTCCCACTAGATATGGTCGACGATGGCTGGTTGTATGTCATGGAAGAATCGCCAATTAGTGCAGAGATTACAAATTTTAATGACTACTTTGTACAAACATGGCTAGAAAATTCAACACTCGCAGGTACATTTACTAATTATGGGGAATTAAACAAAACAAATAATGCTGTCGAGCAATGGAATAGTCACATTAGAAAGTACATCAAACCAAAGCCAAACATCGCCCAGTTGCTGCAAGGACTCCTAAAAGATATAAAACACTATTCTGCAGCATTAAAAATTCTAAAGGTATCCAAATATCGAAAAGGAGGCATTCTTCAATTGCTAAGATGAAAAAAATTCAAAATTCTGTTAATGACTTACTTAATTATAAAATAAGTATCGGCTATTTTTTGGAGAGATTACGATAAATATAATATATTATATAAATATTGACTCCGAATATAACAGGTTTCAAGTTATTATAATATGACTGATTTTGTGAAGCCATGACGGCCATTTTAAAGTAATTGTGATTTATGTTATTTTTGTTTAATGTTTCACTGCTTCGTTAGTCTCACGGCATAAATATGCGCGTGGGATTGGGAGGTCTCGGGTTCGATTCCCGGGTCGGGCAAAGTGTTATTGGGTTTTTCCGTTAGGAAATTCTCAGTAGCAGCACGGAGTCTAGTAATGTGCCCGGTACGGCAATAGGCTCGCCCCCTATTACGTGGGACCTAAATTCATGGCGAAATGTGGATATAATATTACACCTCTGCCTACTCCTTCGGGGATACAGGCGTGAGTCTATAAATACAAAAATTAAAAAATAAATGTTTATGGTACTACTTAAAGACTGATTTTGTGATAAATAATTACTTTCATTGTTAATTGTTGATTATTATTATAAGCACGATGTATATGAATATTTTTATTAAGTATATTTTAAATAACAGAACAGTGGTCATAGGTTGTTTTAAATTTATAACATTATTTTTATATTTTAACACAGTTAAGGCTAATTTTGTGATAATTATTGACTGATTTTGTGTGAAGCCATAGCGGTCATTTTAAACTAATTGTGATTGACATAGATAGTACCTACTTTTATTAATTTTTTGAGATTTATGTTTCTTTTTTTAAATTATATTTACGGTACCACTAAAAGGCTGATTTTGTGATAAATCATTACAGTCTGATTGTTAATTGTATGGAAATTGTTAATTATTTATAATTATAAGCACGAATTATGTGATTTATTTGTTGATTATTGTAAGCACGATTTATGTGATTTTTTTCTGTTCATTATTGTTAGCATGATATAAATGTATGTTTTTATTACGAAAGTTTTACATAACAGAACTGTAGTCAAAGGCTGTTTTTTATATCAATAAATGATATTTTTAAATCAAAAGGGCTTTTTCTTCAATTATAACATCCAATTTTTTTTGAGAAGAATATTATTTATCTTTTACAAATCCGGCAACTGGGACCGCGGTCCTAGTTAATTGCGGTCCCAGTCGCCGGAAACCTCGTAGAAGTCACCAAAATTTCTATTTGACTCCTTTGTGCCTGCCAATGGTCATTGTATCATTTTTTTGTAATCCGAAGAGCACTAATCTGTTGCCTAAGATTTTCAGTAGAGAGTTAGGTACATTTCCTGTAAATTCAGTGATATCCCAGTTTTAAAGTAAAATATAATGGATTTCTCTCACAATAATACTAACATAGTTTTTCGTAAACTACTACAGGGAACCAATGGTAATCACATTCGAAATAAAAACAACGTTATGTATTTAAAAGTTGGAGTGACTGTAGTAGTCAACAAACACTGCCAACAGCTACCAAAACACGTTACAGTTTAAATGTACGCTTCAACTAACATCGAAAGTTGTTGTCCTTGTTTAGGTAATTTACTTTTTCTTAACGTTTTTCTATTGTATTATTTTGTTTGGAGATTTTCACGCCAGATAAATAAAAGAGACAGATCAGTAATCCCTTTGTACTCAAGGCTTTCACAGTGTAGTGAACTGCTCATAATACCTCTTCAAACTATTGTTTTTATTGAGTAACGAGGTGTGTCAGTGACATTTTCCGATTATTATATAAAGATTATAAGAAAATCATACTTTCCCTATTGGAACTGTATTTCTTTAACAATATTTATTAGGATTTCAAATAATAGCTAGTAATATATGAATTCAAACTTACTTGGTCTATATTAGTAGTATATTGTCTTTCAGGATTAATACCACGTGTCTTTGCTTTGAGTATTCGCACTTGTAGTACCTACATACTATGTACTGCTATCAGTAATGATCGTGGCGCTTGCAATAGTGCCGAAACATCGGATACTCGAAACAAACGTATGTATGTAGTAAAGTATATATCCCGAAAGACAATATACAACTAATAGTAAGTAAATAGGTAACATGTGCTATCTATAGGTACAGCCACGAAAAAGTCGGTCTAGCTCTTTCAGAGATTAGCCGCCATAAACAGACAGCTACACAAGAAAATATAAGTCGGTTTTATGATTACAACAATAATAAATAATTTCACAAGCATTCAGTAAAAAGCTGTTATTTTAATATTACAAAAAAAAATACTTTAAAAAAGGCCAACATTTTAAAACCAATATAAATAAAACATCTTTCAAACAAACACTGCCAACAGCTACCAAAACACGTTACAGTTTAAATGTACGCTTCAACTAACATCGAAAGTTGTTGTCCTTGTTTAGGTAATTTACTTTTTCTTAACGTTTTTCTATTGTATTATTTTGTTTGGAGATTTTCACGCCAGATAAATAAAAGAGACAGATCAGTAATCCCTTTGTACTCAAGGCTTTCACAGTGTAGTGAACTGCTCATAATACCTCTTCAAACTATTGTTTTTATTGAGTAACGAGGTGTGTCAGTGACATTTTCCGATTATTATATAAAGATTATAAGAAAATCATACTTTCCCTATTGGAACTGTATTTCTTTAACAATATTTATTAGGATTTCAAATAATAGCTAGTAATATATGAATTCAAACTTACTTGGTCTATATTAGTAGTATATTGTCTTTCAGGATTAATACCACGTGTCTTTGCTTTGAGTATTCGCACTTGTAGTACCTACATACTATGTACTGCTATCAGTAATGATCGTGGCGCTTGCAATAGTGCCGAAACATCGGATACTCGAAACAAACGTATGTATGTAGTAAAGTATATATCCCGAAAGACAATATACAACTAATAGTAAGTAAATAGGTAACATGTGCTATCTATAGGTACAGCCACGAAAAAGTCGGTCTAGCTCTTTCAGAGATTAGCCGCCATAAACAGACAGCTACACAAGAAAATATAAGTCGGTTTTATGATTACAACAATAATAAATAATTTCACAAGCATTCAGTAAAAAGCTGTTATTTTAATATTACAAAAAAAATACTTTAAAAAAGGCCAACATTTTAAAACCAATATAAATAAAACATCTTTCAAACAAACACTGCCAACAGCTACCAAAACACGTTACAGTTTAAATGTACGCTTCAACTAACATCTGAAACTTACATTGTTCGAAATAAGGCTTCTTAACACGGGAACAATAAACAATTGATTACAACTGGAACAAGTTTACCAACTTGGTTCCACATGGTCATTAAGACGTGCATCTTAACATTTTACTGTTTGTACGTGACCGACGAGTGAACAAAACTTGAATAGTTAGTCCACTAATATTGAGAATTAGTTCAACAGCCGAATTTGTGGTACAATTCTGGTCAGAGATATTTAAAAGGCAAGTGCCAGATTCAAAATCAGCGTATTTAGCAAATACAATTCGATCCCTATTTTATCTTCCTTTGGAAAGGAATATAAAAAACCCTTATAGGTGGCAGCCTTCCTAATTTCAGCATCAATCAGCGGGGGGCTTTAGTTTTTTAACTTTTATCATTTAAACTATTTTGGTGTTAAATCACTGTGCTTTTATACTATTTACTTGCAAAAGCTAAATTGTAAATTTTTTTAGCACATGATTTTTTGTCCACTAGAGGGTGCCACTTTAAATTTGAGCAATATTTTGGAGATGTGCATGTGACGCCCTTTCAAATCCTATCAAACACCATGTGTTTATCTCTTTTTTTTTTAACACAACACTTTTTTGGCTCTAGAGAGCGCCACATTGAGTTTTATGACACTTCACGTAGCCTATGTTCAGCGGACGATCAAGACAGTTCTAACAACACCTCATTTGTCGAGTTCCGATAAGTAGCTTAGGAGCTATGAGGGAACAGATGAACATACACACGTACATAGCCTGTCAATATCATAACCCTCCGTTGACTTTGCCGTAGTCGGGTAATAAAAAAACACCTTAGTAAGTGACTACATCACAAAACGGTCCCATTCTCCAAACTTCGTGATTCTAGCTTCAATAGTTTAGGCTCTACGGTGATAAGTCAGTCAGCACAAACAATATTTTATATACCTCGCTAGGTATATGATGATTAAAACCCGTGAGTTTTAGCTTTGGTGCCCCAGTTTTACTAAACATAGCTGACCTTTGACAATAATAGCAAAACTAAAAGAGAATGAGAGTACCAAGATCAGTCGAACCAACACTGATAACACTCTATCACATTCTAACATCAGGGCTAACTACAAAACTACATGTTTTTCGGATTTGATTCCATTATTCCTAAGGATCAAGTTTATCTTACTAAGAGAACCTTTTTAAAAACTTATTATGCGCTTTTCCCGGCTTGAGAGTTGCACCAGAGGTCTCATGTAAACGCAAGATTTTTTGCAAGGCCAACAAGCTAGTACTCAATAATACATGGTCAGTGGTATACTGGTCTTCATATTAATTTAGTTTAACGCCATCGTCATAACATTGCCTTCTCGCCAGTTCATACAAACATGCCATACATTGAGCATAAAAATGTGCTTAAATAATCTGTAGAATTGAATTCTCTCATTCTCAATTGGATTCTGTGTGCATATTTATTGATGCGGTAAAAAGTAGATCAAACATTGTATGATTTAGTCGTCAAAGTATACAAATGTGAAGTTAAGAGCGATTTCAAATCACATTTCTTATCGTTTATTATGTCTCGTAGTTATAATAATAATATGCAACATTTCCATTCTACTTTTTTCTCGATTTAAAATAAAAATCTATACCAACGGTTGATTTACAGTTAATGACCCGTTCCCAAAACAGAAAAAGCTTCTTGTAATTTGAAACGTGTTGCTAGTAAGCACATTTGATTGAGATACTAGTCAATTTACAGTTAAACAATTTACTTAAAAGCTTCATACAGTTAAGATATTATTAATTATACGGTTTATTTTGGTTTAACTACTATTAAATTAAAAACGAAACCCAAATAAATAAATGTAAAACTTTAAAAGAAAATAAGAGGAGATAAGACACCTAAAATAATATTCGTTTAATTCTAGCGTTACATTTCCGTATACGCATTTACGAGTATATTAGACAAATATCACTCACGTGGCGGAGTTTAAAGGGCCTCTGGAGGGAAGTACTCTTACTAATAATATATTCAACGTCACCGCTCATGACAATTGTGGACGATAATAATATGTATTTGACCCTGTCATCACTTGAATATTCCTTAGTAACATACCTTAGCTATTAACATAATGAAGACACAAAAATAAAAGCTCTTCACAAATTATGCGATAGTACTCGAACTTAGGCACTGATTTAGCGAGTTATGCAGGAACATTGCCAACTATGCACCCGTGTGCCTCAACGATCGGCAAGCGATTCTCAACGATCTCTTGAAGTTAACCGAATTCCTGAGATCACTTCGTCAATACTTTGTACAATACAGTGCCGAAACTCGAGCCTAGCCCTCAAGGTTAAGCTTACTATCGCATTACCTCCGGCCGGCCGCCTGGGTATAAAACTAACAAAACATCGAAAGACGGTACGTGATCTAATTAAAAATTTCCCCTCGTGAGTCCACAAAGTAACCTTTTTAGCTGAAAAGAAAACTTGTACTAACAGAGATAAGAGGGAAGTTAGGTGGCGTGGTACGCCCATGGTAAACGCGCGGCTGGCGTGAGACGCCCACATCATGCCAGCGCCGCGGCGTGGCGCCTATCGCGCGCCAATCGCGCTGACAGCGACGCCTACGCAGATCCACTGATACACCACGCCGCTCGCTCTACACTCTATGGTTCTATACTACAACACGTCCCACTAGTTTCAACTCCGCCACACCGCTGCAACCGTTACTCTTTTAAATTAGATTGGCGCGCTCGTTAATCAGCGTATAAAAGCTAAGTTTACAATAGAAGCTCGCTCACCCGCTCGCCGCGTGCCCCTTATACCTGCTTTTGTACAAACTTCATTCTTTCGACGATAAATTTTATTTTTGCGACGCAAAGCTAGAATGTTTAAAATAATGAAATTTGGCAGAGATGCATCCGAAATAAATGGGACGCGGAAATGACGTACGGACGGTTTTAAAGGCGACGACACACGAACGGAACTTGGCTGTATTGGTGGAAGCTGCACCATGTTTTACAATGTAAGTTTCGATTCTTGTACAGAATTAATATATCTTCGTGAATTCTTTACATTATTTGTGATGACTAACATGAATGTATCGTTTCTATTATAGGAGATTGAAAATGTTTTATTGTATTTACAATTTAATTATGTAAAATTTTCGATGACTTCTAAAAGTAATAAACGCGAATAAATAAATAGAATAATGTAACCTTTTTCGTTGCATTATAATTTAAACTACAGCAAATAGCAAGATATTATAATTATATTATTTGTAACAATTTAAACAATTTCTCCAATTTTGTAGTGAATGTTTCAATAGGACTGTAACCAAACGTTTATACGAGGCTGAATCCAAGACAAAAAATCCGATCTCATATATTAATTAATTATTACTGCTTTTGCGGCATCATAACTTCATAAGTTAATGCACTACAGATCCAGTACTACCCATATTAATATCAATAAAAATATATAAAAGTTAGTCTCTCTTTCGGTTTGTCGGTTATGCTTTTAAGGTTAAACCACTAAACCGGAGTCGATGCAATGTAGAATGGTAATAGTTGTAGAAGATTATGCTTGTCGCTTGATGAAACATATTTCTAACACTTTTTTTCAGAAACAAACAAGTCAGGGTTAAATTTGAGGAAGAATAGTATAGTAATAATATAGTTGTATATATCGATTTTTAAGTTCTTATTTATCAATATAGCATGGGATCTTACGTTTTTAGAGTAATTTAAGTGTTAATTTTAATAAATCGCTCAAAATTGTACATTATGATAAAAAAAAATCGGTCTCGAGGTTGTTTCATTTCTTTGCATTTTCTGAGAACGTTTACCTTAGTAATGTATATTTTATTCACACCACCAGAAAGTAGCGATTTCAACGAACAAAATGCCGAACAATTGAAAAAAAAAAAGCTGATATACTGACGTGAGAATTTTCAATTGAAAATAAGGGTTTTATTGCGATATTAAGTCAAAATAAGGCGTAAACATAAATATTTTAAATGAAAAACATTGACCGTGTGTTTAGAACATAAAAAGGCAAGTTTTCACCAAATTTCGTGTAAAAAAAAACTATTGTAAAAGTTAAAAATAAAAAACCAAACACTTGGTTATTTCAATTTTTCACATAAATTATGACGTTGCGTGAATAAAGTGTAAATACAAAAGTTGTAGATCTTTTTATTACCTACAACTTTGCCATTGACGTTTTCCCGTAGTACTTGTAGTTTTGCTGGTAATCGAGATAAACCCTTTTTTACCCTTAAAATCGCAACCCCATCCACTTCCCGACCTCAGATCGCCCGTAATTTATTTTTCCTTAAATTTTTGCTATATTCTCTATCTTTTCCAATGGGTTTCATTCTACTGTATTTTTTTTACTTTTCACCGTTTACTAACGTATCTGCACTGGTCTTAAACCCAACTTATAGCTTATGTTATCTAACGTATACGTTTGTTATCTTTTTGTATGCCACATAAAACGAATGGCAATTTCTTGAACTAAGATTCACCTATTAAACTACACATGCTATCTTAAAATTTACTGTTTAAAGCCTTTTCCTTTTATGTCGTTGTGGCTTTAAGGAAGCAAAAGTCTCGCATTATTTAAAAGAGGATTTCACTCTAGCTCACAATAATCTTGCATCTGCAAAACGTCTTTCAACCTGCTTTTACATATCAGTTTCAACATTTTGCTCTTCCCACAAACTTTAGGCACCGTCTCTTAAATTCACAAACTAGCTTACTAAGGCTAAGTTGGCTGTTCAAATATCAACACTACTTTGTTAAAGATAATCCGGAGAAACCCATCCAGTAACTATTGAAATCTTACGATGAGCGAACATCGAAGCTAATATCATTTATAATTGTTAGAACAATAATATTGCTTCTTGGTTTTAGAAATGATTTTAGTCAGATGTTTATTTTGTATCCTTAGTTTGTTATAAGGTAACCTGTAAAGGTTTTTATGTTTTACTTAAAATTTAAACTAAAACACATACCTGTTAATGTTTGTGTAGGTATTTACTTGTAATCAAACGAGGACATAGCGAATCATGGCCAACATTTACTAGCAACATAAAAAACTCCGCTCTCAGATCTGTTCATTTATTCACTAGCTTCTGTGCCACAGACAGACAGGTCAAACTTATAACACTCCTCTTTTTTGCGTCGAGAGGGTTAAACATAGAAAAACATTTTACAAAAAATATGTGAAGATATTGTTGTCCCAACAACTTTTGAAAAAATTCCAACATCTTACCTGCAAGATTGACTCGCCGTCACTTGTATCACTCCTTACACAATGTAAGTTTGCCAACTATCCACCAACCGATACTAAGTACGTCACGTAAAGCTGCGTGTAAAGCATATTAATAAGAATTCGATCTATTTGATAACATTATGGTGCAAGCGATACATAACGCAATAAATTAGATTGACCAAAATCAACCAATTAACTCACGTATATTTGCCCAGTATTTGAACTGTTTTTCTGCTTGGGCACAAACCTCGTCATGACAAAGCATTGTCTTTGTCATAATAATACCAGGTTTGTGCCGAGGTGCAATAGACGGTCCGATATGTGAAGTCTGCCAACCCGCACTTGAAATATGGTTCAAGTGGTTGGCAGACTTTTCATGTCTTTCAAGATTATTATAGAAAACTCTCAGAGATTCAGATTCCTCACTATGTTTTCCTTAATGATTCACAAGTAATAATTATCAATTTAATACGCACATAACTTCGAAAATTAGTCGTTCTTACCGTGAGCGTAAATCCGAGACACTCTTCGTAGCAGTATGTTGGTATCTATACTAGAATATCACTGCCTTCGAGTATTGTAACTACATACATTTTTATCTGAATAACGCTCTTATTTGACAAAATTACTGCCAATTATAAAACAATGAATTGGGGCAAATAATTTAATCGTCGCAAATCGTTTAATAAAACCGTTACCTTTTCAATATACAATTATCAGATAGTTTTAATTTTCGTTTTGAATCAATTATCCGGTTTTAGTCAAGCGATAAATTAACGAGATAGTAATGTTTATAACAAAATAAATAAGGTTATTGGTAGACATTGATGAGTTGATAAACTAACGATATTGTGTACATTTATATTTCAATTAACAATAAAGCATAGTGACTGCCAATTAATTAGCGTTTATTTATTTATTTAATTATTTAAAATTAATTCATCATGGCAAAGTTCTGTCCAGGTGAGTTTCCAGCTTACTGGTCTTCACTCTATTACTGTTACATAGCGATAGCCCAGTGGCGTAGTTAACGGACTGTTGAGACGATGATCTCGGGTTTGATCCCCAGGTACCCTGGGCACACACCTCTGACTTTTCAAAGGTATTATTATAAACTAGAGGACGCCAGCAGCTACGCCTGCATTTTTTTTAAATTTTCCCGTTTTGGCCGATCCCGTGGGAATTCCGGGAAATCCCTTCTTAGTGCACCCCTACGGTCCCCAAGGAACATACATGCCAAATTTCAGCTTCCTGCGCCTAATAGTTTTGGCTGTAGCGTGTCTGTCAGTCAGTCAGTAACGCAAGGATTTTATATATTAAGATGTTCATTATCGCTCGCTTAACAATCTGCCCGGTAGATGGCAATAGGCTCGCCCCCTATTGCATTGGGACCTAAACATAACTGGTGAAGTATTGGGTGTGTAATACACCTCTGCCTACCCCTTCGAGGATAAAGGTGTGAAGTTATGATGTGTGCTCTATTACTAGCGTAAATGCATAAACCTTCGAGGATAAATGACGCGAAACCTTACAAGCAAAAAATACTTTAGAATTATAATTATCTGAATCACCTGAGCTATTTTTTTAACGGAAGAATACTACTCGATAGTGTAAAAAAATACATTTTCTCTTGAGCTTATCGAATATTTTGTGAAACAGCAAAAGTCAAGTAAAGAATATATTTTATCATGACAGCTAGCAAAAATATAGCAAGCTATTATGATAAAATTAACGTGCTTCTGGAAATCTACAACCTCATAACATATAATTTTTCCCGGATTAAATTTATCGCGGGGAGCTTAACAAATATTTAACTAACGATTATAAATAACACAGCACAACAGTTCAAAGTTTTGTCACATGATTGGTAAGGATATTACTCAGCGAAGTGTTAAAGGCCGAGGCAGCAGCTTAAAGGATCCACCAATTCGCCGCACAGTGTCCCCTCGGTGTGCAGTGTGTCCACAAGTAGAACTCGCGTCGTCATTCAGTCTAGCTCCCTCTCTCTCTCTTCCTAGCTATAAATCCCACATGCTGGTGGGGTGAGCTTTCTTCACGTTACGCTTCCACTTCGCTTTATTCATGACATCATTGTCAGTGACCTTGCATTCCCTCTTGTCCTCTAGGTCTCCAACCAGGGAGGTCGAGCTGTAGTGCCAAATTTCCGACGTATTCTGGTGGCCTCCTTTTCACATGACCACACAATCTCAGCCTACTTTCCTGCATTTTTTCGGCGATGTCACGTACACCGAGGCTTCCTCGCGTTGCGGATTTTATCAAGCCTGGTTACGCCACACATCCATCTCAGCATCTTCATTTCAGCAACTTGGATGGTTTGCACGCTCTTTTGGGTTACAGCCCATGTTTCGCTGCCATACAAAAGAACTGGCCTTATTATGATCTTATAGATCAAACCCTTGAGTTTGACAGGCATCCTCTTATAGCAGGTAACACCAGTCACTTCTCGCCACTTAAGCCACGCTGCGGCTATTCTGTGCTGGATATTGCATTCTAAACGCCCAGATCAGTTCATCATACAACCAAGATACTTATATTCATCGCACATGGTTACAAGTTGGCCGTCGATAGGGATCGGACTGTTGTTATCTGGATCTGCGTCATTAAAAGACATGTACTGGGTCTTTGCAACACTCAACACTAGACCAACGGCCTGTAACTGATTTTTCCACGACAGAAGCACCTCTTGCAACTCTGCGCGGCTCTCGGTGCAGATAGCAACGTCATCTGCTACGAGAGCCGCGTCATTCAGTCTAGCTAATAGAATAGGAGACAAATTTTACATAATTATCGTCCTTGTAATATTCCAAAGTTTGCATACACTAACAAGAAGAGTTGATATATTTGACAGTACTTAGGCAGCTGTAGGGCCTCGCAACTCCTTATACAGTTCCAAGACACAAAAATAAGACAATATAACTCCCTTTGTAAAAAGCCAATAAACTGAGCAAAATAAACTTTTCAACTAAAATACACATACTTCGTCGCAATTAATGAAATCGTAACTTCACCGTGGCAGCCCTTCCGAAGGGTTTTAGGTATTGAGTATCGACTCGGCAACGCAATCAATCATCTATTTGAATCGAAAAGTAATTAAACAGTCTTAAATCTAATGTTTGAAGTCGAATCATTCTCTCGTAAATGATAAGCGACGAATAATTGTAAAAAGGAAATCAATTTCAATATAACTTTAAAGATATTGAAGGAAATAGTAGTAAATAATATATATTTGATTGTAATCAAAGGAAACGAGCAGAGACAGGCTAATGACGGAATCGTTAGAATGGGCGCGATATTGGAGGTTTAAGTCTATGATTAATATTTTACGCATGCTCCGTCACTTCACATGTAGATAAGAAAGAAGCAAACGTGGGCGCGTTGATCATCAATTTCTCAAAGCTTATTTTCTCTTTGGTCACAAGTGGAACAAACAATTTTAGTGTATCTATACATGAATCCAATCCCATGAACCACTAATCATTATATACTTCAAATATGTTTAAAATTGCTGTGATTTCGAAATAGCTTTATAATAGCTAGCGAATATAAATTATATAAAATTAAAAAGCTTAAGAACATTTCGTTACTGAGGAAGAGCATCATAAGATTCCGACTGGGCAGTGGATGTAAATAATACAACACTTACTTAAATAACGCTCGCATTAATACGAACTCAACTTCCAAGAAAACAAATTAATAATCAAAATATAAATCCAATTTAACGACAAGGAAGACTACAGAAAGTGAATTAATATAAAAAAAAAAATACAAATATGTTGCTTGATTTGCCCGTTACAGCTGCAGTCGTAAACAATTATAATATTTCATCATGGGTTCTGTCGATATCGCACAGAACCCTTATTCGTTGGCAGACATTTTCTTTCTCCACAAACAGGGAGATAAAAGTAATAATTTAGTAGCCAGCCCTTACGTGATCTAATTAGAAGTACCTACCTCTGACCTGGGACGAAAACATCTACCCAAAGATTGTGAGATTGTGTCCTCACCGGGAATAAAAGTTTACGTAAGGTGAAAAATTATGACTGTTTTACAAGGTACGCCGGACTCGTGGATTTTTAATCCTAGAAAATGTTTAATGAAATCAAACATTTTTGCTAGCTTGTTTTTTTTACTTTGCGACCATGTTTGCCGATCCTGAAAAGGATTCTGAGCTTGGTTATCTTATCAGGGGATACATAATCAGGCTGTACCGTAAAAAATCTGTCAGTCCAATATCCAGTAGCTGAAAAGAGGTTTGCTTCTATTACGTGCAATATAACATAATGTAATTCAATATAGATCTGGCTCCATCTCGATCTCGTCGCGCTTTAGCTGACCATATCAGAATGGACGGAGAAGTCATTAATCCACTGATAACATTCCTGTAACGAAAGACTGAAATGAAGCAACCAAGATTAAGGGGAGTAGATATCTTCTCCCCTTTCCGACGGTTTTCTTCAAGCCCATATTCTCAAATAATACTCAAGTAAGTGTCGAAATAACTCTTCGATAAGTACGAGATTTTAATTGTGTTCATTGTCAGTCTCGTTATATACAACAGTAGTTTCAAAATAGTATCTATTACAGGGGCCAAAGCCACGGCGCGCATCACTGTCTTTTTTGCCACTGTGATCACGTCAGGCCCGGTTACCATGAAGATCTTTGACTATCAAAATGTTCTCGATCGAATCTTATACAGAAAAACAATCTGCTATGTTTTATTAATACTTTTAAACTTTCGCGACTTGTATGTACAGATAGTAATATTTACATAACGGGTCTATATTACAATATTTTCGACAATTTATCCATGGCGAAACGTCGAATATTAGATATTTCACCTTTATATTCAAATAATTACGTAATATAGACCCGTAATTATAATATCACTATCATATGTTTTATGTTTTAAAATGCGTATCACAGTAACTTAATGTTTAATGTAATTTTGCAAGTGCCTTTCCCGAAACAATGAGTTAATATAATAATGTTAAAGTTTGTTCGTAACTTTCAAGGATTAAATCAAAGATCCCCCCCGTGGGATCTCCACCTTGTCGTGGTGGGGGGGCTCAGTAACCGTGGATTGGTCACCCGCGGTGAAGCTAAGAGGGATCCAGGAGGGGACGCTCCGCGTGGGCTTGGAGGGGCCTGCGCAGGATGCGTCCAACGGTGCGGGTGCGGGGGACAGTTCTGTCTGTCCCTCGCAGTCGGGTGCGGTCGCGGGAGGAGAGACGTGTCGGTGTTGCATTGCCGCGCGCCCTATCTCCCGCGACCAAATGGGGGCGCACCATTCGATGCGTCGCGGTGGGGCCGCAGAGGAAGAGGAGATGCGGTGTTGCGTTGCCGTCCTCCCTATCCTCTGCGGCCGCTGGGCAGTGGAAACACCACATACTCCGGCTCTTATTTCCCCCAAGAGTCGGAGATCCGAAGGGATTTTCCACCTCGTAAAACAAAAAAAGAAAAAAAAAGGATTAAATCAAAGGTGACAAAAGGGGTACATGAAAGTTTTATGGAAACAAGATTGCTATTGATGATATTTCTGCGCCACTGCTGTACAGTATTTACAAATTAATAATGCGTATGCAGATCTTCGCTAATTGTCGTAGAAATTACCGGCAACACCCGAATCATTGAATTGTAAGAGCCCTAAACAATGCGCTTGCATTTTGCACCTTGTTCGAAAGGAATAGGAGTGAATATCATGTGTGCACAATCGAAAACAATTCGGACGGTCGGCGGCGGTCGCCGGTCAGTCAAAGGTCCAGTCGTTTTTATATATTGGTGGTGACTGAACGTGTTCTGTCTGTGTGAAATTATATAGAGCTGCTATTACACACCCTTCTTGGTTTTGTTTTCAAAGGTGAATTTAATTTTAATTTTAGTTATCTTATTCAAATATAAATAGTTTATTTTGTAAAATAGGTAAATATACTAACATTTTGCACAATTTTTTTTATGTAAAAAAATACCTACGGTCAATGCATATTAAGTACTAGAAAAAACATTTTAAAAGTCAGATTTAGGCTTATATAAATTTAATAGAAAGATACACATGCATAAATAAACAAATAGATATAGGAATAAATATATATTATGATAATAATTCAATTCAATCAATTTATTTCAGACAGAGTCCATAGTAACAATTTGAAACTTAAAATATAGTGTTAGAAAACGTACAATACAAAAATATATTACACTGCAGTATGGAGCTGCATCCATCGCTGCATCATTGGCGAGTGCCATCGATCTGCAAACACTCTCAGTATAATGTTGGAGCTACTGCGGAGACGCACAACGTTTTCTCATAAAGGCGGTGAAACCATCTATACGTAAGTCCGCGAACATTCCCGAAGCACTGCACCTCCACGGCAGCCCCAGCAGCACCCTGAGTGCGTTATTATATTGGACACGTAAGTCGCTGAATGGCTGACGACCATAACTGACCCACAGGCTACACGTGTAAAAGGACTGGCAATATGCCTTGAAAAGTGTAACCTTTACTGGTTTTGTACACCGTGCAAACCTGCGGGCCAGCATGTTACATCGGACAGCCAGTGACCTACGCTCCCTATCTATATCCAAATCATCCTTTAAGTCTCCGGTGACCCAATGTCCCAAGTACTTGAATTTGTTAACCCTACATAAAGCAGTTCCATCAATTTTAACGTTTGGTACACTGGCGTAGTTAATGTTCTTTGCCTTAAAAACCAATAACTCGCTTTTCTTAACATTGTACTTCAGCCCATGAGTCGACGCATAAGTCTCGCATATGGATATGAGTCGCCTTAATGCACCAATGGACGGGCTCAGCAAGACCACGTCATCTGCGTAACTGATGTTGTTGTTGTTAATACTGTAACGGAATCCTATGGACCCCAGGCTGATTAAAATTTTAGGTTTCTTACTGGGTTTAATATGTCAGAGGGCCCCCAGTGGCCCTGATTCAGCGCCCCGCCTTCCACGCATAATCTATGACACTCGACCAGGTTGCTGGACATGTCTCTACTGACAGCATTTACCAAGTGTAAACACTTCTAAGAGTGAAAAGAGGACATCAAAATACTAAAGACAGCGATACATTAGTATTGGTTTGTCATCACAAAATCACTCTCTATATATTCATGCTTCGCATATTGGTACTTGAGTACAAGGCAGCATATCTCAGAGACGGCAGCTCCAGGGAGACGAAGAACATGATCCAGGTATATTAGTCATATAGTATTATCGGCGCCGAGTATTCCAGCGATATCCAGTGTATAGTATTGAGCGTACAGTAACAGTCTCAGAAATGATGTCACAAAATGCCTCCTTGCCGCAAGCCACAACAGTGAATCCCACACAAACATAGTCAATTAAAACGTATTAAGCCATCGCGCATAGTTTGCAGGGGAGCTCTCGTTACAACCGCCTGGTTAGCCGCCAGGACTTGCGGGACACCGCGTGACCGACAGGTGGCTCTTCTTTCGCTATTTAAAACCTTGTCAGCTGCTCTGTGCTGGCCTGTACGCAGGGTTAGACAGCGATTGTGAAAGTCCTGCATTCTACCACCTGATCGCGAATACGGAGACTCCCATCATACATCGCTCATCTTCAACATCCATCATCAAAAGGTACGAACCACTACTAATGTTACACGCGGTTATTAATAATACAACTATGTACAATATCTCATAGAGAACTTTATATTTTAGTCAGCCTGGGATAAATATGGTGTAATACAGACATACTAGTAAATACACAACAGAGTTATTAATGTTATACTGTTCATGCAATAAATTATAATAAAGTGAATAACAGACACTCACCGGACTTTTAGCTGCGTCGCTGCCAAACTTACCCCTTGCCCTGTGCTGGTCACCTTCTCTTGACGCCGCTCGCCTTGTTCTTCGAAATCACTAAACACTAATTATCGACAACACCGAACACCCCTTCCGCACTAGGCCCAGGTCCGATCCGTCTCGCACCTCCAAGCCAACCCTCTAAATTACCACGCGAGTCCGTTCCCGAGATCTGCCCTCATCCACGTCCTAAGACTCACTGTCCCCGTCTCAAAACCATTCGTAGCCACGCTTATTCTGTACTGTCTATACAACCACGCCGTGCTATCCCGAGACCTGCCAAGCTCCGCGTCCTAGCCCCGACTCGCCCGCCTCCTAAGACCGACTGTCCAGTCAAACACCCCCAAGGCAACGCCCCTGACCTCGTACTACCTGATAGGGTCCGTTTCTTATGGTTGGTCCCTTTTTTATGATCCTGAACTATACCCTATGTGAACACTACAGTGCAAATGTTTTCTCATATTTCATGGCTATTTCTTTACTCATATGCCTGTCACATAACTCTTATAAATTTGTCAGCCTCTTAGAATTTATGAGTTTACTAATTGCAGAACGTTGGCGCCATCGTAGCGATAAGACAAACACATGTGGAAACAAGTATGCGACCTAAGGACTATAATAATATATTATTATTTAATTTGGTGTAGCGAGCAACACCATTACAATACACATCCCATCAACATGACAGCCGATGTTGGTCTTGCTGAGCTCGACCAACAGTTGGTTCATGTACAGGTTGAACAATCGAGGAGAACTCAACCCCCCCTGTCTCACTCCACAGTCCAGCCCGTACAATCTAGAGAAACAGTTGTGCCATTTCACGCTATTTTGTTGACTACCGTACCAATACTTAAATATTGATAAAATTTCGGGTGGTACAGTAGTTTCATGTCTAAGCTTTTGCCACAGAATGTCATAGGACACCAGATCAAAAGCCCTCGAAAGATCCAAAAAACAGGCAAATACAGGCGTTTTTCGGTCTGTATATTGCACAGTCTGCTTGAGACACAAAAAAGCGCTCTCAGTGGATAAACTAGGCCTAAACCCGAATTGCGTGTCATAAAGTTCAATGTGTTAAGCTAGTTGTTTGTCAAGCAGACTGTCCAACACCTTGGCTATAGCAGTAGCCAGTGATATGGGCCTGTAATTGAAATCTCCCGTTTTATTTTTCACTATAGATACTACCATTGAAAACATCAAATCATCCGGTAAGTAGCTATGGCTCATACATAGGTCAAAAAACATAGCGAGCACTCGGGGCAGGTGCACTCCCGCGTGTCTCAGGTGTTCGATGCTGAGGTCATTGTAGCCTTGAGACTTACCTCTTGTAACGGGTTCTGGTATTGAAACGCAGAAGAGGTTCTATGCGTTTATTGCCGAGTATTGTCTCACTTCCCTTGCACGAGTATGACCGACCAACAACACGACACTGGCCTGAACACTAAGGGCTGCAGTCTCCCACGCTGTTCCCTCCGGTAGTGTGCAGGGCAGGCTACTCGAAGGCTGCGCGTAGAGGTGCAGATCCTCGCTGACGTTGGCTTCACCTGGCAGGCGCCAGCGGTGTGTGTGCGATGAGCAGGGCAGGGCCAGACTCTTCGGCAGAGGTGACGCCGAAGGCGATGCAGGGAAGTGTAGCAGTCTAGGGTAGCGTAGCACGGAGCTTTAAGGTAGACCTGGAACCCACAGCTGGGACCAGGATACACGTACGATGGATACGGACAGAGTAGCGGTAGTTGGTCAGTAGGATAGAGTGGCGGTGCCGGCCTCTCTGTCGGCCCCTATATATACTGCAGCTCTCCATCAGAGTTGGAGTCGCTACGTGACCATATATGGTCAGACTTCGCGAGCACGCACGATGGTTTTCTCTGATTGGCCGAGCGTATGGGCGGTATTAGGACGCAGACGCGGTAGGTACCGGACATACGTTACAATACCGCCCGCCTTAGGAGAGGATTTTACATGGCTAACAAGCAAAATTCGACTAGCTGCGTTAGGTCTACGAGTTCGCTACTGTCCAAGCTAAGGCGGCATATAGAAAGAAAGAAGGGAAAGTCTTATACGGTTTGTAACAAATAGTTAGGCGCCATAGTGTATAAGTTTTAGGTCCTTTATGTGCCAAAACCCAATAGAATTTCCAGACGCGTCCGACAACTCGTAAACGAGAGGCGACTTTTTAGTAATCACTGTGCACTTCACGAATTTAGGGGCTAGTTTCTTACAGAAGGACTTATCCTTGTCGCTTTGACAAAAAGTCCTTTTCCACACAGTGTCTCCCACATTAAACTCGGCTGGTTTACGGCGTAAATTATAAGTTTGGGAATTCCTAGTATGAGCTTGAATGAGGAGTGCCTGAACTTTGTCAAATATGCCTGATAAGTGACCTATATTTTCTGCGTAATCGTCCCTAGGTATGTATACTATGTCATCAGCGTCCGTGTCGACATAGTGTGAGCCGCATGAAACTAATTCACGTCCATAGACTAAAAAACTAGGTGTATAGCCCGCGATGTCATTAACTGCGGTATTTAATGCAAACTGCACCTTAGGTAGGAGAGTGCCCCATAATCTCTGGTCATTTCCTACAAACGCCGCTAAGGTAGAACCAATGGTTTTATTATAGCGTTCGACCGTATTCACATGTGGGGAACATTTAGGAGTATAATGAAGATTAGGGATTTTGTACTTGTGCAACATAGCTTTTAAAGTAGCACTGATAAACTGTTTACCATTGTCCAATATAATTGTAGATGGTATACCATGAACTAAAAATATTTTTTCTTCCAAAATCTTAGTTATTATTTCAGCAGTTGCGCGCCTGATAGGAAAAAGTAGACAGTATTTACTAAAACAACAAGTTACTACGAAGATGTAGGCGTTTTGTTTTCTTGTGACGGGTAATGGCTCCACCAAATCTTCACTAATGGTTTGGAAGAGTCATGAACACACTTTGGGTCGTCCCATGGTTCCCAATGGTGCATGGTTCTGATGCTTGTGCGCGATACAAGTGTCGCAAGAATTTATGAACTTTACCACGTCAGCGTGCATTTTGGGCCAATATAACGGAGTGCTAAGCGCTTGTAAGTTTTAAATATACCGAAATGCCTCGAAGTGGGTTCGGCATGGTTCTCTAATATGGCATTATTTCGATCAGAAGAAGGTAGCACTTCTTTCCATTCGAACTCCTTACGTAGCATACACCTAGATTTTATCAAACGATACAATTTATTATTTTTAATAGAATAGTCTGAATAGTCATTAGGCGAAGATATACAACCATTGTAGGTGGCTGAATACCATTGATCAGTGTCAACATTAGGGTTGTTCACGTTATTATTATTATTAATATTCGCGTTAATTATATTTACAGGTAGGGATCGTGATAACGCATCTGCTATAATATTATTTGCGCCGCGCCGATGCTTTATTTTGAAATTAAAGGCTGACAGACGAACCGACCACCGAGCTAATCTACCAGTCGGGTTGCTCAAGTTTAGGAACCATTTCAGTGCGGAATGGTCAGTATACACAACAAACTTTAACCCGTTATCTAAATAACAGCGCCAATATTCGAGGGCTGTTAGAACTGCTAATGTTTCCCGTTCTGTTATACTAGACATCAAACGCTGGTGGTTCTGTTATAACTGACATACCACACATAGCAGTTTTCGCCTCATACCCTCCTCTTTTCGTGTTGATATTTGAATTTATCAACGAAAACGGATATTTATTCATCAATTCGGTTTTGACTTCTTCTAACTGCACATTTGTAACGTAATTACTCTTAATATCCGCAATTTCCGATCGTAACACCAATATATCCTTCAACAATTTTGTTACATCCATATGATCAAAACAAATTGGCGGTAGCTTATGCAAATCGTATGCCGCAAATATGGGTATTTGTTCAGGATCCATGGTTTTGAATACAGATATCATATCCTCCAAGTCTTTCAGTTTCTTGTTTTTGCGCCTTGACACTAAATTCTGAGTGGTTTTCGTAGATATAAATAATAACTTTTTTGCCTCATCTATCTCCTCCTCAGAAAAGGCCGATTCACAAATCCTTATCAGGCTCTCGTTGTCCACCACATCGTGCCTATTTCTAATGAAGGCAAGCACTTCGGATATAACAACATTACAATTGCTACACTTCACAGTATTGACTTACATTTCCGTATAGAACACACTCGGCGACCATTCACGAGTGCGTACGCGCGGTGACTGATCTATCTGGTCTAATAAAGTATATTAGTACATAATGCAATAATAATACAACAAATAAATTAAAATATGCCTAACTCTGCCCATACCACTTTCTTTCAGAGGAATTGTTCTTGAATGGACAAAATTTAAACGTGGAAAGCCGCTTGTGTCACAAGCACGTCTACTGGTATTTAATGTTTTCCTTTATTACGAAGCCAATGTTTTCAAAAGAGACCATGATGGTTATTTAAAAAGAAACAGGACCGTGTTACAAAAGCTACAGGAATTTCACGACGAACTTTGAGTAATATCTTATACGAAAAAAAAAACACAATCAATCAATGAAATTTTCCACACCGAAAAAAGGAGAACCTAAAAATAGATTTCGGTTGGCACTTGATGATTTTGTCTACTGTGTTATTCGTAATATATTATACATACATACATACATAGTCTCACGCCTATAACCCCGAAGAGGTAGGCAGAGTTGTATTTCTACACCCACTTATATAATTATGTTATATAAATATATTATATAATTTTCAAAAGGAAATAACTGTGACTGTAAATAACTTGAGAAAAAAGTTGATCGAAGCTATTAATTTCAAAGGCTGTGCAGAGACTTTAAGGCTAATCTTGAAAGAAATGGGGTTTAGGTTTCTGAAAACTGATAATTACAGACGGCTACTTATGGAAAAGCATGATATAAATTTAAAAAAGATCAAATCATCATCATCATTATCAGCCTTTAACAGTCCATTGCTGGACTAGGCTTCTCCTTTGAAAGGAGGAATTGCCCTACTATACCACGATGGCCAAACGGGTTGGTATAGGGTTTGTATCAAGTTTTCCTTTTCTTAAAGTGCTGTTCTATGCATAATATGCTTCCTCTGTCGGCTCTTACGACACCCATGGGATAATATGGGGTGGTGATAATGCATATTCTTAATCCGTTACCACACCGACCGATCAAATATGTCAGAGAAATACAACAGCTGAGCAATTCTGGTGAATCATAGTGTTTATGGACGAGTCATAGTCATAGTCATAGTCATAGTCATTTATTCACATATAATAGAGTATACAGATGGCATGTAACAATGTATGTACTTAAGATCTGTTAAGCCGATATTTGGCATGTGAATTAATTATGTAATAGCATAGCATTAATTAAAATAAGAATACAAAATGTCAAAAATAAAAATAAATGTCAGTGAATAATAAATAACATCAATGACTTATTACAAAAAACATCAAAAACCAATATAATATTACAGGAGCCATTCATTAACAGAGTAGACCATTTTTTCCATTAACAATGTTTTTAATTTTGTTTTAAATCTACATAATGGCAGATTTTGTAATTGTAATGGTAATTTATTAAAAAATTGTTTGCACATTACGTAACAGCTTTTACTGTATAAAGTAGTTCTAGGAACTACATCTAAAACTAGCCGATCTCCCTGTCTTGTGTTTCGTTGGTAAATGTCTTTCGCTTTCACAAATAAATTTGGGTTAGTCTTAACAAATACACAAATTTCAAAAATGTACATACTCGGTAGTGGTAATATTTTGAACTTTTTAAAATGTGGTTTGCACGATTCAAAGGGCGAAATACCAACTATAGCCCTTATGCATCTCTTTTGCGACAAAAACGCTCTCTGTGAATCTGTTGAGTTTCCCCATAGTATTAAACCATATCGTAGGACCGAACTCACATAGCCATGGTACGCTAACAATAAAGTTTCTATATTTGAGGTATTCCTTAGCTTATTTAGGACGTACACATAGCTATTAACTTTCTTACAGACGTTATCAACGTGTTTTTTCCAGTCACAGAACTTGTCTAACGTTAGACCTAAAAATTTGGCCGAAGAAACTTCATTTATTTGGATGCCATTATAAACAATATTTTTCGGAACTATTTTTGACCGGTGTGTTTGAAATTGGATGCATTGTGTTTTAGTCAAATTTACGTGTAGATTATTTTTACAAAGCCATTTTATAACGGAGTCAATAGTGTTATTAATTTCAGTATCATATAGTTCGTCATTTAAGGAATTTTTGCAAGTCACAATAATCGATATGTCATCTGCAAACAATATAGTTTTATGTGAAGTAATGTCAGGAATGTCATTTATATACATAAGAAAATAGAGTGGTCCAAGAATACTTCCTTGTGGAACACCGTAATTGTTTGTAACATAGTCTGAGTATTCCTTTTTGACTACTGTATCTTCACCCATATGTGCTATCTCCACGCATTGTACTCTATTTTGTAGGTAACTTTTAGTCCATTCAAAAGCCGGTCCTCGAATACCATAATTTTCCAATTTTTCTAAGAGCAGTTTGTGAGATACAAAATCAAAGGCTTTTGTCATATCAAATAGTATTGCTGTTGTACGCCTTTTTTTGTCCACATTCGTAAGGATACTATTTAATAGATCGAACATTGCAAGTGTCGTTGATTTTCCTTTCTGAAAACCATATTGCTCGTTTTTTATTAGATTAAATTGAGCTAAGTAGGAAATTAGTCTTTTATGCATTGCCTTTTCTAGAATTTTTGAGAATATTGGAATTAACGTTATGGGTCTGTAGTTGCTCATTTCAAGTTTATCTCCTTTTTTTAACAGTGGCTTAACTATTGATATTTTTAAGCTATTAGGGAATATGCCTTGCTCAAAGGAAAGGTTAATTAAATACTTTAAAATTGGAACTAAAATATCCACACATTTTTTTATTATTTGAGTCGCAATCCCATCGTACCCAACTGAATTAGTATTTTTTAAGGATAATATAATATTATGAACCTCTGCATTATACAGTAGTTTCAAAAATATACTGCCATTTGCATGAAATTTGTTTGTGTTGTAGATATTACCAAGATTGCTGTTTGTGAGTTCTATAAAGTAAGTGTTAAATAAGTTAGCTATTTCTTGGGGATTTTTTACTATATGATTACCCTTTCTTATTTCCTTAATGAAATCCTGGTTTTCGGGTCTTCCTGTATCATCACAAATGACTTTCCATGCTGCCCTGCATATGTTTTTAGAGTCACTTATAAAATGATTATTATTATAGTTGTTGTGACTTATTTATACAATGCCGCAATACTTTCGAGTAATTATGAAATTTCATTTTGCTATCCACAGTCCGTTTATTATAGAAAGAAAAACGCAAATACCTTTTAGTTCTACAGCTTCGACGCAGTCCCTTTGTTATCCATTTTATATTACGTTGTTTGTGAATAATTGTTTTTTTAAGAATCGGGAAACATAAATTGAAAAACAATAAAAACTCCTTATAGAAGTAATCAAAAGCTGCATTTAAATCCTTTTCCATGTACATTGTACTAAAACTCAAGTTCCCAAGACATTCGCGGAATTTCAGAATATTTTCTTGCGAATAGTCTCTTTTAGTTATGTAGTATTTAGGAAGTTGTATACATTTAATTTTTGTAGTTTAACTCAGTAGTTGAGCTGTGTCGTGATCGGAAAGTCCGAGTTTTAGAATTTTACTACTTGTCCCTTTTTTTATATTGCTTATAATATGGTCAATACAAGATTTCTGTCTAGTTGGTTCCTGAATATGCAAAGTTAAATTATAGTTCTGTAATATGTCATGTAAATCTTGAACTATTTTATTTTTAATAAGTGTATTAATATTTATGTCACCTGCTAAAATAAATTTGTGTTTACTATATTTGCTGTCAAACATTAGTTTATGAAACATTCCGTCAAGTGATGCTAAGAATATAGCTACTTTTGATTGAGGTGTACGATAGATACAAATTATAATAATTTTTAAATATGTTACTTCAATTCCACAGCATTCATAGACCTTTTCGCGTGCAAACTTTTTAATAACATCTAATTCCCTGTAGTTGATTCCTTTTTGAAGGTAAATAGCTGTACCACCCCGACCTTTTCCTCTACAAAACCTTGATACTAGGTTATAGCCGGATATTTTTGCATTTTTTACCTTTTCATCCTTTAAAAATGTTTCAGAGAAACAAAGAACTTCAGGTAGAAAGTTGTGTTCTATTTGCAAATCTGTTAGCGTAATTTAGATTAGGTCCCTTTTTGATGTGAGTCCAGCTATGTTTTGGTGAAGAATTTGGAATGATGGAGAGTTAATATTTTTAGGTCCGAAAAAAGATATTTACCTCCTTAAAGTCATGTGTCATGGATGGTTTAGTTTTAGGTCTTTTAGTAAAATAATATGGGATAGTACCCTTTTTTGGTTCTTTTACTATACAGGTTTTATTAGTTGTAATACTTGAATCATTTACTTTCTTTATTTTTGGAAAATAGAATGGTATTGTGCCCTTTGTTGGTTTTAATTCTTTTATTTTATTTTCACTTGTGTATGTTACGGGTAACGAGATATGTACATCTTTCGGCTTTCTGTTGTTATAGGATAAGTATTTTTGGTAGTAGTTACTGTAATCTACTTTCTCATTTATTAATTTACACAATATTTTTAAATTGATATTTCCATAAAAGTCAATACTATGACTTATATCTATGAATGTACAATGTTTAAATTGCGCACAACACGTTTTTAACATATTATTAAGCATTATTTCATTTAAATGTTTGTTATGTGCAATGCTCAGAACGTAAACATTTCGATTTTGAAGAAGCTTGAGTGCCGCTGAGAGTTCAATCATCACCTGTGCTGGATTAGCATCATGTTCGCCTACTGAGATGATTATACGATCGTTTACCTTCGTTTTAATCTTACGGTCATTGATTTCTCTGATGATTTGTTGAGTAGTCGCTTCTGGCTTGATGAATCCTGAGATTGAATACTGATCAAAGCTTGTATTTTCTCGACTCTCTTTTAACGTTGGAGACAAGCCTCTACACTGCGCCCCTCCTAATATGTGGATATGAGGATGACTCTGCTGCAAGAAGTTATTGGTTTTGTTTTCTTTTATTGATTTCTTATGGTGACATTGACTCTCATTGCTACTTAACTCTTTTTGTAAAATATTTGTGTAAGTTTTTGGATTTTCTTTGTCTGGAGAGATTAAGATGGAGTTTTCCGTTAATACCGGTCGAGATTTTCTCTTATTGGTCTGAATCTGGCTTTTTAGAATTTTTCCTGGACTTTTACATATGTCTTTGAGAGAACTTATATATTTATTTTGTTGGGTGATAGTCTTTTGTAGCTGGTTATTTTCCAAGACTAGGTGGTCAATTTCGTTATTGGCACTATGTAGTTTGTGAGTTAAGTCTGTAATCTCATTCTTCAGCCTCTCTATGAAGTCTATATTATGCCCTGTAGACAAGTCTAAACTTTTTACATGCAGCTCAGAATCAGTTGAGTCAAGCGATAAGCTATGTAAAGAATCAATCGATTTCGCTCTTAACAATCGTTTAGAACGCATTGTAATGTTAGAAATGTTCTCGTCTTTCTCGTTCATTTTCGTTGTTCGTCAATAAAAACGTCAGGAATTGAACACGTGCCTCCCTCTTGCGGTTATTGCAATAACTTAGCAGATTTTATGTTGATTTAGCTATTAGCCGTTAGATGTCACTGTTTGCGATTTTACGGAGTTCATAGAAACGTAATTTCAATCGATAGCGGCAGAAGAACTTCTGCTATTCGTCGCTAGATGTTATTGACCAAACTGTTGCAAAACCACGAAGAAAGTGCTGCACTCTATTATTTGCTACTGGCGACTATCACAGGTAGTAATTTTAAATGTCGCTAGTTCCACTATTCAACACTTGAGGCGCTTCGTGTTTATTTAGTTTTTATTATAATTCACAACTCAATTTGGAACAATGTTGTGTGAAGATTTTGTATTCTGAAGAGTAATTATTTATCATAATGTTTCCTTTTATAAATAGATAATTCACAAAAAGTTTCAATTGATCCTGTGGCTTGAACTTGCACAAAGGTTATTCCATACGAGGATTCCAATCGTCTAGTATAACACTACGTAAGAACTTGAAATAAAAGTTCACTTTGTAGATGTTAGGTTAATAACAATGTTTATGCTGATTGGTTGAAGGACATAACGTTTCGCGTTTGAATAAAATTAACGACATTGTTTTTTCACTTTTGAGTAAACTTAACTAACTTAGTTTTTGAGTTAAGAATCACTTTAGAGTTATACTTGTAGTTTGTTTTGCGAGTTTGTCCGTTATATATATTTATTTGTTGAATGTTTTGACATTTATTCACAAATTGTACGTAAAAACACTGTCTGTAAGTCACAACACTTTTTATCTGATAACTTTTGTTTCCTTATTCGTATCAGTTCACTAACGCACGATGTTTATTATCAGACACTAAACTGTTGGTTAATTATAGTAATAGACTTTAAGACTGATGTTTACTATTTTTAATCACTTTATAATTACGGAGCCAATGTTTACACAGCGACTAGCGCCATCTATGCATACGTGCATACATCACATACTAAGTAAAACTTGGCAAAATAGCAGCAAAAATGGCATCAAACCACCCATTTCCAAAGAAGAGCGAATAATTATTGTACACGCAGGCGATGAAAAAGGCTTCGTCCCAGGGGCTCTAATGTTACATAAATGTGTCGACTCAGAAGGTGACTATCATAAAGAAATGAACGCGGAACGTTATCAAACTTGGCTACGAAATCAGTTGATTCCCAACATGTCTCTTAATAGTGTGTTGGCAATTGACAACGCCCTATATCATAATAAGCTGTGTGTGAAACCACCAAACTTAAACACACCTAAACCACAAATGATAGCTTGGTTAAAACAACACAACATTCCGCATGACCCAAAGAAACTGAAACCCGATTTGTATGAAATTATAAAAAGACATAAAGAAAAATACACAGAATTTGCCATTGACCGTATTACGGAGGAACATGGGCATAAAATTATACGATTGCCACCAAATCATCCCGATTTTAACCCCATTGAATATATTTGGTCCCAAATAAAGCAACACGTAGCCAAAAAAAAATATTGCAATGACTGTCACGTCAGTTAAATATGCTAGTTATATATTAGAAAAAAATCAATGATATAGGACCAGAAGAATGGAAAAAAGTTTGTTATCATGCTGTTAAATGCGAAGATGAATATAGAAAATTTAACCCAAGAATCGATATTTTTTCCGATGAAATGATTATTTACATAGGTGATAGCAGTGGGGAAAGTGTATACGATCAAGAGCATAATGAAAGTTCTGATGAATCTACTAGACAGGAATAGAGATCCTCCCTGATTCTGATTAGTTTTTTTGTAATTGTAATATTATTCTGGAATGATCAGTGCTGTGAGTACTTTTGAACTGAGATTTAAATAATAAGTGTTTGAAAACCATTTTTTCTTCTTCTAATATAAACCTTGTGTTATTTAAACCTTCTTTTCTTCCATCATTTTACACCAGTGTTGAGCCACGGGTGTCGGGGAATATTTAAATAAAAGAAGATATGTCCTTCACAGAATTACGGTTATATTGTTCCAAGGTTGGTATACAAACATGCGATGCGACCCGCTCGCAGCCCGACAATCCCGTGACTGGCGAGAGAGTGCATAATGACGATGCAACATACATAGGTAGGATACGTACAATAGTGTGTATACATAATTACATGTGTTCCCACATCATCCTCCCTTCTCATAAAATTTTATTTTATTGGGTGTACAATACAATAAGATAAAATAATATGTGTTAATCAATTTGGTACAAACACAAACCAGTTAATACGAATTACAAAATGTTACAAAATTAATTTGGAATAAAAACCTTTAGACTTTTTATTTAATACAAACCAAGTAGGTACCTTTAATCATTACTTACGAGAATATTATCGTAAACATAATTATAATACATATAACATTTGATATGCAAAGGCTAACTTTGCAGTTGCAGGTGGCCGCTAGTTACAATAACAAAACGATCAGATTTCATTACGCGAATTCAACATAGATATTTAACTTTGAAGAACTTTATACTCGTGCACTTGCTCAATCGACAATTTGCACTAAGATTATACAACTTACATGCTACGACGTCACTTGCCACTGGTTTTTTATTTATTTACGATCACAAAACACTTAAAACTTTCAAGCGTAATCGACCCGTGAAGAACATGGTGTATTGCCTGGTGGTTGAGCGGACTTGAGCATCTTTGCTATCTGTTTGCGAGTCCACTCTTTCAATCCAATATGCAATTTCTTATAGATGCAATACGCTATGATTATTGACAATAGCACAAATAACACCATAGTGATTAATGCAAACTTATCTAGCTTCTCTTCTCACTGGGAAATATTTCCTCCACTTTGGGCAATAACAACGTGTTCGTTAACTTGCTCTTTACTGATATTCTTTCCCATGGTAACGTTTACGTAAAGTATTCGATAAATAAAAAATCAGTGACTGTAATGACAACATAATAAAATGAACAAGACTTATATGGTTACATCTTAACCTACATTTGAGAAAATTGCATTAAATGCGCAAAAATATCGTGCGCTCACTATATAAAATTAGTTTTTAAAAGTATGTATGTGTATACAATTGTTAAAAACTTTTAATACAATGTGTTATCTAGCCCTGCGACATTTTAGTCTTGGGGTCGGTACCAAATACTGGTCCACTAGATAAAACAACATAGTAATAGTTATAGAATAACACATCAAAAACATAAACACGAAAATCAAAAACATTTTGGTAAACAAACGAAGTAGCGGTAAAAAATAGTGTTGCTATTTATAGCCTATATCGTAAAGGTTGCTTAGTCGTTCTTCCACTGCGTGTGGTATAAGTGTTAGGCATACAGCGATTAGAAATACCAGTAGTTGACTCTGTTGGTGCGTCACTGTTATCGTTAATATAATGAGCTGGTTTCAGCCGATCTATGGACTATATACTTACCTTTCTCCCAGCCAATTGAATAATGTATACCTTATTATTCCGCTGTAATACGCGAAAAGGTCCATCGTACGTAGGCTGTAAAGGTTTGCGAACAGCATCATGCCGTACAAACACATAATTGCATTTTTCTAAATCTGGGTGAATAAACAGACATTTAACAATATTTTTCCGCATTTCTATAGATTGAAATTTTTTAATAGTCTCTCTTAACTGACTAACATAATCGCAATTATCATCGATAATAGTACTAGACTTTCCATCATAATAATCTGCTGGTAAACGTAACGTGGTGCCATAAGTCATTTCCGCTGCGCTTATGCCATTATCGCTTCTCACTCCGTTCTAAGACCGAGTAACGTAGCCGGTAATTCACTCACCCAAGAGGATGATGCCGCTTTAAGCGATCTATGCCACCGTTCCACTACTCCATTGCTCTGAGGATGGTAAGGCGTAGTTCGTGACTTATTAATACCTAGCATTTTCATTAGTGAATTAAATAACTGACTTTCGAATTGGCGTCCTTGGTCGCTGGTGAGCTTTTTCGGAAAACCAAAACGAGATATCCAGCCTTCAAAAACTATTCGTGATACGGTTTCTGCTGTCATATCTTTCATAGGGAAACATTCTGGCCATCGAGTACTCCTATCCACTATGGTCAGACAATACCTAAATCCTTCTGCCGACGTTGGTAAAGGTCCTATCAAGTCGACATGAATATGTTCAAATCTGTCACAAGGTGGAAACGAACCTAAAGCTGACGTTGTATGACGACTAACTTTAGAACGTTGGCATTGTATACACGTTTTAGCCCACTGCCCTACGTTCCTGTTCATGTTAGGCCAATAAAAACGATCCTGTACCAATTTTCGAGTAGTCCTAATTCCAGGATGACTAAGATTATGTACAGAGTCGAAAGCCAAACGTCGATACTTTTCAGTCAGATACGGCCTGATTTTATCATTCACTATATTACATAAAATTTATTTAGTACTACCAGGTAACATTACTTTTTTTAAATTATCTTTAGCGTTCTCGGAATTTAATAACTGCGATAAGGTGTCATCGTATTCTTGGTCGCGAGCGAGTTCCTCGTAATCAATTGCCGTTGGACAATGTATTGTGGCGACGCGCGATAACGCGTCTGCGACAATATTATTCTGCCCACTCAAATGCCTTATGTCCGTGGTGAACTCACTGATAAAAATTAAATGGCGAATGCGTCTAGGAAGCTCTTTTTCGCTATTGACTTTCGAAAAAGCGTAAGTGAGAGGTTTGTGGTCGGTATATATAACTAGCTGCCGTCCTTCGATCATATTCCGAAAATGACGAATAGCTAAATAAATCGCTAGCAACTCTCTGTCATACGTACTATATTTCCATTCCGTAATCGACATATTTTTCGAGAAATAACCTAGTGGAAACCAAGAATCATCGATACGCTGTTGCAACACCGCGCCAACGCAAGTATCAGATGCATCGCACATAAGTGCTAGAGGTGCATTCTTTACTGGATGCGTCAGAGTGGCCGCCTCGCACAAACTAGATTTACATTTCTCGAAAGCTTGCTCCGCACTTTGAGTCCACACTATGGGTGTTTTATCTTTCTTTTTTGAACCATGTAAATACTCGTGAAGAATAGACTGAGATGAAACTGCATTTGGTATATGTGACCGGTAAAAATTCACCATGCCCAAAAATCGCCTTAACTGCTCTATATTTTCGGGCCTAGGAAATACATTAATGGCTTTAACTTTATCACCAAGAGGGCTTATCCCGTCTGATGTGACATGATAGCCAAGAAAATCGATTTCCGACTTACCGAATGAACATTTTGATAAGTTAATTGTTATGTTAAATTTACTTAATTGTTTAAATAATGCTTCTAAATGCCTACGATTGCTAATCTCATCGGAATCCATAATTAAAATATCGTCTAAATACGAAAAAATGCTTTCTCTACATTCTTCATCTAGATCATTAAACACGGTATGATGCATAAAACGTTGAAAAGTTTGAGCTGCATTTCGTAACCCAAAACTCATTCGTGGAAATTCATATAAACCAAACGGTGTTATTATTGCCGTTTTCTCGACATGTTCTGGCGAAACAGGAATGCAATAGTAAGCACAATTTACGTCAATTTTTGAAAATATTTTCTTGCCTGCCAGTAAATACGTAAAATCCGATATTCGCGGTATTGGATAACGGTCCGGCTTGGTGATAGAATTAAGTTTCCTATAATCCCCACAAGGACGTAGCTCCCCATTCTTTTTCGTTACGATATGAAGTGGGCTGGCCCAAGGACTTTTAGAAGGGCGATATATTCCCAAACTTTGCATGAGTCTGAATTCCTCTTGTACCTTTTTGTACCTGTCCGGCGGCAATGGTCTAGCCCGAGCGAACACTCGGGATCCAGTCGTCTCGATTTGATGAAAAACACCGTGAGTAGGTACTTCCCTATACGACGCGGGCATAGTAATATCAATGTACTTACGTAATAAGTCTTGAAATTGATGTTTATCGTCCACAGTTTTTACCGTCGTTTGGTCCGCTTGAACTAAGCTGCAAATACATTTTAATTGTGTTAAACCATCTATTAATCTACCTGAGCTTAAATCTACAATCAGCCCATGGTGAGCCAAGAAGTCAGCCCCTAAAATTGGTTGTGTTACGTCTGCAATAACGAAAGACCAACTGTAAGGTCGTCTTAACTTAAAATCTAATATTAATAATTTGGTGCCGTATGTGTTTATTTCGCTCCCATTTGCGGCATAAAGTTTGTAATCACTACATTGGCTTGAAAAACGAAAAAACTAAACTTAAACTTAAACTTAGACACTGGTAAAACAGATATGTTCGCACCCGTATCCACTAAAAAACTTAAACCACTTTCTCTTTAACACACAGGCGTTTATTCGAACTAATCAGAAGTCAAAAGACAGGTGTCCGCCTTCACCGGTACCACATCTAGTTTTTTTCTGAGCCGTTTTCCTTGTTCTTCTGCCATGCGCAAGGTTGTATGCATTTTGAAGTTTTTTCTTTGTACCGGAAGTGATAGAAGCAAAGCCATGACAGGTTTCTACGCTTTGAGAACCGCGATCGGGAATTAGAACGAGATCTACCGTTACCTCCAAAAAATGTCTTTGACCTTGACCTCTCCAATTGTGATAATCGAGTAGATAGCTGAGCAATCTGTGCTTCTATTGAAGACATCGGCTGGCACTGCGGCTGTGTGTCGCTGCTACTTCGAACGCTCGAAACCTCCTGCGCTTCAGCAAGACGAGTTGTTTCGACGATCTTGTCTGCCATACTCGCTAGTTTATCCAGCTCTGTCACCTCGCTGACGGTCAATACTGCCTGTACTGCTGTCGGTAAATGCCCCATCCACAGCATCCGAAGGGTCTCCTCGGCGAATTTATTCCTGGCGAGATCTTTCATCTTTCGCAACAGTTGCGATGGTTTCTGATCGCCTAAGTCCAATTCTTTCAGTAGCTTCTGCACCTGTCGTATACGGTGAGTAATCTGGCCTTCAACGCGTCGTATTTCTTCGCGTCTGGCGGAGTAAGCACGATGTCGCTGACCTGCTCCACGTGTTCTCTGCTCAATTTAGCCACAACCAAATTATACTTCGACTCGTCCGACAATTTTTGGTTGGCTACCACTGCCTCATACTGCGCAAACCACAAACGCGGCGATTCTTTCCAGAAATCGGGAATTCTAGAGGACACAGTAATTTGCGCTAACGCGTTCGAGTCTGTTCCACTCTTCACTACCGACGACGCATTCATTGTTCTACGCGCACAACTCCACTTCACAGTTTATGTCATTTCGTAATTTTGATAATAAGTCCAAACAATTCGGGGTCACCCGTATAGAGCCACGGGTGTCGGGGAATATTTAAATAAAAGAAGATATGTCCTTCACAGAATTACGGTTATATTGTTCCAAGGTTGGTATACAAACATGCGACCCGCTCGCAGCCCGACAATCCCGTGACTGGCGAGAGAGTGCATAATGACGATGCAACATACATAGGTAGGATACGTACAATAGTGTGTATACATAATTACATGTGTTCCCACACCAGCCTCAGTAAGACACTTGAAAAGTACTATAAAATTTTCGAAGTGAATCAATCCGACAAAGATTGTAGAATATTCGCAATCGTGTGGTTTTCTTCGCTATTTACTTACATGAAATTATTGAATCAAAGAACAATGGCAAGTTCCCATACAACACTTTATTTGAAATCGATTCGAAGCGTCTATGTATGAAAAAATGTTAAAAACAAAGGGGTTCTATTACATAAACATTATCATCAAGAGTTTTTATTTTAGGAGGCCGTAGAAAAAAGATATGAACATTGTTTATATTTTAAGGTTATGTTAATAGAAAACAACTTTGTAACTACACAAATGCATTAAATACATTTAGATAAGGGGTGGTGCTGTGCAAAAAGCATTGATAGGATATACCTAGACTGATTCAAGACCAGTGTCTAGACTTGGTAAGTACCTATTAAAAAATCAAAGTTCCATCACGCAATAGGGATGTAGACTATGTAGGATTTATGTAATCCTTTATATTTCACAATTTTATTGAGTATTAGAGTCCCACCTTATTATGAGGCCATGGCGACGTCGCCAGCTACCGTACAATTTATATTGAAATGTATGGTACCTAACTCACTTGGCCACGGTTTAGCAGCCATAGGTACATTTCAATATAAACTGTTTGGATACGCAGCCGGCGACGTCGCCATGGCGTACAAGTGAGGCAGGGCTCTTAAGATTAGACGTCATGGCATGATGTTAGATCTCTCTAATAAATAGGTACAAGTCACTTGCTTTTATAAGGAACTAGCTTTTGCCCGCGTGGAAGTCGAAAATTATCCCACAGAAACTCAATACCAGGATAAAAAGTTTACTATATCCTATTCCAGGTTATGGTCTATCTGTGCGCCTAGTTTCATTCTAATCGGTTCAGTAGTTTTTTCGTGCGTAACAAACAGACAAACAAACATCACATTTATAATATTAGTAAGGATAAGGATATGGGATCTCTCTTAGTGCGCCACCAACAGGCATGACAAACCTTATCTGAAGGTGACAGCTGCAAATGAAGTAAAGGAATGTTTTTGTAATCAAATACTTACTCCATAATTGATAAAAAGCAGACAATTTGTATTAGATTGCTTTAAGAGAGACACCAATAGACTGATAAAACTCTTTAGTAATAAAACACTGCAAAAGTATTTATTATTTAATAAATACGAATTAAAGATGAATGGACCTGACGGGGTTCTATTTTCATTTGGATAATATTTATCATGTTCTGTTGTAGTTCGGTCGGGCTATCTTTTAATATTTTGTCACTTTGCCTTCGTATTAATGAACATCCACAAAGAAGGCACACATTTCTATGGCCTCGTGGAGCAGCTTGTTCACCTGCATTAGCATTTTGCTGCAAACTCTGATTTACTCAATCCATAGCGAGTTCCCAACATGCTTCACAAACATAATCATCATCAGTAATCTAAAAATTAAGAAAAGCAATTATTACTACAGGCAAAGAAAACGCATCACACTACATCTAGAAAGACTAATGTTACCGAATTTTGTAATATTTTAAACTGCTTTGAAAATTCACTGAAACTTACTTACACTAAATTGGTAAGTAAGTATAATAATGTTTAAAAACTTACGATTTGTGGATAAACCCAGTTGCAGAGCAAAGTACAAACTCTTGTGTTCTGATCTAAGATGCCATATCGCCGGAGAGTATTGACGCAGATGTTACAATTCACGCTTAATATGCGTGTAGGCCTGCTACTTCGCATCATAACAAAATATTAGGGCACAATCGAAGTCCGTGTAGAAAAAGCTATAGATCCAGATGTTTTGAGCGTAGATAGTCCGTAACAAAGCACAAGTCGTCGTATGGGGCAGCGAATCAAGTCCAGGGGGTAAGCAAGAATCAAAAATAAGGATAATTCAACAAAAAACTGCGAAAACAACGAGAACACTACCAAACAAGCTTTTCGGCAAGAAAAGAACGTTGACAATGTCACAGTCTATAGTTGGTGCCACGAGAAGATTGACTTTTTGCAAACACACATTCAGGGTTTCACAACCTTTGTTTCTAACAGTTTTTTTTAAGATTTTATGCCTTAGTGAACTTTTGTGCTTTTTGAACAGTAGTTTTTTTGTTTCAATGCTCAATTATGCTACTAAGTATTCGAATTTATATTTTATTATCTATGACTTCTTGACGTGACAATTTTTTTTCTAATTTTACAAAAATGAACATATTTTATTTTGTGTTTAAGTATTCGAATTTCCCGGAAGTATTTTCATGAATTTGCCGATTTTTTTTAGTATTTACACGTAAGTAATTCTGTAAATGTAAGACAACAAAAGAGAGCCATTATGTCAATAATAGAGTACAAACGTGGTACTCGATCGTATAGTCAATAGCTAAGCTATCGTAAAATATAAAAAAATACCAATAATGAATAATATTACAGACCACTAGCTAGTACATTACATTAAAATGTCTAGGCATAGAGATTTTATATTGTATATGAATGAAAACGTCACAATGAACTTAAACAAAATCGTTATAATATATAATAATAGTTTGCCATCTGTAATTCTGCACCCGCTTTTCCGAGATGCCGACCGTAGGACGAGCATTGCGACACCATAAATATTCTCAACATCCAAAAAATATGTTTTATCCTCTGATAAATGCCTAAGAATGAAAAAAAATTAATGGATTAACGCAAAATGTTGACATTCCAGGCGTCTGACATATTCCAGTACCACAAAACACTGTTGGCAGCGCATACAGTGTTACTGGGTTTTGACAAATACTCAGTAGTAGCGCGGAGTCTGGGAAAGTGAACGATATCGGCAATAGGCTCGCCCCCTATTACGTGGTATCTACATATTTATATCGATAAAAACCCGATCAATTAGCATATTAATTTGCAATGACACATTTTTGTGTACCGTTGCGCTCATTGGATTTGACATTATTTGTTTTTGACAGATCTGTCGCTAAGTTACTTAGCAGAAATTCGTTGTTTCATTTCAAAAAGTCTATGTTCTCGTGGCACGGTCTACCAAAGAAATATAACCTAAGGCACCAACCTCTTTGCGGTCTACAGGGATCATAGAGAAGGGCAAGGAGTAAGGATACTGATAATGTAGACATTTTCACTTAGTGTTGTCAATAATTATCTTTCAATTGCCTACTGATACAGACCTCTTATTAAATGATATCTCAGATCACGTAAAAAATATATATTTATTTAAATCATTAATAAAATCTTCTTTTTATATAATATAATATACATAAAATATTTTTTTAACATTATCGTGAATTGTTTCTAGATGTAGGTTAAAAAGATTACTTACATTTTTTCTATTAAACAAACACTATTCTTTTGTGAATGGTAACTCTGAAAATGACATTAAACAAGCACCGAAAATGAATGTATTCAATAAATAGTTTATCAATTTAGATAATTTAACGTACGCTTTTATACTTGAAACTAAAAACGTACAAAATACGAAATAATTATATTAATAAGTTTTTCATAAGTTACGTTTACAGACGCTTCTAGCACTTCACAGGTATAATCCTGCCATTGTTCTTTCGTTATTGATAAATCAATATTTGTCTCTTTTACAAAACACATAATTCTACTAAATTATGCATGAAGAAAATGCACTTAACCACTCTATATACATATCGTCTCTCGACGCTCGGAATACGACCGCCGAACAGTGACGAAGATTTCTATGCGCATTATCACTTTGGGAGACCTGTACACGGTATTATTTTCACAATGGCAAAAGTTAGTGGCCTTAGTTCACACGCTTGCCAATTCGGGTGACAGACTAGTCTTTTGAGAACATTATGAAGAACTCTACAGGCTACGTCCATATGTTTTTCTTCGCCGTTTATTAAGTCATAAGTTACAACTTAATACATATGAATATTATATATATTATATATAACTTTTGAGAAGTCAGTAATGCGCACCGTCGTAGATTCAAACGCGGAACCCTCTCTAACCTTTTGTGATACAGCAGGAGGTGCTCGACGACCAGCTGTTGTCGGACCACCAACTTGTGCTCGTCGTCATCCAAATCCTTTGGAAAACAAACTTCATGCAAGTTTAATGCAAGTTTGTCACAGTGAAACTAGGAAGTTTGATTAAAACTTGCTTCAAGTTTATTGCTACAGCTTTTTAAAAACCCATTAGAATTTGACGCTGAAAACCATCATAGTGGCTGAGCGACGACTCGAAGTGCAAAACAAAACAAACCGTGAGGGATGTCTGGTCTGGTGTACTGTACCCACTTTTGTTTCTTCCAATTCAATTTATAAATGAATTCCTCGTTTTACATTTTTTTTTAACTCTAATGCAGGTACGAAGTTTGACGTTTTAGTTGTATTTACTACCAAAACATCAACAAAAACAATGACAGACGCAAATTACGTTAACTGCAGCCGAGAGTTCGAAAAAAAACCAAAGTTACTTAGAAATTAATTTAATTAAATATAAAAGAAATTACAAATAAATAAGTGAAACCCATTCGATGCAAGAATATGGAATGAATATATTTAATTATACATTATTAATATTGATTTGCAGCGTCGACGAATTCATGCCGCGACGGACGTCATCGGTGGAGATGCAATTGCTGTGTCGGCGATTTTTGGCTATTGCTATTTCTTTCCAAATATACAGCGATGATGTTGATTGTGCGAGGTCCATTGGGGTTCCGTATATAACACCTCCATCCGCAGAACAGCAACTATTTTATCAAGTTGAGAGAAAATGTTGCTGTCAGTTCATTTCGTCTCTTGATGTCCATGTCCACATCTTCGTATGTGTGAGTCTTGGAAACTTGTTGCTTCTCTGCATCTTCTTTTCTGGGGTACCAGCATCTGCGTTTTCTATATAATGTGATACTGATGATTACTGCTGTGCACAAAATGAAGATATAAAGTGGAATAGTTGTATGATAGAGAGCAACTGATTGATTCTTCTCGATTTTTATGAGTTTTTCTAACATGATTTTGCTCTGGATGCTGTGAAGACCTTCTAAGTTTACTGAACTCGAACCGATATTGGAGATGATATCTGTTCGATTTATCTGGTTGTAGGGTATTTTCGATAACTTCAATGGCTGGCCTTTTATCTCATTATTGTCGTTAATGATGGTGAATTCTGTAGTCCGCATATAGCAATCCATCGGGATGGTGACTAAGTAGCTTCCTTGTAATGTGTCTAGAATTACCGTAGCCAGGCAGGAAGGTGTATCAGAAGTGCGCAGTGGAAGGTGTAATACATCTACCTGACCACGATAGACAATATAGCCAGACACAATGCACTGCATTGCACAGTGAGTAAAGTATTGAGTAGGTACATGAAAATTTTACCTTATATCTCCTGGTGATGTTCTTGAAGTGGACCTATAGGATCAACTCATAATTTTGGTCAAAATAACAAGAGAATCGAATAGATACCAGTGTACAATTCGGCGAAGTCCTTCTCCAGACCACGATGCACGTTTGCGGTTCACAAAACTTTTCACAAATGTTCAATATGTCATCAATTTACAACAAACTTTGCCGGAAGTCAAAAGCGGCAATTACGTATTTGCAAGTTAATTCAATTCGCGTTAATTCAAAGGGCGATCAAGTTATTATAATATTACACACGGAGACAGCCCAAAACCGGCGTGTTAATTTTTCAAGGCGGCAACGGAAGAGACAGTTCAGTGTGACCATTGTCAGAAATTTTCAATAGACTAAACAAAATGTTACTCAATCGATCTAATCGATTTGACTTATAATAAAAACTAATTCTATTTCAAACATCCACCCGCTCCGGACCGGCCTACCGGTCCGCTAATCAGTTGGTAGACGTGACAATGTTGCAACCGCTCTCCTCAGAATCGAACCGTCCACCAAGACCTCAGCAAAGCGGGGAATTCCATCAGCCCCAGTTACCAAACGAAGAATGCGCCCCCTGCGCCATCTGAGTGGCGGAAGGTTAGCCTCTTTGATCAACACGAGGTCACCAATCTTGGGTGGATCGGTCTTGTCGGTCCACTTAACGCGTTGCTGGAGTATGTGCAAATATTCCAAATTCAGCGTTTCCAAAAGCTCTGAGTAATCTGGCGTACCAATTCAAAACGCGAGAGACGACCAGGTCTCGTATCAATATAAGGGTACTCAGGCAAGGCGACAAGTGGGCGACCAATCAAAAAATGGCCCGGCGTAAGGGCCTCCAAATCATTCGGATCTGAGGAGATCGGGCACAATGGCCTAGAGTTCAAAACGGCCTCAATCTTACAAAACACAGTTGCGAGTTCCTCAAATGTAAGGACAGACTCACCGATTGTCCTGCGCAAGTGTGTTTTGGCCGATTTTACAGCGGCCTTAAATATACCACCCCAGTGTGGACAATTTGGTGGGGAAAACAACCAATTTATCCCACGTCGGGCAAGCCTATCACCTATATCAGCCTTGTTGGTTTCAAGGAAATTAACAACATCATTCAAATAATTATACGTGCCCTTGAAGTTAGTACCGCAGTCAGAACGGATCAACGAAGGCAGCCCTCTGCGGGATACAAATCTGTCAAATGTGGCTACAAACGCCTCGGTCGAAAGCGAGGAGACCAGTTCCAAATGTACGGCCTTTGTGGAGAGGCAAACAAAAACACACAAGTAGGCCTTAACAGTCTTGCTGTTTCGAAGTGTCGATGTTTTCACCAAAAAGGGACCTGCGAAGTCCGTGCCAACACCGTCAAACGTCCTGCTTTCAGTTACGCGATCTGCCGGTAAGTCCCCCATCAACGGCTGCATGGTAGAAGCCTTGAGCTTATAGCAAGGGACGCAGCGAAAGACTACACTCCGAATAATTCTTCGAGCAGACAAGATCCAAAACTCGCGTTGCAAAATGGCCAAGAGCGCATTACAACCAGCATGCGAATTTTTAAGGTGAAGGTCAGTTACCAACAAGCGTACCAAATGACCGTCCTTAGGTAACAAAAGGGGGTGACGTGCTCCGTAAGGGAGGTTGGCGTTCTTGAGACGCCCTCCAACGCGCAAGATACCCGTATCGTCCAAAAAGGGGTTCAATTTAGATACAGCTCCGGATAATTTCGATCTCCCTGACTTAAGGATAGCAATCTCCTTCTCAAAATGTGCCAATTGCACAGAACGAACCCAAAAGGTGAGAGACTCCTGTGGTTCTTGTGGTGTCAGTCGTTTCTGTTGTGGGTGCCTAAAATTAAAAACAAAACGCTTTATCCAAGCAGTGACACCTAACAACTTGTCGAGGGAGCTCCCTCGAACAATTTAACAAAAAATCGGGGTCGAAGGCTCATTCCACCTTCTCAAGAGCGAGTGTTCGTAGACCCGGCAAATTAGGAGTATTCAAAACTGGCGTTCGAGGCCAATCCATTTCTGGTCGACTCAACCATTCCGGACCCCACCACAGCGAATGACCTATCAAACTAGGCGTCAAGCATCCGCGCGAGGCACAATCAGCGGGGTTGAGCTCACCTGGCACGTGTCTCCAAACAAGTTGGACTTCGGATTTCTGGATTTGGGAAACGCGATTAGCGACAAATACCTCCAAAGTGTGGACAGACGCTTTCAACCAACACAGAACAATTTGGCTGTCTGTCCAGGCGTAGGTCCCAGTAATACAAATGCTTTTACCCAAAGTGTTAGACACGTGGTTCAATAAACGTACAAGTAGGGCTGCTCCCGAGAGCTCCAATTTTAGGATGGTCAAAGATGTACGAAGGGGTGCAACCTTGCTCTTCGCCATGATCAGGGAAACCCTCACCTGACCTGAGGCACTTACTGTGCGCAAGTACACCACGGCCGCGTGCCCACGCTCCGAGGCATCACAAAACCCGTGAAGGGTGGCCTTGTACTTCCCGGGAGGAAGGCTGGGACGAGGCAAGGAGATCTCGTTGACGGCAGGAAGTGAGGATACAAAAGAGGTCCATTCCTCAACATGAGTGCCGTGCAGAGGTTCGTCCCAGGTCAATCCTGCTGTCCAAAGCTTCTGCAAGAAGCATTTTGCCCAAAATATGATAGGACAAATCCAACCGTTCGGATCAAAGGTTCTGGCGACAGTAGACAATACGAGACGTTTAGTCCAAGAACAAGGCAATTTCAAATCTACGTTGTACGTAAAGATGTCTTGGACTGGTCTGTACTGAACGCCGAGAACAGCCATCATGGCGGGGTTGTCAACAATCTCAAACAAATGTGGATCCTGCTGATGATCCTCTGGCAAGCCTTCCAAAAGCGCTGGTGAGTTGGAAATCCATTTGCGCAACTCATAACCAGCGGAGGCCAAAATACCTATCAATTCGTCCCGCAGGAGGATCGCCTCGTCCGCTGTGGAGGCGCCTGAGCAAATGTCATTGACGTAAATATCGTCTTTCAAGATGGCGGAGGCTCGTGGGAAACGTAAGCCTTCTCGGTCTGCGAGCTCCCAAAGAGAACGTATTGCCAAGTAGGGGCTTGATCTTAACACGTACGTATTCGTATTGAGCTCGTAGACGACCATGGGATCGCGAGGAGACTCTCTCCAAAGGATCAGCTGGAAGCGACGGTCATCAGGGTGGATAATCGTCTGCCTAAACATCATTTTTATATCGGCCACAAAGACAACCTGATGTCGTCGGAAGCTGGTGATGACGTCACAAAGGTCCTTGACCAACTTGGGACCAGAATGCAAGCACTGGTTCAAGGATACGCCTGTTGAAGTCTGCGCAGAACCATCAAACACTGTGCGCAGCTTGCCAGTCGATGGCTTCAATACCGCATGATGCGGGAGAAAGTAATGCTCCACCGAACGCCAATCTAAATTTGACACTGACATGTGTCCCAATTGTTCATATTCTCTCATGAACTCAATATACTTCTGTCTGAGCTCCGGATCACGACCCATGCGGCGCTCCATAGCCAACAATCTCTTTTCGGCTAAAGGTCGTGACTCACCAAGCGGAGGCCGAGAGAAAAGGTAGCCTCGTAATGATCCGACCAGAACGGAGTCGACCCGTGTTGTTCTGGAAGAACAGCTCGCACTCCTCATGTTCTGGATTCAAACGGGCAGCTTGAGGGGGCTCCTCTACCTCCCAAAACCTCTGAACCGCATCAAAGAGAGCAGAGCCTACAGTCAACAAATTATCAAGTTCGGGTGGAGGGGGGTCCCTAGGTACAGGTCCCATCAAAGCAAATCCAAATATGGTCGGGATGGCAGTCAAACCATTTGGCACCAAGACCCGTTGCCCACCAATCAAAATTCCACCGAGGACATCAGAGCCAATCAACAAGTCGATTTGTCCCGGTGTGTCAAATTTGGGGACTGCCAGTTCCAATCCCGATGTCAAATTCACCACAGCAGCAGGTAGCTGTTTCTGTGGATGCATGCCCAAAATATTCTTCAGCACAATAGCCGAGGTCTTAATCCTCGGGTGTGAAGATTCAACAGGGCCAAACAAAACCTTAACTTGCCCTTCAACATTAGAGGCTACGTCACCTATGCCCCGTATACAATTTGGAAAAGAGCCCAAATTTAATTTAACCTGCCCTACCAAATAAGTGGAAACAATGCAACCTTGTGAACCTGTGTCCAATATAGCACGGACAACAACAGAGGTCCCCCTGGGTCCCCAGACCCTAACAGCAACCGTTGGTAGGATAACGGTCTCAATGGGGGAGGTTGGCGTTATAGGGCAGGGGTCAATGACCTATTGTTGCCTGGGCGGCGATCGTTGGCCAGGACAAGGCAAGTCAAAACGAGGGTGCGGCTTGAAGTCCTCAAATGACTTGATCCGCGCGCCATTTGTGGGGGGGTCATAATGACGCACCCGCCCAAAACGAGGTGGGCGCGAGTCAAGGCGGGGACGCTCCGCCAAAGGAGGGGAGTACCTGGGGCAGCAGTCATGGTGCTGGTGACGCTGAACAGCACATTCAGGTGCGCGAGAGAGAGGAGGCGTGCGCACGCTACGGTTCTCCAAGCGGGGCGAGTGGCGATCAATTGAGCGAGGCGACTCTCGGCTACGCGCCGGTGAGCCTCGGCTGCCACCTTCAAAACACCCGCCCGTGCGTGGCGTCGGCTGGTTGGACAAGCGGCCAACCTCTCTGGCATTCATACAGAGAATGTCCAAATGCTGTCCTCCACAGTGAGGACAGGGGCGAGAGTTTGGGCAGTCTCGCTGGTAGTGGGACTCCAAGCAAGAGAAGCAAAGGCGGCGGGCATTCGCGATGCGCCTACGAGAGGCGACATGAAGGTCCAAAAATACCCTGCAACAGGCCCTTCTGTGCCCCGTGACCTTGCAGTAGGAGCACTCCGCTGGGCTCTGCGTGACCGCAAAGCGAGGAGGGCGCCGGTCAACATTGGCTCGGGTGTGAACGCGAGCCTGCTCCTTGACCTTGGGCGGCTGCGACTTAGCCGGCGTGTCACCACCGGAGTTGTCCAAGACCCGCCACTCATCCTCCAGGAACTTCTCCAGGTCAGCAAAGGGGGGCAGATGGGTCGCGCTATCCCCACCAAAGCGCTGTTCAAAGCGCGACCTCAGGTCGGCAGGCAGCTTCTTTAACACAATGTGCACCAATAAATAGGACCATTGGTCTACGGGCAGGTCAAGGCACTTAAGTGCGTTGATGGCCACCAAGAGCGGATTCAACAGTTGGGTGCGCAACCCAGAGACCCGGGTGAGCGTCGGCAAACTCAAAATCTGCTCGATGTGCGTATCGGCGAGGCCACGCTTATTATGGTACCTACGGGTAATTAGGTCCCGAGCCGTCTGGTACGCCTCGTCAGACACGGGCAGATGCTGGATGAGGCCCTTAGCCTCCCCATCCAGAACCGACATTAAATATGCCAATTTTTGTGCTGGCCGAAGGTCAGCCCTGTCATTGACCAGGCTGTCGAACAAGTTAATGAAGCCCAGGTAGCTTCCTAGGCAGCCATCAAAATGGGGGAGGTCCAAAGTAGGGAGCCTACTCACCAGCCCCGGTGCTGACCTAGGAAGCTCCTGCTTCAGGCCGGGTTGCCCTTCCCTATCGGCAACTAGTTGTCTCGCAGTATTGGAGACAGCATCATACAGGTCTAAGACCTGGGCATAGTCTTCGCTGACCTTACTTCGCTGGTCAGCAGTGAAATCATTGATTGACACTTCTAGACAGCAAGTGCTGAAAGTGCGGAATTGCTGTTCCACACTTGCCAGGCGATCGTCAATCCGCTCGTACCTTTGTAGTAGGGCCTGCTGGCGATCAGGCCGGTTCACTAAGGCACTGGCCGAGGCAAACCAGCGCAAATCTGATGCAATAGCACCAGCAGCCGCACGCAAGTCCTTGATAGCTGACATAATCAAAATTCAAAAGAGCCCAGACAAGCGTTAAATAATATTAACAATCAAAACTTAATTTTTCTTAATTCTTTGAAACCAACAAAGTATTAGCCTGTTTACTGCTGGTACAAGCAAGTGACAGGTATCTACTGTCCAACAAAATTAATAGTTTCAATATATATTGACACAAAACAAAGTAAAAGTTATCAAAAATTGAACCTTCGAATAAGTTAATTAAAGTTAAATATTCAAATAAATTAACTAATTACTTGCAACAGACAGACTGGCTGTATTATTTGAGATATACAATAGTAAGTAAGCACAGAATATGTGTTACCTAACAATATTATCTATATTATAACAAAACAAAGTTTATTAATGTGACCCGCCCAAGTGGCAAGGTCAAGTTGGTTGTTATAATGTTTATGAATATATGCAATAAACTAAATTTACTAAATTTATTGATACATACAGCTGTTATGTATCCAAACAAACTGACTTATTAATGTAACAACAAATTGAAGTTAGATTTTTCAACAATACAAATCAACAATTACTGATTGAGGTTATGTGTGACAATGTGTTTCAAATTATCTAGGTCAACTTATACAATTAAATATTATGTGTTTTAGACAATAACTGACCTGACAAACACTACAATACTGTCTACAAGGTGAGATATATAGGTCATACAACACCAATCTGAGTTCAGATATAATCAACGGCTAAGATACAAGTTTACAATATAGGCACAGTTAACCACGCTCTTGCTATCAAAAATTATGTCTAGAATTACCGTAGCCAGGCAGGAAGGTGTATCAGAAGTGCGCAGTGGAAAGTGTAATACATCTACCTGACCACGATAGACAATATAGCCAGACACAATGCACTGCGTTGCACAGTGAGTAAAGTATTGAGTAGGTACATGAAAATTTTACCTTATATCTCCTGATGATGTTCTTGAAGTGGACCTATAGGATCAACTCATAATTTTGGCCAAAATAACAAGAGAATCGAATAGATACCAGTGTACAATTCGGCGAAGTCCTTCTCCAGACCACGATGCACGTTTGCGGTTCACAAAACTTTTCACAAATGTTCAATATGTCATCAATTTACAACAAACTTTGCCGGAAGTCAAAAGCGGCAATTACGTATTTGCAAGTTAATTCAATTCGCGTTAATTCAAAGGGCGATCAAGTTATTATACTATTACACACGGAGACAGCCCAAAACCGGCGTGTTAATTTTTCAAGGCGGCAACGGAAGTGACAGTTCAGTGTGACCATTGTCAGAAATTTTCAATAGACTAAACAAAATATTACTCAATCGATCTAAGCGATTTGACTTATAATAAAAACTAATTCTATTTCAAACATAATGTGTTGAAGTCCTTTCTTCCACAGGTAAGTTGTACTTTCGTTGGTTCCGGTAATGAGATAACATAGTGTTGATCGTCCAATTTTTCAATTGCAACATTTGATAGCGAAATCTGGGTGAAACGGCAAGTGTTCCTCAAATTTTGATTGACTATGAGGTCTTGAATACAATCTGGTTCTGTTCGGATCTGATGGCTAATCTGCTTTTCATAGAGATATACTGCTGTACTTCGGGCATTCAGCCTCTATGTACACGAATGATTTCTCGTTTGTTGCTATAAAGGGACTGGGAGGAGTAAGTGCTAGTTTTTTCTGGTAAGGTACAATGGATAGTCTATACAGATCATATGTATCTTCGGAAATAATGGGAATGCTATAAATGATTACTATCCTATTATCGCTAAAGTAAGAGCCTGGTTTTATTAAATTATAATATTCTCGTAATTCTAAATTAGGAACTTGATTCTTATTATATATGGATCTTATCTACCATAGTTTTTAATACCTCTATATCGATCATCGAATGATGAGTGCTGGAGGCACGTAAAAAAGCCGCTGTATTTTCTAACCTAATGATTTCTAACATTAAATCTTCTACATTATTACTTATAATTCCTAACATCTGGGCAAACTGAGCAGATTTGATTAAGTTATAGTCTCTGTATGCATCCTTTTGTAAGAGTGATTCTATGGTTGAATTAATTTTCTCTTGGTTTGCAACTAACTGATCTAAGACTCTATTGTACTGTGACATCCATTCTTTATTAATACTTATATGATTATTAAATTCTGAAACAATTTTATTTTCGTTATTCTGTAAAGTTTTAATTGCTTCATCATATTTTAAACATCTAAATTGCCAGTTATACTTTTTATTACTGACCCAAGGCTATCTACTAGACCTCTTTTAGCTCTAATTGGTTCCAAAGATTTTACTTGATGTAATACCTTGTTAAGCTTATCATTAAGATAGTTAATCTGATATTCGTAAAGGGTGTAGGTTTCATTGTTAAGTCTAGTCTTAAATGTCCTAAATTGTGACTGTACAGAGGTTACGTTATCTTCAAAATAAGTTAGCTGTATATATTGTACAAAGGAATGATAGTGAGTTGTTAATCTGGTCAGCCCTAGTTTGTATGGTAATAGTCCAGGTCTATCAGCCAAGGTTTCAAGTCTTATGGTCTGAGGTCGCGTCACGTGGATTATCAGCAGTATCCTGTAACAATTTATTACTTTTAGGGACACGTTTCAGTCGCGATTTAGCTACAGGGCCTCGTTTTTTCGAGGTATATATGTGAATTGGTAAATCTGCCAAAACTGTGTCTTATGTGTAACGCGGTGCAGTTTTCTGACGGGTAGCAAGAGGATTTTTAACGAAAATTTGTTGTTGCGGTGTGTATTCGACTACAGGCTCACGAGATTTATTCCTATTTTCAATTAAGGCTGTTCTGTTACTAAAAAATGACTCGTTAATTATCTCATAAACTTGTTTCATCTGCTCTCTATGATTCTGAGCATACTGTTGCAATATGTGTTCTGTGAGGTCTATGTCAACTGGGTCTCGAGGGTCAAAATGTCCGTTCAGACAATCAAAGGGTCTACATTTCGTAAAGCTATGGATTTAGCTATTATATGCTATAACAGCGTATGGCATGAGATTAATAACGGGTTCGTCTTTATAGTTTAGTAGTTTGAGGATTCTAATGTGTTCCAGTAAAGTTGAGTGAAATCGCTCGATGTTACCGTTATCATTAGGACAGTGAGGTAGAGTTTTATGGTGTATTATTTTATGGAGACGTATGAATTCAGCAAACAGTTGATTTGTAAATTCCGTGCCATTGTCGGTAATTATAGTTAATGGTAATCCGTGGTGAGTACAAAAACGTAATAATGCTTGTAGAATGCTTATAGCAGTGCCGTCTCGTAAATGGTATGCCATACTTTGTAAAAACATCAATGAAAGTTACGTATTTTTCGTTTTGAACGGTAAAAAGGTCCATATGCACAATTTCAAGTGGTTTAGTGGCTGGGGGCACAATATTAAACTGAGGTCTAATGGGATTTCTGTCGTATTTACTTTGACCACAAACGGTACATTCGTTAATAAATTTAGCGATGTGTTCCTTCATCTTCGGCCAATAGTACTTTCGTGACAAGGCTAGATAGCACTCGTCAATACCAGGGTGGTTGGTTTTGCCATTATGATAGTGTTGTATAATTTCCTGTTGCCGTAGGTAGTCTTTAACATTCTCAAGTTCTGTCTTTGCTAGTACTAAATTAAGAGAAGAGCTTTTAATCTTTTCTTGTATAATCGGAATGATCAAGTACATATCTAAAGGTGGGTTTACTAGTATAGCGGTTTTAACTTTCGGGTTAACATATTCTTTTATAGCGTTAATAACATCGGTTTCTAAGTTAGATTTTGAGAGTTGGATAGCCATTCGCGTATGATTTTCAAACGGTTTAGTTACAGTCGGTCGTCGTTTTATGTCGCCAACTACGGTAAAGTGAATTTGTCTATGAAACTTATTGAGAGGTTCGTCTGTAATAGGGACTTCTAAAATAGGGTTCTCATTACTGGTATGTACTGTATCAGTCGACGAATTCGGCATTTGAGTCGGAGGGCTTTCTGAAGGATTATTAATAGGAGGGCTTTCTGAGGGATTATTAGGAAGAGGGCTTTCTGAAGGGTTATTTATCATAGAACTAAGTTCTTTAATGCTATCAATTACAGAATTAATTTCGTCGATCTCATTATTACTGATTTCAATGCAAGATAGGGCGTCAGCGTTGGTGTCAAACTTTCCTTTCTTATAAATTACAGTAAAATCATATTCACTTAGTCTTAGTCGCCATCTAGTTAGTCGTGAGTTAGGCTCTTTTAAATTCATCATCCATTGTAGTGGCTTATGGTCGGTAGTAATTTTGTATTTCCTACCAAACAGATAGGGTATGAAATACTTTGTGGCCCAGACTATGGCTAATAGTTCTTTTTCTATTGTGCTATAGTTTAGTTCGCTTTCGTTAAGGGTACGAGAAGCGTAACAAACAGGCTTGTCAGAATCTATAGGTCCTTGAGATAAGACTGCTCCAATCGCAACGTTGGAAGCATCGGTTGTAAGATTGAATTCCCTATTAAAATCTGGATATTGAAGTATGGGGTCATTAGTTAATAGTCTTACACTGTTTAAATGCATTGATATATTCGGGACTATGAATAACTTTGCTACCTTTCTTTAAGCACGCAGTGAGGGGTTTAGTGATACGGGCGAAATCAGGGATAAATTTTCGGTAATAACCGAGAAGGCCTAAAAATTGCTTAATTTCTTTAGGAGTGTTCGGAATGGGATACTTCTCGATAGCTGATATTTTATCGGGATTAGGCTTAATGCCATCTCTACTGATGATATGCCCGAGATAAGCGGTCTCTAACTTCAAAAACTCGGACTTATCCATCTGAATTTTGAAGTTGGAATCTCTGAGTCGTTGGAAAACTTTTTCCAGGTTTTCCATGTGTTCCTGGAGGGATGTACTGTATACGATAATTTCATCCAGATAAACCAGACATATGTTATTTTGGAAACCACGGAGGACATTGTCCATAACTCTTTGAAAAGTTGATGGAGAATTTTTGAGTCCCATGGGCATACCAAGGAATTCAAAGTGCCTGTGTTCTACATTGAAAGCTGTTTTAGAAATGTCTTGCGGGTCCATTTCCACCTGGTAAAAACCACTTGCTAAATCTAAGGTCGTGAAATACTGGCACTTCCCTAATTTGTCAAGGACGTCACTAATATTGGGTATGGGATATTTGTCATCTATTGTCTTTTCATTTAACTTGCGAAAATCAACTACAAGGCGCCATTTCTGTTTACCGGAAGCATCTAATTTTTTAGGCACTACCCAAATGGGTGAGCTCCATGCAGAATCTGAAGGTCTAATAATGCCCTGTTGTAACATTTTTGAAATTTGGTCCCTTACTTCTTGTCGGTGTATGAAAGGGTATCGATAGCTCTTAGTATGTATAGGGACTTCGTCCGTTGTTCGTATACGGTGTTTAATCTTATTAGTGAATGTCAAGGTTTCCCCGTCTATGTTAAACACATCCGCATAACGAGAGCAAAGTGTTAAGAGGTTGGCTTTCTCCTCCTCATTAAGATGGTCAGTACGCAATCGCGATAATACGTCATTCACACCATTTGATGTTTCAAGTTGCGTAGATATTAAACAATTCAGCGCAAGCTGGCTGATCTAACGAAAATATGATGTCATTGGGTGTTGGGTTTTGTATCTCTACATATCCACGACTATTAGTTACAGTGGTAAGGCATTCATGAATAATGCAATTACAAAAGACTTGCTCGTTTATTAAAACTTCGCCATCCGGGGCGTTAATAGGAATTCTAACTAATTTGGAATGTCTACCTGGAATGATGTCTTCATACAAATTAACGTTACGGGAGTTATATACTTTTATAAGATTAGTTGCAGATCGTGTAATCAATTTAAAATCTTTGAAATCTATTTGAGCTTGCCATTTGGATAATAAGTCTAATCCTATTAAGCCATCAAAATAGTTATCGAAACGGTATACGAATAATTTAATTGTATCGTTCTCACGGAATTCGGTAAAGCATGGTAGTGTTATGGAATAGTCATTTCTGCTAATAGCATGAACATTTGTAACTTCAAAAGGGTCATAGTTAAGGGGATAATCAGAGAAATATTTTTGTACGGCCTCGGGGCTATTAAACGATTGGTTAGCACCGGTATCTATTAGAAATTTTAAAGGGGGACAAGAAATTTCTATGTATGGTAACTGTCTTTGAGTCTGTAAATTAAGATCTATCCTTGCTCTTCTGATATCTTGTCTAACTAAAAATCCTGACTCTGAGGTGCACAGCTAGGGCCTGGTTGGGGCTCTATGTCGCTTGTTAATTGATTGTCGTAAGTTGCGCTACCATAAGTCGGGTCTGAATAGTTATAGTCATATGAGTTATAATAGTCAGCGTAGTTAGAATAATTATCTTAATCTGAGTTGCAGTAGTAGTCATTGGAATCGTAAGAATAGTCGGGCATAGCGAATTCATTCAGATTTACTTCTCGTGACTTTAAATATTATTCAGTGGCGGGTTTCCCGATTTACGCCAATCATGACCTGACATCGCGGGTAATGGCTTAGGAGTAAAATACTGGACTCCACTCATTGGTTTCGGACCAAAATTCTGTGAAGGGTTGGGTCTAGGTGGCAAACGGAAGACGTTACTATGTTGGTGGTAATTCGGCGGCGGTGCGCGGAACATTTGCTGCTTACGCGTAGGAAAACAGTTTTGAGGTACGTTAGACGTATTAAATTTAAAAGCTTGGGGCTGTGGTTGATTACTACGTGGTCCTACTGGAGCTGGCCAGTTAGGTACTGGGTGTCGCGGGACTATTGGCATGTTTAATGGTACGTTATGAGGCATAGCGACATAGGAGTGCTTTGAGCTTTTGGAAAATCGTTACTCTGTTGCAAGTATATTATATTTAATTCCTCTTGGACGTTCTCTAAAGCTTTTTCTATCGTTTCCGGACGCATATATCGAATACGCGATCCTAAGGGTTCCTTTAACCCACGTACAAATGCCTGCATAGTAACTTTCTTATAAAGTGTTCGTTTGGCTTCAATAGTCGTCAGTAAAGTCTCGTGTAATGTCACATATGTCATGATAGTACTGAACAAGGTTTGGCACTGGTCATAAAATTCCTGAGGGGATTTGTTACCTTGTGTAGCTAATGAGAGGTCATTGTACAAAGCCGTTTCGTCCCTCTGGTCTGAAAAGTAATTTATAAAAGCTGATCTAATGCCTGCCCACGTTTCAGGAATGCCGTTTGAATTAATTGTAGATGCGGCGGACCCTGTTACCTTATTTAAAATACCATTTAAAAAACACAAGTTTCCTAACTCGCTACCTGGCTCAGTGCTTACATATTGAGCTACTATCTGGTCGCATATATTAATAAACCTAGTTAGAACGTTAGGGTTACCGTCAAATTCCGGCACAAGGCGTAAAGCCTTAAAAATAACGTCGGGTTTGTTCGGCATTCTAACTAAATTTCTATGACTATCTACTATATGCCAGCGAGCCTGTCTTGATGCAGGGTCCCGGGGACACGACTTTTCGTGTCGGAAAATCATGGGAATAAAACTAACTAAGGATAGACAGGAAGCAACACGAGAAAGATTCAAGTGTACTCACATAAATTTCATCTCTGGACTTTCTCTCGACGAATCGATGTCTGGATTCTCCACCCGGCTCCGCAGCTCCGTAGATTCTGGATACTCGTACTGTAGCTTGATAGCTGCCCAGGCGACTTGCGAACGCGAATATCGATATGAGATAGTTCTAGTGCACGCGAACCGACTAGCGAGTATCCTACCGACTACGCCAATTACGTTTACTGCAGCCGAGAGTTCGAAAAAAAACCAAAGTTAACCAAAGAAATTAATTTAATTCAATATAAAAGAAATTACAATTAAATAAGTGAAACCCATTCGATGCAAGAATATGGAATGAATATATTTAATTATACATTATTAATATTTATTTGCAACGTCGACGAATTCATGCCGCGACGGACGTCATCGGTGGAGATGCAATTGCTGCGTCGGCGATTATGTTGATTGTGCGAGTTCCATTGGGGTTCCGTATATAACACGCATCGTGTGACGTAATGCTTTCTGAGTGTTGTTCACTGTCACAATAATAAATATATTATTTTTAGTTTTAAAACCCTGAAATGTTAAATTTCTATAATAAATAATAAACTTAATTGGCATTTACAAATGTTTATGAATCTATAGAAACTACAATGAGTACAGTGAAGCCAATTTATTCTTAGTGGACACAAGCCTATTAATGCCTACAGATGTAAACATGTAAATAAAGCTCCGTTTAATTCCTAACATAATGTCTTATCAAATGGTACAACATTAAAGCTATTTTGGTCATGAAAATTATTTTTTAAATAAATAAATTTTTGCCGAACAATAATGAAAGTAATTACTTTTGTTTTGCTGCCGGCCATATTTTCAATGATCCTTGCGGATCGTATTAGCTCATTTTACAAACTGAAAGTAAATGATGTTATTTTAAAGTCCATATAAACTTTATCATGCAGTTAGATGTCGTAGGACGACATCTAACTGCATGAGTTTATTTTATTACTTGAGTGTTTTACTTCATCATCATCAATGGAAACGATATTACTCTCGCACCGTTACCATGACAACCGTGGTTGGCACACCTCAACATTTTCCTTAATTACGAGTACTTTAATTGATTTAAATTAGCTTTTCTTTTATACTTTGGATCAATGAATATTAACAAATCCGGATTGCCTTTAACTTGTATCAACATTTAATATAAATGCAAATTTTGTTTCGCTGTTATTTTTTTCATTTTGATTACTTAAAATGTTTATAAGAGGGTACAAATAAGTCATTCACTGAGGTATCTATAAAGGTACAGTAGACCCCGCGTTCTGCAAGCAAGCATTTATAAATTCTCTCTTCTGTACAAAATCCCGTATTCTATAGATTACTCTTGTGTATTTTACAGATATTGGCACAATATAATGTTCAATACTGATATATTACACAAATAATTTATTAGTATGTGAACACATCACAATTTCTAGCTCCTTGCAGTTATTGAACCCGACTCGTCCCAGCTATGAAAAACCATTTTGCGTTTAATCTACGACTTCAGGCAAACACACTTGCGAAAATAATTAATAAAAGCACTAATATTGCAGTCCGAGAACGATCACATACTTCTATTAACCAGAAATCTTTTAACACAAGTAAACTGGCCAGAAACATGCCAATAGAGTATGACATAGCTAAGCGTATTAGTGTATAATAAACAGGCTATTCCGGCATACATAACGTAAAAACCACAGCTCCGAATAATTTATACCCTGTACAAGTTAGCTTCCTCTTTTTTACAGACGGGCTAGTGATGGGACTCAGAAAATATCTAGTAGTCCAATAAATAACGTTTTAATATACTTGTAACTGTGACGAGATGGTGTGGGTGTATTATGTGTGAAATTCTTTATTGCACTAGACATATAAAACATTGGGTAGATAAGCGACGGTGGATTAATATTCATATTAAGTACCTATTTAATAATAGGGGTTAAAGTATGAAATTGCCGTTTTATTGTAATAGGTAGGTACTTTGAATTGATATAGAATTTTCATGGTTTGAGGTTTTTGAATAAAACTTTTTTCACATGGTTTCGATGATGTTTTTCTTACAAAAGTTGTGAAAAATTTGAATATCGACTTTCAATTTTGTTTTTGTTATTCAACTTAGACAAGAACGATGGATATTGCGAAAATTCGAGTGATTTTTGAATTCGAGTTCCGACGCGGCAGTAACGCGGTAGAAACAGCCCGCAATATCAATGTTGCGATTGGAGAGGGAAGTGCTAATGAACGCACCGTGCGATTTTTGTTTAAACGCTTTCGCGATGGAAACTTCGATTTGAAGAATGAGCCACGAGGAAGACCGCCCACACAGGTGAATAACGATGAATTAAGAGAGATGGTAGAAGCCGATCCTGGTCAAACTACCCAGGAATTAGTGGCATGGTTTAACGTTACCTTACCCACAATATTGACTCATTTACGTCAAATCAATAGAAAAAAATACGAAAAATGGGTGCCTCATGATTTGACGGTTCTGCAGAAAGTAACGCGTGTTGAAACTTGTGTTGCCTTGTTGAATCTGTACAGAAATTAAGGAATATTGGATCGAATTGTGACATGTGATCAAAAGTGGATTCTTTATGATAACCGTAAAAGAAAAATGCAATGTCTGACCCCAGGTCAAACACCACATCCACTGATGTGCTACAAATAAAGCAAAGCTTACAAATAAAAAGGTAATTGTAACAGCATGGTGTTATTCACTTTAGTTTTCTCCGATCTGGTCAAGCAAAAACGGCAGATGTCTATTGTACCGAACTCCGAACAATGTTGGCAAAACTAGCAGTAAAACAGCCCCGACTCATGAATCGATCGTTATCATTATTGCTCCATGACAACCGAGACCTCATACAGCACGAGAAACCATTTTGACCCTTCAGGAACTGCAGTTAGAAACCATTTGTCATCCTCCGTATTTGCCAAACCTTGCTCCAACGGACTACTATTTTTTTCGTGATTTGGACAATTATCTACGTGACAAGAAGTTTTCTTCCCAGGAGGCAGTACAAAATGCTTTCACACAGTTTGTGCAGTCTTGATCCTCAGAGTTCTATCACAAAGGCATAAATGATATTTCTATTAGATGGCAGCAATATATAGATAATAATGGTAACTATTTTGATTAAATAAATATGTTAAAAAATAAAAAATAAACAATTTTGATTTTCAATACAAATCGGCAATTTCATACTTTAACCCCTAATATTACAGGGTTATTTTGGACCTCCCGCCAAATTTAAATAGGTGGTTCAGACCATAAAAGTAAACAACTTTTCCAAAGAAACATGGGTCGAAAAGTGAAAATAAAAAATTCAGACCTTCCATACGAAATCGACCACGTGATCGAGCAGTTTTCTATTCGAATCGACTTTTTTTTTCACTTTTCGACCCATGTTTTTTGGAAAAGTTGTTTTGTTTCATGGTCTGAACTAACTATTTCAATTTGACGGGAGGTCCCGAGGAAATTTTTGTAATTAATATTGATAATATTGATATAGATGTAACATTGTACAATCGTCTTTTATTTTCAGTGTTCCTATTTAAATTTTACTTTGAAGCAATAAAAAGTCTTAAAATTTTTGGATAACGCTTGAATCTCTAGGGACCTTTGTGTTTTATATATTTTTTAATATTTTAACAATTTTTAAAATCATTAAATTAAGAAAATAATATGTTCGTCATTGCAAAGTATCATATCGCAGTCATAAAGATCAAAGTAACTTGTACAGACTATAGTCTAATATTAGCAGATAGACGTCATGTGTCATGGCTATACTAACTGCTTACCTACTAGCTGAGCTAGTTTCAAGTTAATCTGTGTAACGGCCCGGCCACAGCCTACAGAGGTGGCAGAAGCGGCAAGCGTTTTCGATTTACATGGCGCGCTTTGCTACGCCGCGGCGACCGATGTCGCCTCAGAGTAAACGCGCCATGTACATCGAAATCGCTCGCCGCTGCCGCCGCCGCTGTAAGCTGTGGCCGGGCCGTAAAGATGTTACTTGCTAGCTTTACTTACAGTTCCAATTGCGTATGAATTTATTGTATGGGTAAATATAAAAAAGTAATACTTAAATTTTATTATAAGGGTTACATCTGTACAATAAAATACAATAAAAACGTTCTTATTTTTTTCGTAAGTGTGGCCAACTCCGGTATCGAAGTTTTTAGATCACCTAAAGGCCGCTGATATGTCTAACGATTCTTGTTACACAAATCTGAGACCGACTGCTTTACGTGCCATCCGAAGCATGGTAGCATTCTGATTTGTAAATGCTATAAGCAGGTAAAATAGTTTAACTCTTTTTTATATTGTTTGAAATAGAAATATTGTTTGTGATAAGTCAAGTCGGTTATATCGATTTAGTAACGTTTAGTTTAGTCTATTGTAAATTTTGACTATGGTCACACTGAACTGTCAATTTCCGTTTTCTGAAAATTGGCTGACGCCGTTTGGTCTCTCTCGCGTGGGTTTGTAATTGAAATAAATTGATCGCCTTTTGAAAAGCACATCCTGATAGCTTCGCGAATAGTTTGTTCGTTTCCCGCGGTCAGTGAAAAAACCCGGTATAAAAAGTTGTCCACGTTTTGCCTCTCGCGTGCTTTTGTGATATAAAATTAAATTTGGAACCCGCTTGAAGGCCACTTCTTGATCTGCCGGCATCGGTAAACTGTGATAAAAGTCAAACATTTGTAACTTATCTTACATTATAAAACACGTGTGTGAGGTTCACTCAAGAACATCATCAGGAACACCAGGAGATATAAGGTAAAATTTTCATGTACCTACCTATTACTTGAATTCACTGTGAAATCACAGTAATAGTGTTTAGATCCTTTGCCTTGGGCTAAGACTGGATGAATTAATCGCTTCCACTGTCTGCAAACTACCCAATCTTAGTCCAAACTCTAGACATAATTTTTGTTGCAGAGCTGTAGTTGAAATTTAGCCGCTGTTGTATTGCTGAGTACAAACCTCAGATTGGTATAAGCTTGTATCTTATCACCTTGTAGACAGTATTGTAATGTTTGTCAGGTCAGTTTTTGCCTAAAATACATATTATTTATTTGTATAAGTTGACCTACATAACTTGAAACACATTGTCATACATAACCTCAATCAATAATTATTTGACTTGTATTGTTCAAATCTAACTTAAATTATTGTTGTTGTTAGTATTAATAAGTCGGTTTGTTTGGATACATAACAGTTATATGTATCAATTAATTTAGTTAATGGTTAAATGCACAATATGCAATACACTAAGTGTAAACTAAATGTATTATATTGAGTTAGAAACATTATAACAACCAAACTTTTGATAAACATTGATAAACCTTGTTATAATATATTGATAATATTGTTAGGTAACACATATTCTGTGTTTACTTACTATTGTATATCACAAGTAACACAGTGAGCCTGTCTGTTGCAAATAATTAATTAACTTATTTGGAGTTTCAACTTTGATAACTTTGTTTTTGTGTCAATATAATTAAAACTATTAATTTTGTTGGGCAGTAAATACCTGTCACTTGCTTGTATCAGCAGTAAACAGGCTAATACTTTGTTGGTTTCAAAGAATTAACAAATATTAAGTTTTGATTGTTAATATTATTTAACGCTTGTCCGAGCTCTTTTGAAACTTGATTATGTCAGCTATCCAGGACTTGCGTGTGGCTACTGGTGCTATTGCATCAGATTTGCGCTGGTTTGCCTCAGCCAGTTCCTTGGTGAACCAGCCTGATCGCCAGCAGGCCTTACTACAAAGGTATGAGCGGATTGATGATCGCCTGGCAAGTGTGGAACAGCAATTCCGCACTATCAGCGCTTGCTGTCTCGAAGTGTCAGTTAATGATTTCACCGCTGACCAGCGAAATAAGGTCAGCGAAGATTATGCCCAGGTCATAGACCTGTATGATGCTGTCTCCAATAGTGCGAGACAGTTGATTGCCGAGAGGGACGGGCAACCCGGCTTGAAGCAGGAGCTTCCTAGGAGAGCACCGGGACTGGTGAGTAGGCTCTCTACTTTAGACCTCCCGCATTTCGATGACTGCCTAGGAAGCTACCTGGGCTTCGTTAATTTGTTTGACAGCCTGGTCAATGACAGGGCTGACCTTCGGCCGGCACAAAAATTGGCATATTTGATGTCGGTTCTGGATGGAGAGGCCAAAGGCCTCATCCAGCATCTGCCCGTGTCTGACGAGGCGTACCAGATGGCTCGGGACCTAATTACCCGTAGGTACCATAACAAGCGTGGCCTCGCCGACACGCATATTGAACAGATTTTGAGTTTGCCCACGCTCACCCGGGTCTTTGGGTTGCGCACCCAACTTTTGAACCCGCTTTTGGTGGCAATCAACGCACTTAAGCGCCTTGACCTACCCGTGGACCAATGGTCCTATCTATTGGTACACATTGTACTTAAAAAGCTGCCTGCCGACCTGAGGTCTCGTTTTGAACAGCGCTTTGGTGGGGATAGCGCGACCCATCTGCCCCCCTTTGCTGACCTGGAGAGGTTCCTCGAGGATGAGTGCCAGGTCTTGGACAACTCCGGTGGTGACACGCCGGTTAAGTCGCAGCCGCCCAAGGTCAAGGAGCCGGCTCGCGTTCACACCCGAGCCAATGTTGACCGGCGCACACTCGCTTTGCAGTCGCGCAGAGCCCAGTGGAGTGCTCTTACTGCAAGGTCACGGGGCACAGAACGGCCAGTTGCAGGGCATTTTTGGACCTGCATGTCACCTCTCGTAGGCGCATCGCGAATGCCCGCCGCCTTTGCTTCTCTTGCTTGGGGTCCCACTACCAGCGAGACTGCCCAAACTCTCGCCCCTGTCCTCACTGTGGAGGACAGCATTTGGACATTCTCTGCATGAGTGCCAGAGAGGTAGGCCGCTTGTCCAATCAGCCGACGCCGCGCACGGGCGGGTGTTTTGAAGGTGGCAGCCGAGGCTCACCGGCGCGCAGTCGAGAGTCGCCTTGCTTAATTGATCGCCGCTCACCCCGCTTGGAGAACAGTAGCGTGCGCATGCCTCCTCTCTCTCGCTCACCTGAATGTGCGACCGCTCAACGTCACCAGCACCATGACTGCTGCCCCAGGTACTCCCCTCCTTTGGCGGAGCGTCCCCGCCTTGTTGACTCGCGCCCACCTCGTTTTGGGCGGGTGCGTCATTATGACCCCCCACAGATGGCGCGCGGATCGAGTCATCGCGCTTTGAGGACTTCAAGCCGCACCCTCATTTTGACTTGCCTGGTCCAGGCCAACGGTTGCCGCCCAGGCAACAATAGGTCATTGACCCCTGCCCTACAACGCCAACCTCCCCCATTGCGACCGTTATCCTACCAAAGGTTGCTGTTAGGGTCTGGGGACCCACGGGGACCTCTGTTGTTGTCCGTGCTATATTGGACACAGGTTCACAAGGTTGCATTGTTTCCACTTATTTGGTAGGGCAGGTTAAATAAAATATGGGCTCTTTTCCCAATAGGCTAGTTGACAAAAAAAGTTTTATAAGTCCGTCCTTTAGATTATTCAAAAATAAGCGATACGTATTTTTTTATTTGTGAATTAAACCAAAAAATGACCCAAGATATAGCTCATTAAAGTTACGTATAACGTCACGCCGTGCTGCATTTTTTCGCACTAGATGACGTCACACGTAACTTTAAAGGGCTATATCTTTGTTATTTTTGATTTAATCAAAAAAAGAAAAAATACGTGTCCAATATTTTTTTATAATCTGAAATACGGACTAAATAAAACGTAATTATTTTGACCCTGGAAACTACCCTATTGTATACGGGGAATAGGTGACGTAGCCTCTAATGTTGAAGGGCAAGTTAAAGTTTTGTTTGCCCCTGTTGAATCTTCACACCCGTGGATTAAAACCTCGGCTATTGTGCTGAAGAATATTTTGGGTATGCATCCACCGAAACAGCGATCTGCTGCTGTGGTGAATTTGACATCGGGATTGGAGCTGATCCCCCGCAGACCCCAAATTTGACACACCGGGACAAATCGACTTGTTGATTGGCTCTGAGGTCCTCGGTGGAATTTTGATTGGTGGAAAACGGGTCTTGGTGCCAAATGGTTTGACTGCCATCCCGACAATATTTGGATTTGCTTTGATGGGACCTGTACCTAGGGACCCCCCTCCACCCGAACTTGATAATTTGTTGGTGGTAGGCTCCGCTCTCTCTGATGCGGTTCAGAGGTTTTGGGAATTAGAGGAGCCCCCTCAAGCTGCCCGTTTGAATCCAGAACATGAGGAGTGCGAGCTGTTCTTCCAGAACAACACTGGTCGACTCCGTTCTTGGATCATTACGAAGCTACCTTTTCTGTCTGTTCGGCCTCCGCTTGGTGAGTTACGACTTTTAGCTGAAAAGAGATTGTTGGCTATGGAGCGCCGCATGGGTCGTGATCCGGAGCTCAGACAGAACTATATTGAGTTCATGAGAGAATATGAACAGTTGGGACACATTTCCGTGTCAAATTTGGATTGGCGTTTTGTTGAGCACTACTTTCTCCCGCATCATGCGGTATTAAAGCCATCAACTGGCAAGCTGCGCACGGTGTTTGATGGTTCTGCGCAGACTTAAACAGGCGTATCCTTGAACCAGTGCTTGCATTCTGGTCCCAAGTTGGTCAGGGACCTTTGTGACGTCATCACCAGTTTCCGACGACATCAGGTTGTCTTTGTAGCCGATATAAAAATGATGTTCAGGCAGACGATTATCCACCCTGATGACCGTCGCTTCCAGCTGATCCTTTGGAGAGAGTCTCCTCGTGACCCCATGGTCGTCTACGAGCTCAATACTAATACGTACGGGTTAAGGTCAAGCCCCTACTTGGCAATACGTTCTCTTTGGGAGCTCGCAGACCGAGAAGGCTTACGTTTCCCACGAGCCTCCGCCATCTTGAAAGACGATATTTACGTCGATGACATTTGCTCGGGCGCCTCCACAGCGGACGAAGCGATCCTCCTGCGGGACGAATTGATAGGTATTTTGGCCTCCGTTGGTTATGAGTTGCGTAAATGGATTTCCAACTCACCAGCGCTTTTGGAAGGCTTGCCAGAGGATCATCAGCAGGATCCACATCTATTTGAGATTGTTGACAACCCCGCCATGATGGCTCTTCTCGGCATCCAGTACAGACCAGTCCAAGACATCTTTACGTATAATGTAGACTTGAAATAGCCTTGTCCTTGGACTAAACGTCTCGTATTGTCTACTGTCGCCAGAACCTTTGATCCAAACGGTTGGATTTGTCCTGTTATATTTTGGGCAAAATGCTTCTTGCAGAAGCTTTGGACAGCAGGATTGACCTGGGACGAACCTCTACACGGCACTCTTGTTGAGGAATGGACCTCTTTTGTATCCTCACTTCCTGCCGTCAGCGAGATCTCCTTGCCTCGTCCCATCCTTCCTCCCGGGAAGTACAAGGCCACCCTTCACGGGTTTTGTGATGCGTCGGAACGTGGTCACGCGACCGTGGTGTACTTGCGCACAGTCAGTGCCTCAGGTCAGGTGAGAGTTTCCCTGATCATGGCGAAGAGCAAGGTTGCACCCCTTCGGACATCTATGACCATCCCTAAATTGGAGCTCTCGGGAGCAGCCCTACTCGTACGCTTATTGAACCACGTGTCCAGTACTTTGGGTAAAAGCATTTGTATTAATGGGACCTACGCCTGGACAGACAGCCAAATTGTTCTTTGTTGGTTGTCTGTCCACACCTTGGAGGTATTTGTCGCTAATCGCGTTTCCCAAATACAGAAATCTGAAGTCAAGCTTGTTTGGAGACATGTGCCAGGTGAGCTCAACCCCGCTGATTGTGCCTCGCGCGGATGCTTGACGCCTAGTTTAATAGGCCATTCGCTGTGGTGGGGTCCGGAATGGTTGAGTCGACCAGAAATTGATTGGCCTCGAATGCCAGTTTTGAATACTTCTAATTTGCCGGGTCTGCGAACACTCGCTCTTGAGAAGGTGGAATGCGCCTTCGATCCCGATTTCTTGTTGAATCACTACAGCTCCCTTGACAAGTTGTTAGGTGTTACTGCTTGGATAAAGCGTTTTGTTTTCAACTTCAGCAACCCACAACAGAAACGACTGACACCGTTTATCTCACCACAGGAACGACAGGAGTCCCTCACCTTTTGGGTTCGTTCTGTGCAATTGGCGCATTTTGAGAAGGAGATTGCTATCCTTAAGTCAGGGAGATCGAAGTTATCAGGAGCTGTATCTAAATTGAACCCCTTTTTGGACGAAACAGGTCTCTTGCGCGTTGAAGGGCGTCTCAAGAACGCCAACCTCCCTTACGGGGCACGTCACCCCCTTTTGTTACCCAAGTACGGTCATTTGGTACGCTTGTTGGTAACTGACCGTCACCTTAAAAACTCGCATGCTGGTTGTAATGCTTCGTTGGCCATTTTGCAACGCGAATTTTGGATTTTGTCTGCCCGAGAAGAAGAGAAGAATTATTCGGAGTGTAGTCTTTCGCTGCATCCCTTGCTATAAGCTCAAGGCTTCTACCATGCAGCCCTTGATGGGAGATTTACCGGCAGATCGCGTAACTGAGAGCAGGACGTTTTACGGTGTTGGTACGGAATTCGCAGGTCCCTTTTTGGTGAAAACGTTGACACTTCGAAACAGCAAGACTGTCAAGGCCTACTTGTGTGTTTTTGTTTGTCTTTCCACAAAGGCCGTACACTTAGAACTGGTCTCCTCGCTTACGACCGAGGCGTTAGTAGCCACATTTAACAGATTCGTATCCCGCAGAGGGCTGCCCTCCTTGATCCGCTCTGATTGCGGCACTAACTTTAAGGGCACTTATAATTATTTGAATGAAGTTGTTAATTTCCTTGAAACCAACAAGGCTGATGTAGGCAATAGGCTTGCCCGACGTGGGATAAATTGGTTGTTTTCCCCACCAAATTGTCCACCTTGGGGTGGTATATTTGAGGCCGCTGTAAAATCGGCCAAAACACACTTGCACAGGACAATCGGTGACTCTGTCCTTACATTTGAGGAACTCGCAACTGTGTTTTGTAAGATTGAGGCCGTTTTGAACTCTAAGCCGTTGTACCCGATCTTCTCAGATCCGAATGATTTGGAGGCCCTTACGCCGGGCCATTTTTTGATTGGTCGCCCACTTGTCGCCTTGCCTGAGTACCCTTATATTGATACGAGACCTGGTCGTCTCTCGCGTTTTGAATTGGTACGCCAAATTACTCAGAGCTTTTGGAAACGCTGGAATTTGGAATATTTGCACATACTCCAGCAACGCGTTAAGTGGACCGACAAGACCGATCCACCCAAGATTGGAGACCTCGTTTTGATCAAGGAGGCTAACCTTCCGCCACTCAGATGGCGCAGGGGGCGCATTCTTCGTTTGGTAACTGGGGCTGATGGAGTTCCCCGATTTGCTGAGGTCTTGGTGGACGGTTCGATTCTGAGGAGAGCGGTTGCAACGTTGTCACGTCTACCAACTGATTAGCGGACCGGTAGGCCGGTCCGGGGCGGGTGGATGTCTGAAATAGAAATATTATTTGTGATAAGTCAAGTCGATTATATCGATTTAGTAACGTTTAGTTTAGTCTATTGTAAATTTTGACTACGGTCACACTAAACTGTCAATTTCCGTTTTCTGAAAATTGGCTGACGCCGTTTGGTTTCTCTCGCGTGGGTTTGTAATTGAAATAAATTGATCGCCTTTTGAAAAGCACATCCTGGTAGCTTCGCGAATAGTTTGTTTGTTGCCCGCGGTCTGTGAAAAACCCGGTATAAAAAGTTGTCCACGTTTTGCCTCTCGCGTGCTTTTGTGATATAAAATTAAATTTGGAACCCGCTTGAAGGCCGCTTCTTGATCTGCCGGCATCGGTAAACTGTGATAAAAGTCAAACATTTGTAACTTATCGAACATTATAAAACACGTGTGTGAATTCCTGGTTGGTGCCCGAGGAGTAGGACGCCGAACTGGATCCTGTGGTATTTATTCGATTTTCTTGTTATTTTGGCCAAAATTATGAGTTAATCTTATAGGTCTACTCAAGAGCATCATCAGGAACACCAGGAGATATAAGGTAAAATTTTCATGTACCTACCTATTACTTGAATTCACTGTGCAATCACAGTAATAGTGTTTAGATCCTTTGCCTTGGGCTAAGACTGGATGAATTAATCGCTTCCACTGTCTGCAAACTACCCAATCTTAGTCCAATCTCTAGACATATATTGTTTATTACATTGTTTTCCAACAGATAACCTACACATCATCTTCTCGTAATAAAAAGCTCTGATTCTAGCACTGGTAGAGATCATCAACAAAGCTTGTGATGATGATGATGTGTTTTCTTTAATGTTGATCTAATCTGTCCGTATTTGTAACAGGCCAGGCTAAATTACTTTCTCATCACACTGATACTTTTACACATAACTTTTTCAACTTTCAAAGAACCGCCACTACGTTCATGTTAATTCTAGCAGAATGTTAATATAAACATGGTAAGATAAAACTGCGGTAGTCGTATTCAAGCATCCCACTTGCATTTTTTTCAATTCACAACATAAAATACAAATATAAGGTGCAACTTTTATGATAATTAATGAAAAAACTGTGAGCATCCCAGATATAATGAGGAAAACATTATTTGCAGTTACAAGTACAAATTATTTTTTTATTTTGACATGTTTAATGCTTTGCGGTCATCATCCTCTTAGCGTTATCCCAGTTTCAATCAGGGGTCTGCTTATTAGTCTAACCGGATTTGGCTGAATATTAGCTTTTCCACAGAGCGACTGCCTGTCTGACCGCCGCAAGGGATAGCGATTTTCCATGGTCTAGACTAGTGTCAGTTGATTAAGAAGGTACTGACACCCTGTAACGACTGTCAAATATCTTTATGACAACCGGGACCGACGGCTTAACGTGCTCTCCAAGGGCACGAGACAAGCGATAATTAATAATTCAATACGCACATTGTTTAATGCTTTGCGGTATTATTATGAACTCCTTTTATTTGTAGTGATTGAAGAATTAGATATTATTCTATCACTTTCACCGTCGATACCTTATCAAACAGTTGACTGGTTCTTCTACATATGTATGAGGACGGGTGAATCAGTCAAGAAGACTCAGTCTTTCTGTAACTACGACCGGCATTGCGGAGAGAAAAAAGCTGCAAATGACCAAGCAGACTTCGACTATCATAGATTTGCGTTTCCATCAAGAAATACTTCAGTTCCCACTGCAAAAAAAAAAATGAAACAGGAGAATGAGCAATGCGAGCTGAACGGGGAATGAGAAATATATAATAATTATTCCCTATGCTCAGCTTTCTCTAAACGAGCAAGCGTATTGTTATTCTATTTAGCACCCGCTGAGTATTTTTTGCTATACTTTATGTTGGTATAAAAATACATGTTTTCGAATTTACCGGCGACAGCTAAACAGAAGCGGTATCGAACTTTGTGTTTAAATCATCAGTGTTATCCTGGTTGCTTCCGATACTCTCGCCTTGGAGTCTGGGAACCGCTAACTGCTCTAACCAGATTTGACAGAATATTAGCTTTGCTTTATGATATGTAGGAAAATAAACATACCTTATTACATCCTTACTTCAAAGCGAACAACTAAGGCCTATTAACCACAAGCCTAACACATTACCCAAATAACCTTCAACAAAATTCCAATACACTTGTGGAGATTAAATTGATTAGAAGCAAGTGAAACAGTGCCATGAAGTTTTCAAACATTGTTCCCTCTTAGCTTTAAGAACAAGAACTAATAAACTTTAATCGTTTTCCACGTGAACTGCGGATAACTGCGAGTTAAGTTATAACTGGCGGTTCAAAGTCTCAATGTCTGATCATTGAAGGTTGTATTGGCTTGTGAGGGGGTGTAAAAAGTATTTGTTTTTTAATACTATCAGAATGTGAGATCAACTTTTGCCTGCAGATTTGCCTGCGTGGTAAGTTGTTAAAAGGCATTCTTACTTACAAACATAACAAATTAGTGCATGTCAGATTAATAAATTGTTTAGATTACATTTACAGATATAATGTCAAAAGAAATGATTAAGAAAATAAAAACTTTACTAGACAAGATGTTCATTTGTCCAACATTTTCAAAACCAGTATAATTTATACGGTATTGCCAACCCACAAAATTTAATACCAGATCATCAAAATCAAAACTGAGATTAACGTTCCGTGTTATTCCAAGTTCAAATTCAAACCCGGAACCAGAGAGAATTTGATTCTGGATTTGGATTTTTAATTTTGAATAATGTATATCCCTTGCTGCCATACCATTGGAGTTTTCTTCCAACGTACGTTATGGTGCTGACACATTCGAACATTCACCTGTAATGAGCATTTTTGCGAATATAACAAAACAGAAAAACAAATGAATGTGTTTTAGCGAGCATTCTTACGAACGTTCGGGCGGGCATTCTAGGGAATTGAGTAAATTTTCTTTGACGTTTTTGCGTTCTCTAGAAAGGTCGTGAAAATATTCGTAATGTTCTGAGGGCCTAGCTTAATGGCATTCGCTTTTGCTTTCTAATTTTGCGAACGCTATTTGAAAGGTGGTAGGGCCACGCTGTTTCCAGCACGATTGGGCCGGCTTGACCGGGGCAGTACCACCCTTCCATAGAAGATGGATGAAGATGTCAGTGGGAGAGCCGGAGGCCCAACCATACCCTCCCCATCCTCTCTTCATTACCCATATTTGGAAGGAGGAGAGGATGAGGAGTATTAGCTGAGGGGGCGGTTACCGCAGCATACGTGGGACCCAGTAGAGTATCCGTGGAGTCATTGTGTGGGTAGTGTGGGTCGACCCGCCGGCCAGGGAGACCCGTAGAAACGGTGGTGCCGCTGGCCGCCCGCGGCATAGTATAGGGGCCCAACTGGGACTAACCATCTCGGGAGGCTGCCCCACCAGGCCACGCATAATCTCGGGGTGGCTCGTCGTGCCGGTTGGTGACCGGACGGTGGGACCCGGCGACCACTTCCGGGAGGGTACGGGGGCTCTTCCGTCCGGCGGGTCGGCCACCGCTATATCTCACAGTATAATGGCAATACAATACTCTGCGCTTTATCACGCGCTGCAGCGTTGACTGCCTCCTCTTTTCACGCCCCCTTTTCTTCTTCTATGGCAGCTCCAATAAATGGTTCCGGTCAAACAGCGGCGTCTTCTTTCCCCACCAACTCACTTTTTGAGGTGGATTCCGCTAACATCTGCGAACTCCATTCGAACCTCAACGCCGTCCACCATCATCTCGAGACGGCCCGACCGACCATGCTTTTCTTGACCGAGACTCAAATACGCCGTCCTGACGACACGACTTATTTGCATTATCCCGGTTATGCACTGGAGGATAACTTCCACGCAAAAGCCGGGGTATGCTTGTTCGTCAGAGCGGATATTTGCTGTCGACGTCCGTCCTTCTCTCCGTCCTTTTCTGTCCTATGGGTACACGTAAGTTTGGGTTCATTGGCCCGGATTTATGAGTGCCTTTACCGTTCCCATACCGGCGATGCCGAGACAACTCAACTGTTTGTCTACTTAAGTCAGGCAGCAGATAATGCGCAGGAGCAGTTCCCGACCGCCGAGTTGGTCTTTTTGGAAGATTTCAATGCCCACCATGAGACCTGGCTGGGCTCTTCCAAAAAAGACCACGCGGGATGAGCTGCTCACGCATTCGCTCTCACGCATGACCTGACTCAACTGGTACTCCAGCCTACCAGGATACCAGATATATCGGGTCAAGCGCCCTCGTTGTTAGACCTTGTGCTGACGAGTATCGCGGCCCAATACAGTGTGACGGTACAAGCCTCTTAGGTTCCTCCGACCACTGTCTGGTTGCAAACCACAGTGCCATTCGCTTCACCTCCATAACCAGTGAAGGCAAAGCGACGCTTGTGGCACTACTCGTCAGCGGATTGGGATGGCCTGCGAGATTATTACGCGTCCATCCCGTAGTCTCAACGCTGCTTTGGTGGGAGGGATATGTCTGCTGTTGCTGGGGAAGTCATGTTGGGTATGGAATATTATATTTCATCCACTGACGTCTCCAGCAGCAGCGGAATACGGTCCTGGTTCGATCGCGAGTGCGCCGATGCTGTTAAACAAAAACAGTCGGCTTACCGCGCTTGGGTCAGGGCTCGGTCTCGTCGCGATCCGAATGTCCATCTCATCAAGGCAGCCTATAATAGAGCCACCAAGGTCTGCACGAGGGCCATACATTAGAGCGGATGCCCAGCGCATTGCACGGTTTGGTCAAGAACTCTTGTCGCACCCCACGAGCAGCCGGGGATACTGGCGATTGGCCAAAGCCGTGCAATCTCATTTCTGCCAGCCTTCACTGCCGCCGTTGCGATGCCCTGATGGATCACTGGCCCGTGGCCGCAAGAGAAAGCTAACCTGCTTGTCAACCTCTTTGTAGCCAATTCCCAAATCGATGATCGTAGTGCGCAGCCGCCTTCGATTCCCTACTGCGGCCACTCCATGCCCGATATTAAAATCAGGCAATGCGATGTTCGCGCGACACTGCGATATCTCGATGTCCGGAAAGCCAGTGGACCTGATGGAATTCCAGCGGTTGTCCTTAGAAAATGCGCAGCCGAGTTGTCTCCAATGCTTACACACCTGTATCGCCTATCATATGCCTCTGGCGTAGTCCCGCAGGCTTGGAAAGAGGCGAACGTACAACCGATTCTCAAGAAAGGGGCTCGTTCTGATCCGGGCAACTATCGACCAATTGCTATCACCCCTATCCTCTGCAAGGTGTTTGAACGATTAATCAACAACCAACTCGTTTGCTACCTAGAAGATCACTCGCTCATCAGTGATCGTCAGTATGGCTTCAGACCGAAACGATAAACGGGTGATCTTCTAGCGTATGCCACTCACCTTTGGGGTGAGGCGATGGACAGGCATGGGGAGTCGTTGGCTATTAGTCTCGACATCTCCAAAGCCTTCGATAGAGGCTGGCATCATGCGCTTCTTTCCAAGCTTCCAGCCTACGGCTTGCCGCCTTGATTGTGCAACTGGGTTGCCAGCTTCCTGCATGAGCGCCGTATACGAGTCCTTTGTGACGGTGAGTCATCGAAGTTTCTCCAGGTGAATGCTGGTGTGCCTCAGGGGTCTGTGTTATCGCCCACGCTTTTTCTTCTGCATATCAATGATATGTTCACTTTTGGGGGCATACATTGCTATGCAGATGACAGTACTGTACATGAGCGATATCTCGGACACCCTGCGGCTAAGCAAGCCGATACTGAAGAGTATAGGCGAACACTTGTTGCTGAGCTTGACTGGGTTCTGAATTGCATCTCGCATTGGGGTGATGAGAACCTGGTCGAGTTCAACGCCAAGAAAACACAGGTGTGCGCATTCTCAACCAAGGTATCTCCATTCCTTCCCCATCCGAGACGCTTAGACGCTTGACTATGCGGACGTGTTTTTGTCTCTTGGTCTTAAGTAATTAAATAATTACGATTAATACTTCGCGACGTCGAGTCAGCAGTCTGACCTTAAGTGTGTCGCGTGTTTGTGTAAATTAAAACGATCAGCAAATATGAACTGCAGCTAATTACATAAACAATACTGTAATGTCGAACCCAGGCTTTAGCCAAAATTTTTTTTTTTTAAATATTCAAACAAAAATACTCAACTAACATAATCCTGCAGCCACATAATATTAACCAGCAGGTCTAATATAATATATTAGAAATATTATAACATATTAGACCTGCTGGTTAATATAGACCGCCATTCATAAGATGATCCATTGAATTTATATTCATTACGTCCATACATTGTCAAATCCGAAAGCATACTATATTGATCCGCTTTAAATATTATGAACTGATACTGATAATCTTTGCACACAAGCTTATGTATATTATATGGCAACATTACTATACACGCCGCGCCATATATCTGCGTGCTTATATGAATTTGGGTCGTTTGGCTGGTATGTTGAAATATCATCAATTCATCATCATATCAGCCAAACGACGTCCACTGCTAGAATTAGGCCTCCCCCAAGATTCTCCACACATACCGGTCTTGAGCCGCCCGCATCCAACCACTTCCCGCGTTCTTAACGAGCTAGTCGATCCACCTTGCGGGGAGCTTTCCTCTGCGGCGTCATCCGGTGTGTGGCCACAACTTCAGAACCTTTCTGCCTCTACGGCCTCAACTTCGAGATATGTGCCCTGACCACTGCCACTTCAGCTTGACTATCCGGAGAGCTATCTATATCTTTGGTTCTCCTGTGGATCTCCTCATTTCTGATTCGATCTTGCACAGGAAACCTCCAAGAATAGCTCTCTCCATCGCCCTCGGAGTGACCTTGCGCCTTCGGATAAGGCCCATAGATATTTAATATCATTAGATGAAATCATTATCTATTTTCCATGAGATCCTGTCGTTTTGCCGAAAACATTTTGACAAAATTTCATTACCCAAACAAATTTGAGTAACCTTTCTTTATACCATTGCAATATTTCGAATGATTTTAGTACACATATTTTTGGTCAAATTTTACTTGGCAAAATATTACCAAGTATAATGTCATTATTGCATTTGGTCTTTAATCAAATGATTTATTACAGCAAACAATCTTCAGACAATAAACGTTTAGTGATATTAGTATATTTATGGAAGTAGTTAGAGTAGGTCTATTATTAAAAAAATGGTTGGGTTATGTTAGGTTAGAACTGTGACCTCCACCCCCCCGTGGGATCTCCACCTTGTCGTGGTGCAGGGTCTCAGTAACCGTGGATTGGAACCCCGCGGTGAAGCTAAGAGGGATCCCTGGAGTGGACGCTCCGCGTGGGCTTGGCAGTGGTCCTGCGCAGGATGCGTCCAACGGTGCGGGTGCGGGGACAGTTCTGTCTGTCCCTCGCAGTTAGGGATGCAAACGATACATCGATGTTTTAAAACATCGAGGTATCGTTCATAATCATCGATGTTAAAACATCGATGTTTAACTACAAGAAAACATCGATAAATCGTTCATTAAGAACGATGTATCGACTTTGTATGTACGTTACCATCATTACTATCGTCTGTGTCACATGACGTGACTGGAGAAAAAAATGGCGCATGTGACTTAAGTCAGGCCATTTTTTTCTCACCTGGCGCGGTTCGCGTGCTTTCGATTCTAGTCATGGGTAGTTCATGCAAATTTGGATGTGTTTGTATGAACGACACATTCATTCCCAGACTTGAAGCGAGACAATGTACCGCATCAAATGAGTCGCGACAATGACGCTATCCTGAGACTATAATTCAATTGTATTAGCATGAACTATGTGTCCGAAATCCGAGACATTTACAATAAGCTTATTAATTTGGACAGATAAAGATAATGTCCCGATTTGCTCTGGAGTTTAAAGTAGTTCAAACTCAGAAAGGTAGAAACTTATTTAAAAGACAGAAATACGAAAATAGGCGGAGGCCGGGAAACGATACTAATATTGTGTCTCGTTTTCACCGATGATTTCTACTTACCGATATTGCTATTTCATTCTTACGATGACGTTCCGGGGCGTACAGGCGTATTCCTTCAGCATCTTGCGCTTAATAGTGTGCATAGTCTGTGAGTCAGTTCATATTGCAAGAATGCTATATATTACAATGTTGATGAAGGTTACGTCTAACTGTAAAACTTTTCCGACATAAAATATATAAGTAGATACCAAAAATTTGTAAGGAGGCAAGCCCTGTGATTGCTACGACAGTTACAAAATATATCTATAGAGCTCGTATGATGCTTGTTGACTCAAAATTTTATAACAGTTTTATTACCCTTAACAACACTCTAAGGTTGCTTTTTAACCGGTGAGACGAGTCCTGTATAATTGAAATCGCTTTGGCCTGTTTAATCAAAAAAATGTACATTGCTTTCTTCCGCCATCTAACTGGTCAGTTTTTATGACCTTCATCTTTCTGCACACCAAAGAAAGCCGGCGTGAATTTAAATAATTTCGTCATTAATAAAATTGTAAGTCGTACGTACTGATATAAATCATTCTAAAGCATCATTTCCAAATAGTCTCTCAGTGTGCAAAGAATCAAATAATTCAATAAAATTGATTATGGGTAGTAGGAATAGAATTAAGAAATATGTCAAAATAAACAAATTCATAAAAAAGACCCAAAAATTAGTTCACAGACAAAAATTTTTCATAAAAAATGTTAAGTTAAATAGGGAAAGATTACTTGCTCTTGAAAAATTAAAAATATACACACAGAAATATCACCAAAATAATTTGAAACATAAATTAGAAATAAATAATTTGCAGGTAGAATTAAATAATCTTACTGACAAATTAGTATCAATGACAAATAAATATAAAAGCTCTGAACTACAAATGAAAGAGTACATATTGGCAATGAATGAGTTGGTGGCATCAAATAGTAACAAATGCTCAATACCATTGAACAATGACATCCCGTTCAACCACCAACACTCGCCAGCTTGCTCATTGCCAACATGTGACCCGGTTTTGCCAAATAGTTCTTTAAACAATACACATTCAAATATTAAACATACTCTAAATAAATTAAAAAATAACAAACTATGCAGTAACACTATATTACAAAACAAAAATAAAGTGATAATATTTAGTGACGAGATTGGAAAAGGTATGGGTCAGTTGTTGGCGAATACATATAGTGATGGGTTAGTGATGAACTACTGTTTGCCTGGGTTAAGTTCCATTGCTATTTTAGATAAAATTATAAACTTCAATTTTGACCAGGATACAACTTTATTGATCCTACTTGGTAAAAGAGGATCTTTAAATAAAAGACTTTTATTCTATTATTACAGTAAATTATGTGAATTAAATTTAAATCAAATTATTATGCTCACTTTACCTTTCAGTAAAGGGTTGCCACAGAAAGAAAATAATATTAGACATAGTCTTAATATAAATTTGTGTAGTTGGTCATACAATAACGATCAATTTCATGTTTTTGACTCTAACAATTATGTTAGTAAAGCTTTACATTTGACGCAAGATACTTGTTATCTGAATTCTTATTATAAGAGACAACTAGCTGAGGCGCTAGCATTTTGTATTGACATTTCAGCCAAGAATTTGGCTAATAAACGTGTTGCCCCTATACAGCAACAAAATGACATTTATAATGATTCAGCCAGTATTTTGGCTACACAGTCTGACATTTCTATTAATTTAAATTAAATAATTCGACAATAGAGAATACCTCTTGCAATGACACTTTCATTAATAATGGGCTGGTATGTACGAATAAGCCCAATCCAACTAATAATTCATTTAGAAATTCACAAGTATTAAAACTGGTACATCAAAATATACAAGGTATGTCAAATAAAGATTTAGAAGTGGAGTTGTTCATGAACGCTGAATGCGTCGATATTTTGTGTATAACAGAACATTGGCTTAAAGATCACCAGTTCATGTGCAGTTTTAATAACCATCTAGTTGGTGTTTCGTTCAGCAGACAAAATGCAATACATGGTGGATCGTTGATTTTAGTTAACAAGCTGCTTAAATTTAAGAATCGTAGTGACATTGTTAGTTTCTCTGTTGAACGGACAGTTGAAATAGCCTGTGTGGAGTTGGACCAACTTCTTGTTTTGAGTGTGTATAGGCCACCATCATCCTGCTATGACAACTTTGAAAGTGTCATGGATGTTACAGAAGCTATGCCAACAAAATAAATCTATAATAGTAGGTGGCGATTTTAATATTAATTTACTAGAAGATTCCCTGAACTGCCACAAAATTAAGAATTTGTTCAAGTCATATAATCTTGCATGCTTATTTTTGGAACCCACCAGGATAACTTCCACGACATCTACTTGTATAGACAATATATTTACAGATATTGTACCAGTTAGAAAGCAAATAATTAACAAATTATCATCAGATCATTGTGGACAATCTATGTATAACATTTGCTATGCAGTCTAAAAAAGTAGGTAGAAAGGAATTGAGTGTGGTGCCAAAAATTTTGCGTCGTCTGGAGGGACTTAAGGATAAACTCACAAGTACATTACCATACTTATGCTATAATAACGATCCTAATAAGTTGTACAATTCTTTCTTTGACATGTACTGTACTATATTCAATTCTATCTTTGTCCCTAAGAAGATCTCAGTTGCTGGTACTACATCCTTCAGTGAATGGGCAACCACTGGAATTTATAAAAGTAGAAATAAGCTTTACGAATTATATGAACAGAAAGTAATTAATAAAAATGATGAACAATTTTGTCAATATGTAAGAAATTATTCCAAGTTATTTAAAAAGATTTGTCGTGAAGCTAAGACACTTTATTTAAAATCAAAAATTAAAAACAGTGACAATAAAATAAAAGCAACGTGGGATATTATAAACAATGAGACTGGAAGGGTCAAGATTAAAAGTCACGATTACACTCTTCAAATTAAATAAAAAGATATTAAAGTCAGATTTTGAGGTTGCCACAGCATTTGAAAATTTCTTCACAGACATTCCAGTCTCAACCACTAAACCCCTCAACTCGTCCCCTAATGACGCCAAATCTCTATTGAAACAAAATGTCAATAGGTGTAACATTGAATTTAGTTTTAGTTATGTCACTGACAGAGATATTGTAAAAACTTTTAATACCCTTAATTTGAAGAAGACTAGTGATCTTTGGGGCAATTCTGTTGTGATTACGAAATCTATAATCAACACAGTAGCACCGGAACTGGCAAAGATTTTCAATAGATGCATTGACTGTGGTGTGTTTCCTGATCAAATGAAAAGTAGTAAAGTAATTCCGTTATTTAAATCAGGTAGCACATCTGATCCCACAAATTATAGGCCAATATCTGTGCTACCCACGAAAACAATTTGGTTTTACTAGGGGTCGCTCAACTACCGATGCTGGAGTTGAGCTTTTAGATAGTATTTTTGATGCCTGGGAGGAGTCGCATGATGCTCTGGGAGTCTTTTGTGCCTTATCTAAGGCTTTTGATTGCGTGTTTCATGAAACATTGATCAGGAAATTACATTACTATGGAGTTAAGAACACTGCTTTGGATCTCCTAACATCATATTTGAGTAATAGGATACAGAGAGTTGAGGTAAATGGAAAAGTTTCTATGGGTTCAGTGGTCACAATGGGAGTGCCGCAAGGTTCAATTCTTGGTCCATTTCTTTCCCTTGTATATATTAATGATTTGCCATACATTATGCAAAATAATGAAGAGATAGTGTTATTTGCTGATGATACATCACTTATTTTTAAACTAAGACGACAACAATCAAATAATGACGATGTAAATAACGCTCTCTTTAAAGTAGTTCAATGGTTTACAGCTAACAATTTACTGTTAAATGAAAGAAAAACAAAATGTATACGATTTTCAAGACCGAATGTAAAACAAGTTAAACCTAACATATGTTTGAATGGAGAAGAGTTGGATCTTATAGATAACACCGTATTCTTAGGCATAACCTTAGATTCTAAGCTACAGTGGGGCCTACATATAGGTCAGTTGTCGAATAGACTTAGCTCTGCAGCGTACGCGATTTATAAAATTCGTCAGTTAACTGATGTAGATACGGCCAGATTGGTATATTTTAGTTATTTCCACAGCATAATGTCATATGGCATTTTATTATGGGGCAACGCAGCTGACATTCAAACTGTGTTTGTACTGCAGAAGCGGGCTATTCATGCAATCTACAGTCTTGGTTCAAGGCATTCACTGAGGGAAAAATTAAAAAAAATCAAGATAATGACTGTCGCATCTCAATACATTTATGAGAACTTGTTATATGTCAGGAAAAATATAAATATGTTTTCTAAATTCAGCGACATTCATAATTTAAACACACAAAATAAAAACAAACTTGTTCTACCTTCAACTAGACTACAAAAAATAAGTAACTCATACAAGTGTCAAAGCATACGTTTTTACAACAAAATTCCAGGCAATATTCAGGAACTAAGTATTAATAAATTCAAAGTATTTAAGTATTAAACAGAGCTTGTGTTCAAAAGCTTATTACACAGTTAAAGATTATTTAGCAGACAAAAATGCCTGGAATTGAGTTTAAAAATTATGAATTTTGACATTTTGAGATTAGTGACATGATATTTTTATTTACATTTGTAATACTTATATTTTTACATTTTGACATTTTTAATTTCACATTTGTCGCACGAGTGATTGATTTTCACGGGATAGCCGGGATCGATCACTCGCCGAGCAATTAAAAAGAGATGATTAGGTTGTCTTACGGGAAATAAATAAAAAATATCACCAGGAAAGATTAAACTCGCGTTATATTCCAGATTCACAATGGTTTTGATTACATAAAAGAACTGACACTTGAGGTTAACCGACTAGACAAGTATCCAGGGCATAGGTCGTAGGTTGACACTCCACAGGTCCACGGATGAATACTCAGCTTTGACGTGTCTCCCAGCAGAAGAAAAAAGGGCCCAACCACGTGTGTCGCTGGTATATATATGGTCGGCAAGCGGGTGAGGCTCCCCACTGCAGTGCGTCATCGTAGTGGGGCTCGCAAGCGCCGAGGCACGACGTCACACACCCCCCCCCGTTAGGCCGGGATTTTCCCTAAGGAAAATTCCCTAGCCCAACCGGCGTAGCAGCCCTGAAGATACTCCCTGGAATTAGAGAAAACAGGGGCATGAGTACCTTGAACAAGTGACAACCCTATACGCTAATTAGTATACCTAAATAATAATGACCCACGCTTGCATTCTTCACGCGTACAACGGCAGACTGAACTTGAACATAAACATTTATCATTCATAATTCATCACACATACCTACATGTAAATGCCAAGGCCAGTGTAATGGCCCAATAGCAAAGATAACAATCTATGGAGAAGCGCTTAGGGTAATTATTAGGTAATAATGATTTGTAGATATAAGAACTTGATCTAGCCCTACGACTTAAAAATCTTGGGTTCAGCCTTTGCCACTAGATAAGTAAACTTTTTGAATATAGTTAGGTGTAACAACAGATTTTTCGTAACGATGAACAAAAATAATATAAGCCGCAGACACGACCGGACCGCTCAATGTCAAAGGAAAGAATTTAATAAATATTTTGCTCTAATTAATAACTACAACACGACCAGTAAACACCTTTTGAATGTAAACAATGGTGAATCATTAGTTAGGCATTTATTTATCGGCGCGTCGCTGAGTGAACGCGCGTGCGTCATAACGACAACTAGGTAGGTACGGTCTAAATGGTAGGTACTATTCGACTGTTCCGAGCTCGCGACGCACGGTTAATTACTCTGAATGTTTATAAAGTACCTATAATAACAATTTGATTATGGAATTTATACAGAATTAAGAATAACAACAGAACTTCAGAACAAGGCACGGCGAAAAACAACACGCCAATCAATATGCATTTACCTATAGAAAATACACATGCGAGAATCGAACACCAGACCGATCCGGCAACGACTTTTCAACCACTGAGCCATAACTGATAGTTAGATAAACAACAGATTCTTTGTAACAATATTACATGTAATAAACTTTATTACCATTTATAACTGAAACATTTATTCATTTTATGTTAGCATGTTTACATAAATCATTAACACAACACAATACATTATCTTGTGGGCTTCGACTCGAAAACATAAGAACCATTGTTGGCCTTCGCAAATGATTATGTAGGTAATTATAACTTAGTATAGATATGCGTCTTACATTGTTGTTTTTATGCTTTTATTATTCTTTGTAATTAATCAACTTTAAATCTTTGATGTGCCATTCTCCTAAAGGTTTACCGGCCATGTCGTTAAGTTTGTATACTAGGAGTGACTTTTTTGAGGCAATCTTACATTTAATAAATTTAGGTGCCAATTTCTTGCTAAAGTATTTATCCTTGTCACTAAGTAGAAACGTTCTGCGCCAAACTATATCACAGACATTGAATTCTGCCTGTTTACGGCGAAGAGGATAAGCAGCCTAAAGTTTCGGCATAGCCGTCCCGTGGTTCAAGCACCATATTGGAATTAAATTCCTTGTCAATATACTGAGAACCACATGTTATGACCTCCCTACCAAAAACAAGGAAATTAGGAGAATAACCAGTAACCTCACTAACTGCGCAGTGAAGGGCGAACTGAACCTTAGTGATTAAAGTGTCCCAGATTCGATGATCAGATTCTATGAAAGTTGAAATAGCTGTAATAATGGTTTTGTTGTAGCGTTCAACTGAGTTAACGTGGGGAGTATACAACGGTGTAAAATGCAAATTTGGAATTTTATATTTTGACAACATACTTTTAAAGGTTGCGCTAATAAATTGTTTACCGTTATCCAAAACAATAGTAGATGGAATTCCATGCACCAAAAATACACTTTCCTCGAGAATTTTTGTTATCACTTCTGCAGTTGCCCGTTTAATGGGGAAAAGCAAACAATATTTAGAGAAACAACAACTGACCACAAATATAAAAGTGTTTTGTTTTCTGCTGGGGGGCAATGGACCAATCAAATCAATACTAATCGTCTGAAAGGGCTTTTGACATGATTTGGGTTTTCCCATTAGACCTAAATTTGGGTGGTTTTGGTGTTTATGGGTGATACAAGGTTCACATGAACTGACGAACTTGACAACATCGGAGTACATACCAGGCCAAAAGTAATTAAGTGCAAGACGTTTGTATGTCTTAAAGATACCCAGATGTCCAGCAGTGGGCGAAGAATGATTCTCCCTTAGAATGTCAATTCTTTGGTCAGACGGAATAACCTCTTTCCATTGAAATTCTCTAGTGAGAGGGTTTAATGTTTTTTTAAAACAATACAATTTATTGTTTATTACTTGATAGTTAACACAGGAAGTCGGAGAACTTAAACAGCCTTTATAGATATTTAAATATCCAAGGATCATTAGTAGAAACTGGTAAATTCTGATTAGAATTAATATCTATATTTATATCATTAGCAATAGCAGAAACGGGTAAGGAGCGAGACAGAAAATCGGGTAAAACGTTATCGGAACCCCGACGATGACGTATTTCGAAATTATAGGAAGATAAGCGAACTCCCCATCTGGCTAACCGGCCAGTAGGGTTATTTAAGGTCAAGAACCATTTCAAAGCAGCGTGATCAGTGTAAACAATAAACTTTTTACCATTTTCAACATAACAACGCCAGTGTTCTATAGCAGATAGAACAGCCAGGGCCTCGCGCTCTGTGGCACTGTAATTTTTTTCTTGCTTACTGAGTGATTTGCTATAGTACGCTATGACTCTTTCCTCACCATTTAACCTTTGACAGAGGATCGCGCCAAGACCAAAATCGCTAGCATCTGAGTGTATTTCAAACGGTTGCGAGTAGTCAGGACAAGCCAACACCGAGGAGGAAATCAAACAATTCTTTAGGTTATTAAACGCCTCATTAGCCTCTGTCGTCCAGCAGAATGGAGGTGCGTTTTTACTTTGAGATGTTAACTTATTTAAGGGTGCAGCAATAGAGCTAAAATTCGGTATAAAACGCCTGTACCACGAGGCTGTGCCTAAAAATCGACGTACTTCTTTTCTATTAGAAGGAGTGGGATAATTTTTCATTGAATTTACTTTATCCGGATCGGGATGCAATCCACTAGAGTCGACAACATAGCCTAAATATTTTAGTTTATCTCTAAAAAATTGACATTTTTCGAGATTAATTGTTAAATTAGCGCTTTTAAGTTTATCAAGAATGCGTAATAAAAGAGTAATATGCTCGCTGAAGCTGGACGTGATACAGATTATGTCATCAATAAAACAGAAAACCTTATTTTCAAATTCTGGGCCATAAAATAAAATATCAACTAATCGTTGTTGAGTAGCTGGCGCATTCGTAAGACCGAAAGGCATTCTTTTGAATTGAAATGTGCCACGCGTGGGAATATAAAAGGCTGTTTTGCAACGGTCCTCTTCTTTAATTAATGTTTGCCAAAAAGATTTAGACAGGTCTAAACTAGACAAGTATTTAGCATCTCTCAGATTATCTAAAATTTCCGAAATATAAGGCAAGCTATAAGCATCTTTTTTTGTAACGGAATTTAATTTTCGACTGTCCAAACAGAAACGCAGTTCACCATTCTTCTTTGGTGTCAAAATGACCGGATTTGACCACGGGCTTTCGAATCGTTCAACAACATCCTCTGAGAGCATGTTGTCAAGATGCTTTATTAATATTCTTTGTTTATCGGGAGACATGCGATAAAATCTTTGCCGAATAGGGGGACAATCACCTGTATCAATTGAATGAGAAATAATATTTGTGCAACCGAGACCCCGCTTCTCGTATGAAATATCGGTAAATTTAGAAATAATGTTGTCAGCGGTAGCTCTCTGGTCGACTGTAAGATGATCATAAGAAACAAGATGTGTAGGGGGAACTGCCTGCAACTCCATTACTTGAGCGTCAGACTTGTTCACAATCAAAACAGACTCCAATTTGTTAGGAAATTGGCCAAAGCTTCGCCAAAAATCCATGCCAAGGATAAGGGAATTTTGAATCCCAGGTACAACATGAACTTCTAAGTTAATCAATTTATCCTGAAACTCGAAGGGTAGAAACACCGATCCCAAAGACTCGAATCGTTCGCCGCCTGCTGTTATTAACCTTAAAGGTTTCGATTTATCCAAAACATTGTCTTTCAAAAATAAGTTATGCAAATTATTACCTAAAATTGTAACGCAAGATCCAGAATCTAAAAGACCTGTGGTAGGTATTCCGTTTAATTTTAGAGTAACGTAAGGTAAATATTCTACTTTAGAATTACGGATTGAGGAAATATGATAGCTATTAAAGAATTTTTTTTAAAAGTCCAACCAATTATTCCACTCTGTTTTATTACAATTAGTTGTATAATTTGATTTTCCACAATCCTTATTAACTAGTTTTTTGAAACTGTAGGGGTCGACTTAGATTTACAATTGGGGCAGTCTGACACCTTGAAACCCTTCGTGCCGCACTTAAAACAGATTAGGTAGTGTGGCTGACGGCAATTACGTAATGCGTGCGAATTGCATCTACAACGCACGCAAAAAGTTTTATTTATATTAGAAGTACTCGATACGGCGTTGACTTGTGGTACAGACTTGTATCTCGATGTATCGGCGACAGAGTTATATTTATTGAAGTTATTATGATTGTAAACATTTTTGTTTGAAGAAAAAATTAGAAAACGAATAATTATACGCTAGATCGGGTGCTACAGTATTCTTTGAAACTTTAGGGGGTTCAGAAAATTGCTTACTGCGACTTAGGTAATTTTCGAAAAGACGACAAACTTCGACCAGACTATTAACATCAACAACCTTTGCAGTGAGCAGACAATTAGTGTAACAAGGTCTAATATTATTTAGTAAAATTTCTAGCTTCTCCGAATCAGCGATAGGAGAACTAAGTCGCAAAAACAGACCGTGCATTTTTGCCACGTAAATAGTTATTGATTCGTTCTCGCCTTGTGAGCGCTGACGAATCTCCGTCATAAGTCGATAATCGTAGTTATGCGGACTAAAATCTCGTTTTAAAAGTTCGCAAAATTCTAACCAAGTCTTTACATTATTTTTAACAGAACGATACCAAACTAATGCGTCACCCGAAAATATTTCAAAAGCGAAAGACAACATCTTGTCATGTGGAATAGATCTACAGGACATAAATTCATAAATTTTTTCAATAAAAGATCTTACACATGATTTTATTCGTTTTACTTGGTTTTTACTAATATTTCTTTTATTTTGTAGTACTATGTAATTTGTTCTTTGATTGTTTTTGTTTGCGGCTTGCTTTAACCATTTATTATAAAAAATACAATTTGATACTTGAAACATAATATTTCACCGTAATAACTGTCAAATCAAAGTGACGTATATGACGTTTGACGTTTGTTAAAGGTTAAGACAGACATTAAGATAGCTGTTACGTTCAGAAACTATTTTGTACTTTCTTTAAAATATTGTTTCCATATATTATATATCGTAATATTACTCGTTTGTGTGAGCTGGCGGGTGGTGTAGAGATGCCTGTATTGTACATAATTATAATTTTACTGAACTTCACTAAGTACTGTTATATATTTTTATCTTATAGATTATATTATATTTATTTTATATATATATACATATTTATTTTTAAGTTTTTTATATATTATAACATTACTACTATTATGAATGATGAAGATACATTTTTGTCTGCCAATGAGTCAGCTAGTTCAGCTACCTCCTCTGATACTGACAGTTTCTGCTCCGTAGACGATACCTTGGGCAAATGCCTGCAACACTCGTTTACAACTCAGGCTAGATTGACTTTCAATGCTATTCATATAAATGCCCAAAGCATTCCATCTCACCATACTGACCTCTTAGATCTTGTCTCAGATATCAATGTACATGCCGTCCTGATCTCGGAGAGTTGGCTAAAACCATAACTTCCTTCTACTTCGTTCTCTCTCCCTGGCTTTATTTTAATTCGTAATGATCGAATTGGTAGGAGAGGGGGTGGAGTTGCCATATATCTCCGCAGTAATATTCCTTACAAAATTCTCACGTCTTCTTTACCAACTTCTTCACCTGCGGAGTACTTGTTTTTGGAAATTGATGTCAAGGGAGCTAAAGCTGTCCTTGGCGTCGTTTATTGTCCTCCTGCTGTCGATTATTTCTCCAGTCTCGAGCCGATTCTGGAATCTTTAGGGTCACAGTATTCTCATCACATCATCATGGGCGATTTTAACACTAATCTCCTTTCCCTACAGTCCAGTCGTTCCCGTAAACTCCTCGAAATTCTTGAGTCAGCCAGCCTCCACGTTATTCCCTTGCAAGCTACTCACCATAACAGCGACGGGGAGGACACGTGGCTTGACTTAATCCTCACCTCTGCCCCTTCCCTGGTCTCATCCCATGGTCAATATCCTGCTCCCGCATTTTCCCGTCATGACCTTGTCTTCCTGTCCTATCGCCTAAAGCCTCCCAAATCCCCACCTAAAGTTGTGCACGTGCGTTGCTTTGGTCGCTTGGATGAGATAAAACTGGGTCAGGATGCATCTGAGCTTAACTGGGATAGCATGTTATCAGCTTCTTCCATCGACGAGAAGATTCATATCTTCAATCACAATGTTTGTCAATTGTATGATGTCCATGCCCCAGTGAGGCGGGTGAAGCTGAAACGACCTCCTGCACCCTGGATCACGACTGGTATTAGGATGGCCATGAGGCGTAGAGATCGAGCGTTCAGGAAATATATTAAGGACCGATGTGACGAAAACTGGGCGCTTTTCAAATCTGCAAGGAATCGGTGTAACCAGATGGTACGCAACGCCAAACGCCGACATATTCTCAATAACATTACTTCTTCTTCACCTGCCAATATCTGGAAGTTCCTTGGAACGCTAGGTATTGGCAGACAGCAGCGTGTTGACATCCATGGTTCACTTGGTCTGGATGATATCAATAAACATTTCTCCACTTCCACCCCATTGGATCATCAGACCAAGTGTCACACTATCAACTACCTAGCTGGTTTAACGCAACCTAATATTGAAGCTTTTCATTTTTCTCCAGAGTCTCCGGATGACATCAAAAAGATAATCCTTTCCATTAAATCAAATGCTGTGGGATATGACAATATCAGTCGTCGTATGGTCACCACCATCCTAGATCATCTTCTTCCGGCTATCTCCCACATCATTAATTTCTCCCTTGAGTCTGGCTCCTTCCCGTCCTCGTGGCGTAAAGCCTACGTCATCCCTCTGCCCAAAATCTCAAACCCTTCCCTACCTAACCACTTCCGTCCAATATCCATTCTCCCTTTCCTGTCCAAAGTGCTTGAAGCCTGTGTGCACAAACAAATGGCTCGGTTTGTATACCATAATAACTTATTAAGTCCTTTGCAATCAGGCTTCAGGCCTGGGCACAGCACTACGTCCGCTCTCCTTAAAGTGACTGGCGATATTCGTGAAGGCATGGAGAACACCAAAGTCACAGTCTTGGTGTTGATTGACTTTTCCAATGCCTTCAATACCGTCAGTCACGACATCCTTTTATCCATCCTCTCCTATCTCAAGGTCTCATCTGGAGCTCTGGATTGGTTCTCAAGTTATCTTCGAGGTCGTCAGCAATCTGTCCGCATCGACGATTCATCTTCAAGTTGGTGTGATCTCAGCGCTGGCGTTCCTCAAGGCGGTATTCTTTCTCCTCTTTTATTTTCTCTCTTTATAAATCTCATAACTCAAAATCTTCAGTGTGCGTATCACTTGTATGCCGATGACTTGCAGATATATGCTCAAGAAAATCTGGAGTGCGTTTCTGTGGCAATAGACAAAATAAATAAGGACCTAACAGCCATACAAAATTGGTGTAACAAATTCGGGCTAACTGTTAACCCTACTAAGAGCCAAGCCATTATCCTGGGTAGCCAATGGATACTAAAGAGACTGGATGTTTCATCTTTGCCTAACATAATTTTTAACTGCACTAACGTGGACTGGTATCCAGTTGTCAAAAATCTTGGGCTTCATATGGATGCTTCGCTTAATTGGCGAACTCAAGTAACTCAGGTAAGTCGAAAAATCACTGGTACTTTACGCGCACTCTACCGCCTTAAGAACTTTCTCCCATCCAAGACTAAAGTGATGCTTGTGCAAACTTTAATCTTTCCTTTGATCGACTATGCTGATGTGTGCTACTACGACCTGAATGCAGATCTACTAAATAAACTTGATCGTCTTCTCAATAACTGCATTCGATTCATTTTCAGTCTTCGTAAGTATGATCACATATCTGCTTATCGTTCTCAATTGAAGTGGCTTCCCATTCGTCAAAGACGCAGCTTGCGTGCTCTCACTACTCTTTATACTATCCTTATGTCCCATACCTCCCCTGACTATTTAACTTCTTACTTTCAATACCTGTGTTCCAATCACGACCTAAACCTTCGCTCCTCTCATAATCTTCTTCTCTCAGTCCCTTCTCACAATTCTGCTTTTGTACACTCTTCGTTTTCAATTCAATCTATTCTTCTATGGAATGACCTCCCGCTCGAGATCAGGACGGTGATACAAAGTACAAGTTCAAGACTTTGATTAAGGAGCTCCTGTTGGCTAAGGCAGCAGTGTAATATCTCATCTAGTTGTAATAATATTCTAATATATATGTTTATATTTATATATATATATATATATATATACTTATGTATATATTATTATATAATATAATGTATTTATGTTATATTATATATATCATATATGTATGTATTTATTATATTCTATATGTAAGAATTTTTTTCACGTAACTGATTCAGTACCTATACAATACACCTACCTTTCTCTCTCTACACCACTCAAAGGTAGACTGTGAGACAATGCCCTTGGCATTAAGTCCGCCTGTACACTCGACGTGTATGAAGTTTTAATAAATAAATAAATAAATTTACCGTTAAATTTGAATTTACCTAATTCCGAGAAAAGCTTACGGTCGTAATTATAGGAAGTGTTTCCCTCTGCCACTGAGCAATCCGACCGCGAACTACGACCCGTGATTAATTGTAATTTCGCATATAAGTCATTAAATTTATTCCACACAGACTCAATTTTTTTAATATCAAGACTGCCGGTATCCACCCTATTCAGTCGATGAAAACAATGGTGAAGCACGGTTTCGACCTTCTGTTGAAGCTCGGAGGTATAGTTTGCTTCCAACATAGATAAGTGTTTATTTGATCTTAATAACGACTTTTCCACTTCAGCCACATCCTCCTCTGGTGAGAAGGGTGAAGATAATATATCCTCCGAGGGAATTTTAACTGAAAGTTTAGCGATTTGTTTGCGGGGATCGTCAGGCTTTGAAACGCCGCGTATTGTGGTCTCATATTCTAATTCCGCTTTAGTTAATAATGAGAAATTTATAATGTAAGCCATTATTACAAAACAATAATAGAAAATCTAAGTATTTACGCCGGTACTAGAAAAAAAATTAAATATCGCCAGAAAATCGAATACCGTGCTAAAAAAAGCTGAAATACACTAAATTATACAATGGTGTGATGATTGGTAAAGGATTAAGAAAAATTTCTTAAAGGTCACTCAAAGGTTGAATCACAATATTTTTTCGCGAACACGAGGCACGTTAGTTCAACGGCAAAGCGGTTAGAACCGGTTGGCGGCTCGACACGCTGGAACGTGATTTTAGACCGACGTTAATTAAATCACCGTTATGTTATTTACACAGTTAAATTGCTTATGGCCAACCAAAATAGATAGAAACTGTACCTGTACGCAATTCACCACACCAGAATATATGCACACACAGGAGAAAAATATACAAGAGAAAAAGAAATTATTTCACTCAACTGTAAAGTGCCAACCTACGTTTTTAAAAATATATTTAAAAATTCTATTGGGCGCCAATGTCGCACGAGTGATTGATTTTCACGGGATAGCCGGGATCGATCACTCGCCGAGCAATTAAAAAGAGATGATTAGGTTGTCTTACGGGAAATAAATAAAAAATATCACCAGGAAAGATTAAACTCGCGTTATATTCCAGATTCACAATGGTTTTGATTACATAAAAGAACTGACACTTGAGGTTAACCGACTAGACAAGTATCCAGGGCGTAGGTCGTAGGTTGACACTCCACAGGTCCACGGATGAATACTCAGCTTTGACGTGTCTCCCAGCAGAAGAAAAAAGGGCCCAACCACGTGTGTCGCTGGTATATATATGGTCGGCAAGCGGGTGAGGCTCCCCACTGCAGTGCGTCATCGTAGTGGGGCTCGCAAGCGCCGAGGCACGACGTCACACATTTGTAATTTTATTTATTTTGTTTTGACATTGTTATTTTATTTATTTTCTTTTGACATTTAAAATTACTTAAGTAATATATTATTATTCATAAATTGACATTCAATAATATTTTTTGACATTTAATAATATTTTCCGACATTTTAAATATATGACATTTTATTGTTTAAATTTTTATTGTTTTTACTTATTGTTTGCAACATGTATTTTATGTGTATTAGCATGTAAAGTAGTGAGTACGATGTGGGCATTATTAAACATATAAACAAATAGTTGTGGCAACCTGTCTGATGGCTTAGGCTGACATGCTTATGCATACACCTTCTGATGGCGTGGAGTGATACAGATCGTGCTGGCTCCCTCAATTAAGGTTGAGCCGTACGATTGCTGTTGAATGCGGGCCATCAGTGGGCCGAGTCAGTCAAAAGCGTCAGATAATTTCCTGCATTGTACTTGCATACTAAACCCTTTTTTGTCTGGACTTTAAAAGATGAAGAAAAGACGAAAGAAATTGAAGTGACAAAAAAAAACAATGACTCTGAGTTTGTTTCGGCCTTTCTTCTCAAGAAGTCATTTAGCTAGGAAAAGCCGGCTTCATCTAGAATAGGGTATTGACATGTATAAGTGTTGTAAACAACCAAAATGCAGAAATAAATATGTCTTTATGTCTTTATGTACCTTACCTATGCAGCCCTTATCTAGCCTGTATAGGTATCCCACAACCACTACATCATAGTACCTTTTACGTCAATTTGGATCAAAAATGGCTTTTTGTTCAAATATTTAGCTATCGTTATATCACAAAAACAAACCAGACAATATTTCATCTTCATTTTTAACAATTTACGTTACAAACGCTCGAACAATTGTTCACAACACTTAATTGGGCAAATTTAATATCAGGTTTCAATTATTTTTTCTCTGTTATATATTTGTTCTTGCTTTGTTATTGTTCATGATAAATGATTTTATATTTATTAATATTTGTAAACGACAACATTGATTTTGAAGAATTGCTACATAATTATAGTAGGCATAATGCTGAGATTTTCTTGAGTACTTTAAAACTAATTGCAAAATATTTATTATTTTACTAGATATCAATTCATAACGAAATGATGACGTCCATGATCCAAATTATCTTGTTGGGATCGCAGGTCGGCCTATGTGGAGTGCCTTGGGGGAGGCCTATGCCCAGGAATAGACGTCTTTCACCTGATATGATGATAATAAAACGAGATATATTATCCAAAAAGTAATTGCCGACCAATAACTAGTGTGGAGTTCATTGCCAAGAAAATGAGAAGACATTTTCGAATGTATTACGCTAAAATTATACTTTAATAAGATAAAAAGTTCATAAAGCTTATTTACTTATTTGTATCTAAGTTAGAGGTTCTAATTTAATCAATGTGTTTGTTTCATCACCATCGTCCTAGAGTTAAACCAATTGCAAGCAAGACTGTTAACTTGCAACCCGGGATCCACTGGCTATTCTTACCATATTTGAAAGAATATTAGCTATTACACAGAATGGCTGCCGGTTACCAGTAAGCAATGGCTTAGACCAGTATCAGTTGATTCTACCTGCCAACCACATCAACTATTTTGTTCATAAAGTAAAATTAATAAGTTATATCGCCGTCCCCGGAGAATAAAATGATAAATGCCATCATCTTAGTTTTAGTGTTATGTCATTATTGGGATCTTGTGGGTGCTAATACATCTGCAAAATTTTTTCCCTAATTTTTATACAGTTATTTACGAAGTTATAAAATATTACAATAGTATTCAAAGATTTAAAACAAGTTTTAAATTACGAGAATAAAGTGTTAATATATATTTTTTTTATGGTAATAGGCGGCTAACGAGCAGACGGATCGCCTGCACAAGCAACACCACAGGAGTCACAAGTGCGTTGCCGCCCCTTGGGGTTGGGAAAAGAGATAGTATGAGGAGTGGGATGAGGGTGTAACGTATGTCCGGTACTTACCGCGTTGCGTCACAGTACCGCCCATACGCTCGGCCAATCAGAGAAAGCCATCGTCCGCACTCGCAAAGCCTGACCAAATATGGTCATAAACGGACTCTCAGCCTGATGGAGGGCCCGGTATATAAAGGGGCCGACAGAGAGGCCGGACCGCTACTCTAACGTCGCTTCTACTATAACTAAGCGTACCTACTGACCCTACGTCGTATTTACGTGTATCCTGCTCCCAGCTACGGGTTCCAGGTTCACGTTAAGGCTCCGGCTACGCTCCTAGACCGCTACACCTTCCTGCATCGCCTTCGGCGTCACCTCTGCCGAAGAGCCTGGCCTGCCCCGCTCATCGCACACACACCGCCGGCACCTGCCAGCTGAGCCAACGGCCTGCGAGGATCTGCCGCTACGCGGAGCCCTTCGAGCAACCTGCCCTGCACACTACCGGAGGGAACAGCGTGGGAGACTGCAGCCTTTAGTGTTCAGGCCAGTGTCGTGTTGTTGGTCGGTCATACTCGTGGCAAGGGAAGCGAGACAATACTCTGCAATAAACGCATCTAAAACCTCTACTGCGTTTTTACTACCAGAACCCGCTACAGTGGCGCCTACGTGGGTTATTGTCTCGCTTTCCGTGCTCGAGTTCTCATCTAGCAGGTCTCCATCATTGTAAGCGAGCAGGTGCGGCTACAGCGAACCGGTACGTATTGTTGTACTAATTGCCTACCTTTTAGTGTAACTACCTACTACGTACTAGTTCGCAAATTTGAATCTTAACGTTTTTCTAATTAGTCCTAACGGTCGAACTTTTACGCCTAATCGTAAAGTAGGCCATTTGTAAGGGCGGAACGCTTGCGCACTAAGTGTAGTGTGTAGTGTATACTTACGCAGTTTATTTATTCATACACAATGGGCTCACACCCCATTAAATACTTCCTTTTAAACAAAAATGAACTAGCATATGAGGTCGCGATTAGAGGTGAGGAGCCGGCTACCTCTGTCCTAGGTCTGCGGAAGCAGCTCCCTAAATTACTGGAAGCCATTCCAAATGATGACATTTTGGAGTCGGGTCTAGCCATAGCGGTGGACTTCGAGGGCGCTAGCGAGGCCGTCTCTGAGCTGGCCAAGCGACTAAATTCGTTATCTTCCTCTTACGACGCGAACCTAGCTAGGAGGTCTACCGCACTGCACAACCACATTTTCCATAGACTCCGTAGGATGGAACGTCCTACGGCGTATTCAAAACGAATAACCGAATTGTGCAGCCGGTTCGACAAGCTCTCGGCGGAGCTGTCCGCCATTGAACAATCAGGTGTTCGCTCAGCTGATGCTGTGGCTGAGGCCCAACCTGCGCCGTCTACCTCGACGCAGGCAGGGTTAGCCCCAGTGTTGCATTGCGAGCATTTGAGAGTTAGCGAACTGTCTAAGCTAAAATACGACGGTACGGGATGCGTCCGAGCGTTCCTACAACGCGTAACCGAATTCCAAACCGTGCGTAATCTACCTTCCACTAAAATTTTATCATATGCCTCCGAAATTTTCACCGGTAACGCACTTCACTGGTACCGCGGCCTAAAAGAATATTTCACTACATGGGAAGAACTCACCACTAAATTAATAGATGATTTCACACCGTACGATTATGACTACCGGTTATTAAATGAAATCCGCCGACGTACTCAAGGTGCTACCGAAACTATAATTATTTATCTCTCGATAATGAATCAGCTGTTCGCTAGGCTGTCTCCGTCAAAGCGATTGTCCGAACGCGAAAAGTTAGACATCCTATTGCATAACATACGTCCATGCTACTCACTAGTGCTAGCTCCGTCAATATCTTCAATAGACAGTATAGCAACACTGCAGACGTTATGTTTAAACTACGAACGGATGAAATGTTTGAACTCTCAATTCCGCGAACCGTATTATAATAACGACACGTTGGCACCAGACCTAGCTTACAGTCACAAACCTAATAACCGAGCGCGTAATAATTCCTACAATAATTATCCCGTTGCTACTATAGAGGGTACGTCCGAATACACTGTGAACAACGAACCTAGCAAACCTAAGTCTAAACCTAGCTCTGTCGCTCTAGTCACGTCCAAGTACTGCCCGCGCTGCCGAATCAATGATCACAGTTTGAATGAATGCAAACGCGATCGCTTCGCAATTTGCTTCAAGTGCGGCTGTAGGGATGTGACATTCCCTAACTGCCCGAACTGTAAATCGACGAAACCAAAAAACTAGTTGGTCAGGGTCGGGGCGTGTCAAAATCTAAATTAGGTTCTACAACCTATTCAACCAATTTTGACAAAGATGATTGGAGAAATTGGCTAAACACTCTAAAAGTGTATTTCTCTAGTTATTCCGTCGCCTCGATCCTGGATAATAAACCTAAAAATGATCTACGGCCCTATGTTAACGTAACGATTAACAGTTTACTTATCCCTTTACACCCGACAGTTTGTTTTTACGAAATCATCAATGTCATGGCTTTTAAAGCTTTCTGGGCAGTTTAAAGAGTTACAAAAAAATACTGAAAAAAATCTCAGGTTTACAGTTAATCCAGGAATTAACCCTCACGATCGTGAGTTTCAGGTACAATTTTACTACTCACGATCGTGAGGGTACTTTAAATTGAACGTTTTTTTTGAAAGTTTAGTAGGAAATTAAACCAATATTCAATTGTTTAGAAGCTTAATAGTTTAATCAGTCATTTTAGTATCAGTCTTCATTATAAAACTTACTATCTAATTCGTAATTTAAAAAAGAACAACATTTATAACAAAGGTCATAATTTTTCTCCATCATTCGTAACAAAAACAAAAAAACTTCTACAACTTAACCAATTTATATTCTTTTAAAACGAAAAGGTACTTAAAATTATGGTTTTAGGTGAAAAGATTTAAAACAGTCTTTTCCACGTGAAATACATAAATATGTATCAAATTTTTCGCATCGTATCTTCGTGCGGCTACCACAACTTTCATATCGACACATCCTTGGGGCTTTTATTTCGTCAACTGCTGACTTTCCCGTCGAGACATCCTAGCGTCAGTTTTAATTTTAATTTTAGCACGATCAGGGATTCTATAGATCATTATCGTTTCAGTGCTATGAAGATTTCTCCTGTGCATCTCTTCAATCAATGCCACAGCAGTAAAATATCTATCATGGTAGATACAGCTTCCAGGTGGGACACTCTTGCTCAAATGGAGAACCACAGAAGGCCCTAGCCTGAGTGGTGAGTCCCCAAACATAGTTTTAGCTCCCTGATAAATATCAAAATCGAGCATTAAGCCTTCATTTATGGTCAGTACGAAGATTTTAGACAAAGGGGCGTGGCTTGTTTCTAACTACTTGACGAAGACTGCATCTACCAGTAAATGGCACCATTTGTTTATCAATCGAGTAAAACCCGGGGACTCCTTCTGGTTTGTTGCAAGTAGCTTTTAATCTATTTATCACGGGGTGTACCTTCCACAAAGGATTGGTTTTTCACTTGCCGGAGCTTCGTCTGAATTTACAACGTGTAGTGCATTGCGGATAATTAAAAATTGGTCACGAGCCATTTGCTTACTAATAACATCCAATCTTAACCCTACTCACCAGTACATTGGGATTCGAGAGTAATGCATACATCCAATGATAATGTGAATCGAGAACACTGGCTATGTCAACTGCAGTAGTTTTTTGTTCCCGGACCGTTTTTGTTAAATGATACAAGTTTGTTCATCAAGATATCTCTACAAAAAACCTTTATCAAAGTAGTCAGAAAAATATTCCATTGGAGTCCTCACAGTTGATACTGGCAGTGAAGGATAATCATGAGAAGAATCTTGGAATGGTACCTGTTTCCAAACACTCTTGCGAGGTGCTGAACGCGTAGTTCTTCGGCACTCGGCTGTTGAAGGTGCGGGAGGGACAGGGCGAGAGCTTGGCTCAGGTTCCAACTCAGATTCTTCATAGTTTTCTATGCCGGAAAATATTTCGTCAAAATTCAGGTCCTCCAAGACATTTGGTTGGAAATTATCATCATTTTCATCAAAATTGTCAATTTCGGAATGGTTTCCATCGCCCAAGATTTGCAAAACTTGATCGTCGTTTAAATCCTGTCCTAAAAACCAGAAAAAACATATTATTTTAACTTAGATCCAGGAAAAAATCAATAAATGACAGGTACGTTGTATTAAATTCATTCCTCGCACGCACAACCGAAGCCACACGATCGTAGCAGTCGAACTTTACGACTAAATTCTATCAAAATTACAAAGAAAACTTTCAAACTAAAATAATTTACGTATTTAGTGTCAATTTAACTTGTAATTCACCAAAAAACATAATACCTTCCTTAACAAATAATACGCGCAACAAGTACTTACCTGTGACACTGCAGGGGTTAAAAAACGCCGCAATCTCTCACCGAGGCTCACAGAACACTGGTCAGTCGCTCCCGCCCCGCAATTTCTTTAGCGTATCGAGCGATATCCTCACGCTCGATCGGTGGCGGTTGCGTTCGAAAAAAGAAAACGGTTTGGCGCCAGAATTTTTTAAAAGTGAAACTCACGCTCGTTTCAGCCCGGGTGGAAAGGGTTATTTGTGGATTGCTCGATTCCGGTTCAGCCATTACAATTCTAGGTAACAACTCCCATCTGGAGGTAATTACTAAAACCGGGTTAGAAATACAGCAGTGTCACAACACTAATTCCATTCGGTCCGCAGGTGGAAATATATTGTTGCCGCGCGGTTTTATCAACTTACCCACTACTTTTAATAATCAAACCCACTTATTGAAAGCTTATATTATTCCAGAAGTTACAAGTAATTTAATTTTAGGCATCGATTTCTGGAAACTATTTAAATTACTGCCTAACCATATCGCATCCGTATGCATGTCTAAAACATTGCCGTGTAGTGTGTTAGGTGAAAATAAGCTAAGTAACACGAACGTATTGCAATCTTTTAGTGAGTTGAGTGAGTCACAACAGAGAACGGCTAAGTTAATTATAAAGCAATACGAGTCGATTTCTACTGAAAAAACCGGTTTAGGACGAACTCACTTAATAGAACATGCAATAGACACTGGCGTTTCTGCGCCGATACGCCAAAGATATTATAGGTTACCGCCGGCGAAATTAAAAATAATTATTGACGAATTAGACGAAATGCTTGCATTGGGAGTGGTAGAAAAATGCGAAAGTCCGTGGTCGTCACCGAATTAACTAACGCCTAAGAAAGACGGTAAACTAAGGTTTTTTTTAGATAGTCGGAAACTTAATTCTGTTACTAAAAAAGACGCGTACAAACTACCTTACGTATCCGAAATTTTAGACAACCTTAGGAACGCTAGATATCTAAGTAGTATAGACTTATCTAAGTCCTTTTGGCAAACGCCTCTTCGCGAATGTGATCGTGATAAGACTGCGTTCTATGTGCCTACTAGAGGAACATTTAGATTTGTGACTATGCCGTTTGGTTTAACGAATGCGCCTGCGACACAACAGCGTTTGGTGGATCACTTGTTTACGAACAGTCCTGAGTTCGAAAACTCTGTATTCGTTTTTTTAGATGATATCGTGCTTATATCGCCATCCTTTAATGCTCATGTGTCACTATTAAATAAAGTATACGAAAAATTAAAATCGGCCAACCTTACCATCAACTTGGAAAAATCTAAATTCTTCCGTGATGAATTGAAGTACTTGGGCTACGTAGTAAACTCTAAAGGATTACAAGTAGACCCATGTAAGGTGGAAGCCATTCTTCAATATGCTACGCCTAAGAATAAAAAAGAAGTCAAAAGGTTCTTAGGCATTGCATCATGGTATCGGCGATTTATACCTAATTTTAGTACTATTGCCGGTCCGCTGAACAAACTTACCTATACCGGTAAGAAAGCCGCACCATTTCAGTGGTCGGTGGAAGCTGATGACTCGTTTTGTAAACTAAAACAATTGTTAAGCTCCGCACCAATATTATCGTGTCCCGATTACGAGAAACCTTTTCAAGTTCACACAGATGCAAGTGCGAGCGGCATCGGTGGGTTACTTACACAAGAAATAGATGGCGTGGAACTACCTATCGCTTACATGAGTAGGTCACTAAATGCACAGGAACAAAACTACAGTATAACAGAACGGGAGACATTAGCAGTTCTAACAGCCCTCGAATATTGGCGCTGTTATTTAGATAACGGGTTAAGTTTGTTGTGTATACTGACCATTCCGCACTGAAATGGTTCCTAAACTTGAGCAACCCGACTGGTAGATTAGCTCGGTAGTCGGTTCGTCTGTCAGCCTTCAACTTCGAAATAAAGCATCGGCGCGGTGCGGATAATATTATAGCCGATGCGTTATCACGATCCCTACCTGTAAATATAATTAACGCGAATAATAATAACGTGAATGACCCTAATGTTAACACTGATCAATGGTATTCAGCCACCTACAATGGTTGTTTATCTTCGCCTAATGACTATCCAGACTATTCTATTAAAAATAATAAATTATATCGTTTGATTAAATCTAGGTGTATGCTACGTAAGGAGTTCGAATGGAAAGAAGTACTGCCTTCTTCTGATCGAAATAATGCCATATTAGAGAACCATGCCGAACCCACTTCGGGGCATTTCGGTATATTTAAAACTTACAAGCGCTTAGCACTGCGTTACTATTGGCCCAAAATGCGCGATGACGTAGTTAAGTTCATAAATTCTTGCGACACTTGTATCGCGCACAAACATCAGAACCACGCACCATTGGGAACCATGGGACGACCCAAAGTGTGTTCACGACCCTTCCAAACCATTAGTGTAGATTTGGTGGGGCCACTACCCGTCACAAGAAAACAAAACGCCTACATCTTCGTAGTAACTTGTTGTTTTAGTAAATACTGTCTACTTTTTCCTATCAGGCGCGCAACTGCTGAAATAATAACTAATATTTTGGAAGAAAAAATATTTTTAGTTCATGGTATACCATCTACAATTATATTGGACAATGGTAAACAGTTTGTCAGTGCTACTTTAAAAGCTATGTTGCGCAAGTACAAAATCCCTAATCTTCATTATACTCCTAAATATTCCCCACATGTCAATACGGTCGAACGCTATAATAAAACCATTGGTTCTACCTTAGCGGCGTTTGTAGGAAATGACCAGAGATTATGGGACACTCTCGTACCTAAGGTGCAGTTTGCATTAAATACTGCAGTTAATGAAGTCACGGGCTATACACCTAGTTTTTTAGTCTATAGACGTGAACTAGTTCCATGCGGCTCACACTATGTCGACACAGACGCTGATGATATAGTATACATACCTAGGGACGATTACGCAGAAAACATAGGTCACTTATCAGGCATATTTGACAAAAATCAGGCACTCCTCATTCAAGCTCATGCTAGGAATTCCCAAACGTATAATTTACGCCGTAAACCAGCTGAGTTTAATGTGGGAGACACTGTGTGGAAACGGACTTTTTATCAGAGCGACAAGGATAAGTCCTTCTGTAAGAAACTAGCCCCTAAATTCGTGAAGTGCACAGTGATTAATAAAAAGTCGCCTCTCGTTTACGAGTTGTCGACACGTCTGGAAATTCTATTGGGTTTTGGCACATTAAGGACCTAAAACTTATACACTATGGTGCCTAACTATTTGTTACAAACCGTAGAAGACTTTCCCTTCCTTCTCTCTATATGCCGTCTTAGCTTGGACAGTAGCGGACTCATAGACCTAACGCAGCTAGTCGGATTTTCCTTGTTAGCCACGTAAAATCCTCTCCTAAGGCGGGCGGTATTGTAACGTATGTCCGGTACTTACCGCGTTGCGTCACAGTACCGCCCATACGCTCGGCCAATCAGAGAAAGCCATCGTCCGCACTCGCAAAGCCTGACCAAATATGGTCATAAACGGACTCTCAGCCTGATGGAGGACCCGGTATATAAAGGAGCCGACAGAGAGGCCGGACCGCTACTCTAACGTCGCTTCTACTATAACTAAGCGTACCTACTGACCCTACGTCGCATTTACGTGTATCCTGCTCCCAGCTACGGGTTCCAGGTTCACGGTAAGGCTCCGGCTACGCTCCTAGACCGCTACACCTTCCTGCATCGCCTTCGGCGTCACCTCTGCCGAAGAGCCTGGCCTGCCCCGCTCATCGCACACACACCGCCGGCACCTGCCAGCTGAGCCAACGGCCTGCGAGGATCTGCCGCTACGCGGAGCCCTTCGAGCAACCTGCCCTGCACACTACCGGAGGGAACAGCGTGGGAGACTGCAGCCCTTAGTGTTCAGGCCAGTGTCGTGTTATTGGTCGGTCATACTCGTGGCAAGAGAAGCGAGACAATACTCTGCAATAAACGCATCTAAAACCTCTACTGCGTTTTTACTACCAGAACCCGTCACAAGGGAGAAGGAATAGGGGATAGGGCCTCCGGTACTCTCACTCACCGAACGAAACGCAACAGTTTAGGTACTGTTACTTTACGTCGATTTTCTGTGAGAGGGTAGAACTTCCCCGGTCGAGCCGGCCCATTCATGCTGAAATCAGCAAGGCTCTACTACCTGGAAGAATTATATAATATTATATTATCAAAATGTATTCCCACTTGTTAGTATGACAAACAGTCATAGAATTATGTTCTCATGAAAAAAATATGCGACTAGATAATAATAAATGCAGTTATCATTTTATTCTCGTTCAAAACCATCCAGCCGCTCTGTATAAGACGTGTTAGTAATATGACTTTTGCGACACCTGCTCCATAAAACCTTATACAGTTACTATTTTATTCTATAAGGCTTATAGAATAAAATCGACACCAACAATTTATACTACGCTAACTCGAGTTTTTGATAAATCCGTTTTTTATGCCAAGTTGCTCAAAATTTTGTTTTTTATATGTAATTAAAAAATTGTGAAGAAATACACAAAAATAATGAAGTTACAAAACTTATACAACGCTAAGTAAAGGTTCTTTTAGAAATCACTCGATTTAAACTACGCTAACTATAATAAGCGGGGTATGCACGGGGAGGGGACGCCCCGCTTATTTGTTTACATTTGTTTCGGCGAACCGAATGTTCCTAGTCGATTTGGGAAAACTATTAATATTGTGGACTGTAGGATTTCGGTTCTTATCGAATAGGAAATGAGGAAGTGAAAAGGTGATGTGGATAGGAGCCTCTTACCTTGCACAGCAGTCTTCTTCTTCTCAGAAGGGCAGTCTCCTGATATCTTCAAGTATATTGAAGCTGCTTGAATCACTCCACTACACAAATCGCTTCACTCGCGAGCGGTTTTGTTACGTTTTTTGGTATAAGCGGTAATAATTATATATGGCGGTGCGGACTGTGGTATGCGGCGGACACGAGTTCGGCGCGTCTCAAATCTTCTAGTATGTTCTTCGTCGCCGTTGAGCAGGGCGGCCAATAGCGAGGCGTTTTGGGAGGGGATTCATGAAAGGATCGCTCGGATTAGCCAAGCAGCGACGAACCATTGACGTTGGCATAATTAACTAGCAATGGAAAAGATAGATGGCACTCCCATATCCCCCCGGCCCTAAAGGGTTGCCTTTAAAAAATAAATAAAATTGAACTTAGCTATGTTAGGTGTACTACCGCATAACCCATCAATAGGCTAAGGTAGCGATATGACAATAAAATTAATCTAAATTAACTTTAGCGAAAACTACAAACGCAATAACAGCAAAAACTACAAACTAAATACTTAAACTAAGAAGTAGATCCAACTTCAGGCTAGATCTCACTGAGTTGGAAGCGGACAGAGACGTACAACAGGGCGCACGTAGCTCCCCTTCGCGGTTTTCACGGTAACAACGCGGGTTGTACCGTCCTTGGAAGTATGCTGTTTCTCTACGATGCCTAACGGCCATGAAAGCGGCGGAGCATTATCATGTATTATGACAACCAACATACCCTCCTGTATAGGGGATGCAGGACTATTCCACTTGGATCTAGCCTGAAGCTGGTGTAGATATTCCGCACGCCAGCGCCGCCAGAACGACTGCACGAGTTTATCCAGCAGAGAATGTCTCTGGAGCAAGCTTGAAGAGTCTGCTTCAGGAGCCGGAAATGACGATAATGGAACTGTGTTCAGAAAATGTGCAGGGCTTAACGCGGATGGTTCTGCAAGGTTACTACTCAATGCCGTGAGCGGACGCGAGTTGATCAGTGCCTCGACTTGTGCAAGGACAGTTAAAAGCTCTTCGTAAGAGAGGATCTGTTGACCTACAACTTTGAAGAGATGCGTTTTAATTACTTTGACCATGCTTTCCCAACATCCACCGAAATGTGGAGATGCTGGTGGAATAAACTTCTAGTCAATATGATCTATGGAAAATTAAGAGCTTGCGCCCAAGAAACACGTGCCGTTATCCGTATACACAATAGTGTATAGGGCCGGGATTGATACAAAAGTCCCATTAGGTAGGTGCCTAAGAAACCTGTAGACATAAACGATGGCGCGGAGTAACTTAGACCACGATGACATGCGAAGTGCATAGATGGAAGACTCCGCAACCTCAGCAATCACGGGATAAGAAACAGACTTCCGTTCGGGTACATCTTCGTCTTCTGCACTGTGGTCAAAGGGTTGCATGGGCCATTCTGACGGATCATGGGAAATCCAAGAAGGTCCACGATGCCACAATGGATGATGCAGAAGATTAAGTGGAGTGACACCACGAGACAAGCAATCTGCGGGGTTCTCGGTACCCGCGACGTGATTGAAACAAGTAGCGGGAAAAGTTCAATCAATTTACTAACGAAGTTGGCGACAAAAGTCTGCCAGCGATGAGGAGAATGAATCCAAGCGGGTACTACTTTAGAGTCGGAAAATGCGTATATTTTATTAATAGGGTAGTGGGGCAAAACTGTGTCTTGAACCTTGCGGAGCAACTGCGACAGCAGAAGGGCCGCGCACAACTCCAGTCTCGCAACCGAAATGGTTTTAACAGGTGAGACCTTAGACTTGGCACAAACTAACTGCACCGAGTAGTTGGAACCAATGCGGACTTGCAGATATACGACTCCGCCGTAAGCATGCTCGCTGGCGTCAGCGAAACCTATTATGTTGATGGTACATCCATCTACCAACCCAAGATGACGTGGAATAGTAATTTGATTGAGCGCGGTAAGCTCAATACAAAACTGGCCCCAAGCGGCGACAATATGGTCAGGGGGAGTTTCATCCCACTCACACTTTGATAGCCAAAGCTCTTTGATCAAGAGCTTGGCGTACAAAATTGTGGGAGCCACAAAACCCATAATGTCCCATAGTTGAGCCACTGTGGACAGCATAGTGCGTTTGGTGCACTTATCATCTGGTGGTGAGACGTCAAACCGAAAACTATCGCAGGATTTGTCCCAGCGTAAACCGAGAACCTTATGCGGTACAGACTTCTCAAACTCAATGTCTGGAGAAGCTTTATGAGAATCTGGTATGCGTGCGAGAACCTCCTTAGAGTTGCTTGTCCATTTGACAAGATCAAACTGGCCTCGCTTGAAAAGCTGAATAAGCTCTTCACAAAGCGAAATTGCTAGCGGAGCGGATATGATACTACAGGCAATGTCATCCATATACAAAGCGGAAGTAGCAACAGCTGCTGCGGCGGGAAAGTGATCGCCTTCATCAGCGATCAACTGGCGAACAACTCGTAACGCGTGATATGGGCTAGACTTGAGTCCAAAACAAACACGATTGAACTGATTCACAGATAAAGGTTCCTTATTGTTCAACGATAAAAAATCCTTTGAAATCTTCGGTCAGACTCGCAAACGCCGATACTGAGAAACATTTGGCGGCAATCAGCTGACAGAGCGATATGTAAAAGATGAAACTTTATTATGATGTTAAATAAATCAACCTGTAGATTAGGACCGGCATGCAAAATGTCATTAATCGACTGACCCGATGTAGTCTTACAACTAGCACCTAAAACCACACGAAGTTTAGTAGAGGTTTTATTTTCGCGAACTACGCCGTGATGCGGGATATAATACGAGGGAAGAGAATTGCCCTCGTTGTTTACAATTACACTCAAAAAACCTTTATCTATGTAGTCACGAATGACGTCATTATAGGCGCTGCGTAACTTAAGTGATGCATCAAGTTTACGTTCAAAACAATGGAAACGTCTAAGCGCAGCAGCGTACGAGTCGCCTAACGAATAAGGGTCACCATAGAATGGCAATGCCACAACGTATCTGCCACTGTCGTCACGAACAGTGGTAGCACGGAAATGTTCTTCACACTCGAGATCCTTACGGTTCATCGAGGGCGGTGCGGTGACCTCTTCAAGCTCCCAAAATCGCTTGAGAAGAGAATCAATATTATTTTCTTGAAGAACAGAACAACAGCAAGATGTAATATATTGAGAAGTATGTAACGTAGGTACGGTACCCATAATCACATACCCAAATACCGTCTCAATAGCGGGCGGTAAGTAATGTTGCTCACTACGTACCACTTTAGTTAGTAGCAAATGCGGAAATATTGCAGCTCCGATCAAAACATCAATGTCTGCCGGATTCGCAAACTCCGAGTCTGCCAGCGGCAGTGACTCGAGGTGAGTGAGTAATGCTACGTCTACATTAGCGTTTGGCAATGCGTCCGTGATACGCTCCACGATAAGCGAAGAAATGTTAAAATTAATATCCCTATCAAAACGCGAATGTATTTTAACATCTACGGAACCCTTGCAATGTTTTTCTGAACCGCCGATCCCTTTGACTACTGAGTTAGTATTTTTAAAGTTATTCTACAATCCGAGGCGTTTGAACAACTCAAATGTTATGAAATTGCTCTGAGATGCGCTATCGAGTAGACAACGTACCACGTGCGGCGATCCATTAATATCATAAACGATAACTTGCGCTGTCGCTAACAGTACCGTCTTGGACGCCATACACTGCGGCTTGGCCCCGCGCGGATCATAATAGATGCGCGAGGGCCGTCCACGCGTGCGCGTCGCCCGCGCGATGGATGTCGTACACAACGATATTTCATTCTGAATCGTGTGTGTGACGTCGGTGTCGTCGCGCTGGCCCCTACCACTACTCCTGGCTGGCCGCCTCGCTCCCCAGTGGACATAAATACGGCGGCGCGACAGCGAAAGGCTCTCTTGGACCCTGGACGCCGCTCAGATAAGTGTCTTCTCTGCTGCAGCACCAAAGCCTAGTCAGCCTGCCTGCCTACCCTGCCCTGAGTCTGAGTCTTAGTCTTATCTACTATCTACCGGGTTATTCTGTGTAACGCTTCTTAGCAAAAATATTTTGTAACGAACGCTATGCTTCTTTAATATATCTCTCTCAACACACCAATAAACGTTACATTGCCGCCAAACAATGTTAAGGGCTCAGGCATCTGACTCGGCTTCTGGTCGCTTCCTTTTTCTGTGTTTTTCTGTGTGTAAGTGTGTTCACAGTCGGTGAGTCGTTGATTTTTTCGTTTCTAAATGTATTAAATAAATTATAACGCATTAATCATGCAATATGGTCGACTAAAGGCTTGCGCCACGTCTTATATACCTCTTAACTTCTTTTCTAAACCAAATTCGTTAGACTAAATGACGGTATTGGGAAGAATTACTTTTTATTGTACATTTATATTTTTTATGTGAGGGTAGATGCCGCTGCCCGCTATTCCTACGCATTGCGAACGTAACTTGTTTACTTGCTACATAATATTAAACCTTTTTAAACGACACACTGTGAACATATTTACATTATCTTTTATTTTATTGTTATATTATAATTATAACCCCTGTGTGAGTGACTTTTGGTGCTGTTAGGTTAATCTTTTATCTGTTTGATCTTTTTCAACGTAAATTAGCGATGTCTTTTAAAATGAACTACAATCATCTGTTAAAATCGGAGCTGGTTTATGAACTGATTATTCGGGGTGGTGTCAAGTCTGGTTCCGTAGCCGAACTGCGCCAGCAAATAGCGACACTAGCGTCTCATTTTCCCTCTGAAACTATTTTGGATTTGGATTTGGACCCCGAAGAGTAAATTTCGGCTATCCGGAACTCCTTAATAAGGGTTACTAATAATATTTCTCTCCTAATATCACAATTCGACCAAAACCTCTATTCGCGCACAGAATCATTTCTCAACCATATTTACTTTAGATTGAACAGACTGGATCTGGACCGCGTTTTTGATACCGACTCGGTTGAGATAGTTTCGAGCAATTACCGCAATCAGTTAGCTATTTTTAAATCTTTGATTTCGGGTACATCTGAACCAACTTCGCACGTAGTACAAAAGGACTGCTCTGTATCTACCCCCGTCGTTTCTGACGACTTTAAGTACGATCGTAAATTGTTTTCCGAACTCGCTAAATTTAAATATGATGGCAAGTCTTGTGTTCGCGGGTTTATTGAAAAAATTAATGAGTTTATGCAAGCTAGGTGTATTCCCGAAAATAAAATGTTACTATTTGCTTTTGAGATATTTACGGTCGATGCATTGTTCTGGTATCGTTCGCTCAAAGAACAGGTTTCTAGTTGGAGTGAATTGTGTTGTCTTTTGAAGCGTGATTTTAGTCCGACTGACTATGATTTTAAAATTTTAAACGAAATTAGGTTTCGCCTTCAAGCTGAGGACGAAATTATAACACTTTTTGTTGCTAAAATGCAGGGTATGTTTTCTCGTCTTGATGTGCCTATTAGTGAGTGTGAAAAAATAGATATTTTGTTGCGTAATGTCCTGCCATGTTACAATCAAACTATTTTAACGGCTAAGGTGGCCGATATCCCTAGTCTCGTTAGTGTTTGTCGTGAATTTGAGACCTTTCATAAACCAACTAAAGACCATCGGGAATCTTCCAAAGCCACACCCAATATCTTGTTGCCCGAGTTTGCTCACCAACCTCAAAAACCTAATTTTTCTAATTACAAACCAAAAAATTATTATAATAATTCTAATAAAAACTTTAACGCTCCACCACAGATAAACGCTATCAACTTACCCACCACTAATAAAAACGACAACCGGTTCTTTCCCAGGTGTCGATACAATTCTCATAGTTTGTATAATTGTCGCCAACCACACTTTTTAATTTGTTTTAAATGCGGTCTTAAAGGTTTTCGTGTGTCTGATTGTCCTAAATGTAATCCTAAAACTAATAAACCAAAAAACTAATAAGCGAGGATTGGGGAATAAATAAATCAAATAATTTCAATAAAAATTAGTGGTATAATTGGTTAAATTATCTAAAATTTTTTTTTAATTGTTACATTTTATCCCCAATCCGTAATTCTAATATAGAATACTCGCCATATATTTCTGTTATTGTAAATGGTAAACCTGTAGTCGGCCTGTTGGATTCTGGCTCATGTGTTACAATCTTGGGTAACAATTCTCATAACTTCTTTTTAAATAATGAGTATCAGTTGGATTGTTCTCAGCCTTTGAGTTTGGTAACCGCTGGTGGGGAAAAATTGTGTTCTTTATGGTCTATCTCTCTTCCTATTGAATTTCAAAATAAAACAGTTTCCCTAAATTTTCATGTAGTGCCAGGGATTAAAAACAGTTTAATTCTAGGTATGGATTTTTGGCGAATTTTTAATTTATTTCCTAACCATTTAGAGTCGGTGTTGTTATTGAATGAAACGGATTCACAAGTTACAGAGCTGCGGACCGATGACTCACCGCACCTTGTGTCTTATAATAATTTATCTATTGAACAGAGAGCTGCCGCTGATAACATTATTTCAAATTTTTCCGATATTTCTTATAAAAAGCGGGGTCTCGGTTGTACAACTCTCATTACTCACTATATTGACACAGGCGATAGCCCACCTATTCGTCAGTGTTATTATCGTATGTCTCTCGATAAACAACGCATTTTGATACAACAACTAGACGAAATGTTGAAGGAAGGTGTCGTAGAACCCTCTGAGAGTCCTTGGTCTAACCCTGTTATTCTAACCCCTAAAAAGAACGGCGGACTAAGATTTTGCTTAGATAGTCGTAAATTGAATTCTATTACTAGAAAAGATGCTTATAATTTGCCCTACATTTCGGAAATTCTAGATAACTTGAGAGATGCTAAATACCTATCTAGTTTAGATATTTCTAAATGTTTCTGACAGACGTTAATTAAAGAGGAGGATCGTTTTAAGACCGCTTTATATGTACTTACTCGTAGCACGTTTCATTTTAAAAAGGATGGCGTTTGGTCTAACAAACACACCCGCAACTCAGCAACGTTTAGTCGACACTTTGTTTTACGGTCCTGAATTTGAAAATAAGGTCTTTTGCTTTATCGACGATATTGTATGTATATCGTCAACGTTTGAAGAACATATTACACTTTTATTACGTATCTTCGAAAAATTGAAAATAGCAAATCTAACTATAAACTTACATAAGTGTAATTTCTTTCGTGATAAAATAAAATATTTAGGTTACGTTGTCGATTCGCAAGGTCTCCATGTGGATTCTGATAAAATTGATGCCATAATGAATTACCCTACCCCTTCTAATAAAAAGGAACTACGTCGTTTTCTAGGCGTGGCTTCATGGTATAGGCGATTTATTCAGAATTTTAGTCGTATATCGTCACCTCTAAACAAATTAACCTCTCAAAGTAAAAAGGCTCCCCCTTTTTATTGGTCTAAACAGGCGGACCAGGCCTTTATCAAATTGCAAGACTGCTTGTCCTCTCCTTCTATTTTATCTTGTCCGGACTACTCCGAACCTTTTGAGATACACACGGACGCCAGCGACTACGGCGTAGGTGCTGTCCTCTGCCAGGTTTTGAAGGGCGAAGAAAAAATCATAGCCTATTTCATTAAGTCTGTGTCTGATGCAGAAAAGAATTACAGCGCTACTGAGCGCGAGGCACTCGCTGTGTTATCTGCAATTGAGCACTGGCGTTGTTATGTCGATAACGGTAAAAAGTTTATTGTTTACACTGATCACGCTGCGCTCAAATGGTTTCTAAAACTTAATAATCCTACTGGTCGTTTGGCCAGATGGGGTGTTCGTCTTTTGTCGTACAATTTCGAGATTCGTCGTCGTGGTTCAGACAACATATTGCCTGACCTCCTGTCTCGTTCTGTTCCCGTTGCAGCCATTATCAATGATAATGACATTACTCCTAATTTAAACCTAACACTCCCAATGTCTACTAACGACTCGTGGTATCTAAACATTTATAAAGGTTGTCTAAACAATCCCACATCTTTCGTGGACTACCAAATTATTAACAATAAATTATATCGTTTTAAAAAGTGTCTAAATCCTTTAACTCAAGATTTTCAATGGAAGGAGGTTATTCCGTCGGAACAAAGATCTAATATTATTGTTGAGAACCATTCACTGCCCACGGCTGGTCACCTAGGTATTTTTAAAACCTACAAGCGCTTGGCATTAAATTATTACTGCCCGAATATGTATTCCGACGTTGTTAAGGCTGTGAATTCGTGTGATGTTTGTATAGCTCACAAACATCAAAACCATTCAACCTTAGGTCATATGGGTAGATCTAAGTCTTGTTATAAACCATTCCAGATGTTAAGCATTGATCTAATTGGTCCACTACCTACTTCTAGAAGGCTAAATAATTTTATTTTTGTTGTTTCTTGTTGTTTTTCCAAATATTGTATGCTTTTTCCCATTAAACGAACTACTGCCGAAATAATTACTAAAATTTTAGAAGAAAATGTTTTTTTGGTTCATGGTATTCCGTCAACTATTGTTCTCGATAATGGTAAGCAATTCATTAGTACTACATTAAAAAATTTGATAACTAAATACAAAATCCCTAATTTGCATTATACGCCGCTGTATACACCCCATGTAAACTCAGTCGAGCGTTATAATAAAACTATTATGACGGCTATTTCTACTTTTATCGAACGAGATCAGCGCGTTTGGGATCTAGTTGTTCCTAAGGTTCAGTTTGCAATAAATTGCGCAGTAAACGCGGTAACTGGCTATTCTCCATCTTTTCTGGTCTTTGGTCGTGAATTGGTTACTTGTGGGTCACACTATGTAGTCAACAAATCTGACCCTAATATTGTCTCCGAACCGCGTGATACATATGCAGAGGCCCTCGGCCATTTGTCTCCTATCTTCGAAAAGGTACAGGCCGCTTTGATAGCCGCTCACCAACGTAATTGTAATTCTTATAATCTTCGTCGTAAGCCGGCCGAATTCAATGTCGGCGATATTGTGTGGCGACGTACTTACTATTTAAGCGATAAAGATAAATATTTCAATAAAAAACTCGCTTCTAAATTTATTAAATGCAAAGTTGTAGCTAAAAAGTCTCCTTTAGTTTACAAATTGTCTGATATGACTGGCAAGCCAGTTGGCGAATGGCATATTAAAGATTTAAAATTAATTAATTACAAACAATAGATTATCTCATACAAAAATCTCGCCAAATTTTTGTTATAATTACTTCTGCCCACCCACAGTCCATAATGGTCGTTATAGTAATACCGAATTTTTCTATCTTTAAAATCTTTTTTGTTTTGACTCAGTGGTTAAAACTGTAATCAACTGCGTCTCACGGGTTCGAAGTTTCTTGAATCTATTTGTTGCGCTAATCACCTTGTTTACGTTATGTTATAAAGTATGCTCGGAGTTATTAATATTAACCCATTCTATTTAGAGAGCCGGTAGCGCGCTTTCTAAATAATACCTTATCCCGCGCACATAAGGCTTACTCTCGTCTTCATTCGTCTCGACTACCTGCGTTGAGTTTTATGACCTGTCACTTGCTCTTTTGTTGTCGAAGCGGACCTTTTATTTTAATTGTTTTTATGCAGTAGCATTATAATAGTTACTTCATAAACTGAACAGATTTTTTGTATTCCACTTAACTTATATATAAGAATTCTAAACAATTGTTTTGAAGAGTGTCCCTAGTAAATGTTAATTTTTCATCTACCATACAAGGCTTTCTCAGTTAAGTGTAATCCTTGATGTGTTTTGCATTCAAGCTTCATTGATTTGAATGATAGCTAGTGCACTGGTTGTGAGTGTGGCTGGCATGTGTGCGAGATATGAAGGATTTGTTTTTGTTATTAAAGGGGTCCATTGAATGCGTGATGTATGAATGGTTGGGGGGTTATACATAACCAAATTTCTTTTAGGCGGTGTTTGGCACTTAAAAGACTGACCACTTCTCCTTCTCTATTCCAGGTGCTGTCGGCGGCAGGGGGCCAGGGAATTTTTCCCCAGGAAAAATTCCGGCCTAAAGGGGGGAGTGTGTGACGTCGGTGTCGTCGCGCTGGCCCTTACCACTACTCCTGGCTGGCCGCCTCGCTCCCCAGCGGACATAAATACGGCGGCGCGACATCGAACAGCCTCTCTTGGACCCTGGACGCCGCTGAGATAAGTGTCTACTCTGCTGCAGCACCGAAGCCTAGTCAGCCTGCCTGCCTACCCTGCCCTGAGTCTGAGTCTGAGATCTTAGCTCTTAATAGTAACTACCGGGTTATATACTTGTGTAACGCCTCGGAATATAATTCTTGTAACCAACAAATGCTTATTTAATTTATCTCCCAACACACCAATAAACGTTACAAACAGCAAGACGTAATATATTGAGAAGTATGTAACGTAGGTACGGTACCCATAATCACATACCCAAATACCGTCTCAATAGCGGGCGGTAAGTTATGTTGCTCACTACGTACCACTTTAGTTAGTAGCAAATGCGTAAATATTGCAGCTCCGATCAAAACATCAATGTCTGCCGGATTCGCAAACTACGAGTCTGCCTGCGGCAGTGACTCGAGGTGAGTGAGTAATGCTACGTCTACATTAGCGTTCGGCAATGCGTCCGTGATACGCTCCACGATAAGCGAAGAAATGTTAAAATTAATATCCCTATCAAAACGCGAATGTATTTTAACATCTACGGAACCCTTGCAATGTTTTTCTGAACCGCCGATCCCTTTGACTACTGAGTTAGTATTTTTAAAGTTATTCCACAATCCGAGGCGTTTGAGCAACTCAAATGTTATGAAATTGCTCTGAGATGCGCTATCGAGTAGACAACGTACCACGTGCGGCGATCCATTAATATCATAAACGATAACTTGCGCTGTCGCTAACAGTACCGTCCTGGACGCCATACACTGCGGCTTGGCCCCGCGCGGATCATAATAGATGCGCGAGGGCCGTCCGCGCGTGCGCGTCGCCCGCGCGATGGATGTCGTACACAACGATATTTCATTCTGAATCGTGGGAGGCGCAGTTATCGTGGCCTGCACCTGCGACGTAAGTGTGTCAAGGTTAGCGGCTTGAATTGACAACAGACTACCTTTATCGAAGTGCAACAATTAGTGGTGTCGTTGATTACATGAACGACATCTCGTCCTACTAGAACAATCACTCGTTTTATACTTTATACTTAAGCAATTAATGCATGCTTTGTTATCTTTTACGCACTTGAAATGAGCAGTTGGATTTAAACCTTTAAAGGCGGGACACTTATAGAAATGGTCGTGCATTATATCACTGCACAGACACTTCTGTGAATTATTGTTATTAGATTCAGAGCATGTTACATAAGATTGCGGATTAGGAACCGAGTTATTATTACTATTTCGCGCTTTATTCAACCTTTGTTTGCTGCTGTTAAACAGGCTAGGTGAACTATAGACTGCGTATTATGAAATATTCGACACTGATCTTTGATGAACGAAATAAAACTATCTAGTGTAGGTATTTTATTATTGCGTTCCGTCATCTCGAAAGCACGAATTGTTTCAGTGTCAAACTTTTTTACAGCGAGTTGAAGCAACATAAAGTCGGAAAGATCTTCCAATTTTAAGTTTCTAAAAGAATTAACCGCGGTTACGAAGTTATCTATAAACAGCTGGAAATTTGCGACAGACGCGTTGCCGGACAGTTTAAGATTTAAAGCTTGATCAAAGTAGGTAGACGCTAGGACGCGAGTGTCTTGATATCTATCAAGTAGTGACTGAAATATGACCTGATAATTCTCAGCACTGGGTGTGACACCTGCAAATACGGACTGGGCCTTCGGTGACAGCTTACCTATTAAATAGTACAACCTGTCAGCATCTGTCAGAGAACTATTATCGTGTACTGTGGACTTAAAACTCGCATAGAATAACGGCCAATTTCGTATATCTCCGTCAAACGACATAATCTCGATTGGCGGTAATCTCGGCATGCGAGCCGCTGCAACGGGTTGTACCCGTAATATTTACCCTCCAATTGTGATTGTTTTCGCTTAATGATACAATAAAGATCTTCGAATGAGGTGTACGCCTGATAATTCGGTTTTTCATCAGGATTAGTAGACAGCAATCTTGCGTTATAATCGTCTAACAACTTATGAAAATCTGTTCGAATACTATCTACTGTTATACAATAACTGAGAAATTACTCCCTATTACTGTCAGAAGCGGCGGCGGTCTTTGAGCGCTCGTAAATGTTTTGAATACGCTCAAATAAAATATTGCTTTTTGCTTCTAAGATTGTCATCTCTTTGTCTTCCGACACGCGTGACTTCTTTTGTTGTGACATGTTTACGTAAGTATAAGCTAATGAGACCGAAATAAAATAAGAATACCTAAAGTACCTATTATTTTACCTAAGTAGGCAAACACTTTAAAGCGGTGGAATTAAAAGGTGCTTGAAATATGAGATTTACAAGACAACTATGATAGTTCCAGAAATAATAGTTGGGTAAGTAGGTAACTACATAAAATTATATTACCTACTGATGCGTGCGGAAACGTGACGGTTATGTGAATGGACTAGGAGTATAGCTAGGTGCTATAACTGCCTAGGTATAGAGATATAACGAGGTGTTACGTATAAAACGTAAATGAATCCGACTCGTATGGATCAAAAAATGTTTCGGCGAACCGAATGTTTGTAGTCGATTTGGGAAAACTATTAATATTGTGGACTGTAGGATTTCGGTTCTTATCGACTAGGAAATGAGGAAGTGAAAAGGTGATGTGGATAGGAGCCTCTTACCTTGCACGGCAGTCTTCTTCTTCTCAGAAGGGCAGTCTCCTGGTATCTTTAAGTATATTGAAGCTGCTTGAATCACTCCACTACACAAATCGCTTCACTCGCGAGCGGTTTTGTTACGTTTTTTGGTATAAGCGGTAATAATTATATATGGCGGTGCGGACTGCGGTATGCGGCGGACACGAGTTCGGCGCGTCTCGAATTTTCTAGTATGTTCTTCGTCGCCGTTGAGCAGGGCGGCCAATAGCGAGGCGTTTTGGGAGGGGATTCATGAAAGGATCGCTCGGATTAGCCGAGCAGCGACGAACCATTGACGTTGGCATAATTAACTAGCAATGGAAAAGATAGATGGCGCTACCAACATTAGTCTAACAACAAACATTGCTCGGTTTTAAAAACTTTATCAGATAGCGTAATTTTTACAAGTTATTTGAAATATTGTCTGTGTTATTTTATTGCTACAAAAATGTCACAAAGACGAGCTAAATATCTAGTAGAACTGGGATTTAATTTTTTCTTGCATTGGGGATGATTACAAGAAAATAAAAAATACGTATTTCTGCTTTTTTTATTATTTCGAAAGAAAATTACAAAAATAGAGAGTGTTGCTTTTAGGCAACAGTGAGGTAAGCGGTCAAAATCTTAATACTACGGCAACATAATAACATATTACGATAGATGGAAGTTTTTGAAGCAATTCTTAGTTTTCGTGTAGCACAAGGCTACACGTTCACATACACTATGGGTAATCCTAACACACTTCGGAAACTTGCATCTGATTTTTTTATTAGACCATTGAGGCCAGTGCCCAATCTGGTCTTGCCGGACTGCTTTTGGGGGGAACATGCTGAGCAGGTCATTTTTGCTTTTTGGCTTGAATTTCGCTCTCAAGTGACCGGCGACTAGACAAACTTGGCTTTATACCTATTTTGCAAAGGGTCACATCAACCTCTTAAAGGAAATCTGCTGAAGATAAGCGGCTGGATTAAAGATGTTTGTATTTAGCAACCCTTTTGTAAAGTATCCATGCATTGAATATTGTGAGATCCGAATAATGATAAAAACGTAGCATGGGCTACCGTTTGCTTCGCAATCGTATTTTATATATACCCATGATGCTGTCAAGGAGATCAACGCCACCCATATGGCGGTTGTATTCTCCTACCACATTAGGCCACTTTATGTTCACATATCTCGTGTTCTGTTTGTCCCATATTCGAACATCAGTTTCAAAGTTTTGCCCAGCAAAGGTGGAAGCTATATTGACAATTTTGTTATCCTTCCATGCGACAGTTGAAACACTGATCCCGTTCACGTCAGCTACATATTCTTCTAAATAGCCTCTTTCTTATTTAATCATTATTTTTTCAAAAGATAATTTACAATGCGGTGTTCTATTTCTTCTAACAGTACCGAGACTAAGAATGCCTCTTTTGGCCAGATATTCCATCAGTTGAAGAGAAGTAAAATAAATGTCAAAATAAAGTTTGAAGTTCTGTTGCCTTGGGATCATACGCGCTAACCTCATGACGACGTTAGATGATGCGCCTAGATCTGGCTCTCCATGTAAGATCGTATTTTCTTTGCCTGTTTCGATTTAGGCAAAGCCAGAAACGCCATTCAAAACAAATATTTTATAGCCCCACTTGTGTGGTTTATTCAGATTACATCTCTTCAACATATTCCGTGCTTTGGTGGAGCACATTTGCTCGTCCACACAAAGGTACTCTTCCATTGGAACTTTACCGTATGCATCATTCAAGGAGTCCACTACTAAAAGTATTTTGATAATGCGATCATAATCAGAATTGCTCATAGGAAGATCTTCGCTATAATATTGTGGTTAAAATGCAACGTTTTACAGATTTCTTCAAATTTGTTCAACGACATGGTTTCCTGTATTAGAGGTGTTCTAAGTATGGGACTCCAGTGGTTGGTGACTCTAGGTAATTGGACGAGAGACATTAGATACGATAAATTAGGATTAGGAATTAGGATCTTTCTGCACCTTATATAATTCGGTCTCTTCATTCTTATTGTGTGTCATCTTTATTGTGACTTAATGATTGCGTAACTTCTATTAATTTGAATGATTGCTTTTGTACACATTTTTACATTATGTTTAAAATCAGTTATTATGATATTGTTTCTGCATTTTACTGTTAAATATGTACCTACGTAAATTATCAAATGTTTTTGCGTGCCACCAGGCATAATATGGTGAACTTGTAATTTGTATGTCATCTTTTGTTAAACCCATATTAGCAAATAAAGATTGATTTATGATTATTCAGAAATTTTCTTGATAAGTTTATTTGAAAATATATGGAGAAAAGTAAGTACTTACCTAAAATTTCAATAAACAGTTGATTACTATGCTTTTTTTGTTTTGTTTATATATTTATCAGTTTCTTCAACTATTTTCAAAATTTTATCCAGAATTCTTAAAAATCATTATGTATATTATATCCCAACGGAAAGTTAAATGATACGCTAACTTGAGGCACAGGTCGATGTATAGTATGCTATGTTTAATTTGAAGGCTTTTAATACGACATCCGCCAATGACGCAGTACCGGTTAAATAAAGCTAACTCTAATAACTTGTTATTTGTCATAAGAATTCACAATAATATACCTTGTGTATAAATATAGAAACCTAAGGTTATAGTTAAAGCATAATATATTTTAAAATTATTATTACAACGCAATAAAAAAACACTTCTTTAGCACTCTGATCTCCCGTAATACACTACGCTAATATTAGTTAGACGTGTGTAATATGTGCAATCATAATGAGGAATTACGCGTATATGCGGCTAAGTTGCTCTAAATTAAAAAATGTAAATAATTAAGGAGAAATAAATATAGGAAATTTTAATGAATAAATTAACTATGAGGGGTACCAAATTTCAAATTAGTATCTTAATTTATATAAAAGTTATCACGTTTTTCACTTTATAAGCTTCTACTGTAAAGTACACTTTTATAAGTTGGCTTAGTATAAATTGCTGGTAACGAAATGATAAGTGAAGAGTACAATATTTGATTCTGGTCAGGCTGTACGGGGAATAAAATGATAATAATCGCTGTTATACTTAGATGATGGCTGATTTTGACTAACCTTTTATTTGAAATAATATCTCTATTATGATACTAAGGCGTAGTTCACTAAAACATTTAGAACAAACAAAAAATTACCTTCTTTAAAAGCTTACAATCATCTATCTTCGTCCAGTATTTAAGGAGCAGTCGACGAATACATGTTTTTTATTTTTCCTGTAAAGTTGCATTTTTGTAGTTATCATTTTATTCTCCGGGGACGGCGATATGTTTACTGTTTACGTAATTGAAGTTCATTAAACAATAACACAATTTTATTGTAGGTATATTGCTACATGCTAACATTAAATTAGAATTCGTTAAAAATCAACATGCTAACATAGTCTAACTATTACAATATTTAGTTGCGTTCCATGAAATAATTAATTCTGTTATGTAATATTTATTCTCTAGCTAATAGGGTAGTTTCCAGGGTCAAAATAATTACATTTCATTCAGTCCGTATTTTAGATAATAAAAAAATATTGGACAAATATTTTTTCTTTTTCGATTAAATAAAAAATAACAAAGATATAGCCCATTAAAGTTACGTGTGACGTCATCTAGTGCGGAAAAATGCAGCACGGTGTGACGTTATACGTAACTTTAATGAGCTATATTTTGGTCATTTTTGGTTTAATTTACAAATAAAAAAATACGTGTCGCTTATTTTTGAATAATCTAAAGGACGGACTTATATTTTTTTTTTGTCAACTAGCCTATTATGGTGTTCTAGAGTTACGCTAAACAGGTGGGAATTGTTGCAGAAGGCAGTGGAAGGTAGTTACATCTGTTGACCAGGGCAAACAAGTGTCTGATATATATTGGCTGAGTTACTCAGCGCTAAAAATCAAATACAATATGTAAAGTTACCTGTATCTTCACTGGTCTCAGTTCTGGAGCCAACCTAGATGTTTGAAATAGAAATATTATTTATGATAAGTCAAATCGATTATATTGGTTACTAACGTTTTGTTTAGTCTATTGTAAATTTTGACTATGGTCACACTATGAACTGTCATTCACTGCCTTGTTCTGGAAATTTCGCTGGTCGACACGTTGAATTTCTTGCGCCCACGCAGTATTGTATTTTTGCGTGTTGAAATTATATTGATCTCCTTTTGGAAAGCTCGTCCTAGTAGCTTCGCGAATTGTTTTGTGTTTTGTGATAAAAGATAAACTTATAAACTATTGAACATTGTAAAACTTGTGTGAATCCGTGCACAAAGGCCTCATCCAGCATCTGCCCGTGTCTGACGAGGCGTACCAGACGGCTCGGGACTTAATTACCCGTAGGTACCACAACAAGCGTGGCCTCGCAGACACGCACATCGAGCAGATTTTGAGTTTGCCCACGCTCACCCGGGTCTTTGGGATGCGCACCCAACTTTTGAACCCGCTTTTGGTGGCAATCAACGCACTTAAGTTCTTGGAACTGCCCGTGGACCAATGGTCCTACCTATTGGTGCACATTGTGCTCAAAAAGCTGCCTGCCGACGTGAGGTCGCGTTTTGAACAGCGCTTTGGTGGGGATAGCGCGACCCATCTGCCCTCCTTTGCTGACTTGAAGAGGTTTCTTGAGAATGAGTACCTGGTCTTGGATAACTCCGGTGGTGATACGCCGGCTAAGTCGCAGCCGCCCAAGGTCAAGGAGTAGGCTCGCGTTCACACCCGAGCCAATGTTGACCGGCGCCCTCCTCGCTTCGCAGTCACGCAGAGCCCAGCGGAGTGCTCTTACTGTAAGGCCACGGGGCACAGAACGGCCAGTTGTAGGGCATTCATGGACCTTCATGTCGCCTCTCGTAGGCGCATCGCGAATGCCCGCCGCCTATGCTTCTCTTGTTTAGGGTCCCACTACCAGCGAGACTGCCCAAACTCTCGCCCTTGTCCTCACTGTGAAGGACAGCATTTGGACATTCTCTGCATGAATGCCAGAGAGGTAGTCCGCTTGTCCAATCAGTCGACGCCGCGCATGGGTGGGTGTTTTGATGGTGGCAGCCGAGGCTCACCAGCGCGCAGCCGAGAGTCGCCTCGCTTAATTGATCGCCGCTCACCCCGCTTCGAGAACCGTAGCGTGCGCACGCCTCCTCTCTCTCGCGCACCAGAATGTGCGACTGCTCAACGTAACCAGCACCATGACTGCTGTCCCAGGTATTCCCCTCCTTTGGCGGAGCGTCCCCGCCTTGACTCGCACCCACCTCGTTTTGTGTGGGTGCGTCATTATGACCCCCCACAGATGGCGCGCGGATCGAGTCACCGCGCCTTTGAGGACTTCAAGCCGCACCCTCGTTTTGACTTGCCTGGTCCTGGCCAACAGTCGCCGCCCAGGCAACAATAGGTCATTGACTCCTGCCCTATAACGCCAACCACCCCCATTGAGACCGTTATCCTACCAACGGTTGCTGTTAGGGTCTAGGGACTCACGGGGGCCTCTGTTGTTGTCCGCGCTCTATTGGACACAGGTTCACAGGGTTGCATTGTTTCCACTTATTTGGTAGGGCAGGTTAAATTAAATATGGGTTCGTTTTCGAATTGTGTACGGGGAATAGGTGACGTAGCCTCTAAAGTTGAAGGGCAAGTTAAGGTTTTGTTTGCTCCTGTTGAATCTTCACACCCGAGGATAAAAACCTCGGCTATTGTGCTGAAGAATATTTTGGGTATGCATCCACAGAAACAGCTACCTGCTGCTGTGGTGAATTTGACATCGGGATTGGAACTGGCAGACCCCAAATTTGACACACCGGGACAAATCGACTTGTTGATTGGCTCTGATGTCCTTGGTGGAATTTTGATTGGTGGGAAACGGGTCTTGGTGCCAAATGGTTTGACTGCCATCCCAACCATATTTGGATTTGCCTTGATGGGACCTGAACTTGATAATTTGTTGGCTGTAGGCTCTGCTCTCTCTGATGCGGTAAAGAGGTTTTGGGAAGTAGAAGAGTCCCCTCAAGCTGCCCGTTTGAATCCAGAACATGAGGAGTGCGAGCTGCTCTTCCTGAACAACACTGGTCGACTTCGTTCTGGTCGGATTATTACGAAGTTACCCTTTCTGCCTGTTCGGCCCCCGCTTGGTGAGTTACGACCTTTAGCCGAAAAGAGGTTGTTGGCTATGGAGCGTCGCATGGGTCATGATCCGGAGCTCAGACAGAAGTATATTGAGTTCATGAGAGAATATGAACAATTGGGACACATTGAAATTAAACTACAGTTTACGGATTTTATCGCGATGTATTGGTTTCACTGAGTTATTACATTTGAAACTAATGATCTAGAAACTACATTTTTAATTTATTACTAGCCGACGTTTCGAATTCTTTACAGGATTCATGTTCACGGCAGACTGAGGTGATATTTGTCTTTGTCTTGAATTTCAAAGTTATCTCAAAGTTCCCGAACATTTTTCAACTATTAGTGTTACTATCTACGCAGAATGTGCTCACTGTGTCTTGATGTCTTCTGGTGACTTTGTCCTTCTTGGGTATCATTAGCCTGATAACAGGGTCCCAAGCTGGAGGAACATTCCAACCATCTTCCCTATTGAAATTAGGATGTTTTTTAATTTCAATAGCTTCACGTATCATTCTTGGAATAAAGCGATGTTCTTTTGCGAGTATCTGTGGTTTATCAAATTGCAGGTAATGGTTGGTTCCTTGTTCTACATGTTCACACACAGCAGACTTCGTTGAGCGTTTGTGTTTAATGTCAGCTATATGTTCCTTTAGTCGAATGCCTATGCTTCTCTTGGTTTGTCCAATGTATGAGAGCCCACACTCATAGTCTATCTTGTAAACCCCGGCCTCTTGTAAGGGTAACTGACTCTTGACAGATGGTAATAATTGGCTTATCTTCGTTGGCGGCTTGTAGAAAGTTTTGATCGAAGCTCGCTTCAAGATATAACCAATCTTGTCGGTCACGCCCTTGATGTATGGGAGGACAGCAGGTTGTCTCTCTACTGTGGCTGGCTTGTTCTTCGGGGATCTGTGACGTTGGCGCGGCGGTCGGAGCTTGTTGTCTTGCAGAACTTGCTTGACATGTTGAAGCTCGGCGTCCAGGTGTTTCTTGTCACAGATCCCCCGGGCTCTCTGAAACAAAGACATTCCTACGGTAGCTAACTGTTTTGGATGGTGGTGAGATTCACCGTTTAAGTACCTATTTGTATGTGTCTTTTTCCTGTACACAGTGTGGCTCAAAGAGTTGTTTTTGTTCCTGATAACAAGTACATCTAAGAAAGCTAAAGAATTGTTTGCCTCTAATTCCATTGTAAATTTTATGTGGTTATGAATAGAATTAAGATGGTCTAGGAATACATGAACACTATCTGTTGGTAAAATTGTAAAAGTGTCATCTACATACCGCTTGTAGAACCTCGGTGTGATGGTGGCAGTCTGCAGGGCTCGCGCCTCGAAGTCCTCCATGAAGATGTCAGCAACAACAGGCGATACTGGAGAGCCCATTGCTACACCGTCTACTTGTATGTAGTATTTCTCATCCCATAACAGATAGCCAGTTGTTAAGCAGTGTTTCAATATTTCTGCATATTCCTCAGGCATGTTGTTCTCTATTAGCTTCCTTTTAGTTATTTCAATACAGTCATGTGCCGGTAAGCATGTGAATAATGACTGTACATCAAAACTAACCATAGTTTCCTTGTCAGAGAGATGTAGGTGTTTTATTTCACTGACAAAATGGTAGGAATCCTTTACATGCGCTCTCGTCTTGCCTCTGAGTGGCGAGAGAATCTTCGCAATGTGTTGAGCCAATCTGTAGGTTGGTGCCCCTATTTGACTGACTATAGGGCGCAGTGGAGCATTTTCCTTGTGTATTTTTGGTAGACCATACAATTGAGGAGGTTTTGCACACGATGGTATTAAGTATTTCACGTCCAGATTCAGTTGTTCGGAGTATTATCTGCGCGCAAGATACATAACATCTTAAAATTTCTTGAAGAGATGCCGGGATCACGATCTCATCCCTACATGCTGCAAGATATCAGCCAAGAAGGACATACGTGGGAGCGCTAAAATCTTAAAACAGGCAAGCCAAAAGTTACTCATACAAAAGATCCACGAACACCGAGCTGACTTACGCAGAATAAATAGAAATGTTGAGAATTTGTCTAACGAAATATACAGATTGATAACTCCATTTGATTTTGAAAAATGCATCAATGCAATAAATAACAGAGAAACATCAAAATATTACGCGTGTAAACGTAACAAAATAGAAAAAATTGAAAAATTACAACAAAAATCAAATGACCAGTACAAAATGAAACAGAACATTTTTGCACGGACCAATCACACGCTACCGTCCGCCGACCATAGACAAACAGTTGTCAATCTGTCAAAACACACGTTAGATCAAAACACCGAAAATGTATTATGTAGAGGTTTAAATTATGCGATAACTCCATCCAGAATACCGTATGAGACCATTATTTGCAACGTTGAGGATTGTCTAGTCAAGAACAATGTGAGTAAGGAAGATTTCGAGGCCATACGTCAGGACGTTTCTGCTGTATTGCGCCAGTCGAAAGTGCCGAGAAGGAATCTACCAAAACCCGAGTATTTTGCACTGAAGAACCTACGAGCTAGACCTGAACTAACAGTACTCCGAGCAGATAAAGGAAATGCAACGGTAGTGATGGACACGTCCGATTATAAACAAAAATGGAAAATCTTTTGTCGGATGAAAGTACATATAAATTGGTTAAGACGGACCCTACCAACAAAATACTCAAGCAAACGAGTAACATTGTGCAAAAATACTCCGAACAACTGAATCTGGACGTGAAATACTTAATACCATCGTGTGCAAAACCTCCTCAATTGTATGGTCTACCAAAAATACACAAGGAAAATGCTCCACTGCGCCCTATAGTTAGTCAAATAGGGGCACCAACCTACAGATTGGCTCAACACATTGCGAAGATTCTCTCGCCACTCAGAGGCAAGACGAGAGCGCATGTAAAGGATTCCTACCATTTTGTCAGTGAAATAAAACACCTACATCTCTCTGACAAGGAAACTATGGTTAGTTTTGATGTACAGTCATTATTCACATGCTTACCGGCACATGACTGTATTGAAATAACTAGAAGGAAGCTAATAGAGAACAACATGCCTGAGGAATATGCAGAAATATTGAAACACTGCTTAACAACTGGCTATCTGTTATGGGATGAGAAATACTATATACAAGTAGACGGTGTAGCAATGGGCTCTCCAGTATCGCCTGTTGTTGCTGACATCTTCATGGAGGACTTCGAGGCGCGAGCCCTGCAGACTGCCAACATCACACCGAGGTTCTACAAGCGGTATGTAGATGACACTTTTACAATTTTACCAACAGATAGTGTTCATGTATTCCTAGACCATCTTAATTCTATTCATAACCACATAAAATTTACAATGGAATTAGAGGCAAACAATTCTTTAGCTTTCTTAGATGTACTTGTTATCAGGAACAAAAACAACTCTTTGAGCCACACTGTGTATAGGAAAAAGACACATACAAATAGGTACTTAAACGGTGAATCTCACCACCATCCTAAACAGTTAGCTACCGTAGGAATGTCTTTGTTTCAGAGAGCCCGGGGGATCTGTGACAAGAAACACCTGGACGCCGAGCTTCAACATGTCAAGCAAGTTCTGCAAGACAACAAGCTCCGACCGCCGCGCCAACGTCACAGATCCCCGAAGAACAAGCCAGCCACAGTAGAGAGACAACCTGCTGTCCTCCCATACATCAAGGGCGTGACCGACAAGATTGGTTATATCTTGAAGCGAGCTTCGATCAAAACTTTCTACAAGCTGCCAACGAAGATAAGCCAATTATTACCATCTGTCAAGAGTCAGTTACCCTTACAAGAGGCCGGGGTTTACAAGATAGACTGTGAGTGTGGGCTCTCATACATTGGACAAACCAAGAGAAGCATAGGCATTCGACTAAAGGAACATAAATAGCTGACATTAAACACAAACGCTCAACGAAGTCTGCTGTGTGTGAACATGTAGAACAAGGAACCAACCATTACCTGCGATTTGATAAACCACAGATACTCGCAAAAGAACATCGCTTTATTCCAAGAATGATACGTGAAGCTATTGAAATTAAAAAACATCCTAATTTCAATAGGGAAGATGGTTGGAATGTTCCTCCAGCTTGGGACCCTGTTATCAGGCTAATGAAACCCAAGAAGGACAAAGTCACCAGAAGACATCAAGACACAGTGAGCACATTCTGCGTAGATAGTAACACCAATAGTTGAAAAATGTTCGGGTACTTTGAGATAACTTTGAAATTCAAGACAAAGACAAATATCACCTCAGTCTGCCGTGAACATGAATCCTGTAAAGAATTCGAAACGTCGGCTAGTAATAAATTAAAAATGTAGTTTCTAGATCATTAGTTTCAAATGTAATAACTCAGTGAAACCAATACATCGCGAAAAAATCCGTAAACTGTAGTTTAATTTCAATGTGTAACATTCGCGTAAACCCAAGAAGATACTAAATTGGGACACATGTCCGTGTCAAATTTGGATTGGCGTTCGGTAGAGCACTACTTTCTCCCGCATCATGCGGTATTGAAGCCATCAACTGGCAAGCTGCGCACAGTGTTTGATGGTTCTGCGCAGACTTCAACAGACGTATCCTTGAACCAAATCTTGCATTCTGGTCCCAAGTTGGTCAAGGACCTTTGTGACGTCATCACCAGCTTCCGACGACATCAAGTTGTCTTTGTAGCCGATATAAAAATGATGTTCAGGCAGACGATTATCCACCCTGATGACCGTCGTTTCCAGCTGATCCTTTGGAGAGAGAATCCTCGCGATCTCATGGTCGTCTACGAGCTCAATACTAATACGTACGGGTTAAGGTCAAGCCCCTACTTGGCAATACGTTCTCTTTGGGAGCTCGCAGACCGCGAAGGCTTACGTTTCCCACGAGCCTCCGCCATCTTGAAAGACGATATTTACGTCGATGACATTTGCTCGGGCGCCTCCACAGGGGACGAGGCGATCCTCCTGCGGGACGAATTGATAGGTATTTTGGCCTCCGATAGTTATGAGTTGCGCAAATGGATTTCCAACTCACCAGCGCTTTTGGAAGGCTTGCCAGAGGAGCATCAGCAGGATCCACATTTATTTGAAATTGTTGTCAACCCCGCCATGATGGCTGTTCTCCGCATCCAGTACAGACCAGTCCAAGACATCTTTACGTATAACGTAGACTTGAAATTGCTTCGTTTTTAGACTAAACGTCTCGTATTGTCTACTGTCGCCAGAACCTTTGATCCGAATGGTTGGATCTGTCCAGTTATATTTTGGGCAAAATGCTTCTTGCAGAAACTTTGGACAGCAGGATTGACCTGGGACGAACCTCTACACGGTACTCTTGTTGAGGAATGGACCTCTTTTGTATCCTCACTTCCTGCCGTCAACGAGATCTCCTTGCCTCGTCCTTTCCCATCCTTCCTCCCGGGAAGTACAAGGCCACCCTTCACGGGTTTTGTGATGCCTCGGAACGTGGTCACGCGGCCGTGGTGTACTTGCGCACAGTTAGTGTCTCAGGTCAGGTGAGGGTTTCCCTGATCATGGCTAAGAGCAAGGTTACACCCCTTCGGACATCTCTGACCATCCCAAAATTGGAGCTCTCGGGAGCAGCCCTACTTGTACGCTTATTGAACCACGTGTCTAGTACTTTGGGTAAAACCATTTGTATTAATGGGACCTACGCCTGGACAGACAGCCAAATAGTTCTTTATTAGTTGAAGGCGTCTGTCAACACTTTGGAGGTATTTGTCGCTAATCGCGTTTCCCAAATCCAGAAATCCGAAGTCAAACTTGTTTGGAGACACGTGCCAGGTGAGCTCAACCCCACTGATTGTGCCTCGTGCGGATGCTTGACGCCTAGTTTAATAGGCCATTCGCTGTGATTGGCCTCGAACGCCAGTTTTGAATACTTCTAATTTGCCGGGTCTTCGAACACTCGCTCTTGAGAAAGTGGAATGCGCCTTTGACCCCGATTTCTTGTTGAATCGCTACAGCTCCCTTGACAAGTTGTTGGGGTGTTACTGCTTGGGTAAAGCGTTTTGTTTTTAATTTTAGGCACCCACAATAGAAACACCTGACACCGTTTCTTTCACCACAGGAACGACAGGAGTCCTCACCTTTTAGGTTCGTTCTGTGCAATTGGCGCACTTTGAGAAGGAGATTGTTATCCTCAAGCCAGGGAAATTGAAATTATCGGGCGCTGTATCTAAATTGAACCCCTTTTTGGACGATACGGGTCTCTTACGCGTTGGAGGGCGTCTCAAGAACGCCAACCTCCCCTACGGGGCACGTCACCCCCTTTTGTTACCCAAGGACGGTCATTTGGTACGCTTGTTGGTAACTGACCGTCACCTTAAAAATTCGCATGCTGGTTGTAATGCGCTGTTGGCCATTTTGCAACGCGAGTTTTGGATTTTGTCTGCCCGAAGAATTATTCGGAGTGTAGTCTTTCACTGCATCACTTGCTATAAGCTCAAGGCTTCTACCATGCAGCCGTTGATGGGAGACTTACCGGCAGATCGCGTAACTGAGAGCAGGACGTTTGACGGTGTAGGCACGGACTTTGCTGGTCCCTTTTTGGTGGAAACATCGACTCTTCGAAACAGCAAGACTGTTAAGGCCTACTTGTGTGTTTTTGTTTATCTCTCCACAAAGGCCGTACATTTAGAACTGGTATCCTCGCTTACGACCAAGGCGTTTGTTGCCACATTTGACAGATTTGTATCCCGCAGAGGGCTGCCTTCCTTGATCCGTTCTGATTGCGGCACTAACTTCAAGGACACCTATAATTATTTGAACGACGTAGTTAAATTCCTTGAAACCAACAAGGCTGATATAGGCAATAAGCTTGCCCGACGTGGGATAAATTGGTTGTTTTCCCCACCAAATTGTCCACACTGGGGTGGTATATTTGACTTTTCATGTACCAGTGTGTCAGAGGGTCGGGTATCGCCGAAGCATTCGTCGCAACCCCCTGACGGGTATTGGCCCGCCAGATGGTCAGGCGGGCCCTGAACAAAACCCCCTTGGCGGTGGATGAAGGTGTTGAGCTCCGCAGCCAAAACACCCAGCGGCCGCCGAGGATAGGGAGGACGGCAACACAACACCGCATCTCCTCTTCCTCTGCGGCCCCACCGCGACGCAACAATGGTGTGCCCCCATTTGGTCGCGGGAGATAGGGCGCGCGGCAACGCAACACCGACACGCCTTTCCTCCCGCGACCGCAGCCGACTGCGAGGGACACACAGAACTGTCCTTCGCACCCGCACTTTGGACGCATCCTACGCAGGCCTCACCCAAGCCCACGTGGAGCGTCCCCTCCCGGGATCTTCGGGCTTAGCTTCACCGTGGGTGTACCTGAAACCCACGGTTATTGAGCCCCACCCCACCACGACAAGGTGGAGATCCCACGGGGGGGAAGTAGTCTAGGAGCTGCGATCATGTGCCACAGAAAAAAAATATAGATGGATGATAACAAAGATGATGCTATACAGGTTGTAAACCATTATAAAAGTTTGGCAAAGCTTCAAGTGGTAATTAACAAGGGAAACCTAGAAACTCTTTAAGTGGTAACTTACAAGAGAAACCTAACTCTATTTCTCAACCCACTATAAATTATTTGCTAGTTAACAGGCCTTACAAAAAGTTACAATTTAGAGCCAAGATGTGAAAAGATTTTTTAAATTTCGTTTGTATTGATGACGAGGTGGAAAATTTCAAAACAATCTTTGGACTCCGATATCTGAGAAGCCGTTAATTTTGGACCCCTAGGTGACGGGACTCAATTTGTTGCTAATGACTTCAAATATAACCTCCTTCAAGGAATAGGTCGAATTACCAAACATCTTGTATATTAACATACTATATTACTCTGAGGTAGTAGTGGTAGCTGATATTGTGTCATATCTGGTTAGACTAGTTAGCGGGCCCAGGGCTTCTAGGGGTATGAGTCTTGGATGCAACTGGGATGACCCTAGGAAGATGATGATGATGATTACTCTGTAGTTACTGAACCGCATTAATCACCAATATCATAGTTGTCCTTGTTATTTCTATAAACAAAAAAAATATCAACGCTTGACGTGGTTGTAGTACAGAACTCATATATACAAATTAAAATAAGTATAAGAAAACCAGACAAGTGTAAGTTGCTCACCGAGGGTTCTGTACAAAGTAAGAGATAAAGGGTGACCGTATTTTTTCATCAATTAGAATTTATTCGTTTTAAAAAATACATAAAATATATATTTTGAAATATCAAGACATTTCATACAATACCTCACTTATTCCTCACTCAGCTTCAATATTTTATATGATATAATTGCAATTGTAGCGCGAAAGACCGATGGCCGCTGGGGCAGGCGGGTTCTGGAGTGGCGACCACGTACCGGACGACGCAACAGGGGTAGGCCTCCCGCAAGGTGGACCGACGATCTGGTTAAGATCGCGGGAAGCGTTTGGATGCGGGCGGCTCTGTGGCGGTCTGTGTGGAGAACCTTGGGGGAGGCTTATGTCCAGCAGTGGATGTCTCTAGGCTAGCATGATGAATTACAATTGTATGGTTTTCAGATGTTAGTAATTTTACGCGATTAAGACTTGCATAATTATTCTCTATGATTAGTAGGATGTTACTTGCCAACTATGTCAGCTGGAATTACCCAATAAATGTTCGATCCCAAGAGAATATCGAAATATTTGTCTTTGGTAGCATACACGGCCCTATCTTGTTTTTCCGTAGAAGTTGAAGTTTTATTTTTCATAACTTCAAGGGGCCGGAGACCTAGATAAACTTATGGTTTAAGTTCAACTTATATTTAGATGCATTCCCAAAATAAAGGATCTTGATAGACAGACAACAATCAACAGTGAACCTATAAGGGTGCCGTTATTCTTTTCTTAAGTACGGAATTCTAAAAACGTTTCTATTTAGTCTTAGTAAAACTTTTTAATTAATTAATATACAAATGAATAATGAAAACAAAACAAAACCTCCTAGGACTACCTATTTAACTACGTATCTTGTATAGTGAATTTTAATTTTATTCTCTTATTGTTCAACAGAACAAGTACCTTTCTAATGACATTTATCACCATCATCATCATCAACCTTTAACAGTTCACTGCTGGATTAGACCTCTCCTTTGAAAGGAGGAATTGGCCTACTGTACCACGCTGGCCAAACTGGTTGGTACAGGGTTTGTATCAAGTTTTCCTTCCCTTACAGTGCTGCTAATATGCTCCCTCTGTCGGCTCTTAAGACACCCGTTGGATGATATGGGTGGTGTTTTTATTGACATTAAACATTTTAAAATTCACAGCCGTTTCTTGTGAGACTTTTAAGTTTAAAATAAATATAAAAAGAAGCGTTCAATTAATTATTATTTAGACACCGGCGATCATTAATATTTGTGTAAATAGATTTGATATTTGTAGACATGACGTGGACCTAATTTACTTTATTCGTTCTATACAGGCGATTTTATTTTTGTATTAAGGCCATATGTCGGTCATCAACTGATGCTAAGCACATCAACATGGGACTAAAGCTATCGAGTTCTTATTTTCTTCTGTGTGAGGCCATCTCTGTTGTCGGAGTTTCTCCCAAAGGCCTACTTGGGCGATGCCATTCGAGTTACTTCAACTTTGTCAGGTCGATGCAATTTTGTTGAGCAGGATCTTATCAGCAACATTAATATTTGATACATACATACATACATAACGTCACGCCTTTCATCCCCGAAGGGGTAGGCAGAGGTGTATTTCTACACCCACTTTTCGCCAGATATACTTTAGTCCCACGTAATAAGGGGCGAGCCTATTGCCGTACCGGGCACATTTCCAGACTCCGTGCTGCTACTGAGAATTTCGTGACAGAAAAACCCAATAACACTGCCCGACCCAGGAATCAAACCCGGGACCTCCCGATCCCACGCGCACATTTATGCCGCGAGACCAACGAGGCAGTCGTATAGGGTTTGATGTCGAGTTTTCCGTCTCTACGCAAAGATGGTATTTGCATCGTGTTATCCCTTAGTCGCCTCTTACGACACCCACGGGAAGATAGGGGGTGGTGACACTTGTATTCTATGCCGTCAACCACACGGCAAAACATTTGATAAATGCTCAATTACATTTTTTGGGCAAGTAGTCTCTTACCATCAGGCAATCCGTGTGCTTGTTTGCCTCCTATTTCGTAAAAAAGACATGTAGACTTTAAAACAATATAATCAACTATAGCACATGTACAGTATTTTGATATTTAGGTATATTATATATGGATATCCCAGTTTTCCATGTATTGTGCATAGCATTACAGTAACCCTTTGACATATTACCACCATGTCCATAATAAACGCCACGTTACACAGGACAATGAGTACGCTGCGCGTCCTGACATATCGATACCACGCTATGCTCACGTCCCGATTGATGGACGAATGTTTACGTTACAACACAATAGCACTTTTAATATTATGAATTTATTTTAAGGCTAACTAAATAAAATAAGGCGTCAAAACAACAAAGAGATGACGTCAAATTACGAAAGTCTCGTCACCGTCGTAGCGACCGTTTAAATTGCCAACGAAATTACAATTATGCATCCCTATACAGACAAGTAACTGTGAAAAACACATGGTCAATGGTTTGCGTAGAATAAAAGGACAGGTGATGTATAATTTAATGGAATTAATAGTAATGGCCATTCTTCAAATCGTATCAAACAAATTCAAAACAAGTCCTTTTCGGTATCTAGGTCAACAACATTCGTCAGTTACGCAATGTCCTTACAAAACTATTAGAGGTCAGGGGATCAGGAGATCTATTAGGTTTGATAGCCCGTAGGCAAACTTGAACTACACATGTGAGGCCGGCCATTTTGTGGATTACACACACAGCGGGCATGTTAAACTAAAATCTAGCCTACAAAGGCGGCAGTAGCGACGAGCGATTTCGATGTACATTGCGCGTATAGGCGACATCGGTCGCCGCGGCGTAGCAAAGCGGACCATATACAGTGGGACAACTTCCCACTCGACCACCATAAGGGCGAGAATCGCTCAGCAAGACAGCGTCGCTTCCAGTGCTACTTTACACGCTCATTGACACTAGTATACAAAGCCAGTTTCTAGTGTGCCACGACTCTATGAGCGAGGCAAGGGATTTTTTTTCAAACTGGTCCAACGCCGACTTGTTTGATTGTACATCGCAAACGCTCGCCGCTGCTGCCGCCGCTGTAGGCTGTGGCCGGACCGTAATAGCGCTTGAATATAGAGTACGATTTAATTTACAATAATTGGGTGATTACCGAACAGGTTGGGAAACATTAACGGCAATACTGCCTAATAAAAGTGTTATAGTGCTTGAAAAGCAGTAATATATACGCTTATTATGACAACTGGTTTCCGATTCCAAACCAGGTATGATAACATATTACAGTCGAGTGATCTGCAGAATAAATTACTGGATTCGATTAACTTGTACTAGTATGCTGTGTTAATTCGTAGGCAAAAATAGGGTAATTAGATGCTGGGGTGGATTGATCAGACGATAACAGTACGGTAGGTAATCATTAGTGCTGTTGAAGGTTAGGACAATGAGATGACGATTGTTCAGGCACAAGTGGAAACATGGCAACGTTTCTCTCTGGCGAGAGGACATTATTAGGAAATGCGCGATTTGGAAAAAAAAGTGCATGTCATTACATGCACTTCTTTTTCCAAATTTAATAAAAAATAAACAATTTTCTTTTTTATTAATAGAGCGACATGCCTATTTTGCCTATTATGATGACGATAAATCTAACACATATTATTATTGATTCAACTTAGATTTGAATCAATAAAAATATGAAAATTTATAATCAATTTGTAAAATAATACATTTACACAAGGTGATTTTTAGACCTATGAACAATATTTTTTTGAGACTTTGCCAAAACTATACATTGAGGCAAGGATCAAGTTCAATTTTTAAGACAAGAAAGGCGACTGTGTGTAATTTGTGCTATATTCTATATATTATTATAATGTATATTGGAGCCAAATTCTGTATTATTTCTAAAGCACTATATTTTGGTGTGCAATAAAGTGTCAAGTTATCTGTGTTTTCAATGTTCATAAAAGAACGACAATATTTCTGAAAGACGCGAGAATCTTAATTTATTAATAAAACGGTAGATCCCCAAATATGACACCTCTTCACAAACCTTTATAGACGCAAAAGGGTCACAGGTAGAATTAAAAGCCGAAACTTATTTAATGTGTTGCGACCTATGCAAATAACTTACGAAGCTCAATCATTCACGGTCCCGTCTTACTTGCAGAGTTATGATTAAATCTCGTATGCACACCGCACACTAATTCCACAAGTGGGCGAATCTGGGAAGTCGTAAATGCCGTTATGATTTTAGTAGGGCGAAGTAATTAAAACACTGTGACGTGGTAGTCATCGCGGTACCCCCACTACTTCTGACTGGCCTCCTCGCTTACCTGCGGCACATAAATACCGCGGCGCGACAGCGAATCGCCCCTCTTGGACCCTGGATACCGCTGAGACAAGTGCCTTTCTCTCTGCTGCAGCACCGAAGCCTAGTCAGCCTGCCTGCCAACCCTGCCCTGAGTCTGAGTCTTAGTCTTATCTACCGGGTTATTCTGTGTAACGCTTGCCAAATAAATGATATTTTGTAACCAACAAATAGTATATCTAATTTATCTCTCAATACACCAATAAACGTTACACTGGCGCCAAACAGTTTTAAGGGTTCAGGCATCTGACTCGGCTTCTGGTCGCTTCGTTTTTCTGTGTTTCTGTGTGTAAGTGTGTTCACAGTCGGTAAGTCGTTGATTTTTTGTTTCTAAATGTGTTAGATAAATTATAACGCATTAATCAGGCAATATAGTCGACTAAAGGCTTGCGCAAAGTCTTATGTACTTCTTAACTTCTTTTCTAACCCAAATTCGTTAGACTAAGTAACGGTTTTGGGAATTACTTTTTATTGTACATTTATATTCTTTATGTGAGCGTAGATTCCGCTTCGCGCTATTCTAACGCATTGCGAACGTAACTTGTTTACTTGCTACATAATATAAATCTTTTTTTAAACGACCCACTGTGAACATATTTACATTACCTTTTATTTTACATACATACATAGACTCACACCTGTTTCCCGGAGGGGTAGGCAGAGACTACGGAACGCCATTTGCAACGATCCTGACATACCTCACTTGCTTCACTCACTCCCATCAAGTTTCTCATGCATGCTCTTTTGTTAAGGGTACTTCTGACTTGTCCTTTTTTCAGGATGTCTCCAATCTGGTCAGAGAACGTCCGCCTAGGTCTTCCCCTTTGTCCTGTTCCATTCACACTTGCCTTATATATATATCTTCTCTGTCAGTCTATCGTCATCCATCCTCTCCATGTGCCCAAAGCATCTTAACGTGCCTTTCTCAATGCTTGTCACTACATCTTCTTTTACCCCACACCACTCTCGTATCACACAATTCTTTACTCTGTCGGTCAAAGACACACCACACATACTTCTCAGTGCTCTCATTTCTACAGCATTTATTTTACTTTCAAATCTCTTGTGCCATACCCAACTTTCACTACCATACATAAGGGTAGGCACTAACACGCCTCTATGTACGGCCAAACGTGCCTTTTTGGACACGTTTTTACTGTTCATAAACACTTTCAGAGCTCCATTCACACTATTACCTGCACTAACTCTCCTTTCAATATCTTCTTCATTCTTACCATCTCTTGTAAACAACGTACCTAAGTAAACAAACTCATTCACTTGTTCCACTCGCTGTCCATCGATCAAAACATTACAAGCCGTAACGCATTCCTCCTTTTCAAAAACCAAACCTTTCGTTTTACTTACATTCACTTTCATTCCTTTCCTCTCTAACGCACCATGCATGATTGCTACCATCTCCTGCAACTCCTCCGCTGAAGATGCAAGTATTACCTGATCATCAGCATAAAGGAAGCATTTGACGAGTAACCCATTCATCCTTAATCCGCAGTCACTATGTTTTAAATCTTGCAAACAACTGTCCACGAAGAGGTTAAACAGCCACGGCGACGCTACACATCCCTGTCTAACACCTTTCTCGATGGTAAACCAGTCAGTGTATGCCCCGTTTATCCTTACACAAGCTCTAGAATCCTCACAAAGGGATTTCAGAGCTCGAATGAGGCTGCTGTCCACCCCATTCATTGACAGCACCGACCACATTTCATTCCTCACCACTTTATCGTAAGCCTTTTCCAAATCCACGAATGCGCAATAGACCTTTTGACCTTTGGCCAAAAACTTTTCGGCTATGCTTCGCAAGGAAAAAACCTGATCCGTGCATCCCATACCCTTTCTGAATCCCGCTTGTACATCCCATATTTTCTTGTCGGTTACTTCCATAACTCTTTCAATGAGTACCTTTGCATACAATTTGCCAACAATGCTGAGAAGGCTAATGCCTCTATAGTTTTTGCAATCTTGTTGCGAGCCTTTTCCTTTATAAAGAGGCACAACTACAGCTGTGGCCCAGTCATTAGGTACTCGGCCGGTGGTCCAGCACAAGTTATATAACCGCTGCAACTGACCAACTATGATGCCCTGTCCAGCCTTCAGCATTTCGACTGTAACCCTATCCTATCCTGCAGCCTTACCTACTTTCATACTTCCCTTCACGATCACATCCACGCCAATAACGCTTTCATCATTGCTATCGTTACCATTCATTTCAGCTATCGGTGTCTCTATCGCCGACCTTTCAAATAAACTTTCAAAATACTCTTTCCATCTCTTCAGCACGCAAGATTCATCATTTACTATCTTTCCATTGTCGTCTCTGATGGATGTGTGTTCTGAGGATAGAGTTCTTCCTCGAACTGCACGAACGGATTTCCAGAAAAACTTAATGTTCCTCTGAAAATCGTCAGATAATCTGCTATCAAACTCATCTTTCTTTTCCTCTTTTTTCGATTTAACCATTTCTTTCACTATTCTTTTTGACCTAACAAACTCCTTTCTTGCTTCATCTATGTCTACACTCGTTGCTTTTCCCATTCTTTCATTTGCTCTGGCAGCCAACCAATCTGACCAAGCTTTCTTCTTCTCTGACACTGCTGATTGTACATCCTTGTCCCACCATGTACTCTTAACCTTTCGTATTTTCCTTCTCTTGATCACACCACATACTTCAGACGCTACACATACTACCTCTTCTTTAAAGGCCTGCCATAATTCTTCCATATCATTTATGCAATCGAACCTCTCAAATTTTGCTATCAATCTTCGTTTATACTCATCTTTCACATCTTTCTCTTGTAGATTTTCTACCTTAATTCTTTCCAAGACCCTATTTTCATTAGGGTCTCGGTGTCGCCATCCTTTAAAGAGCCCACTTATCCGGCTCAACACCAAGAAGTGGTCTGTGTGGATGCCGATCCCTCGATATGCTCTTGTATCCAACACATTCTTTCTCAATCGTTCATCTACTATCACAAAATCAATCATACTTCTTCTAACATTTTTAGCCTCTCGCGTATACATATATGTATTCTTTTATGATCAAACATGGTGTTTGTCACACAAAGGCTCCACTCCAAACAAATCTCAAGGAGTACTTTTCCATTTTCGTTCACACTCTCATCACCAAATGCACCTAACACCCTTTCAAATCCATCTCGCTTTACTCCCACACATCCATTGAAATCCCCTAACAATATCAATCTTTCATTATCCTTGCAGTTCCTCAAAATTTCTCTTAAACTCTCCCAAAACTCCTGCCTTTCGTCTTGCTCATTTTGTGACATACCCGTAACTATATTGACCGGGACGTACACCCCCACAATAAAGAGACGAGTAAGTCCTACTTTCATTCTCATCCACAGTAGCCTAGCATTTACACATTCAAACTCTTTTACACACTCATTCAATCGCGCAGACAGTATTACATCAACTCCCTTACAGGCTCTGGTGGTACTATCTACCCCAGACCAATACGTCGTATATGCGCCATGCTTGGTGGTTTCACACCCTTTTCTTTTATTTTATTGTTATATTATAAGTATAACCCCTGTGTGAGTGACTTTTGGTGCTGTTAGGTTAATCTTTTATCTGTTTAATCTTTTTCAAAGTAACTTAGCCATGTCTTTTAAAATTAACTTCAATCATTTGATAAAATCGGAGCTGGTTTATGAACTGATTATTCGGGGTGGTGACAAGTTTGGTTCCGTAGCCGAGCTGCGCCAGCAAATAGCGACACTAGCGTCTCAGTTTCCCTTTGAAACTATTTTGGATTCGGATTTGGACCCCTAAGAGGAAATTTCGGCTATCCGGAACTCCTTAATAAGGGTTACTAATAATATTTCTCTCCTAAGATCACAATTCGACCAAAACCTCTATTCGCGCACAGAATCAATTCTCAACCATATTTACTTTAGATTGAATATACTGGATCTGGACCGCCTTTCTGATACCGACTCGGTTGAGATAGTTTCGAGCAATTACCGCAATCAGTTAGCTATTTTTAAATCTTTGATTTCGGGTACATCTGAACCAACTTCGCACGTAGTACAAAAGGACTGCTCTGTATCTACCCCCGTTGTTTCTGTCGACTTTAAGTACGATCGTAAATTGTTTTCCGAACTCGCTAAATTTAAATATAATGGTAAGTCTTGTGTTCGCGGATTTATTGAAAAAATTAATGAGTTTATACAGGCTAGGTGTATTCCCGAAAATAAAATGTTACTATTTGCTTTTGAGATATTTAAGGGCGATGCATTGTTCTGGTATCGTTCGCTCAAAGAACAGGTTTCTAGTTGGAGTGAATTGTGTTGTCTTTTGAAGCGTGATTTTAGTCCGACTGACTATGATTTTAAAATTTTAAACGAAATTAGGTTTCGCCTTCAAGCTGAGGACGAAATTATAACACTTTTTGTTGCTAAAATGCAGGGTATGTTTTCTCGTCTTGATGTGCCTATTAGTGAGTCTGAAAAATTAGATATTTTGTTGCGTAATGTCCTGCCATGTTACAATCAAACTATTTTAACGGCTAAGGTGGCCGATATCCCTAGTCTCGTTAGTGTTTGTCGTGAATTTGAGACCTTTCATAAACCAACTAAAGACCATCGGGAATCTTCCAAAGCCACACCCAATATCTTGTTGCCCGAGTTTGCTCACCAACCTCAAAAACCTAAATTTTCTAATTACAAACCAAAAAATTATTATATTAATTCTAATAAAAACTTTAACGCTCCACCACAGATAAACGCTATCAACTTACCCACCACTAATAAAAACGACAACCGGTTCTGTCCCAGGTGTCGATACAATTCTCATAGTTTGTATAATTGTCGCCAACCACACTTTTTAATTTGTTTTAAATGCGGTCTAAAAGGTTTTCGTGTGTCTGATTGTCCTAAATGTAATCCTAAAACTAATAAACCAAAAAACTAATAAGCGAGGATTGGGGAATAAATAAATCAAATAATTTCAATAAAAAATAGTGGAATGATTGGTTAAATTATCTAAAAAGTTTTTTTAATTGTTACATTTTATCCCCAATCCGTAATTCTAATATAGAATACTCGCCATATATTTCTGTTATTGTAAATGGTAAACCTGTAGTCGGCCTGTTGGATTCTGGCTCATGTGTTACAATCTTGGGTAACAATTCTCATAACTTCTTTTTAAATAATGAGTATCAGTTGGATTGTTCTCAGCCTTTGAGTTTGGTAACCGCTGGTGGGGAAAAATTGTGTTCTTTATGGTCTATCTCTCTTCCTATTGAATTTCAAAATAAAACAGTTTCCCTAAATTTTCATGTAGTGCCAGGGATTAAAAACAGTTTAATTCTAGGTATGGATTTTTGGCGAATTTTTAATTTATTTCCTAACCATTTAGAGTCGGTGTTGTTATTGAATGAAACGGATTCACAAGTTACAGAGCTGCGGACCGATGACTCACCGCACCTTGTGTCTTATAATAATTTATCTACTGAACAGAGAGCTGCCGCTGATAACATTATTTCAAAATTTTCCGATATTTCTTATAAAAAGCGGGGTCTCGGTTGTACAACTCTCATTACTCACTATATTGACACAGGCGATAGCCCACCTATTCGTCAGTGTTATTATCGTATGTCTCTCGATAAACAACGCATTTTGATACAACAACTAGACGAAATGTTGAAGAAAGGTGTCGTAGAACCCTCTGAGAGTCCTTGGTCTAACCCTGTTATTCTAACCCCTAAAAAGAACGGCGAACTAAGATTTTGCTTAGATAGTCGTAAATTGAATTCTGTTACTAGAAAAGATGCTTATGATTTGCCCTACATTTTGGAAATTCTAGATAACTTGAGAGATGCTAAATACCTATCTAGTTTAGATATTTCTAAATGTTTCTGGCAGACGTTAATTAAAGAGGAGGATCGTTTTAAGACCACTTTCTATGTACCTACTCGTAGCACGTTTCATTTTAAAAGGATGGCGTTTGGTCTAACAAACGCACCCGCAACTCAGCAACGTTTAGTCGACACTTTGTTTTACGGTCCTGAATTTGAAAATAAGGTCTTTTGCTTTATCGACGATATTGTATGTATATCGTCAACGTTTGAAGAACATATTACGCTTTTATTACGTATCTTCGAAAAATTGAAAATAGCAAATCTAATTTTAAACTTAGATAAGTGTAATTTCTTTCGTGATAAAATAAAATATTTAGGTTACGTTGTCGATTCGCAAGGTCTCCATGCGGATCCTGATAAAATTGATGCCATAATTAATTACCCTACCCCTTCTAATAAAAAGGAACTACGTCGTTTTCTAGGCGTGGCTTCATGGTATAGGCGATTTATTCCAAATTTTAGTCGTATATCGTCACCTCTAAACAAATTAACCTCTCAAGGTAAAAAGGCTCCCTCTTTTTGTTGGTCTAAAGAGGCGGACCAGGCCTTTATCAAATTGCAAGACTGCTTGTCCTCTCCTTCTATTTTATCTTGTCCGGACTACTCCGAACCTTTTGAGATACACACGGACGCCAGCGACTATGGCGTAGGCGCTGTCTTCTGCTAGGTTTTGAAGGGCGAAGAAAAAATCATAGCCTATTTCAGTAAGTCTCTGTCTGATGCTGAAAAGAATTACAGCGCTACTGAGCGCGAGGCACTCGCTGTGTTATCTGCCATCGAGCACTGGCGTTGTTATGTCGATAACGGTAAAAAGTTTATTGTTTATACTGACCACGCTGCGCTCAAATGGTTTCTAAAACTTAATAATCCTACTGGTCGTTTGGCCAGATGGGGTGTTCGTCTTTCGTCGTACAATTTCGAGATTCGACATCGTCGTGGTTCAGACAACATATTGCCCGAACTCCTGTCTCGTTCTGTTCCCGTTGCAGCCATTATCAATGATAATGACATTACTCCTAATTTAAACCTAACACTCCCAATGTCTACTAACGACTCGTGGTATCTAAACATTTATAAAGGTTGTCTAAACAATCCCACATCTTTCGTGGACTACCAAATTATTAATAATAAATTATATCGTTTTAAAAAGTGTCTTAATCCTTTAACCCGAGATTTTCAATGGAAAGAGGTTATTCCGTCTGAACAAAGATCTAATATTATTGCTGAGAACCATTCGCTGCCCACGGCTGGTCAACTAGATATTTTTTAAACCTACAAGCGCTAGGCATTAAATTATTACTGGCCGAATATGTATTCCGAAGTTGTTAAGGCTGTGAATTCGTATGATGTTTGTATAGCTCACAAACATCAAAACCATTCAACCTTAGGTCATATGGGTAGATCTAAGTCTTGTTATAAACCATTCCAGATGTTAAGCATTGATCTAATTGGTCCACTACTTACTTCTAGAAGGCTAAACAATTTTATTTTTGTTGTTTCTTGTTGTTTTTCCAAATATTGTATGCTTTTTCCCATTAAACGAGCTACTGCCGAAATAATTACTAAAATTTTAGAAGAAAATGTTTTTTTGGTTCATGGTATTCCGTCAACTATTGTTCTCGATAATGGTAAGCAATTCATTAGTACTACATTTAAAAATTTGATAACTAAATACAAAATCCCTAATTTGCATTATACGCCGCTGTATACACCCCATGTAAACTCAGTCGAGCGTTATAATAAAACTATTATGACGGCTATTTCTACTTTTATTGAACGAGATCAGCGCGTTTGGGACCTAGTCGTTCCTAAGATTCAGTTGGCAATAAATTGCGCAGTAAACGAGGTAACTGGCTATTCTCCATCTTTTCTGGTCTTTGGTCGTGAATTGGTTAAAGGCAGCGATAGCCGAGTGGATATACCAACAGACTGCCATGCAGAGGGTATCAGGTTCGAATCCACGGCGCGCACCAATGACTTTTCGGAGTTATGTGCGTATTGAATTGTTAATTATCGCTTGTCCCGTGCCTCGGAGAGCACGTTAAGCCGTCGGTCCCGGTTGTCATGAAGATCTTTGACAATCGTTACAGGGCGTCAGTACCTTCTAAATAAACTGACACTAGTCTAAACCATGGAATATCGCTATCCCTTCGGGTTGCGGAGGTCAGACAGGCAGTCGCTCCGTGGAAAAGCTAATATTCAGCCAAATCCGGTTAGACTAGAAAGCGGACCCCAGACTGAAACTGGGATAACGCTAAGAGAAAGAAGAAAGAAGAAGGTCGTGAATTGGTTACTTGTGGGTCACACTATGTGGTCAACAAATCTGACCCTAATATTGTTTTCGAACCGCGTGATACATGTGCGGAGGCCCTCGGCCATTTGTCTCCTATCTTCGAAAAGGTACAGGACGCTTTAATAGCCGCTCACCAACGTAATTGTAATTCCTATAATCTTCGTCGTAAACCAGCCGAATTCAATGTCGGCGATATTGTGTAGCGACATACTTACTATTTAAGCGATAAAGATAAATATTTCAATAAAAAACTCGCTCCTAAAAAAAATAAAGAATGGCAGAATTTGGTCTGGGTTTGTTGTGGCGACCTTAAACTTCATATGAACAAAACAAATTGTTTTTTTTTCTACGATTTTTAATATTTTCACTTTGTTTCGTTAAAGCTGGAGTATTTTATGATGATAAAAAGCATTCCAATTGATTACGAATACTTTATTATTTGATTGTTGCCATAGATAATGGTGTGACAGGAATAGACGTGAGTGCTATATCCCTATCGAATATTAAATTAGTAATCGATACGATCGACCTTTATGGAGTTGGTTTGGTTTAAAATGCAATTATTTAATATTTAATCAACATTATATCAATAAGCTAATATTTTTGAAACAAAATAACGTTTAAATCAACTAAAAACGTCACAGCATCGTTTTAAAGTTGTATCGATTTCACATAAAATCGATTTAAAATGTGCAGCTCTGCTTTTGTCTTTGGCTGTGACAGTTAGATACTACAAAATACTTCCGCGTTTTGATGTCAATCTGACATATGTCGTTTGATAATTCAAATGTTCCTACCTACATTGTTTGACTTTCATACTATAACTTTCCATTTACCTACATTGTTTATTCTTAAATAAAAATTCAAACACCGATATCTTCTTTTACCACCTTTCCTGAGTGAAAATAGAATCATTTATAGACTCTGTTACTTACGCCAAATTTTTTGATATATTTTTATTACTGTTCGCTTCAATTTAATTTCAGACATTTTGATGTATGGAGATCTGCCATTGTCCTTTATTAAATTCAAAATTGTAGCTAAAAAGTCTCCTTTTGTTAACAAATTGTCTGATATGACTGGCAAGCCAGTTGGCGAATGGCATATTAAAGATTTAAAATTAATTAATTTAATAAATTAATACAAACAATAGATTATCTCATAAAAAAATCTCGCCAAATTCTTGTTATAATTACTTCTGCTCCACCCACAGTCCATAATGGTCGTTATAGTAAAACCGACATTTTCATTATCTTTAAGATCTTTTGTTTTGACTCAGTGGTTAAAACGGTAATCAACTGCGTCTCACGGGTTCGAAGTTTCTTGAATCTATTTTACTTGTACTAATCACTTTGTTTACGTTATGTTATAAAGTAGGCTCGGAGATATTAATATTAACCCATTCTATTTAGCGAGCCGCTAGCGCGCCTTCTAAATAATACCTTATCCCGCGCACATAAGGCTTACTCTCGTCTACATTGGTCTCGACTACCTGCGTTGAGTTTTATGACCTGTCACTCACTCCTTTGTTATCGCAGGTGACCTTTTTGTTTTAATTGTTTTATGCAATAATATTATAATTGATATTCCATAAACTGAGCAGCTCTTTTGTATTCCATTTAATAACTTATATATAAGAATTCTAAACAATTGTTTTGAAGAGTGTCCCTAGTAAATGTTAATTATTCATCTACCATACTAGGCTATCTCAGTTAAGTGTAATCCTTGATGTGTTTTGCAAGCTTGATTGATTTGAATGATAGCTAGTACACTGGTTGTGAGTGTCTGGCATGTGTGCGAGATATGAAGGATTTATTTTTTGTTATTAAAGGGGTCCATTGAATGCGTGATGTACGAAAGGTTGGGGGTTATACATAACCAAATTTCTTTTAGGTGGTGTTTGGCACATAAAAGACTGACACCACTTCTCCTTCTCTGTTCCAGGCGCTGTCGGCGGCAGGGGGCCAGGGAATTTTTCCCCCAGGAAAAATTCCGGCCTAAAGGGGGGAGTGTGTGACGTGGTAGTCGTCGCGGTACCCCCACTACTTCTAACTGGCCGCCTCGCTTACCTGCGGCACATAAATACCGCGGCGCGACAGCAAATCACCCCTCTTGGACCCTGGACACCGCTGAGATAAGTGCCTTTCTCTCTGCTGCAGCACCGAAGCCTAGTCAGCCTGCCTGCCAACCCTGCCCTGAGTCTGAGTCTTAGTCTTATCTACCGGGTTATTCTGTGTAACGCTTGCCAAATAAATGATATTTTGTAACCAACAAATAGTGTATCTAATTCATCTCTCAACACACCAATAAACGTTACAACACATGTTGTGAAGCAAAGTAGACGTGATGTGCGTGCGTGTGTGAGTGGTCCCTAACGAGTTGCTGTTTGTAAATTGTTCTACGAAAGTGACGGGGTGACATTGTGTAATTGGATTTATGTTTCTAATTATAGGCATGCTAGTAACAGTCGCTTCAGTTTATTGGAAATGCAGTGTAGGCTTCTCAGCGATCAAATCATCACACAAACTTGGCCTTGCACACATAATTTTCTTTAGAATTAATTAGCTTACTCAATTTTCTATTACAAGAACGTAAACAATATTTTCTTCGAAGCGGATAAAATTATTTTCACTGGTCGGATGGGGAGTTGTCAATTGACTTGCCATCTACGTGAACAGAAATCATCACGCTCTCCAACACACAAAACGACGGCAAAGGGGTGCTAACTCCCTCTTCCATTTCGAAAAAAAATATTTCCATACTTATTATAAAATTCACATAAAACATGCTCTTAATATCATATCATCAACTATCAAAAATAAATCAGCACAGAGCTGAAAACATTTAATTAAATTATGCTTATTCTCTTTGAGCCAAGTCTGCATTTCAACAACCATCCACAATCGCTGCACACTTCTTTTACAAAGTTAAATTAGAAACACCCTTACCTCTCTACTACGAGTATGTGTTCTGAATAGTTTACGAAACGTTTATAACTAGCTATAGTCTAAAATGTGTATAAACGTATTGCCCACTTTGAATTACCAGCGGGTGCCCGCAGCTACGCCCGCACATTTGTTTTATTAAATGTAAAAACTACTAGGTAAGGCAGCAATTCTTTCCGAAATGTTGAAAATATTGAATATTTGAGAGTATCCGCAATCAATGTTAAGTATTCCATGGTTAAAGCCTATATCAAACATTTTACCTAATGAAAAGCAAGTACCTGAATAGCAAGTACCCTATATTCAGCCACCACGAAATATCAAATATGCTACCGTCAGGATTAAGCCACTCAAAAATCTTTTGTAATCCAGCAGACCCCTTTAACACTCGCGCACACGTATAAATTATGTAGCATCCAATACTAGTGCATGAACAAGAAAATTTTAAATCCGGTTATCCGTAGCGAACCGGATCTAAACGTTCAATAGTAAAGAGATCGACCCCATTCGAGCCGTACTCAAACCATGCACTGCACTTAATAGATAACTAATTAAACTTTGTTAGTGTTGCAAAAAAAAAAAATTCTGCTGATTTCATAAATTTATTAGAATAATCTTTCTTGTTAGCTTTAACTCATTTTTGAACACCCAAACTCGTGACTGGTTTTTTGTTTCGGGTTCGTACGCGTATATCCAGGATTACCTGGTAGGATGTTGTATACAGCATTTGAGGATCCTGCGTGGAATCTTTCGAGAGTTCTGACGGACCAAGTAACGCGAGCCGCTTTTTGCTCTTCACAGAGCGAATGTGGTATACATCGGGAAAACAACATTTTAAGACCTAATTGTTCATGCAAGATTATTTGTATTTGACTCATGCCAATGTCTAAAGTTGCCTGAATTTCGCGGTATGTCACATGTCGATCTTCCTCAATCAGCTTACGCACAGCATCAACGTTTTCTTGGGTGACTGCAGTTTTTGGACGACCTTGACGGAGATCATCACTGAGCGTGACACGTCCCCGTTGAAATTCAGCAAACCAGCGATAAATTGTGGTTTTGGATGCGGCTTCATCACCAAATGCTTTCTGCATTAAAATTTGGTGATGAAGCCCCATCCAAAACCGGTCAACACACTGTTTTTGTGTTTAACCACTTCGAAAGTAATAATAAATCATCGCACTTGAATTTTCTCGAGTCAATTCCATTTTCTCAACGACTAAACAAGTTTGAATAAATTTTCTTTTTTTAAATAAATAAATGGTATTCGATTTTTAAAACCAAGGAGTTTTCAATTAAAAAGATTTTAATATGACAGGAACAGTGGAAATATTCCATTCCCGATACTTTTAGTGCAGCCTATGTAAGTAGGTATAAATATGACTATGTGAGTGAGAAATGTTTTCCGTCGGATCGTCAAAATGGCGCAAATTTTTCGCTGATATGAATAAATGGTTATTGTAAAGTGATATCGATGACCTGTGCCAAATTAATGTAAATATAACCGTCGCGTCGTCTACCCGTATAATTTATGAGTATTGTGGAAAAATATTTCACGTGGTGTAATCAAAATATCTAATGTAATGTTTTCTATTATATTTTGTAAAATAAATGTTCTAAATTCCAAACGAAGTGCTGAGTAAACACATTTCGGGAAAACACTGACTTAAAGTACTAGGAGTATAAAAAGTTGTAAAGAAAATGATGGCAGCTAAATTGGACTCCACATATTAGCTGCCATAGTGTTCTTTAGTTGTAATACTTGATTATCTTAAAAAAACCTACTTGAGAGCTATAAAATGTGTCTTGTGAAAGCAACTTAGGAACCATACTTTGGCTTGACATACTTGACATTTTTGTTTATTACGATCCTCACATTATATTATCCTACGTTCTTTTGTGTAACTTGCAGACTCACATACTACACGCCAACACAAAACTTTTGATCGCCAAACTCCTACTTTGTTCCCCGCAAACAGATTATGAATATTCTTACGAGAAGCAGGCAGTAATACTTTTTATATCACTCAAATCATCAATCTACTTTTTCTTGAAGAAGACTTGATTAAAGAAAACCTATAAGGACAATTGCTTTAGCGTTCACGAAATGGGATTAAAACCATAACTCTCGATGGATTAAATCGTTAGTGTGAGCCGCGTAATTTGATCTTTGTAAACAAAAGCTTGATCTGACCGACATCATAGTGGTTAGGTAACCAACAATTTTGAGAAAGGGCACTTGCAAAAGTTTTCCAAAATAATGTTTATGTTCACTGCACACAGGATTTTAAATCTTATGCCGCGCTGGTCAGACGAGTTGGACTATTGGTTAATTATTCTTATAGTGAAAAGAGGGCTTCCACGAGTGAGAGAATTCATAAACGGTTTGTATATTAGTAATATAACTAGTTGACCATCTTGCTTTTGATGATAATGAATGTATGGCATAAAATCTGCGTATTAAACTACTGCAAGAAATTAACCTGAGAATTAGGTAGAGAATATTTAGTATAATATATATAATACTTAGCCCCAGTTGCATCAAACCCATGGAAAGGAAATTATCTTTCAGGTAAATTGAAAATTAGAACGTAATTAGTATATTATAGGTATGATTTTATCTGCCCGGTAGATGGCAATAGGCTCCCCCCCTATTACATTGGGACCGAAACATAACTGGCGAAGTGTGGGTGTGTAATACACCTCTGCCTACTTATTCAGGGATAAAAGGCGTGAAGTTATATGTTATGTTATTTTATCTGCTTATTAATTTAACCGTAATTTATTAGAATGTTGTGAAACTGAACCTTAGTCCTGCAAATTTAACAGATAGTCGTTACGATCATGAAGTATAGCACAATACATATGTACGGTCGCGGTCTAAAAATGTTTACCACTTTTCAAATTACATTCTTTGTCATGCTGGGTTCAGCAAGGTCTAAAATGCTATATCTGAGTACTTATTACTTTTCAATCATTGGTAAGGCATCGATTCAAACAAAAAGAGTATGAATATTTTTAGGTCGATGAAATAATTTGACATAATGACAGAATTGCATTTATGCTGTGGCTTCGTTATGAAAACTTTTATTAACAAAACATATGTGTTGAATTTGTTTTTGATTATTTCTGCCTATTTTTTTATAAAGCACGATTCGCCCGGTTAAGGGCGCACACTATCTAAACAAAAGCTCACTTATGTGATCAGCATGCGCTTTAACGTGACTAGCATACCATCCACACTCAATATAGTATATACAGTCTGCCCGCGCACTGATTTTCGCTAGACGATATCATCATCACCCTAGCATTTTTTTAGTTGCATCCCAAGCTTGCGCTTCGGAGCCCAGGGCCTGCTATTACTGGTCTATCGAGATTTGACTGAATATCAGTTTTTACACGGCGCGTGAGTCAGTAGGTATATTTGAGGGCACTGACTTCCCACTAATGACTGCCATAGATCATGACAGCCGGGACTGCTTAACGTGCTTTCTGATGCACGGGGGTGAAACACCGCCAACTTCGGGCTAATTATTAAGAATTTCTTGACAGAAATTCCTAATAATTTGTCACTAAGAAATCCTTAACAGAAAACCTGAGCAACATTTTCCGAGCCTGACCCGCGAATCAAACCCGAGACTTCATGATCAGCTGTCGTATGAACTACCGCTAGACCAACGTGGCAGTCTTACGCTAGACGATATAAATATTGTATTTTTTTTCAAAAAGGTTTTATATTCAGACTGACGTATTTTCGCCATCCCTTTCATTATAATCTGTCAATGTAAAAGTCATTTGATAAACTTATTAATTACAAATACCAAAATCGTAAATAGCAAGTTTAAAATAACATTATTTGAAGACTACAAATATTTTAGATTCAGTGTAAATATCACGCTTGAAATTAAATGAACGTATATTATAAATGTGGAATAATAAATCGTTATTGACATCAGTTGCTACGCAACGCATGTTATCATAGATTGGTTGCCTAGTGCAATATCGTCACATGAGTAGATAAACGATATCGTCGCCCTTGTGTCATTGATGTGTTCATGCAATTATAAGCCTTAAGGTGGTAAACACTTTCAGACCGCGACTGTATATGTATGTGTAGCACAATTCTATCACACTTTACATATAAGAGGTACTTCTTCTACCTTACGTATACATAAGTGTATGGCTACCCAGGTCAAGTAATGAAGGCAGGAATGCAATAATAACAGAGAAATCGCCCGCATGCTACAAATTCATGGGAACGAAGCTGAGTAACAGATAACTCTCCCCCAAAAGGTTTTTGTAGGAAATAAAACCACTCAGCTGTAATTTTTACGCCGCCGTAACCGCACAACTGGAAAAGATGAAGTGTTTAATAGATTTCAACTGTAGCTTGCTGAAGCTCTTGCTGAAGAGTATGCTTCAGGGGGCTGGTGAATGTTGCAATGTTGCATTGTCGACGTTCAGTGAGCGATCAACATTATATATATATATATATATATATATATATATATATATATATATATATATATATATATATATATATCGCTATTTTTTCAGCGAAGATATTATTATCATATATGTGACGTAAGAATCTCATAATATCAATAAAGAGCAAAGTTATTATCATTTGTTTATTGTAGAAAATGTCACTTAAATCATAGTCATATTTTACAATCCATTCACTAATTCATTGATAATATTCCATCCTGCTCATTCGCATTCTCTCTGTCGCACTTATGATGTAGGTAGCAATAGAAAATAAAATGAAGACAAATAATAAACGTAGGTAGTTATTTTTTAATTTTGTTAGTTCTACCCTCTCCTTCATACTTCATTCGGGCGTAGGACCGGTAAAATTTATCGTTTAACAAGTAATTAAATACGGAGGTATGTAATTAGAAAGCAAACAAATATCAAAATAAACGATGGTGTTCTGGACTAAAAGAAAAGAGTAATTTTGGAGTATTTATGAAGTTAGAATCATCTGCTATTTACAAATTATTTTATCGTCATCATGTCAGCCTAGAGACGTCCACTGTTGGAGATAGGCCTTCCTCAAGGTGTGTGGAGAACACAGACCGATTTTGAGGCGCCTGCATCAAATTATTATTTACTTAAGTACGTATTATTTACTAAACTTACAAGTATTTCCATTGTCCTTCGAAATGTCCACCACCGTTGTTAAAAGCATCTAATATGCACTGTTTTAATTGTTTGACACTAACCCGGTCACTTTTGTACACTCACAATACGATGTCCATGGGTACACAGCTGCACTCGCGATTTTTCCACTCAAAAAGTACGCACGAAGCATAGCTACATACTCCCGTGATATGAACTGATATGATAGGCCATCGCGTCGGGCAAACGTAGACAAACAATTAAGTTTTGCAACGAAATTAGATACGCTGACTTTCGCTAGTAATTTAGTACTGTTTGTCGCATCGTCGGGGCGTGGCGCAGGCGCAGAGGGGGGGGGGGGTCTAATTTATCAATGGTATGATAGTACACGGGTCGGTCATAGTATTAGTATTGCATTTACCAATTATCACGTATTTTTGTGGACAGTTTTGAGACAGTTTTGGGACTTAGTGTTTTTATTTTTTAACTACATAAATATGATCAGTTAAAGATACTTAGTGCTGTGTTAATTTTTTTGTACTAATTAAAAAATAGCGGTGTATATGTCGGAGCAATGATGTGCGGCCTTCAACTTCACACGAGGACGTGTGATATGCCAGGACGGCCGTGTCGGAGGAAGCTATGATTGTTGATTTTATGAATAATAATTAACAATATTATGCTGTTTACATTTTGATACCTTTAAATTTATAATTTAACCTTATTCGATTTGTAAAATATTTCTATAGCTTAAAACCTTATTTATCTTAGTAATTTAAAAAGTTGTGAAGTGTGGTGGAAGGTGTGAAGTTCAGATAATGACCAATCAGAGCAGGACGCGTGTCTCGAGCGGGGTCGAGGCGCCATCTAATTATAAAGGAGAACCATAGATTTAGGATTTTTTTCGCTGCGCTAAAAGATACACGAAGCGTGGGAGCGAGAACTCCTAATCAAGTTCAAACCGCCTGAGAGAAAAAGAGACAGCGCCTGAAGTACCATTATGTCATTGTTTTTGCGAGTAAGAGGCTATAGCGTCCTAGTGTGTTTTAAGAGGCGGTGAATATTGTGTATTTTTGCGCTAAATCTTCGATTATAATTGAGAATATTATATTTTACAATTATGGTGTCGTGTTGTGTACCTGGATGTGAAGTTACAAGAGGAAATAATCCGAATCAATACACTTTTCGCAGGTAAATACGATTTTGTCATTGGAATTTTTCAAATCTTATTATGCGAACTTTCGGCTAGTAATCGGCTCAGAAAGAGAGTCTTTTAATAGTAACTTGTTTTCCATTTATATATCTAAGTATATTTCGTTATTTTAAATAGAATTTGCGGAAAAAAATTTTAAAATTGTTAGACGTTTGGTTACGCTAGTGCTTGACAAAGCGATGACGTGTCACGAGTAGTTATCGATAAAAACTTGAATCTTTTTTTAGTTACATCACATCATGACACAAATACAAGTTATTTAGTCAAGTTATGTTAAAATATCATATTGTTCACATTAGGTAGTCGTTATTTAAGTACCTAAAAGTATTAAAACTTTGGTCATATTTTTTCTAGGTTTCCACGCAATTAGGCATTGTTTGAAAAATGGATGCGGACTATAAACAGACCAAATTGGACTCCTAGTACGAACTCCACTGTCTGTAGCAAACATTTTGACGGCAAATGTTTCATACAAAAAAACATCGCCGTGTACTAATGAAAGACACGATACCTACATTATTTGTACCTGTAAGTATTATTCTTGGAATCTGACTCGCTAGCTAATATTAAATAAATGAGAGCGTGTAATTATAGTACCTATGTGGTGTACAATTTACACTACTTGTTTATAGATTCAACTGCCACGAAGAAGACCGGTGTCTTCGTATGTCAACAGGGACATTACACTTTCTCCAGAGATAGTGACTCCATCCGCGCCTGCCGAACCGGCCGACGCCTGGGCCCTCAAACCTAGTACTGACTCCAAGGAAAAAAAATTGATGGACCGTAATTCACGTCTGAAACGAAAAAATGCAGAAAAAATAGGGTTTTAAGAAATTTAAAGGAAAAACCCAAAAGGATGACTAAACGCATTCTTACTTTACAAGAGGTTGTCAAAGAATTAAAAGACAGGCCAGGGCTTGAAAATCATCGCAATGATGTTGAGGTCGCGTGCCGCAACAATTTACTGCAAAAATTAGTAAATAGGGTAAATGGAAGAGCCACAGGAAAAATCAGTCGCACGGCTGAGTACGACGAAGAGCTTAAGAAATTGGCTTTAACTATACATTTTTACAGTCCTAGGAGTTATATTTACATTAGAGATAAATTCAACTTATGTTTGCCGCATGTTAATTCTCTGCAAAAATGGTATTCCCGTTTAAATTGCGAGCCAGGGTTTACAAAAGAATCACTCAACACGATATCAGAAATTGCTAAAAACAAACCGATTTACGTTAACTTGACTTTTGATGAAATCAAAATAAGAGAAGAGACAGAATTTGTGGGTAAAAAACACTATGGGTACGTAAATGTAGGAAACGATTTGTGTGGAGACGAGATAAAAGTAGCTAAAGAAGTCCTTGTTTTTATGGTAGTCGCTGTAAATGGCTACTGGAAATTGCCTGTTGGTTTTTTTCCAGCTAAAAGCTTCACAGCTAGTGAAAAATCAAGATTATTAAAAATATGTCTCGATTTATTAAAAGATACAAATTGTGAAGTTGCTATAACATTTGACGGTATCGCATTTAATCTTACTATGGCTCAATCACTTGGTGCATCTCTACTTAAACCACCTTATAAACCATATTTTATCTACAATTAAAGAAAGTACAATATTTTGTTTGATCCATGTCACTTAATTAAACTAATTAGGAATTGTTTTGCTGACCACAAAATATTTTATGACAATTTGGGGCGAAAAATTGATTTTAAAGTCGTGGAACATTTGCAGTCTTTACAAAAAAGCGAAGGTCTTCATCTCGCAAATAGACTTTCAGCACGACACATTGATTTCCGAACTCAAAAGATGAAAGTCAGACTAGCTGCCCAATTGCTAAGCAGGTCAGTAGGTGTTGCCATTGATGTTTGTAATAAGGATGAGAAAGAAGAAGAAAGAGGAAAAAATCACAGTATTGGTGAATTTCAGGATTCTGAGGCAACAGTGCAGTTTCTTCACCATGTCAATGATATTTTTGATATTTTCAATTCAAGAAATTAGAACAACTACGGGCTTAAAAAGCCTCTTTGTCCGAGTAATAAAACGGATATTTTTTGCAAAATAGACGAAGTTTACGAATATTTTCTATCACTCAAATGTGAAGATGGTAGATTTGTAATAAATACGCAGAGACGTCTAGGTTTTTTGGGTTTTTTAAACAACATTATTTCGCTGAAATGGTTGTACGTCAGTTACATAGAAAAAGACCACTTAAAATTCCTTCCTGTGTATAAATTGTCGCAAAACCACTTAGAAACGTTTTTCAGTGCCATTAGGTCTAAAGGGGGGTTTAATAACAACCCAACCGTAAAAAAATTATTTCAGCGTATAAAAGATTGTTATGCCATACAGAAATAAAAATAAGCGAGAGTGACAATTGCTTAGAATTAGAAAAAATCACAGTATTGTCTACTAGCGCCATGTTCACAATAGATAAAATTAATAGTTCATCAAATTATAATAAAATTTTCAAAGAATTGTTGCAGGAGAGTAATGATGACTATGCTCAAAATGAAGAAACAGATTTCGACGAGGAAATAGTGTTAATAGACAATACTGCTTCATTTTCTCAAATTTCAATGATGATTGTGTCATACGTGTCAGGATTTGTGGTAAGAAGAATAACAAAAATTATTTAAATGTGATGTTTGCGTACAAAGTTTAATGTCAACGTCTTCTGAAACATTGTACAATTCATTGATAGTCAAGAAAGACTATTCAAAAACATATAAAGGCTATCTCACATATCCATCTAATGACGTTATTACGTTATGTTGTAATGCTGAGAGATTTTTCATAGAAAACATGAAGAATAAAATAATGACGCATCTCATTTTTGCTAAATGTGCGTTAAAAGTTCTACGTAACGTGCAGTCGCTGTTTCGAAACTTACAAAATCATGTTTTAGATCAAGACCCCTTAGACAGTCATAGATATCTTCTTATGAAAACTGTAATTGAAACTTATTTTGATCTCAGATTAAAGCATGAGAGCAAATTGTTAAAATTAGATAGAGAAACATTACGAACACACTTAAACAAAACTGTAATATTCCGAGGGCAATAAATAAAATTATTCAAAATTTATAAAGTGTACATCGAAAACGCTCGCCGCTGCCGCCGCCGCTGTGCGCCGTGGCCGGGCCGTTATGGGTACTAGAGAATGGATAAACATACATATATACTTATTTTTTTTTGTAATGTTCATGCACACAAATGTTTGACTTGAGCGGGAATCGAACCCGCGACCTTCGGCATAGCAGTCACTTACACACTTACACTCCCGCTGCGCCAACCGGTCGTCGTATATATATAAAATAGATAATAATAACTACAATTGAATAGAGATGTCAACTCTGTGATGATCCTGCCAACCATTGACATATACTCTAACGATAGACGGAGCATTCCCTATAAATATTTTGTTCAAATTGTCTAACGTATGACGTCTAATCGTACTAACGCAACACGCAGGTGCAAGCAGCGCCAATGACTTACAGTGTCTAGTTATTATTATAGCCAATCAACAACAACCAGTATCTAATAGTTCTCTAATGCTACTGGCTGCTTATAGCCATTTGCAAAGACTATTTACATCACAGGAGAGATGTTTTCTGCCTACATTAACATTATATTTCATCATCATAATAAGAATAGTTTATTTATGAAAATAAAAGGAATTCATTGCTGGGAGTTTATTTAAGTAAAATAATAGAATCTATAAACATATTCAGATGTTTTTATTACAATATAGAAAAATGTATTCGTGGGCGTAAGTTCAAGACTTGCCTTAGTTGCCTCACGAACAATTCTAATTTTTAAACTATTTCTCTGTCTCTGCACCACCCAAAGGTTGACTGGCAGAGAATGCCACAGGCATTAAGTCCGCCTTTGTGCATTATTTTATAATATTGTGCAAGAAGTTTTAAAATAAATAAAAAATAAATAAATAAATGTCAGTGACATCTTCAGCGGGTAAGAATTTGAGCGGCGTTATATTTAAGAAGTGTTTAGGCGTTAATGCAGTGATATCGGAAGGGTCCGAGCTTAAAACATATAGATATCGACTATTTAATAAATTTTCGATTTAAAGAAGCACAGTATAAAATTCCAAATTAAATAAGTGAGTATTTGAGAACCTATAACTTTAAAAAGATGAGTTTTAAAAACATCGAACACATATTTCGCTGAGTCCGTTAAAATGCAGGCCATAAGAATGAAAGAAAGAAAATATTTTATTTGTTTCTCCTTACATAATTTACAAAAAAGACAAGATAAAATTAATAAGTTGATCCAAGAGAACAAATAAGGCACCTGCGTCAGCAATAGTTGTAGGGGAATCTACAACGCTGGTATTCTCGCAGGGCCTAGTTATAGGTAAACACGAGTCGTACTCATGAAATTAATTTATGTCTTATATAGCCACTTGTATGATAACAAATAGTTAACAACTTATTAAATATAATATGTTATAAGTGAATATTATATCAATAAATATATATAATATCAACAGACACAAATATATATACATATACACATATCTTCATCTTCTTGCCCTGGTCCCAATCTATTTGCGGTCGGCGCAGTACGTCCTTCGCTTCCATTCTTTTCTGTCGCCTGTCATCTGATCATTTACTCGTACCCCTTTCTCTTTCATATCCATTCTCACACAGTCCATCCATCTTTTCCTTGGCCTCCCTCTCCCTTTCCATCCCTCTACCTTCATATTCATCACTTGCTTACATACATACATATCATCACTTCGCATAATATGTCCATACCAAGCCAAACTACTTCCTTTCACTTTCTTGTCTATAGGCGCCACTTTCAGACTACCTCTCACGTATTCATTCCTAATCTTATCCATTCTCGTAACTCCACACATCCATCGCAACATTCTCATCTCTGCCACATGTAATCGTTTTTCATCCATCTTCTTAGTAGCCCAACACTCAGCTCCATACAATACGAGAGGCCTTATAACCGCCTTATATATGCGTCCCTTGAATTTTAAAGGCATTTTAGGATCGCATATTGTGCCCGAGACCTGTCGCCATTCATCCATCCTGAGTTGATCCTTTGCCGAACATCTTGGTCAATTTCACCGTCGTGTTGCAGGAGTGAACCGAGGTAGTGAGAGTCGGAGCATACTGGTAGGGGTATACCGCCGAGTGTAACCAGGCTTGGACTAGAGAGGCCGCCAAAGTCACAGAACATGTATTCAGTTTTGGTTCTGCTTATCCTAAGGCCTACGTTCTCCAGTCTCTGCCGCCACTCCTCCAGCTTGCTCTGCACCTCCTATCCACTTTATGCTACCAGGACGATGTCGTCGGCAAACAGCATGCACCAGGGTGCCTCTTCCTGTATGTCCGATGATATGGAATCCATAATCAACAAGAAGAGGTAAGGACTAAGAGCCGACCCTTGGTGCAAGCCTACAGCCACATTGAATCTGGCTGTGATTCCAGCTGCGGACCGGACTTGCGTGTAGCATTCAGCATACATAGCTTGGATCAACTTCAGGTACTTTTCAGGCACTCTTTTCTTCTTGAGGGCCCACCACAAGACTTCACGCGGTACCCGGTCATATGCCTTTTCGAGGTCAACGAATACCATATGCAGATTTTTATGCGCCTCCCTGTATTTTTCACAAAGAACAGTGGCAGAATTAGGTCTGGGTTTGTTGTGACGAGCTTAAACTTCATATAAACAAAACTGGTTCGGCTTTACACCGAAACCGTAAGGTTCTAGGCGACTTGGAGAAGGAAAATGGACTGTATTAGGGCGAGTTCTGTCGGTCGCCTAGAAAGGAATAAGGGAAGAGGAGATGGATACGGGAGGAGGTGATTGAGTGGGTATAGGATATTTCAAGGATGGAAGGCACTTACCTTATACAACCTTCTTCGTTTCTTTTCCTCCTGGTGTTTCGTGATGCAGCTGATTGTTTACACTTCAATTCACCGTCACTCCCACTTGCGAGCGGTTTATATAATCACATACAACGGTGCGGCGCGGTACGGTATCGAGACGGCGTTCTCAGCGGGAGGAATGTTCTCGACTGTCACTCGCGTCGACGATCGCGGCGAATCAGGCGAAGGCAGTGCCTCTTCCAGGGAAGGGGACAGAGCGGGACGGAAATATGGTATCGCTCACACTTGTACGTGGAACGATTGATGTTGATGCGATTAGTTATGGATAGGAAGGTAGATGGCGCTACCACAAACTCACTTTGTCATTTTGTTTTGTTTTTCACTTTGTCTCGATGAAGCCGGATTATTTTATGATGATAAAAAGCATTCCAATTGTTTACGAACTAGGTGCTTACTTTATTATTTGATTGTTGCCATAGACAATGGTGTGACAGGAATAGACGTTTTACATTGATGCGTATACATTTTTAAATAAGTAATCAATATGATCGACCTTTATAGGGTTGGTTTGGTTTAAAATATAATAATTAAAATGTAGTTAATTAATTGTTAATCAACATTATATCAATAAGCTAATTCTTTTGTAGCAAAACAACTTTTAAATCAAATAAAAACGTCACAGCATCGTTTTAACGTTATATCGATTTCACATAAAATCGATTTAAAATGTGCAGCTCTGCTTTTGTCTTTGGCTGTGACAGGTAGATGCTACAGAATAGTTCTGCGTTTAGATGTCAATCTGACATAATGCCTTTGATAATTCAAACGTACCCACATTGTTCATTCTTAACTAAACATTAAACACCGATATCTTCTTTTTCCGGCTTTCCCAAGTGAAAATAGAATAATTTATAGACTCTGTTACTTACACCGAATTTTTTGACATATTTTTTATTACTGAGCGCTTCAATTTAGTTTCAGACATTTTGATGTATGGAGATCTGCCATTGTCCTTTGGCGAAGTGCAAAAATGGCATCCACCGTACCTCGACCAGGCATAAAATCAACTTGGTTACGTGAAATCTCACTCTCTGCTCGCAAACGTCGCTCAATTACTCTCTCCCATACTTTCATACTATGAGGCATTAACTTTATTCCCCGATAATTGTTGCATTCTCGGACATCTCCCTTATTTAAAAAAATGGGCACTAGGTAACTGCTGCACCATTCCTTGGGTACTGTCTCCTCATGCAACATCTTATTGAAGAATAAAGTCAGCCACACCAATCCATCCTCCCCTAACACCTTCCATGCTTCTACTGGTATTCCATCTGGTCCTAATGCTTTCCCATTCTTCATTCCACTCACAGCCCGTCTTAACTCATACTTACTTATTACATTCACAGTCCAATGTTCTTCGCCTTGTTCTCAAGCATTTTGCACCAATCATTCTCTTCATTCATAAATTTTTCAAAATATGTTCTCCATCTTTCTTTAATCCTATCATCATCCGTAAGAACCACTCCTGTTTCACTCACCCATATCTTAATATATAAAATCCTTGCGTTACTGACTGACTGACAGACACGCTACAGCCGAAACTATTGGGCGCAGGAAGCTGAAATTTGGCATGTATGTTTCTTGGGGACCGTAGGGGTGCACTAAGAAGGGATTTCCCGAAATTCCCACGGGATCGGCCAAAACGGGTAAATTAAAAAAAAATTGCAGGCGTAGCTGCTGGCGTCCTCTAGTTCATATATAAGTAAAACAATATGCTTCAGCATTGTAGGTACCATTCAATACAATTAAGTAAGTAACCGCATGTTTTACCATCATGTAGATAATTTTTGTTTGTTTATCAAGATTTCTTTAAACTTAGTATGGAATGTATGTACCGTTTTTAGGTTAGGCAGGGGTGGTGGAATGTCATTCCAACATCGAGTAGCGGCATATCTGAAACTGACCTTAAACGCAGTCGTTCTATGCTTCGCAGTGACTAAAAGATATGTAGCTGCCCTTGTACAGTATGGGTTGATATCTCGAGACCATGACAACTTTTCAAAAAGATATGTCGGCTTTTTGTATAAAACAATACCAAACAGTAATGATGCCAAATGAAGGTGCCTGCGTGCAGTCATCTTCATCAAATTCCCACTGTTCTGAAATGGGGTGACATGAGTACGAAGGGGGATGTTGTAACAGAATCGAGCACAGGCATTCTGTACCCGCTGAATTAATTTTTGTGTTCTTCTAAATATACATGCACCAAATACAATATCCGCATAGTTTAATTTTGATAATATGAGGGACTCGCACAATTGTATGCGTATATCAGTACTAAGGTATTCCCAAATTTGATATAACAGTTTGAGACGGTAAAATCAGTTTTTGACAGCTTCAAGTAAATGCGTCTCAAAATGCAGTTCACCATCCATAACCAAGCCCAGATTGCGAGCTTCGCTAACCTGCTCAATTGGAAAGCCATCCACCATAACCACAGGGTTCAGGTCTTGTATCCTTTTAATACATTCTTTAGATCCCAATATTAAATATTTTTATTTATTAGGGTTAAGGACTAATGACTTTACTTCTGCCCTGTTAGATACCCTATCTAGATCTATGGCTAAGGCGGACTATGTTTAAATTGTACGAGATGTTCAGACAGTAACTGTTGCCTAATGTAATTAAACCCTTGAGGTGCGATCAAACTAAAGGCAAAGTGCCACAAGTGCGAAAGGTCACGTTGCTGCAAATTTTCATTGGCGTAGGTTACCGAAAAAAAAATTATGACACCTTAATATAATTATATCACATAAATTGCATTTCATTGTGTTGGTTATAAAATCAGCTATCATAATAATAACATGAATTACTAATAAATACTCACTTTTCCGGCAAAACAAGCTAACAAACTAAGAGGTTTGTTTTTTTTCACTCGTTCTCACAACATTTCATCGCATATTAATGAATTTCATTACTTGTTTGGTTCATAAACACAAAAAAATTATCACATATACCTTTAGATTTTCACACAATACATTATTAATTTGTTACAAACGAATCTAACGCCACTAAAAAACTGTGGCTGTGAATTATTTACCATTTGAAACACGATAACAGTGAAAATGTACAACAACGCTAGTAATTAGTTGCTAAAATATGTTTTCAGATAAATAATCTGGGTACTTTTATGTCTTTCATAACTATTAAAAGAATATTTATCATAAAACACTTACGAAAATAGCGAGTTTCAAGAGTAGAAATAGCCCTTCTAAAAAGTTTTTGCCTTTTATCACTGTATTTCTTGTCTTTGTCACGAATAATGTCACTTCACAATTAATATATATTTATTTCTGAGTAAATCTATATAAGTATCTTTATAAAATATTCACCGGTTTCTTCCACAAGACAACTTTTATTATAAAGATCGTGGAACAAAACACAACAATGGCGGATGCTTTCGCAACTGAGACTTATATTTCAATATTTTTTGGCGCGTTTCGTTTCCTTCACCATTCTAAAACGATTTAAATGCATAGAATATGAATTATTCTAATACTTACTACGTTCGTTTCTTGGTTTAAGTAAAACAAAACGTGAAAAACCGCGACCAATAGAACGATTTTTAATTGAGCACGACCGTGCGTGCCTCAATCTCTTCGGATCACCAAAATTAGAGCACGACCGTGCGTGCTGTAATCACGTGGGGTGTTAACATGTGATTTGGACTGTAGGAGAGAATAGATTTTGTTTAGTTTACGTTTTGTGCCTATGAAATTGGTACCTCCGCCATTTTATATTAGCGAAACAGGACCTCTGCGAGATATTAAACGTTTAACAGCTGCGAGAAATAAGTTAAAGCTAAGATCGGAAACAAGTTCCAAGTGTAATGCCTTTGTTGTTAAACATACAAAAAGACAAATATAAGCCTTTTGGCTTTTGATTCCGCATCTGCGAATATGCGTTATGAAGAAAGGAGCAGCATAGTCAGCAGCTGTGTAAACAAATGGTTTCACTTCTGACACTCTATAGGCGAGCAGATCGCCCATAGGAGGGAAGGTATTTTTAGGAGTGAGTCTAAAAAATTTATTACATTTATGAACTATTTGGCAAACTAAATTTCTAGCAGAAATTATCCAAAATTTCTGTCTTATCATAGATAATAAGAGAGCGGGACCTGTGTGAAAATTAACGATATGAAAATAATTAATTATAAGATTAGTTACGCGATCTTTTTGCGGGAGTAATATCGGATGCTTTTGTCCGTAATCAAGTTGAGAGTGAGTTAAACTTCCTCCTCCTCTTAAGATATTGTATGGATCGATAAAAGGATTAAGCTTTAAAAGTTTTTTATTTACTTGTTTATTGGATTTTATGTTTATCATATCTTCCGAAAAGTGTAAATTTTGAATATATTTTATAAGATAAATTTCCGCGGTATCTAAATCTGCGACAATTATAGATCCATGAGAATTAAGACGTTTAGAAAAGCGTAGAATGTATGCTGAGGTGCGGAGTAATTTTGAATAAGTTGAGATGCGATCAATTAAATATTGAATAGGAAGAGTAATTTTGGGTTCAGTGACCTTAGCGGATAGAGTGATAGTTTGCATTTCCATGAGCTCCGAGTTACTACTATTAATCTCAAATTTAATGGTTGAATAGGCCATTGACCTATGGGAGATGCGAACCAATGAGGAGAAGATTTGAAAATACAATTGTTAGTCATTAAACTGTTATAGTAACAATATATTCATACTTTAAAGGTGCGTTTCCATGCTTGCCAAGGTTCTACAAGCGTCCACAAGCACAAGCGTGTAAACAGGGCGTTTGGCTTGGCTTGTGTGAGCTTGTGGACGCTTGTACAGGATCCAGTCTACTGTCAGTTTTTGGACACAGATCAAAGAAGAGCGCTTGCAGCAAGCGCTTGCGACGCGTTCACACGTTGGCGCGCGCTTAGTAACCGCTGTGATCTAGCAACGAACAACGAAATGTCTTAAAATTAGTGGCTGGTCGAACGAAGAGAGTTTACTTATCGTTTTTTGAATATTTCCAGAAAGACATGTGTATCTGGAACCCCAAAAACGTTAATCACAAACGTGACGACCTGTCCGCCATGCTTGGATGTACGTAGCACACGGATGCATTCACAAGCGTCTAAACGACTTCCAAATGGCAAGCGAGATTTGTGGACACTTGGGGCTTGTAGATGCTGGTCGAGCCTTGGCAATAATGGAAACGCACCTTAAAATAATGGTAAACAATAGACGAGCTTGCGCCCGTGTGATTTACAATGGAATGGGATGGAGAGTGTTGTAAATTACAACACTCTCCATCCCTCTCACACCTCTCGGACGCCTGGCTTGACTAGACGGGCACCCCCGTCTACTCTCAGTCAGTCGACTCGTGATTCTCACGGTGTTAGCTGTGTGTTTTCGTGTATCCTCTCGGCACATACAATTTAATCCACCGGCAGGTCATCTAAACGATATTATTATTAATATTGATTGAAATGTTAATAAAATATTTTTAACTGTTAGCAGCTGTTTTATTTTTAATGTATTCTTGTCACCTGGAATTTAAACTAGTTAAAGATGTCAAACAACAAAAACTACAATGCCATAACAGCATTACTTTGCAGGATTATATTTATTTATGGTAGGAGAAAAATATTTATTGCAAAATAACCCCATGGATTCTTCGCAAAATGAGTTTATATCTTTGTATTTAGTGCTTTACAAGTATATTCAAAGTGATCTCATTTCTGTTGGTGGGTGAGCCCAGGCTTCATACATTTTTGACCATGATCCTTTAAGAGTAATTTAGGCGTTATAGGGCGAGAAACAATATCAGCAGGGTTTTCTTGACCGTTAATATGAACCAATGTTTAGTGGGTAATTTAGAGTCAATTTCGGTGATCCTATTCGCGACAAATGTGTAAAATTTATAAGCCGGTGAGTGTATCCACGTGAGTGTTAGAGTCGAGTCAGAGAATGCGTAAATATTGTCAATTTGACAGCGTTTGCACAGTGTATTTTTTACAGCGTTGAGAAGATTAGCTAATAAGAGTGCACTGCAGTGCTTGAGGCACGCTAATGGCATTTTATTGAGCGAAGCGACGCGTGATTAAGAAGTGGGTAAAGAAACAGATCCAGGAGATTTATCGTTGGCGCTAACCCTTAAATATACGGCTGCAGCATAACAACGCTCACTAGCGTCTGCGAAACCGAGTAGTGTCACGTGAGTATCCAAAGTTATACCTACATGACGCGGGACTTTAATCTGTTCAAGACAAGAGAGTTCGTTGTGGAATTGATTCCACTTATTTTCTATTTGTGAAGGTACTGACTTATCCCAGTCGAATTCATGTTTCCAACATTCTTGAACGAGTAACTTCATGAATGCTGTCACAGGAGCAATAAGACCTAAAGGGTTGAACAAGCGACCTGTTGCGGATAAAATCGTGCGTTTTGTACACTTGAGAGAAATTGCGTTGATTTTAAATTGAAATGTGTCCTCTACAGGGTTCCACTGCATACCTACAATTTTTATGTGTGTATTAGCGTCAGCGTTAAAATTTATATTTTGCGGATTTTTATGCGAAGCGGAGATTTTATCCATTAGTTTCGCGGTGAGTTTTTTCAGCCTTATCAACGCCATCTATTGAACATATATAATCTTCCATATACATATGGTTTTCAGCCTCGAAAGTGGCTAGTGGTTATTGAGCCTTACTTTCAGCCGCGAGTTGGCGAACCACCCTCATAGCCAAGTATGGCGAGCTAGAAACACCAAAGGAAACTCGATTGAACTCATAAGTGTGTATTTTACTATTTTTATCGAACCTATATAAGAAGCGCTGAAACGAGCTTAAATTGAAAATACATCTTTTCGATATCAGATGCCTCGGCGATGGAGAACATGCGTAAGTTTATTAGTAAATCAAAATGCTACTGTGTAAATTAGGACCAATATAATTATGAAATATCGTTAAGTGATTTACCTGATGAAGTTTTGCAACTAGCATCAAGAACAATGCGTATTTTAGAAGATTGTTTATCAGGGCGATAAACAGCGCGGTGCGGAATATAATAATAGTAAAAGTGCGCGTCGCGGTGCAAGATGGCGACTTCGCTCGTTGCGTGTTGTTATTACTCAGCGATGCATTAGGTTCAACTTCCGATCGCGGGGTCACCTGTTTGGTTTTGTAACTATTGTGAAAGTTTTCTAAGTGTAAGAGTGTATGATGTTTGCGTTGGCATAACGAACAAGTATGTGTAGATTTACAGAGTTTAGTATCGTGGAATCCTAAACAATTGCGACAGAAATGATGTTTATTTACTAGTTCGAATCGGGCACTTGGATCTTGATTAATAAAATATGAACATTTATATAAAGGATGCGCATTAGTGTCATTACATATTTTACATGAGCGTTCTTGGTGTATTGCGGGTGCATGTTTATTTGCGAAGAATGCTTGAGTAGGTTTAAATTTTGATGTGTTATTATAATTATTAGAGGAACGTTGAGTAATAGAGGGTTTTTTATTGGAAGAAGGAGTGCGTAGTGTTTGTAATTTACTTTGCTCTTTATGAAATTTTGTGAGATGTTCAAATGTGGGTATCGGAACATTTCTATTGGATTGCTCGAACAAGTTCACTATCTCCTTGTCTAATTTAGTGAGTGCAATGTGGGTAATAATGAAATCTGCGAGATTGTCAATATCTAAACGGCGTAAAGCGGCCTCGGCGGAGTAAAATTGTTCAAGAAATGTATCGATAGATTGATTAGGTTTATAGTTAATTAATTGTTGTACGTAACTGGAAGCTTGAACTCGAGTATCTTGATATTTTTCCAACAAAGAATTCCAAATGATTAAATAATTATTAGCGGTAGGTGTTATACCCAAACAAACGATTAATGCTTTGCCTGAGAATGAACCTATTAGATATTGGACCCTTTCGGCGTCTGAGAGATGCGGATTATCGTGGATAAGACTTTTAAAATTTTCATGAAATGGGGACCATTTGCATGGTGAACCATCGAACGTAACTAATTTGAGAGGCGGTAACTTGCGGTTTAGTAAATCATATTTATGAGAATTATCTAGTGTGTTCTTTGTAAGATTATCTTTAGATAGCGTGGACTCTGTATATTTTACGTAACAGTACAATTCGTCGAAGGTTTGTAAAGCGGAGTAGTTCGGCTTTGTAGAAGGATTATGCTCTAATTGAGCAATAATACACAAGTCCAAAGTTTCCATAAAATTAGTTCGAATAATGTCTACGGAGTGAACGCGCTAAAATTTTGATTGAAATGTCGGATCAAAAACCTTTAGGCTGAGATCGTACAGATTCTGCATGATTTGGAAGAGATTTTCCTTTTTAGCTTCTAAAATAGCTAGTTTGGGGTTAGGTTCACAGTGTTCATCGTCGCTGCTTGTATTTTTCTTTGTTGGCCTTTTGGACGCCATTTGAGTGTTAAAATCTAGTATAATTTATATGGATGCGTAAATGTTTTTAACCCTTGAGATGCGATCAAACTAAAGGCAAAGTGCCACAAGTGCAAAGGGTCACGTTGCTGCAAATTTTCATTGGCATAGGTTACCGGAAAAAAAATAATTATGATACCTTAATATAATTATATCACATAAATTGCATATCATTGTGTTGGTTATAAAATCAGCTATGATAATAATAACATAAATTACTACTAAATACTCACCTTTCCGGCAAAACAAGCTTACAAACTTAGAAGTTTGTTATTTTTCACTGGTTCGCACAAACATTTCATCACATATTAATGAATTTCATTACTTGTTTGGTTCATAAACACAAAAACATTATCACATATACCTTTAGGTTTTCACATAATACATTATTTATTTGTAACAAATGAATCTAACGCCACTAAAAAAAATATAATACGAACGCGTAACAAAAAGTTCGCCGTGCCGGGCCGCCATGTTACTGTAACGAACACTGTGGCTGTGAATTATTTACCATTTGAAACACGATAACAGTGAAATCGTACAACAATACTAGTATTTAATTGCTAAAATATGTTTTCAGATAAATAATCTGGGTACTGTTATGTCTTTCATAACTATTAAAAGAGTATTTATCATAAAACTATTACGAAAATAGCAAGTTTCAAGAGTAGAAATAGCCGTTCTTAAAAGTTTTTGCCTTTTATCACTGTATTTCTTGTCTCTGTCACGAATAATGTCACTTCACAATTAATATTTATTTATTTCTGAGTAAATCTATATAAGTATCTTTATAAAATATTCACCGGTTTCTTCCACAAGACAACTTTTATTATAAAGATCGTGGAACAAAACACAACAATGGCGGATGCTTTCGCAACTGAGACTTATATTTCAATATTTTTTGGCGCGTTTCGTTTCCCTCACCATTCTAAAACGATTTAAATGCATAGAATATGAATTATTCTAATACTTACTACGTTCGTTTCTTGGTTTAAGTAAAACAAAACGTAAAAAATCCGCGACCAATAGGACGACTTTTTTAGAGCACGTAAACACATGGGACCACTTGAATTAGAGCACGACCGTGCGTGCTGTAATCACGTGGGGGGTTAAATGCGTGAAATAAGCGTTAAATTTATGTGCGGAAATTAAAATATGAATACACAAATGTATAAATAGCGAAAATAGTGTGCGTTTGTTGAGATTTAGCGAGAATGCGTTAGCGATGCGAGCGAGAAATACGACAATGGCTGCCGTAATTCAATTAAATTAATTGCGTGAGAATGCGTTTGGCGTATTGTGCGTGTGGTTAGATGAGTGACGAGCGAGTGTATTCTGTTTTTTATTCGGCGAGAGGGACCAAGAAATTGTAGGCGCTAATAGGATAGGATAAGCTCTATGTACTTACAGGAAGGCTGGGGTGACGGAGTTTACTTAGGGTGTTTTCCTCGATAGCTTGAAGCGGAGCAGTGTTGTCTTCCTTAAATCTTAGATGCTGGTAATTCACCCACAAAATCAGTCTTACACGCACAGCACTTTTAAATTCTTGTTTTTAGCGGAGCGGCGTACACGCACACACTTATTGCGGGGAGCGATTTTTGTAGGACACTAACTGGAGTAGGGTGGGTGTGCGTAGGAGTGAAGGATAATAATACAGGATTTTGATTGGCCGTCGCGTGTTAGAAAAGTATGAATTTGAGTGAATTGTTGAGTGAATGTTGCTAGAGTAATAATATTTGTTTTTTATTTGTGCGTGTTTGAGTATGTGCTAAATAGCTGTATAAATGAGTTTCTGACCATAAATATCTTAAATTTAATTACATATTTGATTGTGGCGCAGATAAAAAGCTATACTATAATATAAGTTTTACTGGATAATAATAAGAGAGATAATAAAGATATATAAATAAAACCGGTTATTAACACAGAGATTATTTATAACGAGTTTTCAGTTATTATGATTTATTTTTTAACGCCAAACTCGATTTATTAATTTTCATAGCACTGATTTTCTATTTTAATACACAGTTTACGCGTAGTTTTTGTATTCTAAAATAGACCTAAAATATTCTACAAAGCGATGAAGTGGCCCGTTTTTAAAAAACCCTAAGATAAGCGTCATACAAACATTTTAGCTTTAAAATAGTCCGGTCAATTTAGACATAAAAATAGTGGTAAAATAACAAAAATTGCCGGAGAGCCAAATATTGGTGGAGAGCTAGGGTTAACCATTACAAATAAAGTCTTAAAAGTCCCCATCGATCCTATGTGTGCTACAAAAGTTATTCGGGGTCAAACGTCAAAATTTGAGGTTTTTTGGATTTTTTCGAAAACGGTAAGTTTTATCAAAACAAAACCTTAACCAAAGTTGTAGATCTTAAAATTTTCTACAAAAATGGTTTCAATGATTTTTTCCTAAGTGTTAGCATTCCTGAGATATCGCGATTCTAAGAGTCACATCATACATGATATGCACACCTTTCCACGCCACCTAGGTGGCGCCGAGTACACTACCTCACAGGTGCACCTGTGAGGTAGTGTACTCGGCGCGTTTTCTTACCGTGGTTTCCCCTGTAAGCCTACTCCACTAGCTGTCATGACAATTTTAGGATAATTTAAGGGAACAATACCCGTCAAGTTCTAGATATTACCTTATTATTGATATTGATTATTGGTATTGCTATTGATTATTGGGTTAACTATTGTTCTTTAGATATTTTAATCAGATTCATACTCTTGAAAGTCTACTTCAACAGTCATGTCTTCTTTGATTTCTTCTTCTTCCTCTTCTTCCTGCTGGATGTTCATAAATTGTTCAAATGTGGCTGAATCATTGGTTTCTTCATTAAAATCACAGGGATAGTGATATTTATGGTCGACATACCCTGTTGGATGGTGAGTCCTCCGCACGTGTAGTCCACTGCATATTTTCATATTTTTTCGTGTATCCACCTAAAAGTTTTTTTCTCAGTATAAATATGGATATATATTTCGAGGCTCACTCGCTTCGGCAGTAATGGGTAAGTTCATAAAAGAGCTTTATCAGGACAGTAATCTGTTCCTTGCACTATTCCTACTACATGTTCTCTTTTAAAGTATCTCGTGCAGTCAGTGCATTATCATAATGCACTGACTGCACGAATGGCGCAGTCCTTTGAGAGGTAATTTTGATCATGCCGCTGCACCCGGTATGTGGGTTCGAGATTTTTTGTTTGAAAGCTGACGTAATCGCAATAGGTACTAGCCATCATTAATTATAATGTATGATGGATTCATCATCATCATCAGCCCTTTATACTGTCCCACTGCTGGGCACGGGCCTCTTCTCATTATGAGAAGGATAAAGGCCATAATCCACCACGCTGGCCAAGTGCGGGTTGGCAGATTAGTAATATTATAATAATGTCTAACACCATCTAGTCCAAAAATAAGCAGCGCTTGTACTATGGGTACTTGACGACGGCTAAACATACAGGTATACTTCTATTTTTGTAAATATGTACATATTATACATAGAAGCACCCAAACCAAGTCAGAAATTGTGGCGTTCATTGTCTCCGTAGGTTGTATGTTTGCAAGGAAAAAAAAAGAAAGAAAAAAAGAAATCCGTGTTCACGAACACAAATATTTGACTTAGGCGGGAATCGAACCCGCCACCTTCAGCGTGGCAGTCATTTAAATATTTCCGCTATACCACTGGGTCGTAAAAAACATTCTTGTCATGATCCTTAAGACCAAATACAAAAAAAACGCTTAGCGAGAAAGATCTAAAGATGAAACCGCTGACCACATCGTTTTTTCGTAAAAATACTTTCACGTCAACACATTAATTTCTACCATTTACGAGGTAATACAAATGATTAACACCTGTGATACAGATAATAAATTGGTAGTATTTACTTTGCGCACAGATAGTTGTTGCGAGATCGGATGTAGCCGATTTAGGAACCTAGTTGTCAACAATTCTACATTTTTAAAAATAAAATTAATTTCCTAAGTGGTTAACAGGGCTTTTCCGGAGGCCTTCAAATCGTAGGAAGCGCTGCTAACTCGTTTAATGAGTAGAAGGCGAGTCCACATTAAACTTAAAGCGGTAATTCTCTGTCAGCGGCAAACTTCGACGATATTAATTATAAAGTTAAAGGAAACACAAATAAAAGCTATAATTTGTTAACAACAATCGCTTTGCTTTTAATCAATATTGAGTAGGCGAACAATACGCCTGTGTGTAATTGATTTCTGTGCAGACGTGTGTATGAGAGTCCATATGTTGTTGAATGTGTGATGAAATATATGATTCTGTTGCACAGTGTTCGGTTAGTAGAAGGTTTTAAAGGTTACTATCTTTAAGCCTAGCTGATTTGATGTACTACCCTTCCACAGAAAATCGAGTTGCGTTGCGTTCGGTGAGTGAAAGTGCCAGATGCTCCATCCTATTCCTATTCCTTCTCCTTTATCCCACTTTTTGTCCTATACCTTTTCCCAATCCAAAGGGCGGCAACGCACTTGTGACTCCTCTGGTGTTGCTTTGTGTCCATGGGCGACGGTAATCGTTTACCATCAGGCAATCCGTCTGCTCCTTTACCGCTTATGACATAAAAAAGGCATAAAAAAACGCGGAAAAGTTGCCAAGCAATGAACGGAGCAAATAAATTCTGCTATAGGAGCCCCTTTAAATGACTGCGGTAGGATGGTTTCTAGCAGACGGTGATGGCGTGCTGTCATAAAGCAAATCACTTCTACGCATACCAGTCTTATAACATGACGATCACGACTGCTCGTCGAGCGTAACGGATAAGATAGGTGACGATACTATGTAAAATTTGGTGAGACCAGAAAATGAATGCCGGTCTCTAAGAGCGCGATAGCCTTGGATACAACCGGGATAACGCGAGGATGATTATGTTTAGAGGTAAACTGCAATTTAGGTAAGAAATGAATTAAATTTTCGTTAATTTATCCAACTAGGTTATATGTTTGTGTCAACTGTGGGAAAATGTGCAGAGCTGGTAATCGCAATGAAAATGAACTTGAACTTCTTAGCCATTCATCAGTAGCACTGGTAACATGACACGACAGACACCGCGTTCCAAGCGGGTAAAAGTTTTGGATACAATTATGATAACATTATTTATTTTGAGGTAATGATTTTTGTTTCACTGTCTTTTTTTGTTTTTTTAACCTTTTCCACAGTAAGTGAATAAGGTAAGTATATGTTACCAGTAGCTTACAACCATTAATATGCTTAAAATGTCATTCATGCAAAGATCGTTAGCAAATAATAAAATAGCAAAGAGTACCAATAGCGCCATTTCAAAAACATTGATTATCCGCCAGATAAAGATCAGTGAACAAAATACAAGCAGATAAATCGATAGATTTTGTGAAACCTCGCCCGCGGGGCGATTTTATTAATTCTGATAACATGATACACACAATGGGTTTTGATTTGTGATGGCCACAGCCGCAATTTGATGGAGCCAATGATGGCGGTATATGGGGTTTAAAATTAACGTGATAAAAGGTGATATTAAAATTGAAACAGTACAAAGTTAAAGGATGCTTAAACCCGCAATTGATCGAGTAGAGAGCCGCTTAGCTGTTTAGAGTTAAAAAAAACATATTTGTTTATCGTAGCCAGTCTTGGTTTAGTTTAGACCAAGTTATATATTTGCTTAACATTTTAATATCATAATCATATTAGCTGCTAGACGTCCACTGCTGAACATAAGCCTCCCCCAAAAGCTCTCTTCATAGACGGATCTTGAGCCACCTGCATCCATCCGTTCACTGCGATCCCAACTAGATCGTCGGTCCACCACTCCAGAACCTTTCTGCTTCAACAACCATCGAAATTGATCTTTTATTGTGTGTAGTATAAGTAATAGGTATATTACGTAGTTATGAGACATTGTGTCCAAATAAGTACGTGATTGGTCTTTATTGTCACTTTCTTGATCAGAGCTTGGCTCTTTATCTAAAACGTAATGATATTGGTAATTATGGTTGCTAGTTTGAGTCATTCCTGTTGCATGTATATGTTTTGAAGACAAAATATTTCAAAGGACACACGAAGACAAGATTATTAGGTATACACATGATAAAAGATAAATTAAAAATAAAACCGTGTAAATACAATTATTTACACGCTTTATTTCTTGTTTTAAATCTTTTGAATTGTAATAACATTTCAACATAAACATTTTGTTTAATAAATGTATAATCAGTGTAACGTAAGTGTTCTTTGAATTAGACATATGATCAAGCCGCTCTTGAGAGTAATTGGCCTACGAAAGTCTGAGGGAATACTAACATGTTATGTAATAATGTTATAGAAAAGAGAATAGAAATCTATAAATTTAATGTTTATTGGTTTGAATAGGTATTCTGATTATTTTGTACAGATATAAATTAATGATTTCGCGTTGTCACGGTGGAAAACTCCAGTAGTGTTTCCAGTATCTACCAAAAGTTGAGTTTGAAACCTGTTGGATGTAAACTAGAAGCCATCGCGGTGTCCTTTGACGTGCGCGACCACACCGATATATACATATTTGCTGGTATAACTAAGATGCAAACAGAGACATTTAACGTTAATCCGAGAAAGGCCTAGACGTATTAACGAATCCTATATTGCTAATACAAGCCATACGACTTCTAGTATGCAGTATGATAAATATTGGAAGAAGGATAATCAAATTGAATGGAGAAACATTGTTTTTAGTTTCACACAAAGCTTTATATTTGTTTATCTTTACCACAGTCTGCTAGGAGGTGTGCTGCTTTAGTGAATGGATGTAGGTGTGTGAAAAAATCCGAATGAGACGACTGTCGCTACTAAGATTTTTTAACAGATACAACCAATAAAATGTATCTACACTACAGTACAAGTTAAGTAAAGTACGGCGATATAAAAGTACGTAAAATGTCTATACATCCATCTAACATTATTTGTCAACAGTCAACGTATCGGAATCTACCCGTGTTATTCGGAGACCGATCATTATTTTTATTCTATTCTTGACAGCGGTGAACCTTGTCCTTTCAGATAGTTATGTCCGTTTGATAGCTGATTTATAAGGGATTAATACGTCGTGAAGGTAAGTTGATAGTGTTATAAGGATTAATATTTAATCTACGATTGGTACATAAATTACTCAAATTATTTTTTGTATTGATAGGAATCATAACCTTACACATATATATATACTAATATATATGCCGTGTGGTTGATGGCATAGAATACAAGTGTCACCACCCCCTATCTTCCCGTGAGTGTCGTAAGAGGCGACTAAGGGATAACACGATGCAAATACCACCTTTGCGTAGAGACGGAAAACTCGACATCAAACCCTATACGACTGCCTCGTTGGTCTCGCGGCATAAATGTTCGCGTGGGATCGGGAGGTCCCGGGTTCAATTCCTGGGTCGGGCACTGTTATTGGGTTTTTCTGTCACGAAATTCTCAGTAGCAGCACGGAGTCTGGAAATGTGCCCGGTACGGCAATAGGCTCGCCCCTTATTACGTGGGACTAAAGTATATCTGGCGAAAAGTGGGTGTAGAAATACACCTCTGCCTACCCCTTCGGGGATAAAAGGCGTGACGATATGATGACGATGACGATGACTAATATATAAAGCTGAAGAGTTTTTTTGTTTGGTTGAACGCGCTAATCTCAGGAACTACTGGTCCGATTTGAAAATTCTTCCACTGTTAGATAGCCCATTTATCGAGGAAGGCTATAGACTATATAAAATCACGCTATGAGCGACGGGAGCAGAGAAGTAGCCTTAAATAACGCGGATGTAACTGCGGGCATCGTCTAGTTATTTGTATATTTGTTCTTCTGTTCTTTCACTTGTGCCTTGTGTGTGCAAAAGATTGTCAAGTACCGGGTTTGATCATAAAACAAAGATTGAGCAGGACAGTTTAAGATGTTAAAATGGTTTGTACTTTTCTTACAGTTAGTTTAACTGTAACAAAGGTACAAACCAAGAACCTTGTGCATATTTTTACAGATTTAATTTTTTCACTATTACGATAAGGATTAGCTTAACACTAATCCTTTGATGAGCCCAAAAGCAGAAAATAGATTTCTAAAAATGATTACCACAAAATACAGTTACGAAATAAGACATTTAAGTCTTAACAGATAGAGATAGGCGGTATATAAGAAGGGTTTCGTTTCGGTCTTCAGTAAGTTACTTAACTTCAATCTGTATGGAGTATTCAATCTCTGTATGGAGGCATCATAGCATCGTTTTAATACGTGTATCTGCTTTGTAACTTAGATGAAAATGAGACCGTACTTTCTCTAGGGGTCTGAATCCTGGCAGCTATAGGGTAGTTTCCAGGGTTCAAAATAATTACATTTTATTTAGTCCGTATTTTAGATTATAAAAAAAATATTGGACACGTGTTTTTTCTTTTTTCGATTAAATAAAAAATAACAAAGATATAGTCCATTAAAGTTACGTGTGACGTCACCTAGTGCGAAAAAATGCAGCACGGTGTGACGTTATACGTAACTTTTATGAGCTATATATTGGTCATTTTTGGTTTAATTTACAAATTAAAAAATACGTATCTCTTATTTTTGAATAATCTAAAGGACGGACTTATAATTTTTTTTTGTCAACTAGCCTATTGAACGGAAGTCACAATTTCTCAATATTATCCAGTCCAGGAACACTTTATAAACTTCCCTCATTACTTATTTTGACAGCCCGACATATACCGACTTCCTCACCGTCTCTATGGATTACCAGAAATACAAAATTCCCTTGCAAACAGCAAGAGTGAAAATTGAGGTACCTACTTGTAACTTTCGTTTACGTAATGTGCTAAAGTTGACGCTTATTATGCTTTGCTTACCGTGAATGCGAGACATCTTGGCATGTTTAACTGGCTCACGGTTTTGATTTTCATATAGAATAATTATTGTAAGATTTGTTGTTACTATTGAGAAAGCTTTGTCTCGTCTGATTTGTATCCTTCTCTAGCTAGTCTGTTGCAGCGTTATAAGAAACTAGAGAATGCCCGCGGTTACACCCGCGCTATTAAAGGCTACTGCTCCGCTCCCGTCGCTCATAGAGCGATGTTTTATAGCCTAGCCTTCCTCGATAAATGGGCTATCTAACACTAAAAGAAATTTTCTAATCGGACCAGTATTTCCTGAGATTAGCGCGTTCAACCAAACAAACAAACAAACTCTTCAACTTTATACAGGATGATTTGTAATTGCTCGTATTCCCTTCTTTGTGATTTTGGTGATTCTAGAGCTAAAATGGAGTATTTTTACTCCCTACATATGGGGGTCCAAAATGCACCGTTTTGGAATAAAACGGTTTTTATGATTTTTTGAGCAAATTCCAAATTTTTGTTATAAACATCTTCTAAGAAAATATTTGGTCATTCTTGGTGGCAAATTGGGTCTTATTTAATAGACAATTAAATGGCTCATCTCTTAAAATAAAATAAACCTACTAGCTCAACGTGGAATTTGTAAATACAGCCAAAATAAACACAAAAAATTTCCGAATAAAATAAAATGACGCCACAAAAATGCAATTATTAAAAAAAAAATATGTGAGATGTTATGTAAAGTATTGGAATAAGTTTCTGGTATTACCTGCTATCCAAAAAGGTATAATAGTCTTAGCCAATTGGTGTGAATTTCGAGAAATAGCATTTGTTCAAAAAAGTGCTTCTGGATGACTCACTCGGCAGAACATTTTTTCCTGTATTTATTCTTAAGTTCTGCAATCAGCAGTTATTTACTAGTAGGAAGACCAACCTAGCAAAATGCAAAGGGTCTTGGATTCGAATCCTCAGCGTAAATGACCGTCTTTGTTAGTTAAATGCATATTAAGGTTTTAATTCTCACTTGTCCCGTGACTCGAAGAGCATGTTCAGCCAATTGGTACCGGACGTCATGTTTATTTGGAAACTCTTTTAGGGGAGACAAAACCCTCAAATAAATAAATTATTGAAAGAAAAAGGCCGTGACACCTAATTAAACCATAAAATATTCCATTGCATTCATGTAACGGATGACAGATGGGGACAATCTGTCGCAAAACTTAAGATTCGTGATAAGGCACATTATGCAGGCTAAAGAACGCCACTCCTACCGAACTAGTATTGTGAATATTGTTGGTCAAAACCAAGTCAACCAGTAAATAAATAAATAATTTAAAGAAAAACGCCGTTACACTAAATTAAACCATAAAATATCCGGATTACAGATGGGATCCCACTGAGACAAAACATAAATTACACGAAATCTTGTCGAATCAGCGTTTATACTCTAAAATGTAATTTTTTGTGAAAAAGAGACTTTTATGAAGGCTTATTCATAATACGAGTTTCTGGCTCTGTTGGAAGAAGTTCCGATGGGTGTGCAATAGTGTATGATATTTTGCCCAGCACAAAAACCGCCGGTGCTGGGCAAAAATTCAAATCGCCATAGTGTGGCAAAAAAAGGGGCAATAAACCTAATCTCCAGGTGGGCCAACAATATTCACAATACTAGTTCGGTAGGAGTGGCGTTCTTTTGCCTGCATCATGCGCCTTATCACGAATCTTAACTTTTGCGACAGATTGTCCCCATCCGTCATCCGTTACATGAATGCAATGGAATATTTTATGGTTTAATTAGGTGTCACGGCTTTTTTCTTTCAATTATTGATTTATTTGAGGGTTTTGTCTCCCCTAAAAGAGTTTCAAAGAGAAACATGACGGTTGGTACCAACTGGTTGAACATGTTCTTCGAGTCACGGGACAAGTGAGAATAAAAACCTTATTATGCATTTAACTAACAAAAGACAGCCATTTACGCTGAGAATTCGAACCCAAGACCCTACGCATTTTGCTAGGTTGGTCTCACTACTAGTAAATAACTGCTGATTGCAGAGCTTAAGTATAAATACAGGAAAAAATGTTCTGCCGAGTGAGTCATCCAGAAGCACTTTTTTGAACAAAAGCGGCTATTACTCGAAATTCACACCAATTGGCTAAGACTATTATACCTTTTTGGATAGCAGATAATACCAGGAAGTTATTCCAATACTTTACAAACCATGTCACATATTTTTTTTTAAATAATTGCATTTTTGTGGCGTCATTTTATTTTATTCGAATTATTTTTGTGTGTTTTTTGGCTCTTTTTTCAAATTCCACGTTGAGCTAGTAGGTTTATTTTATTTTAAAAGATGAGCCATTTAATTGTGTATTAAATAAGACTCAATTTGCCACCAAGAATGGTCAAAATATTTTTTTAGAAGATGTTTATCACAAAAATTTGTAATTTGCTCAAAAAATCTTAAAAACAGTTTTATTCCAAAATGGTGCATTTTGGACCCCCATATGTAGGGAGTAAAAATACTCCATTTTGGCCCTAGAATCACCGCAGGGAATACGAGCAATTACAAATCACCATATTAGTATATGATAAGATTATATCACTCAAAAATAACATATTCAAGCCCTTTAAAGAGCACATTTGAGCGCACGTGAATATGAACCCAACTTTCTCATAACATATACTGTTAAGTCATCAACTCATCAGATCCTCGCTTTTCAAACGTTGTTTATAACAAGTCGATAGTCGGTGTCTGGCATAACATTATTCGGGACTGAACTGTTTGTTTTGGTGTGAAATTTTATGTTAATGTGTGCTCAGCTGATACTGTGTTGATACTGCCCCCAGGCGCGGAGTCCCGTCTGTAATAAGGAGTTCATGTGACCCCATATACGTATAGCAAGTGTTTTAGTGTCGGATGCACGATGCACGCTGCTGCTTTGCTTGTCTGTCGAACATTTTGAAGGTTGATTGGTTTGTTCTAGGATAGATTCATGGCTTGATGAAGAAGGGTTGGGTTTCAGATTAAGTTATTGTATCTTCTTAAAGGTGAGAGAGTGTGAGGATGTGAGAATGTGACGGTGTGAGGGCTTCGAATTGAGATATATCTCAATCGCGAGCATAGGGCTTAATAATTTTAACATTATAAGATTGGCGTTTAGTCTCATATTTCGAAGCATTAGAGGTAAAATAATATACTTAAATATATATGACGTAGCGAAAGCAACTTTCAACTATACTTCATACTTACAATGAGTAAAATTCGTTAAGTGAATAAATGAAGTTATGTTAAATAACTTTTACCAAGAGCCAAAGCGATAACATCAGGCAGGTTATATTTCCTTACAATTACAGTGACGTAAAGATGTAGTGGCGAGCCTCAGCTAACTACCGGGTCCACAGGTGGCGGATAGTGGAATACTCCTATAGTATATAGGATAGCTGCGAATAAGGTTACACCGAATAAGCAGTCCCGGACCGAGGCGGCCGGGTTATCAGGAGGCGGGTGGATTGTACTGTGGCAGGTACAGGCTCTAAGAAATACTCGCAAATCAGATGACGACCTTGTGACATGGCGAGTTAGCACCGCCATTAAATAAGTGCTTGGCCATTGTGGGGAGGGGGAGAGCCTAGCGCTGAGCTAACCCTGGCTACCGGGGCAACTAGGTCATCACTAGAGTTGGGGTGCTGGGCAGGGCAACCCAAAAGAGTCTTCGGCGGAAGAAACCATCACAGTTCAACGGCGACGCTCATAGTCCTGAGGAGGATTACTGTCTTGGCGTCAGGTGGCAACCGGCTGAAAAACCACAACCAATCAAAATCTCCTTATCCAAGAAAAAAAAAAATTAAAGTACGCAATAAAGGAAGACATACATACTAGGGCGTCCCCCTCAAGCGACGGTCGAGGCAACAATGTTAGGGCGTCCCCCTCAAGCGACGGTCGAATGAACACAGGCGCATCTCTACGTTTAGCCACATGGAATGTCGGCTCTATGACGGGCAGAAGTGCCGAGCTCAGCGACGTACTCGTCAAGAGAAAAATAGATGCATGCTGTGTACAGGAAACCAAGTGGAAAGGGCCAAATCAAGACATATCGGCAATGGGTTTAAGCTCATGTATAATGGAACTGTGGCAAATAAAAATGGCGTGGGGATCATCCTAGAGAGATTAACAAACAGGCTTGTAAAAGTTGAGAGAGTTAGTGATAGACTAATGTTGGTGAAAATAGCACTTGAAAACCAACCATGCTTTAATATAATATCAGCATATGCTCCGCAGACAGGAACTACCGACAGCGAAAAAGAAGCATTCTGGGATGATCTGTATAACCTAACTAATACTATACCTTCGTGCGAGTCCGTACATCTGGGCGGTGATTTGAATGGCCACGTTGGCGAAAAAGGGAGAAACTTTGAAAGATGGCATGGTGGATACGGGTACGGTGCACGGAATAATGATGGAAATACTATCATGCAGTACTCATCTGTCTATGACCTAGCCATCATTAACACCTTCTTTAAGAAAAAAGAATCACATCTAATCACATACCAAAGCGGTGGCCATTCCACGCAAATAGACTATATGCTAGCAAGACGAAGTAGCTTAGGAAGATACAAAGACTGTTAAATCATACCTGGAGAACCTCTCACTACCCAACACAGACTGATGGTGGCTGTTTATAGTTTGCCGAAGCCAATTAACTTGAAAAGAAAGATGATACCCAAAATAAAATGGAGAGACATCATTGAACCTTCTGGTGAACTTTTTATCAAAGATCTGAAAGACTACCTATCCAACGACGATACAGCAGCCTGTACAGCGAAGGAAATGTGGGAACGCTTTAAAAAAGTATGCATAACAACAGCAGAAAAATACCTGGGTAGAACCAGAAGTAGAAAAGGTCCAAACAAGGAAACTCAGTGGTGGAGTTCCGATATTAGGGAGGTCATATTGGCAAAAAAGGACAGTTTCAAGTTATGGCAATCCACACAAGACGAAAATGACCGTAAAACATACCAAGATAAAAAAGCAGGCTGAGCGACATGTGGTAATTGCAATGGCAAAATCAAACAGCAAGTTCTACGGAAAGTTAGAGTCAGCCACCACAGATGTTAACATTCACAAAATAGCAAAAATAAGACATAACAACACAAAAGACTTAACAACAGTAAAATACATAAATGATGAAGCAAACCGACTTCTAACTCAAGACGAGGACATTAAAAACAGGTAGACAGAATACTACAGAGAGCTACTTAATATATCACGTCCCAGAAACCAAACCTTCCCTCACCCTGAACCAGTTGCTGGCCCAATCCCTGCTGTCGAGCCACAAGAAGTTAAAAAGGCGTTAAAGCAAATGAAGAACAACAAGGCACCAGGTCCAGACGAAATACCAGCCGAGGTCTGGAAACACATGGGTGAACAGGGTATTCTGTGGCTGTGCAAATTATTAAATAAATTTATTGAGGGCGGTACCATTTCCAACTGCTGGCGCAATAGTTTTCTTATACCTTTCTATAAGGGCAAAGGCGATGTGAGGGAATGCAGCAACTACAGAGCCGTTAAATTGATGGCCCACACTATGAAAATCTGGGAACGAGTTATTAACAACCGGTTAAATGCCAAAATAATACTAACACCAAATCAGTGCGTTGTTGCACAAAAGGGTACATCTGATACGATACAGACAATTCGTATAATGTTGGAGAAAACCAAAGCGAATCAGAAAAATCTTCATATGATTTTTATTGATCTAGAGAAAGCTTTCGACCACATTCCTCGTGATCTGATCTGGGAAGCACTGCGACAGCAACTGGTACCCGAGTGCTATATAAAACTAATTCAGGATATGTACACATCCGTGACAACACAGGTACAAAGCCCAGCCGGAATAGGTAGCAAGTTTGAACTGGAGGTCGGGGTGCACCAAGGCTCAACTCTTAGCCCACTGCTGTTCAATACCACGATGGACTATATCACTAAGCACTGCCAAAAACCGCTACCTTGGAACATCTTGTACGCAGACGATGTGGTCTTAATGTCGGACGACGCAAATGAATTACAGCAAAATCTCAACTCGTGGGTGGAGGCACTCGAAAAAAACGGTTTGAAAGTTAGTAAAACCAAAACGGTGCATATGTCGTGCATATTTGACGGTTCCACTCACCCTGTTAGCAACAAATTTACCATCGGAACTTCGCCACTTCCCACAGTTACACAATTTAAATACCTAGGCTCAGTCATAAGTAATGAAGCTAAAATTGAAAGCGACGTAACACAAACAATACACAGAACATCATGTGGTTGGAGGAAATGGCGGCAGCTCACAGGGGTTATATGCGACCGAAAAATGCCAATAAAAATCAAAGGCCACGTGTACAAAACAGCAATACGTAATAAGTGTAATGATGTATGGGTCAGAAAGTTGGGCAACCACAAAAAAACACCTTAATACCTTACATACAGCCGAAATGCGTATGTTACGCTGGTCTGCGGGGGTTACTAAGTTAGACAAGGTTCGAAACGAGTACATAAGAGGCAGCTTCAAAATGGTCCCTATCGCTGACAAAGTGAAAGAAAATCGCCTGCGATGGTATGGTCACATCCAGAGGAAACACGATGACCACATGGTCAAGCTTGCCCTAAATATGCCAACGACGAAACGCGGTAGCGGAAGACCACCCGCTACTTGGTTAACGACGGTCGAAAATGACCTGAAAGAAGCTAAAATAGACCTAAGCACTCCTCAAGACCGTACACTATGGAGGAAAATATATTAGACCGTAGATAGACCGTACAATAAGGAGGGCCGACCCCAAGTAAATGGGATAAGGTCGCGACAGAAGAAGAATTGCAGTGACGTAAAGAAAATATCAATGATAGTTTTGCTACAAATGATTCAAGCAACACAACATATCCCAAATAAGCAATTACTCCTTCAGCGTATTCAGCAAACGCCGACCCGCAACATAATGAGTAACGTCTAAAGCAGTTACTGAACTACGCGAACGCGTAACGACAGATTAAGTTAATTGTATAGTTAGTTGACACAAACACAGGGATGGTTAACTAGAAACATTAGCATATAGCACTTCGACAAATTTCGAAAAATGACTGTCAAAGGAATCGGAACATATCTTGCGCCTACAACGCAAACGTGTTGAACAATAGTATATTAATAAGGTTTTGTTCATTTGTAGGATTGCTGTGCGGACTGATTTTGACTTTATGTTGTTATCTAAGTGAAACCAATATATCGTGATAATTCGTAAACTGTAGATTATATTTCACTGACTGTACCATGCCTTAATTATTGTGTTAGTAAATGATTAAAAAAATTGTGGCTATTTGCCGTATTCTTAACATTATTTAACTGAGAATGCATGTTCAATCCAAGGTGTAACTTTAGGTATTTTTTATTTCCAACAGTCGTTGGTTCGATCCGCGATTTCAATCGTCATAGGTAAGTTTTTCAGCCTTTATTGTTAAGCAGTAAAATGATAATTATCGCTTACCCCGTGACTCGGTAAGCAGTTTTTGCCATCAGTTTCAGCTGTCATAAAGATATTTGACAGTCGTTATAGGAAATGAGTAAACCTTACAATATACCGACACTGGTATAAGCCAAAGAAATATAACCTTAAGTCATAGAAGTAACACTAAATAACAACAGCGGTTGCTATGATTGATATCTTCTTTCTAATGGCACATGCAGTATGATAGAAAGAGCTGTCGATAGGTTTAGCAGCACGCTCTTATAGCAGCCTCGTGGTAGCCAAACAGTAGACAAAACATAGAGTTAGGAAACCGAGTGTTGTTCGTAACAGTGATGATTTATCGATAAATATTTTTGGTAAAATGTCTAACTTTACTATGTGTCGATATATTTAAGACGTAGAAGTAAACAACTAAAATATTGAAATTGTAGTTTTTGCTGTCGACGCCGGACAGTGCTTTGCAAAGTGCTTGCCAGACAGACAGTACTAAAAAAAATCACGTGTTTGTTTTTTTGTTCGTTTTAGCCATAAAATCTATTGAAAAAAAGTATTCATAAACTAATGAGCGATGCGTTGCGATGAGATGCTAAGAAACTGTTACTTAGATTATGTATTGTACGAATTATGCCAGATTGGCTAATGCGGCAGGCTTTGGCAATTTGTGTGCGTCGCATCATATCACGTTGCTTGCTATCGCTTACGTTGGACACTGCTCGATTTTTTTAGAGTTAGTAGGTAATCCGATTTGTGATCCGCCAGCACAAATGATTCGCCTTTATGTAAATATTAGTACAGCAGTGAACTACTTTGACAACCCAGTTGGCGTGAGTGTAACCGACTGCCACGCTGAAGCTTGCGGGTACGATTCAGTTTTACATTCATGTCCGATAGTTTGTTTCCGTATTTATCCCTCATTCAAAAAACATCGATATCTCCATTCACTGTCAAATCCCATCACTCCTTAATGATGGGATTTACAGCACGGCTATTTAGAGAATGCAGTCAAAGATATGAGTCTGTAAGGAGTCTATGCCTCTTTAAATGAAACGCGTAATTTGACGTTATGATTAACCAACTAAGACCAACTGACATTACATGTTGCACGTTCGGTATAAGGAAATATGGCGAGCATGTTCTCTCTAGTCTCAACGTCCAACCTCTCTGGTATAAGCCGTGGAGTTTTGATATCCCTTTGAGTTGCGCAGGTTAGACAGCAGTTGCTCCGCGAAAAAAGCTAATATTCTGTGAAATCGGGTTAGACTAAAACGCAGACCATATGTCTACTCAAGGTGATAATTTTGGAAACAATTGGGATAACGCTAGACGATGATGGTTGATAACACTTGCTGCTCGCCGCTAATTAAATAAAATGTACAACATGCAAAATAAACGATACGTATTTGTACAATTATGCCAAATTATGGGGGCTGGTAATAAATTGAGTTGAAATATCGACATTATCCTAATTTTCGAAAATCCTGTGCCTTACGACTGTACATCATTGCTTATACATATAAACGCGGTTTCATAATCTTAACAAATGTTATACATAATACATAAGTTATTATAATTGACATTTATTTTGACGTGAAATATTTTATTTAAAATTGACCCTGAAGTTAAATTTTATTTCTAATCTATTAGTTAACTTACTTATTACTGCAGCCTGCTCTCGATTGGTGATTTAATATAATTATGTAACTGAGCATACTGGGCTCGTGCCTCCCTTCAATTTGAGAAGGCCTAATTTAGTTTGGAAGATTTTAGACAAACACTTGACAAAATATCCCGGTAAGCGGCAATCGGCTCGCCACCTATTACGTGGGATCAAAACACTGGCGAAAAGTGGGCGTTTAATATGCCTCTGCCTACCCCTGCGGGGAAACAGGCGTGAGTCTATGTATGTATGTATGTTATTTTGACGTCGTGTATGAGTAACGTTTTTTAACCCCAAACACGTGTATACTGCTATTTGTGTTGACGTGTTGACTGTTATGAAACTCACAGGTGTGTGAGAATAAATTTATGACTCGATGGATGTCTGTTACTCTTCTACGCATAAACTTTTGAACGGATTTTTATGATACGTTGCAGTAATATACTTCAGAATATTGTTACGCACGGGGTAACGGAATTGGAAGGAAACACCGAGTAGCACTGTTGACACTTTATTTAACTTCACAGACACGACGCGTCGTTCAATCTCGACGCGGACAGCACCAACACCAACGTCCTTTGCACTGCACTTCACTGCACTATACTTTCACTTCACTTTATTTCACTACAACTTCTTTCTTCTTTCTTCCTTTTACTTCTTCCTTTTCTTCTCCACTTTACCACTTCTCAACTTAAACTGCCGCTCAACGCGTCTACACTACCTTATATACCTCTAGGAATGTTCTAGATCCACTACTTTCGATTGTCATTTCATTATTTAAAACTTAATTAATCTACGGAATATAAGTAGGATTAACATAATTATTTTCATTATTCAATTGTTTTTCCATCTCCTGTCTCTTTTTAACCTTTCCATTCCATCCTGAAGTTTCTAGAATTTTCTAATTTTTACTCGAAATATTTAAATAATCTTTTTAAATTGCCTTATTAATATTTGCCAAATATTCATAAACATTTTCCAAATTTCATAAAACCATAATCCACAAACTGTTATGACTGGGATTTGAACCCACGCCCTCAGAACGTGAACGGAATGTGTTATCCGCACGGCCATTGCCTTGTTATCAGTGACTGGTGAATTTGGCGAACACTTGACAGAGTGTATACGTCATAGAACTAAAAAACTGTAATTTCCAAATAATAAGATAGTCTTCAAACCTCTTCGCTAATTATTGTGTTTGACGACCGGCTAGTTTGTCGTGTAGACGTCAGTAGTCCTTGACAACTGTAGTGATAACATTTGACATGACACCGGCCGTCACACTACCCCCTCTCTAAGACATGCTCGTCCCGAGTATTGTTGGATCCATGCATAAAGTAGGTAAGGAAGTAATAGAGACCGCATTAAAATAGCAACCTTACCCAATATATTCACTTCACTCTGACTTATGATTTTTTTCTCATATAAGAAAAAGATAAATATACAAATATCATTTCGAATCGTCGAAATTGTTGTAAATTTAAACTAGACTAGTGAAGTGCTTACTCAAAATGAATTTCGATAAAATATCGATATTGTTTGCAATAAATCCTTAGATTTGGTTTACTCAGAATGAATATCAATTGAATGTTGATAAATCCTCAGATAAAGTAAAATATGTGAATAAATCCAGCTTATATTTAAACACTAGTTAATAAGTAACGATAAAAAATACATACATACATACATAGACTCACGCCTGTTTCCCCGAAGGGGTAGGCAGAGGCATATTAAACGCCCACTTTTCACCACTGTTTTGATCCCACGTAATAGGTGGCGAGCCTATTGCCGCTTATCGGAATAGTTTGTTTGCCAGAGCCTCGTCCGTTGATCGGCAGGTGCACCACTTGCAGGTGAGGTTGGCTTGGGACTATGGGACTATAATTGTTTTCAAGTATACTTATTTTTCAAAGAAATATTGCAGTATAGTTTCTACATCACAATAGTGCAAAGGCTACCTTTTTTTTGCCATAACTGTCACCCACATCGGCGAATACGTAGGCCGAAGCTAGTCTGTAAAATAAAAGTATCGATAAAGTTATAACGTCACTATGTTTATGCGTCACAATCTTTATGCGAATAAATCAAATTGTCTATGAACGAAGTATCAAAGTTTCAAATGAAGTTCTATTAAATTTTGACGGGTAATGGGGCCCACTACGGTGACCTATGTCAGACCTTTGAGTGATGGGATCCCTCTGTCTATTACATAATATATATAGTCTAAGGATCCATGATATACCGCTCTCCTTTCGACATGGATCAAATCATTAAGCTTCGTAGGTATAGGAACTGAAGCCTTTGTTTGCTTTCTTTGAGGCACAAAACTTTCCCCATGCTACTACCTTTCATTGGAATTTCCACATCTCCACACTTAAGTATACCACCTTTAATGTCTAATCTGCACTGATGATCTCTAAAGAAATCCAGCCCAACAATACAATCGTCTACGATGTCTGCAATCATCGTTCGTTTCCAGTATAGGTTGTCACCGATTTTTATAGCCACCATCTGTTCGCCTTTAACTGGGATGTACTGACCGGTAGCCGTTGTCAGTCGAGGTGAAGTTGACGGTGTTAGAATCTTTCCGTTCTTTCTTGTCAAACGAGTTCCTATAACCGTTCGTGTTGCACCGGTGTCCAGGGTCAGCGAACATATAACGCCATTGACTGCTCCGTCGATAGTTAAACCGTTTCCATCCGTGCGTTGTCGAATACGAACTTTCGGAGCTTTCCGTTTTCTGATCAGCGCTTGCATCGAAGTCCTGTAATTGCTTCTTGATCATCTTTCAAGACTTGAACACTAGCGTCAATCTGACTCCTTTCTGCTACATGTATCGGACAGCTAGGCCTTAAATGTCCGGGCTCTCTACAGTTATAACACTTTAGGACAAAAGATCTGCGAACAGTTCTCTCTACTTCCGCTGCAATAGCCCTGTCTCGATTACTCGTAATTTCTTGTCGAAAAGCCTTCACTTCTAGAGCATGTGCTTATGCGTCTTTAACATTGTTGTGGTGTTTCAGGCGCACGGCAGCTCTGACTTCATCGTCATAAATTCCGTCGATGAACGCCTGGAGTCGCATGCTTTGAACTTGTTCCGCGGGTGTTGACTGATAAGCCTTTCTCACCATTTTTGTCGCTTTCATCGACCACTGCTGCAAGGACTCATTCGGGTGTTGACGGCGAGCGCGTAACTTGGCTCGGCACACATATTGTAAGTGCGCATCTCCGAACCTAGATTCCAAGGCCTCAAAAAGTTCTTCGTAACTGGCGTCCTTTCCTACGGCATCAAGCGCCGATAGTGCTTCACCGCGCAACGCGAGGATAAGTGCAAACTTGGCCTCGTCGTTATCCCAACCTGAGGTGAGGTTGGCTTGGGACCCTAAGTTCTAGGTGGGAACCCTATGCAAAAAATATATTTTTAAATTACCTTTTTAAGGTGAATAAAGCAATTGATATTCATAATATCACTAATAATCACTACCAATATGCAATGATAGGGTCAATGACGAGATCATTACCACGTAATGGTTTTCGAATACAAAACCACGTTACGTATTTCAGACTTTTGGAAGTTATATGCTTATTATTTAGGAAATTATCACGATCGTCAAGTGTTTGTCTAATATCTTCCAAACTAAATTAGGCCTTCTCAAATTGAAGGGAGGCACGAGCCCAGTATGCTCAGTTACAAAATTATATTAAATCACCAATCGAGAGCAGGCTGCAGTAATAAGTGAGCTAACTAATAGATTAGAAATAAAATTTAACTTCAGGGTCAATTTTAAATAAAATATTTCACACATAATGAATCACATTTATTTAAGGTAAAATAGAAAAAGTCACTGACAGTATCACTGGCTTAGTTAGAAAAAAACCCAAATCTTTACAAAATCATATTGTATATACAGGTCAAATTAATTACGCCCTTATAGATACGCCTAGGTCTAAAATAAGTGAGAAATAAAATACAAAATCATATTATATATACTTATACACTATACTATATTATCTTTACACTATTACTTTACACTATACTATATTATCTTTACAAAATCATATTATATATACAGGTCAAATTAATTACGCCCTTATAGATACGCCTAAGTCTAAAATAAGTGAGAAATAAAATAATTTAAAAGAATTAAAATAAATAATTAAACCAGGAGCCCGCATGGTGAGTAAGAAAGAAAATAAAACTGTGTGCGTACTTCTTACTAGCACCGAACTCAAAAAGTGTTGTTGTTAAAAATATTAGTTTTTCTGCTGCCTAGTGCGAGCATCTTTAGATGTTGGTAAAGGCTCTTGGCGATTAGTCCATTTACTGACACAACTATCGGCACAATGATCGCCGAGTTCACATTCCACATATCGACAATCTAATGAGCTGGGCCCAAATATTTGAACTCCTTCTCTTTTTCTGCTTTTACGAGATTGCTGTCATGCGATATGGTAATAACGTCTATCAATGCGAGTCGTTCTGCTCGGTCGATCACTACAATATCACGCTTATTGGCTACAATAAACCTGTCTGTAATGATAGACCTATACCAGGACAACAACGTACGACCATTTTTTCGAGAACTGGGTCGGGCACAATCTGTATCTGTAGTACGGTAAACCAATGAGATTATATTTAATGACTAGTTGCTGATGGATTATCTTGGCCACTTGATTGTGTCTCTGCAAATACTGGCCATTGGCAAAACTCGAACAACCGGATACTATATGTTTGAGAGATTCCCCGGGCTGGTGACATGCCCGCCATATGTCAATCGCACCGTCCCTCAGTATATACTATCTTTCGGTAGTTGTTTGACTGCAGGTTTATGTAATTATTTTTTTAAAATTAAAAGACAGAGGAGGACTAGTCTCACCATCAAAATGTGTATTATATATTTTTAAAGTTAGAGTAAAGGTTGTACGTGAAGGGAGCGATAGCCTGTGTGCGATAGCTGAAAGTTTGTGATGATCGATGAAATGACTTTTCTTGAGATATATAATTGTATTCAAGTATACTTATTTTTCAAAGAAATATTGCAGTATAGTTTCTACATCACAATAGTGCAAAGGCTACCTTTTTTTTGCAATAACTGTCATCCACATCGGCGAATACGTAGGCCGAAGCAAGTCTGTAAAATAAAAGTATCGATAAAGTTATAACGTCACTATGTTTATGCGTCACAATCTTTATGCGAATAAATCAAATTGTCTATGAACGAAGTATCAAAGTTTCAAATGAAGTTCTATTAAATTTTGACGGGTAATGGGGCCCACTACGGTGACCTATGTCAGACCTTTGAGTGATGGGATCCCTCTGTCTATTACATAATATATATAGTCTAAGGATCCATGATATACCGCTCTCCTTTCGACATGGATCAAATCATTAAGCTTCGTAGGTATAGGAACTGAAGCCTTTGTTTGCTTTCTTTGAGGCACAAAACTTTCCCCATGCTACTACCTTTCATTGGAATTTCCACATCTCCACACTTAAGTATACCACCTTTAATGTCTAATCTGCACTGATGATCTCTAAAGAAATCCAGCCCAACAATACAATCGTCTACGATGTCTGCAATCATCGTTCGTTTCCAGTATAGGTTGTCACCGATTTTTATAGCCACCATCTGTTCGCCTTTAACTGGGATGTACTGACCGGTAGCCGTTGTCAGTCGAGGTGAAGTTGACGGTGTTAGAATCTTTCCGTTCTTTCTTGTCAAACGAGTTCCTGTAACCGTTCGTGTTGCACCGGTGTCCAGGGTCAGCGAACATATAACGCCATTGACTGCTCCGTCGATAGTTAAACCGTTTCCATCCGTGCGTTGTCGAATACGAACTTTCGGAGCTTTCCGTTTTCTGATCAGCGCTTGCATCGAAGTCCTGTAATTGCTTCTTGATCATCTTTCAAGACTTGAACACTAGCGTCAATCTGACTCCTTTCTGCTACATGTTTCGGACAGCTAGGCCTTAAATGTCCGGGCTCTCTTCAGTTATAACACTTTAGGACAAAAGATCTGCGAACAGTTCTCTCTACTTCCGCTGCAATAGCCCTGTCTCGATTACTCGTAATTTCTTGTCGAAAAGCCTTCACTTCTAGAGCATGTGCTTATGCGTCTTTAACATTGTTGTGGTGTTTCAGGCGCACGGCAGCTCTGACTTCATCGTCATAAATTCCGTCGATGAACGCCTGGAGTCGCATGCTTTGAACTTGTTCCGCGGGTGTCGACTGATAAGCCTTTCTCACCATTTTTGTCGCTTCCATCGACCACTGCTGCAAGGACTCATTCGGGTGTTGACGGCGAGCGCGTAACTTGGCTCGGCACACATATTGTAAATGCGCATCTCCGAACCTGGATTCCAAGGCCTCAAAAAGTTCTTCGTAACTGGCGTCCTTTCCTACGGCATCAAGCGCCGATAGTGCTTCACCGCGCAACGCGAGGATAAGTGCAAACTTGGCCTCGTCGTTATCCCAACCATTGCTAATAGAGGCGGCCTCGAACTGCATTCTGTAGGCCTCCCAGGAAGTGGTTCCATCGAATAATGGCACTTTAAAATAACCACCAGAACTAGATGTAGTAATGGAAACCGAAGGGCTGTTGGATTTCATCTTCCTTAACTCATCCTCCACCGTAGCTATACGGGACTCAACGATTGCTATGCGCTACTGCATCTCCTCCGCTATTGTAGCCACACGGGACTCAACTGTTGCTATTTGTGACTGTGTTCCTTCCTGGAAACTCAATAAAGCTTCAAACTTTATCTCTATCGCAGTAATCTTTCCCGCGTTTTCTATTGCCCTAGCTCGAATATCCTCGTAACCTTGTAAGAGTTCGCCAAGTTGCTGCGAGGTTTGCAGGTAAATTGCAGCGAGGTCTTCGAGAGATAATGTTTTGGCCGCGCTTTCAGCTGAAGACACTCTTTCTCCGTGACAGCCTTCCTGCAAGAGTGCGCTTTCCGTTCTTACTTCAATTTCCGGGCTTGAACACCCTTGCTCCTGAACAATTCTCGCACGTTGACCCTTCCTCGGCATTGCTGAAGTCTTCAATCCTACTTCTGACACCAATTGTTACGGACGGGGTAACGGAATTGGAAGGAAACACCGAGTAGCACTGTTGACACTTTATTTAACTTCACACTCACGACGCGTCGTTCAATCTCGACGCGGACAGCACCAACACCAACGTCTTTTGTACTGCACTTCACTGCATTATACTTTCACTTCACTTTATTTCACTACTACTTCTTTCTTCCTTTTACTTCTTCCTTTTCTTCTCCACTTTACCACTTCTCAACTTAAACTGGCGCTCAGCGCGTCTACACCGCCTTATATACCCCTAGGAATGTTCTACATCCATTAATTTCGATTGTCATTTCATTATTCAATTGTTTTTCCATCTCCTGTCTCTTTTTAACCTTTCCATTCCTTCCTGAAGTTTATAGAATTTTCTAATTTTTACTCGAAATATTTAAATAATCTATCTTTATGTGCGTGTGTATGTCATTGAACTCCTCCTAAACGAATGGACCAATCTTGATGAAAATTTTTGTGTGTGTTCAAGAAGACTTGAAAATTGTTTAAATTCACAATTTAGTCCACTAGAAAATTATTTTTTGTTTAATTTTTAATTTGTAAATAGTTGTAGATTTTGGCATGTTTCACATTGGAACCGACGGACTGCGCTGCTATCGCAGTGTCAAATCTTATATTAATAATTTTGTCAAGGAGTACATCAAAACCTTACCTGAATAATAAAACATTAAAGAATAAAGATTTCGAGTCGACAACATATATCCGCAAAATACGGATTGTCGAGTATTTTGTTAAATTCTAATGGTTCTGACAGACAAATCACAGTCGCCATATTGGCCTCTCTAGCGAAACGTCACAGATACCGGATAACATATTGAGTACTACTAAGCCTTAGTACTAAGTAGTTTGTATGTATATCTACTTTTTGCAGTTATATTTCTAAAACAGTTAAAACGACAAATTATGGAAGTATGCGCCCAATAAAGGAGATTTGTGTTACCCCGAATATAGATGATGGTACCATAACTAAAGAACCCCGAATTCACGCGAGCGAAGCCGCGGGCAAAAGCTAGTCTTTATATATATATTTCTTGTGTGCGTGTGTATGTCACTGAACTCCTCCTAAACGACAGAACCGATTGTGATAAAATTTTTTGTGCGTGTTCAAGGGGACTTGAGAATGGTTTAGATTCACATTTTAGTCCTTTGGAAAATGTTTTTTAGTTAATTTTTAATTTGTTAGTACTTGTTGACATTGGAATGTTTCACATTGGAACCGACCGACTGCGCTACCATCGCAGTGTCACGGGGTACGGTAGTCTCTATCGAAACCTTACCTGAATAATAAAACATAAAAAATAAAGATTTCGAGTCGACAACATATAGCCGCAAAATTCGGATTGTCGAGTATTTTGTTAAATTCTAATGGTTCTGACAAACAAATCGCAGTCACCATATTGGACTGCACCATATTTGAGTACTAAGTAGTTTGTATGTGTAAATACTTTTTGCAGTTATATTTCTTAAACAGTTAAAACGACAATTATAGAAGTATCCGCCCTATAAGGGAGATTTGTGTTACCCCGAACATAGATGATATAATATAACTAGAGAACCCCGAATTTACGCGAGCGAAGCCGCGGGCAAAAGCTAGTCTATATATATAAATGAATTGCTGTTCGTTAGTCTCGCTAAAACTCGAGAACGGCTGAACGGATTTATCTTATCTTGAAATGTTCGTGGAGGTCTAGGGAAGGTTTAAAAGTTGAGGAAAATTCGAATAATTGTCGGGAAAACCCTCAAAACAGCCCTTTTCTATTTCCTATACAAATGTTTTCTAAATAAAATGGAGAGTCGATTTGTAATTTATTACCTCTGCATAAAGTTCAAATTCGCGTGCGCGTTTATTTACTTCTTTGTTTGATGGCAGTTTTGACAGGTTTCCGGACCTGAAGTCTCAGTGCTGCTGCCCAGCGGGCTTCATGTCAAAAGAAACCCATTGATAATCCCTACTTAATATTATAAATTCGAAATTGTGTATGTATGTATGTTCCGTTTTCACGCTAAAACGGCTGAACTAATTTTGTTGAATTTTAATATAGAGATACATATATTGGACCATGGAGCCGGACATAGGCTACCATAATAAATAATTGTAAAAATTAAACTGGGAGGGATTGTAGGGAAGGTAAAAGTTTATACGGCACAAAGTTACCTCATGGAAGTAAGAACGCATGCGCTGATAATTGAGTGCTGCGCATGTGCTATCGCATATCTGTCAGTACTGTCACGTCATACATAATGTCATATTGTGCACGTTGATTAAATTGTTCGCATATCTATACTAACTTAATAAAGCGGAAGAGTTTTTTTGTTTGTTTGAACGTGCTAATCTCAGGAACTACCGGTCGGATCTGAAAAATTCTTTTTGTATACGATAGCGCAGTTATTCTGGAAGGCTATATAAAATAACGCTTCAACCCTTTGGGACCGGGAAAAGGCTAAAAGATAATGTCGGCTAATCTCAGGAACTAGCAGTCGGATTTTAAAAATTGTTATGGCCTATGATAGCCCAATTATTCCAAAAGGCTATAGGCTATATAAAATTACGCCACAACTTTTAGGGGCCAGACAAAAATAATAAAATGGTCAAACGAGAAGGGGGAGGGTTGGGTCAAAGGCAAAAAAAGGCTACACGAATAGAATACAATCTATATGGGTATCATTTTCGAGATTTTCGGGACGCTGATTAATAATATGAAATTTATTTAGTGATCCAAGATGACGGACAGGAAATTAAAGATGGCGGATGAGAAAATTTTAAAAATCAATATGAGTATCGCCTTCGATATTTTAAGGGGTGGGGAATCAAAAACAACATCATGTCAATATGTTATGACAATTAATTTAACTTAATTATCGTTGGATGATTGTGTAGCTGTTCCTATATTGAATCTGTCCTGAATGCAAAATTATCTTGTAATTATGTGAACACCTCAATTTAAATACCTTATAATCTGTCGTCATCGTATCGTGGGAACGCGGTCTAAAAGGGTAATAAGAATTAAATTTAAGGTAGAGGGATCGACGCGGCGAACGAATCCGCGGGGCGCAGCTAGCACTACTTTTAAAAGTATTTACTGCGTAATAGTACAATAACGGTCCAAAACAATAGCTTTATAATTCATCTCGTGATTGACTCGTCTGATAGCCGGACTCATTACAGCTTATATTTTATTAAACCCTTATACTTTTGCTTTCAGCAACTTCGGGGCCTTCCGCACGCAGTTAATATCATTAATCTTCGTTGGAAATTCATAACTAAAGTCCAGGCTCTCGGGGCCTCATGTGTTAAAGGAACAAATAAATATATAATGAATTTGTCCGGTCCGATTCGCCGGTTGTCCGTGCGGCATATCGCCAGGGACTCGAAAACTTTGCGACGATTTTGTTACGGCTAATATTTTGTGTTGACATTGAACGTGTGGAGGAAGAAAGGTGTGGTGTTCCTCCAACTAGAGGGAGGATCCTCTAACCAGGCTGAGTTGTCAGCGCGGTTCAGGATTTTCGAATTTGGCGGGTCGTCTTCGATAGGCGCGGTCGTGTCGTAGTAGTTCCGTCGTCATTGGTTAGATGGCGCTGTGATATGTGCTATGTAGCTGATCGCTACAAACGTGTTATTATTTTTGGGTTAGGTAGGCATTCCTTTGCCACGTTTATACTGTTCAATCGATTTATTTTGTAATATTTAATCTAAGAAATTTGCGTTACTGGCACCTCAAGGAATTAAGATATCTTATCATTTATAGTGGTTTTTGAATCGTGTTCCAAATACGCAGGTTTAAAAAAGCAATCTTATTTTGCAGGACGCAAACAGATATCAAAATGTAATTCATTTAGGTATATTGAATGTGGATAACGTTTTAACTATTGATATCCCACTTGTTTACGTAACATATGTACCTAATTATAAAATATCATCCTTTCTGTTGCATCCGCTTACTTGTCTAAGCGGATTGGACTGGATATTAGCTTTTTCACACAGCGTCTGCCTCCAGTACCGATAGCTTAACGTGTTCTCCGAGGCAGGGACAAGCGATAATTAACAATTCAATACGCACATAGCTTTGAAAAGTCATTGGTGCGTGCCTTGGATTGGAACCGGATACCCTCTGCATGGCAGTCTGTTGATGTCTCCACTAGGCTATCGCTGCCTCCTTAATATACAAGATAAAATACGAAAAATAATCATGAAGTTCTTGTACGGCTAAGCTAGTAGATGAAAATTGTGAAGTAGCTTTACCACAACCTATTAATAATGACGTACAAGTATACCAGTAAGTACCTTTAAAAGTCTAATTGCATTAATCCGCTGAACATAAAACGTCAACAGTTCTTTCTTCTTCCTTGTCGGTATCACTCTTGACAGAGTGGTCGTGGTCATCATTTCAGGTGTTGGTGGCTAGCTTCACAACACGCCGCCACTCCTCCCTGATTTACTGCCACTTTAATCTGGTCAGTCCACCTCATAGGCGATCTTCCTCGTGGCCTGGTAACCTCAACCCTTTTCTGGACCACGAGTCGCTCAATAGCCATTTCCCCTCGGCGGCATACGTAACCAAAAAAGGTGAGAATACGAGACTGTACCAAAGATGATAAACGCTGCTTGATGCCGAGTTCTCGAAGTATAGCGTCAACAATACACAGACTAAATTGCTAATGACCTTGAAAAAGGGTTGTAAATAGCCGCCGTAATAGCTAAAACTTCGGACATTACAAAAACAGTTGACACCGCAGTGTTGCCAGACTCATGCCAAGAATCTCTCAATCGGAAGTGCTTAACGCATTTACTGCCTTTAAGGCCAAATAAATTACCTGGGATTGTTGTCCTTTAACTCTAACCTTCAGGGGTACTCACTCTTTTGTCCGACCGCGAGTTTTCACCCAGTTTTTGGTGGAAATGTAAATTTTTCCCTTTCATGTTTCGCTCGAATGAAGCTACTTCATCCGTAATGGTTTGAAAATTAATTTAGTGGGTCGCGTGCTAGATATTTTATCCGCTATACAGGCCCAGGTTGTAAGTTTATTTTTAGATTATACGTGCCGTGTATTAAGTTTGTATTATTTTGTGTTGAAGAAGAACAACTGCAAATATAAGGAATGCCAAGCGATTGTTTAAAGTGGCGCTTCTTCGTAGCATCGTAGCTCCGTAGCTAATTGCTACACTTATTCGTAGAGTAATGTAGTTAATTTTAGATCTCTTGTTTAACTTTCCTAAACATAGTCCAACTATAAATTAACATATAAGTAACTCTGCCTGTCCAAAATTGTATGACTCTTTAGAGGTTTGTTTTAAAAACTTATTTATTTTAGACGCCTATTATAGTATTAGTATTCGGCTAGTATAGTTTATTTGATACAAATTAAAGGACAAAAATACATGTCATTCAGGTTTGAACAACTTATAGGACATACAAAATAAAATTAGCGGGTCTGAATCGCGTACAATTAACTTATTTAAGGTATAATTACCTATTTGTTTCCGGCGTTTTGCTCGTCTTGCACCGAGCGTGGACGCGGAGAGACTGATGAGAGCTCAGCGCCGTCTTGTGGAAGTGCGGGTTTCGGCACCTACCCTCACTAGGTCTTTATTTAAGTTCTCAATATTGGTACTCCGACACACTACACTAATGACGTCTACACACTGTTGAGATTTATCACTGCGGCGGTGTTTACATTTGCTGATGACTGGATTCCACGTAGCCGTACTCTCCTGGAGCAATAGTGACGATCGGTGTATAAGACTTGTGGTTAGCAGTTCCATCCAGTGGTTTGGTCCAGATTCCAACAAATTAAAGCTATCGCCGACTTATTAATATGTATGTTTTTTACAGTTGCGATATGTTCTTTTACTCTTTCAGCGATTGTACGCTTAGTATGCCCAATATATGAACTACCACAGCTGCAATCGACTTTGTAGACGCCAGGTGTTTGGAGAGGAAATTAACTAGCAAGACGTGGAACAATTGGCAGACAAATTGAACTCTATACATCCAAACATCCGATTTACATACGAAACGGAGGTAGACGGATCGTTACCTTTTCTCGGCGTTAAAGTGACAGTGAGAGATAATGGTACCCTTGGACACAGTGTATATAGGAAACCGACACACACCAACAGGTATCTTAATGCGAACACGCCCCACCATCCGCGGCATTTGGAGTGAACAGAGCGTATGATTTGTGTGACTCTGAACAGTTAAATAGTGAGCAGTCACATGTCCAAGAGGTACTTAGGCGCAATAGATACAAGAAGAAGATACTCCGTCTGAAGAGGAAAGATCGTAGACCTGAAGTAAGCAGAGTGCCGGCGTACATGCCATATCTAAAAGGAGTGACGGACAAGGTTGGAACAGTACTAAAAAAATACTCCATCAAGACTGTATACAGTCCGCTCTCTAAGATAGCACACAATCTGCGTACCCCAAAGGATGTCATTCCTCTCCAAACACCTGGCATCTACAAAGTCGATTGCAGCTGTGGTAGTTCATATATCGGGCAGACTAAGCGTACAAACGTTATGTAAACGTAAAATAAAGACCAAGTAAGGGTACGCGCATTTATTTTGTATGATGTATACAAATCGCGAAAATTTAAAATCGATAATAACTTATAGATTACTATATAATATATATTCGCTTCCTATACTATTATTAGATATCGCCTTTTCGTCTCAAAATTTACTAATGCCTTAAGATTATCGTAGCTTTGGAAAAAAATAACACTATTAAGACAAATTAACAAAGTTATAGAAATTACTTAAAAAAATATATTAAATGTGGACTTGGACGACCGAGCCTGGCTACAAGCATCTTTACCCATACGTTTGGGTGTCAGTTTACCAGCGTTCCTGTCTTCGGTTCACATCATAGAAGAGTTAGTTAACTAGGAAAATATAATCACCTACACTAGTTAATCAGAAGTGCTGTGCAAAACCGAAGCTATAAACTCCTGGAAAATGGCTTGTCCAAAAACTGATTTGCCCACCAACCTATTCTCCCAAAGACGCGTCGTTTTGTAACATTGTGAGAAAGATATTTTGAATACATCTTTTAATGTTAGTGAGTGAGCTCGCTTACTAGCTGTGGGGGTATGGGAATCCGGTCTATGACTTCAGGCACTACCATCGACCAACACAGGAGCCATGTTGGACGATGAAACGTTCCGCATCGCCACTTGTCTTCGTTTAGGTGCTCCGTGTGTTTCTCCGCATTGATGTCATTGTGGATAAGACGTCGATATCCTCGGACACCATGGGCTATCCTGCAGCAGAAGCGCTGGTAGAATTCCACGTCTTGCTCACCTAAATTACATAATCCGTTGTGCTCTTGTCGCGTCTGGCGTACCAGGTGTACTTGAACCAAATGTTTTGGTATGCGACGACGGGAAGAGACCTGACGGTATGTCATTATTGCCATGGAAAATGGGTAGGACTTTGGTGTGGGACGCAACCTGCGTAGACATCCTCGCGACATCCCATGTGCTGCTGCATCTGCGGAAATCCTCAAACGGCGCAAATACAGTAATCTAGTAGCTAATTACGTATTTGAGCCGTTTGGGGTGGAAACGCTAGGCTCATGGGATCCGAGCGCTCGTTCTTTATTCCGAGATATATCTAAACAGTTAATCGACGTCACACTTGACCAGAGGGCTGGTTTATTCTTTGCTCAAAGAATCAGCATTGCCATCCAGCGTGGCAATGCTGCCAGCCTTCTGGGCACGTTACCCGATGATATTGATGCGGTGGCATTCTACAACACCTAAACACACCTGTACATTTTTTCAATCTTTATTTTTAGATTTATGTACATATATATTCTTAGATATTGTGATTATGTAAGATAGTAATGTATACACCACTATTTTTTTATTAGTACAAAAACTTTAAGGACATATTAGCGAAGACATAATTATCATATATGTGACGTAAGAATTTCATAATATCTATAAATAGCAAAGTTATAATCATTTGTTTTTTGTAGAACATCTCACCAAAATCATAGACATATTTTACAATCCATTCACTACTTCATTGATAGTACTTACTTTCCGTCCTACTCTTACGCATTCTTTCCGTCGCACTTATAATGTAGGTAGCCTTAGACAATAAAATTAAGCATAATAATAAATGTAGGTAGTTTCTTTTTACTTTTTAATTCTACCCTTTCCTTCATATTTTTAAAATTTACCGTTTTACAAGTAATTAAATACGGAGGTATGTATTTAGAAAGCAAACACATATCAAAATAAAAAAGGTATTCTGTAATAAAAGAAAAGAGTAATTTTGGTGTATTTATGAAGTTAGAATCATCTGCTATTTACAAATATTATTTTATCATCATCATGTCAGCCTAGAGACGTCCACTACTGGACATAGGCCTCCCTCAAGGTTCTCCACAAAGACCGATTTTGAGCCGCCCGCCTCAAATTATTATTTACTTAAGTTGGTATTATTTACTAAACTTACAAGTATTTCCATTGTCCTTCGAAATGTCCACAACCATTGTCAATACACAGATTACAGTCTTTTCACTTCGTCAAAAGCATCCAATATGCTTTTAATTGTTCAACACTAACCGGCTCACTTTTGTACACTCACAAAATGATGTCCATGGGTACACAGCTGCACTCGCGATTTTTCCACTCAAAAAGTACGCACGTAGCATAGCTACATACTCCTATATGATAGGCCATCGCGTCGGGCAAACGTAGACAAACAATTAACTTTTGCAAGGAAAAAATATTTTTTCGTACGTACGTATACGTTCACTTTCGCTAGCAATTTAACACTGTTTGTCGCATCGTCGGGGCGCGGCGCAGGCGCGGAGGGGGGGTATCAAATCAATTATCAATGGGTCCGTTTACTATGATAGTACGCGAGTCGGTCATAGTATTAGTGATGCATTTACCAATTATTACGTACTATTGTGGACAGTTTTGAGACAGTCTTGGGACTTAGTGTTTTTATTTTTTGACTGCATAAATATGATCAGTTAAAGATACTTAGTTATCGTTAAAGATACTGTTAAAATTTTTGTACTAATTAAAAATAGTGGTGTATAGTTAAAATTAATAATCTGTAATGTTATTGTGAAAACTTATAGGTTATATTTTTTGCCTCTTGTGGGAAAAGAAGACAACTCTCGATGTAATGCACCATAAGGTTATAGGTAATCGCTCTATCTTCTGCGCCAACCGTGCAATAAAAAATAACCAGCAAGTACATATATTATATCGTATCTTCTAACTTACTTCAGTATGCTATTTAGTATTATGATATTGACTTTAAATTATTGTGGTTGACTTTTTAATTGTGTTTAACCTCTTTACTCTTTTTGTTATTATCTCTTCACTAAGTATTTTTATCATGATCGCCTTAATTTTACGCAGCTAGTGAGCAGTTTAATTCTCAAAATAATAAATCTTAATGTTCTTTCCCACGTATTTTATTAATACAAAATGAAATTGGCTATATCTGTTAACATTGTTACTTTGATGAAGAATTCATCATCAGCCTTTTGCAGTCCACTGCTAAACTTAAGCCTCTCCGTAAGAAGGTTCTCTGGCCAAACGGGTTGGTATAGGGTTTTATTTCGAGATTTCCCACTCTTAGCAATGTTAATAATCTTTACGTGGTGAGTTGCCCTTAGTCGCCTCATACGACACCCTCGGGATGAAATGGGGTGGTGACACTCTGTATTCTTATTACGTCACCACACTGAAAGGAGAATTGGTAGTACCTAATTCTTATAATCAACCTAGTGGGCTTAAATTTTTTTTCGAACAATGCAAATTCAGTCACGCTACCTTTTTTTAATAAAATACTTAATTAAGTAAAAGTAAGTCGATAAGTGAAATTAGTGTAAAGCAATTTATTTTATCGAAAATCGATTCACCCAGTTCATTAATCATTTTTGTATACTTGTATAGTTACAACAACCCTAAATCAAAACAGACGGAATGTTGAATTTCAATATTTAATTAAACACATACGTTTGTATTTGACAAAAATAACGAATGAATGATTTTGCAAGAGGAGAGTACGCGAGAGTTGCGCCTGGTCGCTTTTTAATTAATAAAATAGCTTCGTGTTTGTTTCGGTAATTGATGTACATGCGTATTACATTCATATCAAACATACATACATACATAGACTCACACCTCTTTTCTGAAGGGTTAGGCAGAGACTACGAAACCCCACTTGGAACGATTCTGACATCTCTCTTGCTTCATATCATCATCATAAATTCCACTGCTGCAGATAGGCCTATCCTTATTTGCGTTGCAATAGGTTGTGAGCCAATAGAAGGATTTGGCCTACTTTACCACACTGTCCTGATGAGTTGGTTATGTACATGTATATGGTTTGGTAAAGAGTTTTCTGGCTATTCGCAAAGTTACTATTGGCTTTGTGCTCTTAGTGTATTTTTATTAGTCGCCCATTACGAGACCCACGAAACGAAATGCGGCAAAGACACTTCGTATTGTCATGTATTCTTCCTTGTGTATCCAAATGGTGCATGGAAGAAACACGTTTAACAACATCTTATTACAACGGGCTAGCCTATTTCCCATTTATGAATCATCACCAACATCTTGGAATTGGTATAGTTGATTGCATCAGGCGTTACTTGGCAAAACTCCATTGTATCCTAATGGAAGGAAAGAGGAACCCACCACGCACACTCGGATCGACCTTCCCAACTATTGCAATAGAAAAAGGTTGACAATACCGAACTCCTCTAAAAGGATAAGGGATATAGGAATGGGCGCAATGGGCAATACATTGCCCATCGCTCCTGAGGATGCCTCGTGCAGAGGCGAAACACGTGTCGAAGAATAGTCGGCGCATACAGCGGGATACTGCAAGTCAGGTATCTTCCTGGAACCCATACCATTCCTATATCCCTGACTGAGCCTCACTGGGCAACGGCTCATCAGGTTATCTTGGAATTGTCCGCATTACGATTCAAGACTTTCACCTTGCAACCCGGGAACTATTTCCACGTTTGATTGAGTTCCACGTAACATCCTCTTTCCACAGGGCTATTAACATCTTATTTAGATGTTTAAGAACATTTTCAGGATATATCGGTATTAGTCACGCGTCGTGCTCGTCAAAGATCTGCATGACACTCAGAATCGACGGTTCTAGATGTTTGAATGATTTTGATTTATGCATGAAATATCGCTACTTTTTGTAGACTGACTGTTTACCAAAAGTATGGCCCCGATTCAATCTGTTGGCACCCTCGTTAAATTGCTAAGATTATTAAAATTATAAGTCTTCTTCTTGCCTTAAAAATCATATATGAGACTGAGATCTATCACGTCTATGGAAGCATTGTATTTGTAGGGTAAGCTAAGGTTTTATTTATAAGGTAGTTATAAGTTTAAATCGAGGGGCGCTGTTGAAGCGTACGTACTCGAAGTAAACTTGAAGTAGTTTTGAAGAGTACTAGAGATATGTAACTTATAATCTTGTATAGAAAAATTGCGATTGTTCTTAGTTTTCTATACGACATGTTTATAGTAGTTATTTAGAACGACCATGCAGCGGGCGGGGTCACGGTAAAGTATGCTTTATGTGATTCGCGTGACCCGCCACTAACGGGGTGCTGAGAACTTTTTGGTGCATTAGGCTCTTTATTAGCAGCATTAGTGAGGAGGCTCCCAATGACTTTAGTGGATAGTCTCACAAACCGGGTCCAACTCGGTCGATCATACTCCAACGACGGAGTAGCTAAGTCGAGACGGAACGCATACAGTTTCCAACGCATTATGAAAAAGGACTACTAGGCATTATAAAACAGTCAAACTTTTGTGATTTATCGTGACTACGGTTGCTGTTACCCTTGTTGAAAAGCCAGGGTAAGGTAGGAGGTATTTAAGAAACATAGCATTAACATAACCTCACGCCTTTTATCCCCGAAGGGGTAGGCAGAGGTGTCTTACACACCCACTTTTCGCCAGTTATGTTTCGGTCCCAATGTAGGCGAGACTATTGCCATTTACCGGGCACATTATTAAGCGAGCGATAATTAACATATTTAATACACACATAACTTCGAAAAGTCAGAGGTGTGTGCCCGGTGTACCTGAGGATCGAACCCGAGACCATCGTTTCGGCAGTCCGTTACGTACACCACTGGGCTATCGCCGCTTTTGAGGTATTTAATTTCTCAGCTATCTTTTTTTTTTTTTTTTTTACGAGGATACAAAAATACCGGGCCGTAATGGAGTAGGTACCTACTTATACCAATGAAGGATAAGAAGTGTACGTTTACCAATACTTGTACCTATTCGACCCTAACTGAGTAGACATTTCAGTCCAATTCGTTTTTACTCCTCTTGCGTCATTAAAGGGCCGAGATGTTAAGATTGTTAAAGCCATTCATTTATTATAATAAATCAATTTCATAAATTTTATTTAATAATAACTTTGTTTCAAGTAGAAACGTAGAATACATTTATTTTTAATATACTTATTTATTGCATAAGTCGTTGCAATTAATATTGTTGTCGTAGATAAATCACTTAATTAATAAAACAATAAATTTATGAATAAAATTAATTACAAATTTTGTATTTATGTAAATTTGTTAAAATCTACTTAACTAATTTGAATTAGTATAATTTCTTTGAATTGTGTGATCTACGGCGGTTTTATAATATTATACAGCAATGTTTCCGTAGGTACATATTTAGTTTTAGAATATAGCGTAAAATAAATAACAGATCTGTAAATTGTTCCATTTTAGGGCAAAAAAAAGGTCGTTATACAATCGGTATTAGTTAAGGACGGAGAAGAAATACACACTGTTCCATTATATCATCTATCCATGCACTCGACTACTAGAGATATTTAACATATTTTGTATGCAGCTTATGTAAAATATGTATCTCTAGTGACCAAATTCATTTTGGTAAGTCTCCACTTTCCAACTATCCGTATGTTTGAGTACGTTATATGAGATCGGCTTCTTTGGCTTGGATTCGGCCTCGTATAAACGTTTGGTTATTTACAGTCGTATTCAAACTTTCACTACAAAATGGGAGTAATTGTTTAAATTGTTACAAATAATTTATATCTTGCTATTTGCTGTGGTTTGAATTTTAATGCAACGTAAAAAGGTAACATAATTTTATTTATTTATTCGCGTTTATTACTTTTAGAAGTAATGGAAAATGTGTCCGGATTAAAAAAATTACATAATTAAATTGTAAATACAATAAAATATTTTCAATCTCCTGTAATTGAAACGGTACATTCAGTCATCGCAAATTATGTAAAGAATAGACGAAGATATATAAATTCTGTCCAAGAATCGAAACTTACATTGTAAAAATGGTGCAGCTTCCTTCAATACAGCCAAGTTCCGTACGCTGTCGTCGCGTTTAAAACCGTCCGTACGTCATTTCGGCGTCCCATTTATTTCGGATGCATCTCTGCCAAAATTCATTATTTTAAACATTCTACCATTGCGCCGCAAAAATAAAATTTACCCTCGAAAGAATGTAGGTTGTACAAAAGTACGCATAAGGAGCACGCGGCAAACGAGTGAGCGAGTTTCTATCGTAAACTTAGCTTTTATACACTGATTAACGAGCGCGCCAATCTAATTTCAAAGAGTAACGGTTGCAGCGGTGTTGGGGAGTTGAAACTAGTCGGACGTGTTGTACTATAGAACTATAGAGTGTAGAGCGAGCGGCGTGCTGTCGTGGTGTATCAGTGGATCTGCGTGGGCGTCGACGCGCCGCTGTCAGCGCGATGAGCCGATGAGCGCGATAGTTGAAACTAGTGGGACGTGTTGTAGTATAGAACTATAGAGTGTAGAGCGAGCGGCGTGCTGTCGTGGTGTATCAGTGGATCTGCGTGGGCGTTGACGCGCCGCTGTCAGCGCGATGAGCGCGCTATAGTTGAAACTAGTGGGACGTGTTGTAGTATAGAACTATAGAGTGTAGAGCGAGCGGCGTGCTGTCGTGGTGTATCAGTGGATCTGCGTGGGCGTCGACGCGCCGCTGTCAGCGCTCAGCGCGATGAGCGCGATAGGCGCCACGCCGCGGCGCCGGCAGGATGTGGGCGTCTCACGCCGGGCGGCCGCACGTTTACCGAGGGTGTACCACTCCACCTAACTTCCCTCTTTTCTCCGTTTCTACAAGTTTTCTTTTCAGCTAAAAATTTACGGTTACTTTGTGGACTCACGAGGGGAATTTTTTAATTAGATCACGTATCGTGTTTCGATGTTTCGTTAGTTTTATACCGAGGCACCCGGCCGGAGGTAATGCGATAGTAAGCTTAAGCTTGAGGGCTAGGCTCGAGTTTCGGCACTGTTTTGTAAAAAGTATTGACGTAATGATCTCAGGAATTCGGTTAACTTCAAGAGGTCGTTGAGAATAGCTCACTTGCCGATCGTTGAGGCACACGGGTGCATAGTTGGCAATGTTCCTGCAAAACTCGCTAAATCAGTGCCTAAGTTCGAGTACTATCGCATAATTTGCGAAGAGCTTTTATTTTTGTATCTTCATTATGTTAAAAGGGTCGAGCTAAGGTATGTTACTAAGGAATATTCATACGATGGCAGGGTCAAATACATATTATTATCGTTCACAATTGTCATGAGCGGCGACATTGATATATTATTACTAAGAGTACTTCCCTCCAGAGGCCCTTTAAACTCCGCCACATGAGTGATATTAAGAGAGCTCTTAATAGTATTGTCTAATGTAGGTATACGTAAATGCGTATACAGAAATGCTACGCTAGAATTAAACTAATATTATTTTAGGTGTCTTATCTCCGTTTATTGTTTTTACATTTATGTTATTTAACTTTCAATTTTATGTTATATTAGTTAAACCAAAATAAACCGTATAATTAATAACATTTTAACTGCATGAAGCTTTTAAGTAAATTGTTTTAATATAAATTGACTAGTATCTCAATTAAATGTGCTTATTAGCAACATGTTTCAAATTACAAGAAGCTTTTTCTGTTTTGGGAACGGACCATTAACTGTAAGTCAACCGTTGGTATACATTTTTGTTTTAAATCGAGAAAAAAGTAGAATGGAAATGTAGCATATTATTATTATAACTACGAGACATAATAAACGATAAGAAATGTGATTGGAAATCGCTCTTAACTTCACATTTGTGTACTTTGAAGACTAAATCATACAATGTTTGATCTACTTTTACCGCATCAATAAATATGCACACAGAATTCAATTGAAAATGAGAGAATTCAATTCTACAGCTTATTTAAGCACATTTTTATGCTCAACGTATGGCATGTTTGTATGAACTGGCGAGAAGGCAATGTTATGACGATGGCGTTAAACTAAATTAATATGAAGACCAGTATACCTTTGACCCTTTATTATGAGTACTAGCTTGTTGGTCTTGCAAAAAAACTTGCGTTTACATGAGACCTCTGGTGCAAGTCTCAAGTCGGGCAAAGCGTAGAATAAGTTTTTTGAAAAGGTTCTCTTAGTAAAGTAAGCTTGTTCACTATGAATAATGGAAAACGAAAAACATATGTAGTTTTGTAGTTAGGCCTGATGTTAGAATGTGATAGAGTGTTAACAGTGTTGGTTCGACTGATCTTGGTACTCTCACTCTCTTTTAGTTTTGCTATTATTGTCAAAGGTCAGTTATTTTTAGTAAAACTGGGGCACTGAAGCTAAATGTCACGGGTTTTAATCATCATATACCTAGCTAGGTATATAAAATATAGTTTGTGCTGACTGACTTATCACCGTAGAGCCTAAACTATTGAAGCTAGAATCACGAAGTTTGGAGAATGGGACCGTTTTGTAATGTATGCACTTACTAAGGTGGGCTTATTATGTTATAGTTGGCAAACGAGCAGAGGGTTCATCTAATGGTAAGCGTTTAGCGCTGATTGGTGCTGAAATTAGGAAGGCTACTACCTATAAGAGTTTTTTATATTGCTTTCCAAAGGAAGATAAAATAGGGATTGAAAATTTGATGCTAAATACGCTGATTTTGAATCTGGCACTTTCCTTTTAAATATTTCTGACCAGGATTGTACCACAAATTCGGCTGTTGAACTAGTTCTCAATATTAGTGGACTAGCTATTCAACTTTTTGTTCACTCCTCCTTCGTCACGTACAAACAGTAAAATGTTAAGATGCACGTCTTAATGACCATGTTGAACCAAGTTGGTAAACTTGTTCGAGTTGTAAACAATTGTTTATTGTCCCCGTGTTTTAAGAAGCCTTATTTCGAACAATGTAAGTTTCAGATGTTAGTTGAAGCGTACATTTAAACTGTAACATATTTTGGTAGCTGTTGGCAGTGTTTGTTAAAAAGATGTTTTAGTTTTCTGAAAATATTGGTATTTTGAATGTTGGCCTTGTTTTAAAGTAAATAAATATGATATATATTTTTTGTAACATTTAAATAACAGCTTTTTACCGAATGCTTGTGAAATAATATATTATTAAATCATAATCATATCAAGTTACAATCATAAAAACGACTCATATTTTTTTGTGTAGCTGTCTGTTTATGGCGGCCAATCTCTGAAAGGGCTAGACCGACTTTCTCGTGGCTGTACCTACAGATAGCACATTGTCACCTATTTACTTACTATTAGTTGTATATTGTCTTTCGGGATATATAATTTACTACATACGTTTGTTTCGAGTATCCGATGTTTCGGCACTCTTGCAAGCGCCACCATCATTACTGGTAGCAGTTCACAGTATGTACTACAAGTACGAATACTCAAAGCAAAGGAACGTGGTATTAATCCTGAAAGATAATATACTACTAATACAGACCAAGTAAGTTTGAATTTATATATTACTAACTATTATTTGAAATCCTAATAAAGAATGTTAAATAAATACGGTTCTAATTGAGAAAGTATGATTTTCTTATAATCTTTATATAATAATCGGAAAATGTCACTGGTATACCTCGTTACTCAATAAAAACAATAGTTTGAAGAGGTATTATGAGCAGTTCACTAAGTACACTGAGAAAGCCTTGAGTACAAAGGGATTACTGATCTTTCTCTTTTATTCTGGCGTGAAAATCACCAAACAAAATAATACAATAGAAAAACTTTAAGAAAAGGTAAATTACTTAAACAAGGGCGGCCCGAAATATAACTTTTACGTAATTATCTCTACGTAACCTACAGTCACTCCAAGTTTTAAATACATAACGTCGTTTTTATTTAGAAAGTGATTACCATTGGTTTTCTGTAGTAGTTTACGAAAAACTATGTTAGTATTATTTGAGAGAAATCCATTATATCTTACTTTAGAACTGGATTTCACTAAATTTACAGAAAATGTATCTACCTCTCTACTGAAAATCTTAGGCAACAGATTATTGCTCTTCGGATTACTAAAAAATGTTATAATGATCACTGGCAGGCACAAAAGAATCAAATAGAGAGAGCTTAAAGGACTGTGAGATGTAGGATTGTAGCCTAGTCCTGGCACCCAGAGCTGAAAAAGACGTGTAGGATTAGTCAAATTAGGGTCAAATTTAGCTTGCAATATCCATTAGCGAGGTCAGGATCATGTCAGTTTTTCGTAAACTGTTGGAAAGTATGCTTCAGGGGGCCGCGGAACGTTGCATACAGGAAGCCACTAGTACCTTTGGTAAGAGATGGAAAGGTCGTCATCAAAGCTATGCTATGGTAGACCAAATCCTACTATTGACTCATGATTTTGTGTTATGTTGTGTGAATATGGTAGAATATTTATTAGAAATAAAATTACGTTGCCTCCACACCAACAAGGCTAAACTATGTTATCCATGAAAGTGTAACCTGTTGGTTTTCGCAGAAATGAAAATAACCATTTTCATTCAAAGTATTAATGACGATTGTTTTCTGAAAATGTTACCAGTCTATTTTTTGTCGGTAAAATATTTTTTGTTTATTTTTACGTTTGTGCATGCACTATGGAAGTGAAGCTGAATTTCATTGGAATTCATACCGGGCGACGGCAATAATATTAAATTTATCTTTATCTATTCGAATATACCTATAAAATTAGAGGATATTCATTTACTTTCATAAATTATGCCCAGAGGCAGTAGGAAAACAAAACCAATTTAAAAAAATATATGAAATTATTTCAAAGCAATTATACAAAACACGACTCAAAAACATAAAGAATTTCAGACAGTCAAAAACATAATTATCATCCATGGAGCCATCTATAATAAGTGCTTATACCTACAATACCGCTCAAAAGTAGGTATTTGCCCACTGCAATTTTTGGTTTAAGTGTTTTAGTTAATTTATGGTCGGGAAACTGTTTCTATTAGATTAACACCATACAAACAGCAATGAATTGAAATAATAAAATTAGAATTTGAAATAATTAAATTAGAATTTAAAAAGAAAATGATTTTCTTCGGTAATCCGAGAGTTTTAAGGTAATTAGTATTTTTTTATTATAATTTTATTTTTATGTTTTACTAGCTGTGCCCGCGACTCCGTTCGCGCGGAATTTGTCTTTTCATTGGGCTACAGAATTGATACCCAAAATGTTTTAAGTTGCATGTTATACCTATTCGGGTTCGATTCCTGGGTCGGGCAGTGTTATTGGGTTTTTCTGTCACGAAATTCTCAGTAGCAGCACGGAGTCTGGAAATGTGCCCGGTACGGCAATAGGCTCGCCCCTTATTACGTGGGACTAAAGTATATCTGGCGAAAAGTGGGTGTAGAAATACACCTCTGCCTACCCCTTCGGGGATAAAAGGCGTGACGATATGTATATATGTATGTATGTTATACCTATATTGAATAGTGTAGATGTCCTAAAAATAGCTCAAATGACTTTCACTTGTTCGTGCAAGTCCACACCGCGAAGTTACCAATCGCGAGTAAAAGATCAGAGAATTCCTGTGCATTTTCGTTGCCTCATAATCATGCTCGCATATTTAATGTCAAAATGCATAGCGATAATACAATCCCATAGTTATGAACTCTTTAGAAAGACTATAATTACATTAGCTCTTGTCTCATATTCTATGGTAGTATTAACAGACAGAGCCTAACGAAAATCGCCACGAAAAAGTACTGTTATACCGCCCATGGGTTCGTCATTTTGTATTCGCACAATCTTACATTAGCTTCATTCCTTTGCCGAAATCACCTTGGTAGGAAAAGTCTTGCCGTTTCACCCGGAGCATCTACAAATAGTAGTATTTTTCTCAAATCACTATCCACGCTACGACACACCCGATCATAATTATATTAAACGCTGTTCTTCAGTAAGTCTCGAGTACCAGTATATCTGTATAATCTATGGTCTCGAGGGTCTCGGTCTCAAGATCATTTTTACACCAGCAAATGACGGTTCGTATCGGTCGTCGTGGTCGTTCATATTGAGTAATAGGATAGATATAACTATATCTACTGTCAAGCAATCAAAAACTATATCTACTGTCAAGCAAAGTTATTAGATTGTTGTGGGAACCTAAAATTGTCCTCGCCCAATTTGTCTTCATATTTATGCCATAACTATGCAGCATCTCAAACCCATGGCGTAATCGATGAGGACTTTTACTTATACTTGCTTCAGACAATGTCATCCCAGTGTTTATCCTCAACCAGTAAAATAAAATTACTCGCCACTCTTCATCCTGTTTACATATACATACATGTGCGAATACGTCTAGCCTAAGCTGAACCCTATTTAATATAATTAATCATACAGATTTAACCTCAATTTAAATTGGAAGATCCAAATGTTCGAAAATATCCTATTTATAATCTTTCAACCCTCATAATTTTACATTTAACTGATCATAATATATTAAGTTTCAACCAATTCAACTAAAGAGTTACTTTTATAGAACAAATTTTAACCGAACAAATGTTTAATTTAACACATTTTTTTATCTATGAACCAATTCGTATAAAACAAATTAAGCGGGGCTTACTACAATAGATACATCAGTGAAAACCGCATTCCAATTCTATTAGCCGTTTCTGAAATTAGCGTCCACAAACGCACAGACAAACAGACAAAAACTTAAAAAAGAATATTTTTGACTTCTCTTCTTTTATGTAGACCCCTTAAAAAAGATTTCTTCTGAATATCTTCCATGTACGGACATCGATCACTTACAGATTTATTATGTATAGACGGCCGTTTCGCGCGTTAAACAAAAATCAACCGTATAGCCGTACCCATACTGGCGCGGCGAGGTTTGGAAGTTTTATTTCATCTATATCTTGTGTGTTTATAAACCGATTTCTATATATTTTGTAATATAATATACATATTAAAGTGTACTTTTTGAATATGGGATTTTAATAAAGATATATCTATGTGAAATACAATATAGGTATTGATGTATTTAATACACTTTGAAGAAATGCCTAACGATTAAACCCATTATTGTGGCTAATTTATAAAAGATAGATATATACTATTCAGGACTTTTTTGTAGATCCTTTGAAGACCATCATCTTTGTAATACATACTTTTGGTGAATGATCAACGTATGCGAGGATAAGAGCTCGAAAGCGCATTTTCATTGACTTGCTTCAAATTTATCGTACTGCTCAGCTCCTATGTGTCTTAGCGTTATGTTATATAACCTATAACCTGCCCAGGAGTATGGACTACAATAGTACCAAGTTTGGTTAAAATCTCTTCAGTAGTTTTTGACCCATGCGTGCACATACAGACAGACAGACAGACAAAAAAATTACTGATTGCATTTTTGGCATCAGTATCGATCACCATTCATCCACCAATATTAATTTTGAATATATATTCAATGTACAGAATTGACCTCTCTACAGTTTTATTATAAGTATAGATATAGACTCACGCCTGTATCCTCGAAGGAGTTCGCAGAGGTGTAATATTACACCCACATTTCACCATGATTTTTTAGGTCCCACGTAATAGGGGGCGAGCCTATTGCTGTTACCGGGCACATTACCAGACTCCGTGCTGCTACTGAGAATTCAGAAAAACTCAGTAACACATTTTCCCGACCCGGGAATAGAACCCGGGACCTCCAATCAGCAGACGCATGTGCTATCCATTGGATCATGGAGGCAGTCAATAATAATGTAATAAGGTAAATTATTTTCAGTCCATCAAACATCCATCCCCAAAACTCAGTTAAATTAGGCTCCACATCTTCACACTAGTCCTACGTGTTCTGCGGCTAGTCCATAGCTGTACTCAGTAATGCAGTTGTGGAGGCCCCGCGGTATGTGTCCCATCCCATTTTATATTAAAACTCTCTACGGGCCTCTGCACGTTGGATCCATATCCCCGTGTAAGCCTCCCAAAGGACCGGTTATTCTTCTGACACCAAAGTTAGAAGAATAGCCGTGAGGAAAGAAAAACATAATAAGGTAATAACATAAGGATAGTCCAGGTAGGCAAATACTTTTCGTAAATGTGACGACGCATATTGAATGTAGCAATTTCTGCGCTATATGGGGTTCCTATTTTATTTGAAAAACCTTTACTATAATATGTATAAGTTTTACTGGAAAATAATAAGAGACAGATAATATTTATCTTAAGATATATAAAAAACCTGTTATTCTATTAAACGAGTTTTCAGTTATGATTTATTTTTTAACGCCAAACTTGACTTATTAAATTTCATTGCACTGATTTTCTTTTTTAATACACAGTTTACGAGTTGTTTTTGTATTCTAAAATATCAGACCTAAAAATATTTTGCAAATTATTGCAAAGAAGTAGTCCGTTTTAAAAAACACTAAGATAAGCCTCAGACAAACATTTTAGCTTTATAATATTAGTAGATTTTATACAAAAAAAGATAGCTCAGAATGCGTAGTATAAAATTACCTCTATCTAAACTGTCTATGTATTTTCTAAAAGGACAAAATACGTAAAAGTTGCAATATCATTAGTACACTCGATCTAAACGGATCAGTATTAGAAAACACATATTATAAAGCTTATTACGCTTTATTCACTCAGTAAAATAAGGCTTTTGATATCTGAGATGTCTTGTAAGTTGAGAAGATCCAACGACAGGTACTTTAGGATCATATAAAAGGTAAACTCTATAAAAGAGGACATACCTTTTGTTGTTATTTAAAGAAAAATTCGTGTGACGCCGTGTTTCACCCCGCGTGCTACGGCTGCCATGGCCGCGTGGGTAACGCAAGCTGAATCAGTGTGTTTCATATTTTACGGTACGGAACCGTATAAAAGTGATTGGTATTTAGAACCCGTTATTATTTACGAGCATGCAGCCGGCCCGGCCGGATTTTAATATCTGATGGCGATATTCAGACCCCATCCTTCAGAGTGAATGGAAAGGATAAGATAGCTATATTTTTGTACGTTTATTTGTGGAGGCTTCTTCGGTTTTATGTTTACACGTTTTTCACAAGTTTTGTTGCTAAGTGGGTATTTATGGTTTATATGAAATGTCTTCCACTCTTTGACTATACCAACAGACTATACAATACAACTATTATGTCTTCAAAGGTTTAATTATTATTAATCTGAACTCGCGAACCCTAAATAAACCTAGATCTTAAGCAGGTGGGTATATACGAATATTTCTTTAGGAGGTATCTGGATTATATTTTATATTGCACAGATTGATAATTAATAATCTAAACTAATAAAAGACGTTAATCCCGTAGATTATTTTTATATAAACACATTTATTTGCCTGACCGTAAATTTGACGCATCCTGTAACTATTTATCATCATCATCATCATCGCGCTAGCGTTATCCCGGTTGCATCCAAGACTTACAGCCTTGGAGTCCGAGGTCTGGTACTGGTCTAACCAGATATGACAGAATAACAACTTTTCCACAGAGCGATTGCCGTCTGACCTCCGCAACCCAAAGGGATAGCGATATTCCATGGTTTAGACCAGTATCAGTAGTCTGAAAGTGGCGCCTATAGACGAGAAAGTGAAAGGAAGTCGTTTGGCTTGGTATGGACATATTATGCGAAGAGATGATATGTATGTAGGCAAGCAAGTGATGAATATGAAGGTAGAGGGATGGAAAGGCAGAGGGAGGTCAAAAAAAAAGATGGATGGACTGTGTGAGGATGGATATGAAAGAGAAAGGGTTAAGTGATCAGATGACGGGTGACAGAAAAGAATGGTAGCGAAGGACGTACTGCGCCGACCCCAAATAAATTGGGACCAGGGCAAGAAGATGATGAGACCAGTATCAGTTTATTTGAAAGTACTAACTCCCCGTAACGACTGTCAAAGATCTTCATGACAGCCGGGACCGACGGTTAAACGTGCTCTCCGAGGCACGGGGCAAGCGATAATTGACAATTTAATACGCACTTAACTTCGATAAGTCATTGGTGCCCGCCGTGGATTCGAACCCGATACCCTCTACATGGCAGTCTGTTGGTATCGCCGCTAGGCTATCGCTGCCTCTAATCCTGTAACTACTTATACGATATTATTGCGTACTTGATTTTAGAAGGAAGCTTAAAATTCAAGAACATTGTTGCAGTGGTCTTGTTTGTGTAGCATATTATTCTTATTAGTTCCGTGTTGGTTTCATACCTTTTTGTACCCAATAATGGTACAGTTTATATTCTTCATTTCAAATCAGCTAGAAGCCACAACCAGATCACTGAGTTTAGATAGTACTTGTAAAAAAAATTACTGAACTTAACTTACTTTTAAGCGGTCGCGTCTCCGCTTGACACTGCGCCGAGTGTTGTGGGTTCGAGTGTTGAGGGTTCGTAAAGTCCCCTGCGATATAGGATTATCTCCATTGAGGGAGTTGTATTTTTAATGAGGTAAGATAGATCAGATAAACAAAATACCGTATCGTGTTTTTTCACAGCTTCACGTGGATATTTATGGTCGACGTGCTCTGTTGGACGGTGAGTCTCACTACACTCCGCACGTAGTATGTATCCACGTAAAATATTTTTTCTCAGTTTAAATATGGATATAAACTGACGGACTCCTAAACTGCATCAAAGTTCAGAAATGATTTTTTTTAATAAGTATGCCAACTTTTTAGATTAAATTTTATAAATATGGAGAGACTGACTCTTAATCTTAAAAAAAAGCATAATTCAAAAATAGAACTGCAGTAAAACAAATTAATATAGCTGGGAAAAGAAAATTTACTCATAGTATCAGATTTGCGTGTTATTTAAAGCAAAGTTTTAAATTGATTCGCATTGATTTTTATTCTTTTGTCAATTGAATTATTGTTACCAGCTGAATTGTTGGGTAAGTTTTTTAACTCTCGACAACTCAACACTCATCGAGAGTTTTGAACCATAATATGGATACTTCGTCCGAACAAGTGGCTCAAATTGTAGCACTGGTGCGGGAGGGCTTGGATCAACAAACGATTGGTAGAAATTTAAATTTAAACCCGTCTACGGTTTCTAAAATATTCAGAAGGTTTGTTGAGACAGGTTCTTACAGAAGGAGACGTGGTACAGGCAGGACTCGAGCAACCACCGGTTGTGATGACCGATTTATTGTTACCACTTCCCTGCAAAATCGTTTCCTCACGTCAGTTAACATCAAAACAGAGCTTAATGAAGTGTATGGAGTAAATGTGAGTGCACGAACAATAAGAAGAAGGTTAAAGGAAGCGGATATCACCCTTTGTAGACCAGCAAATGGTTCAAAGTTGTCTGTAGCTCTCAGACAAGCTCGCTTAAGATTTGCGCGTGATCACCTAAATTGGACAGAAGAGCAATGGTCCTCCGTGTTGTTCACGGACGAATGTAGGACATGTTTATATGGTGCAGATGGTCGCAGAAGAGTCTATCGTCGACGTGGGGAGCGATATGCTCAAAGTTGCATTGAGAAGCGTGTTCCTTTTGGAGGCGGTTTGTGTATGGTTTGGGGTGGCATATCGATGAACGGGCGAACAGAACTTGTGTTCATAGACATGGTCCGTCAAAACGGTAATAGAGGGGGTTTGACTGCACATCGCTACATAACAGAGATCTTAGAAGATCATGTGGTGTCTTACATGGCATTCATAGGCGAAAATTTAACTTTAATGCAGGATAATGCCCGGTCGCACGCTGCTGCACAAGTTCGACAATATTGCGAAGAGGTTGGGATACGTACAATGAATTGGCCAGCACGCAGCCCGGATCTTAATCCCATTGAGCATATTTGGGACAATTGAAAAAGAGCTGTGTATGCGAGAAATCCTGTGCCCACGACAGTGGCAGCACTAAGAACAGCACTTTCAGAAGAATGGGACAATATTCCGCAAGATCTTTTAATAACCCTAATAAAATCTATGCGGAACCGATTAGAATCCGTAATAAGGGCACGTGGAGGTAATACACCTTATTAAAACATAAATAAACTCTTGCATAAAGTTTGTGTCTATTGTAAAAACCATTTTTTTATTAAACCAATTTTCCTTAAATTTCTGTTTTTCCTCAAAAAAAGTCTTAAGGTCTTTTCCAGTACACAAACTTAAACTTAAGAATATGACCCTACGCTGTTTTAAAGTTCACGAACCAATCTAGAGGTTTCAATTTAAATCTGTATAGAAAGTTTGCATACTTGGTTAAAATATTTACTTCAAAGTCGTCTATTATTTTGATGCAGTTTATGAGTGCGTCAGTGTATATTTATAGGCTCGCTCGCTACAGTAGTAATGGGCAAGTTCTTAAAAGAGCTTTATTAGTAGGAGAACAGTAATCTGTGTATCTTGGACTGCGTTTAATATAAGTATATAGCTTCTCTTTTAGAGGATTGGTAAAGCAATTACTGCGCGAATGGCAGTGCTTTGAGCGGTGTGTGGGTTCGAGATTTTTTGTTTGAAAGCTCACGTAATCACAATAGTTCCTAGCCACAATTAATTTTAAACTATGATGGATAAGTAATATTATAATAATGTTCTAACACCAACTAAGTAGTCCTAAACTAAGCAGTGCTTGTACTATGAGTACAAGACAATGGATAGTCTTCATATTCATCATCAGCCCTTTATACTGTCGCACTGCTGGGCACGGGCCTCTTCTCATTATGAGAAGGGTAAGGCCATAGTCCACCACGCTGGGCAAGTGCGGGTTGGCAGACTTCACGTCTCTTTCAAGAACATTATGGAGAACTCCCAGACATGCAGGTTTCCTCACGATGTTTTCCTTCACCGTTCAGCAAGCGATAATTAACAATTTAATACGCACATAACTTCGAAAAGTCATTGGTGCGCGCCGTGGATTCAAACCCGAGACCCTCTGCGTGGCAGTCCGTCGGTCTCTCCACTCAGCTAACCTACATATACCCTTTTTGTTGTTAATGCATACAAATACAAGGTGGTGATATCCATTTGCAAAATATTTTAATAATACAACATAGACAGAGTACACTTAAGTACCTACCCATTTACCTGAAATAATTTTTAACATTGTGTGATGATATAAAACCCTATTTTCATTAAATATTACTTGGATAGTAAATCAGTATAAACTGTTAGATCGTGCAAAAAAGACTGAATCGCGCAGTCACTTTAAGTACGTGTGCTTGTGTATTACCTGCAATGGCGAGCAGCTGAGCGTCGGCGGCGGTCAATACACCGAGTTAACTTTCAAAGTAAGGTGACGAATTTTTATTAAAACTTTTAGTGACTTTTTTCATGTATTTGTATTCAGTTATAGTAGTATATTCACCCCTTACAATATTTTGCAAATGAAAATCAACACCTTGTATAATACAATACATAGAAACACCCAGACCAAGAAAAACATCCATGTTCATGCACACAAATGTTTGACTTGAGCGGGAATCGAATCGCGACCTTTTGCGTGGCAGTCATCAAACTCCCGCTACGCCTCTTGGTCGCCAAAAAAACTATTTCTTGTCACTATCCTTAAAACCCAATAAAAAAAGAACGCTTACCGAGAAAGATCTAAAGATGAAACCGCTGACCACATCGTTCTTTGTAAAAAACATTTTCACGTTAACACATTAATTTCTACCATTTACGAGGTAATACAAATGATTAACACCTGTGGTACAGATAATAAATTGGTTCGAAGTAGCCTCTTTTGAGAGAGAGAGAGAGAGAGATTTGTGAGTGCAATCCCGAACTATTGGACTGTTAAATGAATCTGATGTAACTGTATTAAGTATTAAAAAATTCGGAAGCTTAGTGGGTTAGCGTAACCAAGAATGTTATATATAACCCAGGTCTTTTAACTAGATAAAAGTATTTCCTTTGCTAACAGATAGTTATTGCGAAATAGGATGTAGCCGATTTAGGTACTTAGTTGTCGATATTTAGATTAGATAAGATAATTTTTTATTGTACACCACAAGTCACATTACAGAGTTAGAAGAGAAAAAGAATATTTCTACAGTATAAAAATAATTTTCTAAGTGGTTAAAAGGGCATTTCCGGAGGCCTTCAAATTGTAGGAAGCGCTGCTAACTCGTTTAATGAGTAGAAGGCGCGTCCACATTAAACTTAGAGTGGTAATTTTCTGTCAGCGGCAAACTTTGACGATATTAATTATAAAGTTAAAGGAAACACAAATAAAAGCTATAATTTGTTAACAACAATCACTTTGTATTTAATCAATATTGAGGACGCGAACAATATGCCTGTGTGTAATTGATTTCCGTGCAGGCTTATGTACGAGAGTTCATATGTTGTTCAATGTGTGATGAAATATGATGGTTTTGTTACGCAGTGATAGGTAAGTAGAAGGTATAACACTGCGTGGAAGGGCTTCCATTCGATGGAAGGGCCAAATAAAGTCTGCTGTAGGAGCCCCTTTAAGCGACTGCAGTAGGATTGCTTCTAGCAGAAGAAGATTTCGTGCTGTCGTGAAGCAAATCGCATCTGCCCACACCAGTTCCGGCTCTGTCAAGAGCGTAACTGTTAAGAAGATAGGTAATATTATGCCTAAGGTAAGACCAGAAAGTGAATGCCGGGTTTCAAGTGCGCGGAAGTCTAGGGTGCAACCGGGATAACGCGAGTATGATTATATTTATAGGTAAACTGAATTTAGGTAAGAAATTAATTAAAATCTCGCTCATTCAGCTAACTAGGCTGTGGCAACTGTGGGCCACTAAATACTCGGCCCCCAAACTTCCCTGAAGCAAAGAAAAGCCAGCCCTCTGGTCGAGGGCTCGGCTGGCCGAGTCAATCTATTTATTTAAAATATTAAAGATTTTTAATTAACCGACTTGGTATTACATGGATCTCACGATTTTTTACGGTCGCGAGACTTGGTATTTTTGACAAGTATTGTTTTTATGGGATCGATTATTGTCCCGAGCATAGCTCGTAATCGCAATGAAAAAGTACATTCAATACTTAGTCATTCCAAAAATATTTATAAAACGGCAGATAAATATCAGTAGCACTGGTAACATGACACGACAGACATTGCGTTACAAGCGGGTTAAAGTATTGGATACACTCATGATAACGTTATTTTAGGTAATGAATGATATTAGTTTCACAAATTTCAATGTTTTTTTAACCTTCACATCACCAGGTGACTAAGGTAAGTATATGTTATCAGTATCTTACAATCAATGATATACTTAAAATTTCATACGTGCAGAGATCGTTACCAAAAAATAAAATAGGAAACTGCACATAAACCCACATTGCCATTCCAGAAACATTGATTAACCGCCAGATAAAGATTAGTGAATTAAATATAAGCTGATGAATCGATAGATTTTTTGTAACCTCGCTTGCGGGGCGGTTTTATTATTTCTGATAACATGATACACACAATTGCTGCAGGCTTTGATTTGTGACGGCCACGGCCGCGATTTGATGGGGCCATCATTGGCCACATCAAATTGCGGTACCACCCCTTAACATCACCCCTTATCACGTTAATTTAAAACCCCATACACCACCATCATTGGTGGTATATTTTTTATTTGTATATAATCATACATACATATACTCACGCCTTTTTCCCGTCGGGGTAGGCAGAGACAACAGAAAGCCATCGCCATTTGCTTCTATCCTTACAAACCTCACGCGCTTACTCTACACTCATTACTCTTTTCATATATGCTCGCCGGTTTCAGGTACTTCGGACCGTATATAATCATGTGTATATATTGTAACAACATTTTATCTTAAACAATGTGTGTAATAAATGTTTTTGAATTTTAATCGATTCAAGAAAAAGAAGAATAGGAATGTAAGTGTTCTTTGAAATATTTTGTTTTCAAAACTTATACATGCAACAGGAATGACTCAAACTAGCAACCATAATTACCAATATCATAACGTTTTAGATCAAAAGCCAAGCTCGGACCAAGAAAGTGACAATTAAGACCAATCAAGTACTTATTTGGACAAACAATATCTCATTACTACGTAATATACCTACCTATTACTTAGAATACAATGTACGCATATTGAATTTGAATAACTTAATTTAATTTAAATTGTCTTTCGGGATATATACCACGTACCTTTGTTTGGAGTAACCGATATTTCAGCACTGTTGCAAGCGCCATGTTCACGAATGTACTGATGGTATTGCGGGTGGATGAATGTTACGAGCAAGTATAGCGGTCTACCCGCTTTCTTACTCGTTTTTTGCGTTCATAACCACTAGCACTGTTATCACTATCGCACTGTACCCGATCACGACATACTACACTCACTACGTCAGCTCGCGGTTTGATTTTGTTATTTTCACGGGTTTTACATAGACGTACCACTGGATGCCAGATACTCGACAGTTGAAACCCATCCTCTCTATTGAAATTTTTTAACTTTTTAATTTCAATAGCCTCCCTAACCATTCGAGGTAGTTATGTAGTGGCGTTCTGTCGAAAGCACCTGAGGGTTATGTAACTCAATCCAGTGGTCGGTACCCGAGTCTAAGAGGTGTTGAGCTATGGCCGACTTGTGTGGTTCATTATTTTTGACTGCCCTAATGTGTTCCTTTATTCGGCAAGAGATGGTGCGTTTAGTTTGCATATATAGGAACTCCGCCAGCTGCAGTCAATTTTGTATACACCTGGCTTTTCTAACTTGAATAACATCCGTATAAAATCGGCGTTGCACCGAAAGTATTTACTAGGCGATTTGGTGATATGGAAAAATTATTAATATAGTGGACTAAGGATGGATAAAGGATGGCTGGTAAATCGCCTATGGGAGTGGGTTATAGGGAGGAATAGGAGGCGGAGGTATGGGAGCAGAGCACGCCTTACCTTGATAAAATGGCGGCTTGTCGGCGTCTTCCGAGAGTCGGGCCACAAGCTGATCACTCCACCTGGATCCAGCCCGAAGCTGCACGGATTACTCCACTACACCCGCGGGCGGTTTAGTTCTCGTTTATAGTATAAAATAGCGGTAAAATATTGCGGTGCTGCATGTATTCGTCGCGGCGCGGAGCTGCACCAGGACGCAGCCGGTCAGCGGGACGGTTGATTTTCGACTTCGTCGCAGCGTCATTGAATTCTGCGACCAATTAGAGCGAGGCGTGCCTTTGGGAGGGAATGGGATAGAAAGGGATAAAATATCGCTCGTTTTGAGACTGCGGTATGCAAAGGAATTTATTAGCTAGGTATTAACATAATTAACTAGCAATGGAAAAGATAGATGGCGCTACCATATCCCCCCGGCCCTAAAGGGTTGCCTTTAAAAAAATAGTTATTTGTGCAACAAGAGAGCAAAGTTGTTTTTTGTTTTGAGTACTGGTTTTGAGACCCGAGCAAGCGAAGGATTCTATGATTGATTCACGAGCGTAGCGAGTGAATCAAAGTTAGAATCCTGAGCGTAGTGAGGGACTCAACAGCACGAGATACAAAAAACTTTGCTCTCGTGTAGCACACATAATTTTTCACCAAAGCTGTGAGAACACATATTACTTAGGAGACAGAAATGAAGAGGAATAGATTGAATTCTGCATTAATCACTTGTTGATTTAACTCTACTGGTGTTAAAGTACAGTTATCATCGCCAGTTTCACTCATCTGTTTAGATCATTTTATATATTAATATAATTTAACACGTTACGCTATACTGTATCAGCATCAGCGAAATTTTTATTCCCGTGTGACGTCAAATCGCGCTCCTGCGCCGCGAGGCTCGCTACGAGTGACGCTCAGCAATGGGCCGTTCCCTCGCACCCCTCCGCGCCGGCCCTATAAATACAGCGGTCACGAGGCTTCGTCCCTTTCCTTCGGCCAGCAGCGCCAGTTGAGTACAAGATCATCCGAAGACCTGTGAAGTGCCAACGTCGCCCACGCCCTGGATAATTGTCTCATCTGCTAACCTTAATTGTCAGTTTTTTTATTTATAACTAAAGCCATCGAATAACTGGAATTATAACGCGAGTTTAAACTTTCCTGGTGATATTTTTTATTTATTTCCCGTAAGTCAACCTAATTATCTCTCTTTAATTGCTCGGCGAGTTATCGATCCCGGCTACCCCGTGGAAATCAATCACTCGTGCGACATTGGCGCCTAATAGAATTTTTAATTATATTATATATATAATTTTTAAAACGTAAGTTGGCACTTTACAGGTGAGTGAAATAATTTCTTTTTCTCTTGTATATTTTTCTCCTGTGTGTGCATATATTCTGGTGTGGTGAATTGCGTACAGGTACAGTTTCTATCTATTTTTGTTGGCCATAAGCAATTTAACTGTGTAAATAACATAACGGTGATTTAATTAACGTCTGTCTAAAATCACGTTTCCACCGCGGGCAGCGTGTTGAGCCGCCTACCGGTTCTAACCGCTTAGCCGTTGAACTAACGAGCCACGTGTTCGCGAAAAAATATTGTGATTCAACCTTTGAGTGACCTTTAAGAAATTTTTTCTTCCTTGACTAATCATCACACCATTGTATAATTTAGTGTATTTCAGCTTTTTTTAGCACGGTATTCGATTTTCTGGCGATATTTAATTTTTTTTCTAGTGCCGGCGTAAATACTTAGATTTCCTATTATTGTTTTGTAATAATGGCTTACATTATAAATTTCTCATTATTAACTAAAGCGGAATTAGAATATGAGACCACAATACGCGGCGTTTCAAAGCCTGACGATCCCCGCAAACAAATCGCTAAACTTTCAGTTAAAACTCCCTCAGAGGATATATTATCTTCACCCTTCCCACCAGAGGAGGATGTGGCAGAAGTGGAAAAGTCGCTATTAAGATCAACTAAACACTTATCTATGTTGGAAGCAAACTATACTTCCGAGCTTCAACAGAAGGTCGAAACCGTGCTGCACCATTGTTTTCATCGACTGAATAGGGTGGATACCGGCAGTCTTGATATTAAAAAAATTTAGTCTGTGTGGAATAAATTTAATGACTTATATGCGAAATTACAATTAATCACGAGACGTAATTCGCGGTCGGATTGCTCAGTGGCAGAGGGAAACACTTCCTATAATTACGACCGTAAGCTTTTTTCGGAATTAGGTTAGTAATTTCGAAAATCAAATTTAACGGTAAATCATGTGTAAGATCCTTTATTGAAAAAATTGATGAATTTATGTCCTGTAGATCTATTCCTCACGACAAGATGTTGTCATTCGCTTTTGAAATATTTTCGGGTGACGCATTAGTTTGGTATCGTTCTGTTAAAAATAATGTAAAGACTTGGTTAGAACTTTGCGAACTTTTGAAACGAGATTTTAGTCCGCATAACTACGATTATCGGCTTATGACGGAGATTCGTAAGCGCTCACAGGGCGAAAACGAATCAATAACTATTTACGTGGCAAAAATGCACGGTCTGTTTTCGTGACTTAGTTCTCCTATCGCTGATTCGGAGAAGCTAGAAATTTTGCTAAATAATATTAGACCTTGTTACACTAATTGTCTGCTCACTGCAAAGGTTGTTGATGTTGATAGTCTGGTCGAAGTTTGTCGTCTTTTCGAAAATTACCAAAGTCGCAGTAAGCAATTTTCTGAACCCCCTAAAGTTTCAAAGATCTAGCGTATAATTATCCGTTTTCTAATTTTTCTTCAAACAAAAATGTTTACAATCATAATCACTTCAATAAATATAACTCTGTCGCTGATACATCGAGATACAAGTCTGTACCACAAGTTAACGCCGTATCGAGTACTTCTAATATAAATAAAAATTTTTGCGTGCGTTGTAGATGCAATTCGCACTCATTACGTAATTGCCGTCAACCACACTACCTAATCTGTTTTAAGTGCGGTACAAAGGGTTTCAAGGTGTCAGACTGCCCCAATTGTAAATCTAAGTCGACCCCTACAGTTTCAAAAAACTAGTTAACAAGGATTGTGGAAAATCAAATTATACAACTAATTGTAATAAAACAGAGTGGAATAATTGGTTGGACTTTTTAAAAAAATTCTTTAGTAGCTATCATATATCCTCAATCCGTAATTCTAAAGTAGAATATTTACCTTACGTTACCCTAAAATTAAACGGAATACCTACCACTGGTCTTTTAGATTCTGGACGCACGATGCGTTACAATTTTAGGTAATAATTTGCATAACTTATTTTTGAAAGACGATGTTTTGGATAAATCGAAACCTTTAAGGTTAATAACAGCTGGCGGCGAACGATTTGAGTCTTTGGGATCGGTGTTTCTACCCTTTGAGTTTCAGGATAAATTGATTAACTTAGAAGTTCATGTTGTACCTGGGATTCAAAATTCCCTTATCCTTGGCATGGATTTTTGGCGAAGCTTTGGCCTATTTCCTAACAAATTAGAGTCTGTTTTGATTGTGAACAAGTCTGACGCTCAAGTAATGGAGTTGCAGGCAGTTCCCCCTACACATCTTGTTTCTTATGATCATCTTACAGTCGACCAGAGAGCTACCGCTGACAACATTATTTCTAAATTTACCGATATTTCATACGAGAAGCGGGGTCTCGGTTGCACAAATATTATTTCTCATTCAATTGATACAGGTGATTGCCCCCCTATTCGGCAAAGATTTTATCGCATGTCTCCCGATAAACAAAGAATTTTAATAAAGCATCTTGACGACATGCTCTCAGAGGATGTTGTTGAACGATCTGAAAGCCCGTGGTCAAACCCTGTCATTTTGACCCCTAATAAGAATGGTGAACTGCGTTTCTGTTTGGACAGTCGTAAATTAAATTCCGTTACAAAAAAAGATGCTTATAGCTTGCCTTACATTTCGGAAATTTTAGATAATCTGAGAGATGCTAAATACTTGTCTAGTTTAGATTTTGGCAAACATTAATTAAAGAAGAGGACCGTTGCAAAACAGCCTTTTATATTCCTACGTGTGGCACATTTCAATTCAAAAGAATGCCCTTCGGTCTTACGAATGCGCCAGCTACTCAAAAACGATTAGTTGACATTTTATTTTATGGTCCAGAATTTGAAAATAAGGTTTTCTGTTTTATCGATGACATAATCTGTATCACTTCCAGTTTCAACGAGCATATTACCCTTTTATTACGCATTCTTGATAAACTAAAAAGCGCTAATTTAACAATTAATCTCGAAAAATGTCAATTTTTTAGAGATAAATTAAAATATTTAGGCTGTGTTGTCGACTCTAGTGGATTGTATCCCGATCCGGATAAAGTAAATTCAATGAAAAATTATCCCACTCCTTCTAATAGAAAAGAAGTACGTCGTTTTTTGGGCGCAGCCTCGTGGTACAGGCGTTTTATACCGAATTTTAGCTCTATTGCTGCACCCTTAAATAAGTTAACATCTCAAAGTAAAAACGCACCTCCATTCTGTTGGACGACAGAGGCTAATGAGGCGTTTAATAACCTAAAGAATTGTTTGTTTTCCTCCTCGGTGTTGGCTTGTCCTGACTACTCGCAACCTTTTGAAATACACTCAGATGCTAGCAATTTTGGACTTGGCGCGATCCTCTGACAAAGATTAAATGGTGAGGAAAGAGTCATAGCGTACTACAGCAAATCACTCACTAAGCAAGAAAAAAATTACAGTGCCACAGAGTGCGAAGCCCTGACTGTTCTATCTGCTATAGAACACTGGCGTTGTTATGTTGAAAATGGTAAAAAGTTTATTGTTTACACAGATCACGCTGCTTTGAAATGGTTCTTGACCTTAAATAATCCTACTGGCCGGTTAGCCAGATGGGGAGTTCGCTTATCTTCCTATACTTTCGAAATACGTCATCGTCGGGGTACTGATAACGTTTTACCTGATTTTCTGTCTCGCTCTTTACCCGTTTCTGCTATTGCTAATGATATAAATATAGATATTAATTCTAATCAGAATTTACCAGTTTCTACTTATGACCCTTGGTATTTAAATATCTATAAAGGCTGTTTAAGTTCTCCGACTTACTTTGTTAACTATCAAGTAATAAACAATAAATTGTATTGTTTAAAAAAAACATTAAACCCTCTCACTAGAGAATTTCAATGGAAAGAGGTTATTCCGTCTGACCAAAGAAATGACATTCTAAGGGAGAATCATTCTTCGCCCACTGCTGGACATCTGGGTATTTTTAAGACATACAAACGTCTCGCACTTAATTACTTTTGGCCTGGTATGTACACTGATGTTGTCAAGTTCGTCAGTTCATGTGAACCTTGTATCACCCATAAACACCAAAATCACCCAAATTTAGGTCTAATGGGAAAACCCAAATCATGTCAAAAGCCCTTTCAGACGATTAGTATTGATTTGATTGGTCCATTGCCTCCCAGCAGGAAACAAAACACTTTTATATTTGTGGTCAGTTGTTGTTTCTCTAAATATTGTTTACTTTTCCCCATTAAACGGGCAACTGCAGAAGTGATAACAAAAATTCTTGAGGAAAATGTATTTTTGGTGCATGGAATTCCATCTACTATTGTTTTGGATAACGGTAAACAATTTATTAGCGCAACCTTTAAAAGTATGTTGTCAAAATATAAAATTCCAAATTTACATTTTACACCGTTGTATACTCCCCACGTTAACTCAGTTGAACGTTACAACAAAACCATTATTACAGCTATTTCAACTTTCATAGAATCTGATCATCGAATCTGGGACACTCTAATCACTAAAGTTCAATTCGCCCTTAACTGCGCAGTTAGTGAGGTTACTGGTTATTCTCCTAATTTCCTTGTTTTTGGTAGGGAGGTCATAACATGTGGTTCTCAGTATATTGATAAAGAATTTAATTCCGATATGGTGCTTGAACCACGGGACGGCTATGCCGAAACTTTAGGCTATTTATCTTCTATTTTCGAGAAGGTACATTCAGCTCTGTTGTCGGCCCACCAACGAAATTGTTCATCTTATAATCTTCGCCGTAAACAGGCAGAATTCAATGTCGGTGATATAGTTTGGCGCAGAACGTTTCTACTTAGTGATAAGGATAAATACTTTAGCAAGAAATTTGCGCCTAAATTTATTAAATTGCCTCAAAAAAGTCACCTCTAGTATACAAACTTAACGACATGGCTGGAAAACCTTTAGGCGATTGGCACATCAAGGATTTAAAGTTGATTAATTACAAAGAATAATAAAAGTATAAAAACAACAATAAGAATACCTTCTACCTATTCATTGTTTAATTTTTTCAAACGAACGTTTCTAATTTATATTACCGTTTGTAGTAGTGCAAATATTTTTTTTCTCGTAAACAATACTATTTTTCAAATTGCTGCGCAATTGTGTACTCAAATGTTATGTTGAACATTGTTTTAAAAAAATACTAACCATAAACTAAATATATTGTTTTTTTACCCTGTTGATCAGTGGTTAAAAGGTCGCTATTAGCTGAGCATACAAGTTCGATTCTCGCATGTGTATTTTCTTTCCGCAAATCTATTTGTTGAAATACATCTTGATTGGCGTATTGTTTTTTGCCGTGCCTTGTTCTGAAGTTCTGTTGTTATTCTTAATTCTGTATAAATTCCATAATCAAATTGTTATTATAGGTACTTTATAAACGATCATGGTGATTAACCGTGCGTCGCGAGCTGGGAACAGTCGAATAGTACTTACCATTTAGATCGTACCTAGTTGTCGTTATGACGCACGCGCGTTCACTCAGCGACGCGCCGATAAATAAATGCCTAACTAATGACTCACCATTGTTTACATTCAAAAGGTGGTTACTGGTCGTGTTGTAGTTAGTAATTAGAGCAAAATATTTATTAATTTCTTTCCTTTGACATTGAGCGGTCCGGTCGTGTCTGCGGCTTGTATTATTTTTGTTCATCTTTACGAAAAATCTGTTGTTATACCTAACTATATTCAAAAAGTTTACTTATCTAGTGGCAAAGGCCGAACCCAAGATTTATAAGTCGTAGGGCTAGATCAAGTTTCTTATATCTACAAATCATTATTACCTAATAATTACCCTAAGCGCTTCTCCATAGATTGTTATCTTTAATATTAGGCTATTACACTGGCCTCGGCATTTACATGTAGGTATGTGTGATGAATTATGAATGATAAATGTTTATGTTCAAATTCAGACTGCCGTTGTACGCGTGAAGAATGCAAGCGTGGGTCATTATTATTTAGGGAATTTTCCTTAGGGAAAATCCCGGCCTAACGGGGGGGGAGGGTGTGACGTCACATCGCGCTCCTGCGCCGCGAGCCTCGCTACGAGTGACGCTCAGCAATGGGCCGTTCCCTCGCGCCCCTCCGCGCCGGCCCTATAAATACAGCGGTCACGAGGCTTCGTCCCTTTCCTTCGGCCAGCACCGCCAGTTGAGTAGAAGATCATCCGAAGACCTGTGAAGTGCCAACGTCGCCCACGCCCTGGATAATTGTCTCATCTGCTAACCTTAATTGTCAGTTTTTTTATTTATAACTAAAGCCATCGAATAACTGGAATTATAACGCGAGTTTAAACTTTCCTGGTGATATTTTTTATTTATTTCCCGTAAGTCAACCTAATTATCTCTCTTTAATTGCTCGGCGAGTGATCGATCCCGGCTACCCCGTGGAAATCAATCACTCGTGCGACACCCGCTACCTTTTTAAATCGCGTTTTAATACCGCGTCCCTGATGTTTATTTTTCAAATGTATCGAAATGTATTGGTTAAATACCAATTTTATAATATTAATTAGACTTATTATTATTAAAATCCAATAATAAATTAAACATATAAACAATAACATATAAAAAAGTAAATTCTTTATTACAAAATATCTTTTTTTATTTGCGTTTCCGAAGGTGTTTTCTTTGAGTTCGAATTCCAAAATCGAATTTCGAATTTTCACTCACTTTTTATATGCATGTGAAAGAGACAGAGCACAGTAAAATTCGAATGTTTCAAATTTACGGCTGAACAATGTCCATTCGTGACACTGAAGATTGAAAAATTAAAAAGCTACTTTTACTCACGCTCGAATCAAAATCGCGTTTTGTTCACTGTTGAATCGCAGCAAAAGTGGCATGTTTGAGCTGCTGTGGTGAAAATAAAATTTAATTTTGCTATGTTGGATGTACTACCGCATGACCCATCAATAGGCTAAGACAGCGATATGATATTAAAATTAATCTAAATTAACTTTAGCGAAACAATTATAACGAAAACTACAAACTAAATACTTAAACTAAGAGGTGGATCTAACTTCAGGCTAGATCTTACTGAGTTGGAAGCGGACAGAGACGTACAACAGGGCGCACGTAGCTCCCCTTCGCGGTTTTCACGGCAACAACGCGGGTTGTACCGTCTTTGGAAGTATGCAGTTTCTCCACGATGGCTAACGGCCATGAAAGCGGCGGAGCATTATCATGTACTATGACGACCAACGTACCCTCCTGTATAGGGGATGCAGGACTATTCCATTTTGATCTAGCCTGAAGCTGGTGGAGATATTCCGCACGCTAGCGCCGCCAGAACGACTGCATGAGTTTATCCAGCAGAGTATGTCTCTGGAGCAAGCTTGAAGAGTCTGCTTCAGGAGCCCGAAATGACGATAATGGCACTGTGTTCAGAAAATGTGCAGGGCTTAACGCGGATGGTTCTGCAGGGTCACTACTCAATGCCGTGAGCGATCAGTGCCTCGACTTGTGCAAGGACAGTTAAAAGCTCTTCGTAAGAGAGGATCTGTTGACCTATAACTTTGAAAAGATGCGTTTTAATTACTTTGACCATGCTTTCCCAACATCCACCGAAATGTGGTGATGCTGGCGGAATAAACTTCCAGTCAATATGATTTATGGAAAGTTTTTCCTGAAAACGAGTTCGATATTCTCTCCTGAGAAACTTATAAAGGTCGCGTAAATAAGAACATGCGCCTACGAAACAAGTGCCGTTATCGGTGTACAAACACTGTATAGGGCCGCATTGTGAAAAAAATCGTTTAAGGGCTGCCAGGAATGACACCGTGCTTAAATCCGTCGCAACTTCAATGTGCGTAGCGCCCGTCGTTAAGCATGTAAAAATACATAGCCTAGCTTTACGGCTTTTAACACCTCGACCACGCACTGGCGTATACTGCAGTGGTCCTGCGTAATCACAACCGGTATGTGTAAACGCTTTATCAACCTAATTGACGCGCTGGCTAGGAAGATCTGCCATGGGAGGGAAAATCGGACGCGGACGAAATTTGAAACTGACGTTATGTATTCTGTGACGAATTATTCGTCGAGCAGCTAAAACCCAATATTTATGCCTAAGTAAGGACATAAGCAACTCTGGACCACCATGGAGATGCTTCTTGTGATAAAAATCAACAAGAAGGTCGACAACATGATCATGACGCGGTAGAATGCAAGGATGCTTGTAGTTATAAGGTTCATCCGAATTTGACAGACGAACACCAACGCGTATGACGCCGTGCTCATCGAGAAACGGCTTGAGCCTAAGAATAGTGGGAGAACAAGTTACATTATTTTTCAAATTTTGAATGTCGTTACTAAAATGAACAGCCTGTACAGCTCGTAGTAACTTATATTCTGCAAACTCAAGGTCAGTACTTGAAACAAAAGTCCCATTAGGTAGGTGCCTAAAAAACCTACAGACATAAACGATGGCGCGGAGTAACTTAGACCACGATGACATGCGTAGTGCGAGTGCATAGATCGGAGATTCAGCAACCTCAACAATCACGGGATGAGAAATAGACTTCCGTTCGGGTACATCCTCGTCCTCTGCACTGTGGTCAAAGGGTTGCATGGGCCATTCTGACGGATCATGGGAAATCCAAGAAGGTCCACGATGCCACAATGAATGATGCGTGCTCATCGAGAAACGGCTTGAGCCTAAGAATAGCGGGAGAACAAGGTACATTATTTTTCAAATTTTGAATGTCGTTACTAAAATGAACAGCCTGTACAGCTCGTAGTAACTTATATTCTGCAAACTCAAGGTCAGTACTTGAAACAAAAGTCCCATTAGGTAGGTGCCTAAGAAACCTACAGACATAAACGATGGCGCGGAGTAACTTAGACCACGATGACATGCGTAGTGCGAGTGCATAGATCGGAGATTCAGCAACCTCAACAATCACGGGATGAGAAATAGACTTCCGTTCACATCCTCGTCCTCTGCACTGTGGTCAAAGGGTTGCATGGGCCACTCTGACGGATCATGGGAAATCCAAGAAGGTCCACGATGCCACAATGAATGATGCAGAAGATTAAGTGGAGTAACACCACTAGACAGGCAATCAGCGGGGTTCTCAATACCCGCGACGTGATTGAAACAAGTAGCGGGAACAAGTTCAATTAATTTACTAACGCGGTTGGCGACAAAAGTCTGCCAGCGGTGAGGAGAAGAATAAAACCAAGCGAGCACTATTTTGGAGTCAGAAAACGCGTTTATTTTATTGATAGGGTAGTGGGGCAAAACTGTGTCTTGAACTTTGCGGAGCAACTGAGACAACAGAAGGGCCGCGCACAACTCCAGTCTCGCAACCGAAATGGTTTTAATAGGCGAGACCTTAAACTTGGCACAAACTAACTGCACTGAGTAGTTAGAACCAATGCGGACTTGCAGATATACGACTCCACCGTAAGCACGCTCGCTGGCGTCAGCGAAACTTATTAAGTTGATGGTACATCCATCTACCAACCCAAGATGACGCGGAATAGTAATTTGATTGAGCGCGGTAAGCTCAATACAAACCTGGCTCCAAGCGGAGACAATATGGTCAGGGGGTGTTTCATCACACTCACACTTTGATAACCAAAGTTCTTTGATCAAGAGCTTGGCGTACAAAATTGTGGGAGCCACAAAACCCATTATGTCCCATAGTCGAGCCACTGTGGACAGCATAGTGCGTTTAGTGCACTTATCATCTGGCGGTGAGACGTCAAACCGAAAACTATCACAGGATTTGTCCCAGCGTAAACCGAGAACTTTATGCGATACAGACTTCTCAAACTCAATGTCTGGAGAATCTTTATGAGAATCAGGTATGCGTGCGAGAACATCCTTAGAGTTGCTTGTCCATTTGACAAGATCAAACTGGCCTCGCTTGAAAAGCTGAATAAGCTCTTCACAAAGCGAAATTGCTAGCGGAACGGATATGACACTACAGGCAATATCATCCATATACAAAGCGGAAGTAGCAACAGCTGCTGCGGCGGAAAAGTGATCACCTTCATCAGCGATCAACTGGCGAACAACTCGTAACGCGTGATATGGGCTAGACTTGAGTCCAAAACAAACACGATTGAACTGATACACGGATAAAGTTTCCTTATTGTCAAAACGATAAAAATCCGTTGAAATCTACGGTCAGATTCGCAAACGCCGATACTGAGAAACATTTGGCGGCAATCAGCTGACAGAGCGATTTTGAAAAGACGAAACTTTATTATGATGTTAAATAAATCATCCTGTAGATTAGGGCCGGCATGCAAAATGTCATTAATCGACTGACCCGATGTAGTCCTACAACTAGCATCTAAAACCACACGAAGTTTAGTAGAGGTTTTATCTTCGCGAACTACGCCGTGATGCGGGATATAATATGAGGGAAGAGAATTGCCCTCGTTGTTTACAATTACACTCAAAAACCTTTATTGAGGTAGTCACGAATGACGTCATTATAGGCGCTGCGTAACTTAAGTGATGCATCAAGTTAACGTTCCAAACAATGGAAACGTCTGAGCGCAGCAGCGTACGAGTCGCCTAACGAATAAGGGTCACCACAGAAAGGCAACGCCACAACGTATCTGCCACTGTCGTCACGAACAGTGGTAGCGCGGAAATGTTGTTCACACTCGAGATCCTTACGGCTCATCGAGGGCGGTGCGGTAATCTCTTCGAGCTCCCAAAATCGCTTGAGAAAAGAATCAATATTATTTCCTTGAAGAACAGAACAACAACAAGACGTTATATAATGAGAAGTATGTAACGTAGGTACGGTACCCATAATCACATACCCAAATACCGTCTCAATAGCGGGCGGTAAATTATATTGCTCACTACGTATAACTTTAGGTAGTAACAAGTGCGGAAATATTGAAGCTCCGATCAAAACATCAATATCTGCCGGATTCACAAATTCCGCGTCTGCTAGCGGTAATGTCTCGAAATGTATGAGTAGTGATACGTCCACATTAGCGTTCGGCAATGTGTCCGTAATACGCTCCACGATAAACGAAGAAATGTTAAAATTAATATTCCTATCAAAACGCGAATGTATTTTAATATCTACGGAACCCTTGCAACGTTTTTCTGACCCCCTGATCCCCTTGACTATTAATTTAGTATTTTTAAAGTTATCCCACAGTCCGAGGCGTTTGAAGCAATCAGAAGTAAAAAAAATACTCTGTGATGCGCTATCGAGTAAACAACGAACAATGTGCTGTGCGTTATTAATATCATAAACGATAACTTGCGCTGTTGCTAATAGAACCGTTTTGGACGTCGTATACTGCGGTTTAGCATCGCGCTGAGCATGACAAGCGCGCGAGGGTTGTCCGCGTGTGTACGCCGCCAGCGCAATGGACGTCGTACACAACGATACTTCGCACTGAGACGCGGAGGAGGAAGCCACCGTGGCGGCCTGCACCTGTAACGTTGGCGCGCTAGAAATCGGGTCAAGGTTACCGGATTGGCCTGACAACGGATAACTTTTATCAAAATGTAATAATGAGTGATGTCGTTGATTACATGAACGACACTTCGTCTTACTAGAACAATCACTCATTTTACGTTTTATACTTAAACAATTAACGCAAGCTTTGTTTTTTTTACACATTTGAAACGATCAGTCGGATTTAAATTATTAAAAGCGGGACATTTATAGAAATGGTCGTGTACTATATTACTGCACAGACACTTCTGTGAATAATTATTATTAGATGCCGAGCATGCTACGTAAGATTGCGGATTAGCGACCGAGTTATTATTGCTATTTCGCGATTTATCCGACTTTTGTTTGCTATTATTATTATTAGACGGCTGCCGTTGAGGATGTAAAATAAAACGGAAACTAATAATTGTACTTAGAATTTAATTAAAGATAATTATACAATTAATTATAATTAGAAGACGTGACGATAGTTCGATGTGAGAACGTAAAGTGAAGACAATAATTATATTGATTTAAATCGAACAATATAGTGCAATCGACGGATCATAATCAGTCCCCACAGTAAGATAATTCTCGGTAGCGCCCGATGCTCGGAGATCTTTGCGAAACAGCGAAGCGACGGCGGCGACTTCTCAGAACGTGGTGGGATGCGTCATTGGTTATGATTGTTCCTTAACATCTCCCTCCGCAGGATCAGCAACTATTTGGAGACTTTCATCGAAAATAGTGCGGATAGTGACATTGGCTCTCTGACGTGGCTATCATGAATTTCTTGCGAGCTGGTTACCTCTTCTGCTTTCTGGTCGGTATCATAACTGGCCTTCTGGAGATGCATACATTTATGACGAATTAGAATGGCGATGATAATGAGTACTGATGCACCGAAGATCACGTAGATAGGTATAGTCGTGTGATAGATAGCATCCATGTTTGACGATTCCAAAGTCACTGGTTCTTGTAGTGCAATTCTAGAATTAGTTGAGTGTATGCTCTTCAGCTTTAAGACTTTCTTCACTGCTGTTTTGTAACGATATTCATTACTGAATTCGATGTTCAAAATGTTCAATACTTGTCCTTTAACTTGATCGTGGTGGTTAGTGATGATGAACGTTGAAGTTTGTAAAGTGCAACCTTTCGGTATTACGGCTAGGTAGCTTCCTTGCAGTATTCTATATTGGTCTTCAGAACAGGTCAAGCGAACTTTCGTTTGATTGGGAAAGCTCAGAATGTAGTGGCGATCGTCCAACTGTTGCATGGCTTCAGAAGATAAGATTACTGACGCAAATCGACAGGTTTCGTGGATACGTTGCTGGAGTATAAGATATTGAATGCAGGCCGTTTGTTCTCCGTAGTGTCGGCTTAAGTTGTCCTCGCAAAGATGACCGTGACTATACTTCGGACATTCTGTCTCTATGTACAGTAGACCTTTCTCGTGGATTGCTACATATAGATAGGTTGGGATCATAATTTTAATATCACGATTTGGAGCCAAGGATAATTCGTAAAGGATATAGTTAGTAGAACTGACGATTGGAAATTTAATTACCAAGATTATTCTTATAATAGTATCCTAATCTAAATAAATCAAAATATTCTCTAAAACTAATATCTTAGATTACTTCGGTACTATATAAATCCTTTTATCTATCTATAATTACTTTAAACGTATTATAATTAAGAGCGGAATAGTGAATACTTTTAGCCCTTATAAATGCCAATAGGTTTTGTAATTTTGCCAATTCCTGGGACAAGTTGTCTATATCATCCCCTAGTATCACAAGTAGCTGAGCCAAATGAAAGTACTTAATCGCATAATTTTCTTTTCTTATGTTACTATCTAAGATAGTGTTAATAATCTTTTCTATTTTGACCTGATTTTCTACGATCCTATCGGTAACATTTGAACTATGAGAGGCCCACTGCTTGCTCAAACTTATTTGATGATTAAGTTCAATAGCTAGATTATGTTCATTTCTCTCTAAAATTGCATATAAATAGCATTGTCGTACTTTAGTGCATCAGTATAGTCTAAATTTCCAGAGATACTTTTAATCACGGAACCAAGACCGTCTACGAGACCTCTTTTTAAACGTCGCGCTTCAAAAGTTTCTAATTGTTCTGACATAAAATTTAATTTAGTTTCTAGATATTTTACATGTGGAGCATAAAGTGACGATGTTTTATTATTTAATTGTGGTATTAGATCGCTTAACTTTTCTCGAACATATTCTAACCTATTTCGTACATTATCTAAATTTATAATTTGAACAAAGGAATGGAAGTGTGTAATAATTCTAGTGGGCCCTAAATTGAAAAGAAGATTACCCGGTCCGTCTTTTAGGCTTTCAAGTGTTATCTCGTCCGCTTGGACCAGCTTCAGGCCTTGAGCTAGTATCATTATGAGTAGGACTGGCTTCATCCTGCAACAAACGAGCACTATTAGGTACCCGTTTTAATCGCGATTTAGGTACGGGCCCTCTCTTTCTTTTTGTATAGATATGTATAGGCAAGTCTGCTAATACTGTGTCGTGAGTATATCGAGCTGCTAGCTTCTGTCTATTGGCCAAAGGATTCCTAACATGGACTCGTTGGTCAGGTGTATAAGTTTGCTCAGGTTCGCGGTTCTTATTAATGTTCTCATTTATTTCAGTACGGTGGCAAAGAGCAGTTTCATTAATAATTTCATACACTTTTAACATTCGCTTTCGATGGCTTTGAATATATTCTTGTAATAGGTGCTCCGTTATATTCATGTCTAAAGGATCTCGCGGATCTAAATGACCAGTTATTATATCTATTGGACGGCATTTTGTGAAGCTATGGATCGAACTATTGTAAGCTATTATAGCGTATGTCATGAGGTTGGTAACAGATTAATTTCGATGTTCTAATTTTAAGATACGCAAATGTTCAAGTAAAGTGTTATGGAAGCGTTCTATCATTCCATTTTCATTGGGTGTATTGGGACACGTTTTATGGTGGTGAATCTTGTGTAACCTAGTGAACTCTAAAAATAGCTGGTTTGTGAATTCGGGGCCATTATCTGTAATGCATCTTAAAGCCATACCGTGATGAGAAGAGAACGATAATAGAGCCTGAACTACGCTAATGGCTGTGGCATCTCTCAGTAAATACGCCTGTGCATATTTCGAGAATGCGTCAATAATATTTAAGTACTTTAATACTATATACGCTAAGTGCACGACTTCAAAAGGCCTGGTAGGTGGTGGTACAATTTGATATCTAGGTTTTATTGGATTACGGTCATATTTAGCTTGGCCACAGATGGAACATTCATTAATGTACTTCATTACTTGGTCTTTAATTTTTGGCCAGAAATAACGTTTTGATAGAGCTAAGTAGCATTCATTGATGCCTCTATGATTAGTTTTGCCTTCATGATAGTTTTTAATAATTTCTTGCTGTTTTAGGTAATCCTTAACGTTTTCAATTTCTGATTTACAAAGGACTAAATTCATAGCTGAATTTTTAAAATATCTTTGTATGACCGGTATTATCGCGTACATTTCAAGTGCCGGGTTAATTAAAATTCCTGTTTTTACTTTTGGGTTCACGTATTCCTTTACCGCGGCTATGACATCTTGTTCGAGGTTTGATTTGGATATTTGAATGCAGGTTCTCGTATGGGTTTCGAAAGGCTTAGATATGCTAGGCCTACTTTTGACATCGCCAACAACGTTGAATACAACTTGTCTACTAAATTTATTCAGCGGATCATCGGTGATAGGAACTTCTAGGATAGGATTTTCTATATCACTATGAATACTATCAGTTCTAGAATCGATACTTTTGGTTCTTTCTGAATCAGATTTGTCTGAAGTATTAACTACAATAGAACTAGACTCCTCATTATGAATTTCAATACGCAATAGGGCGTCGGCGTTAGAATTTATTTTACCTGGCTTATAAATTACTGTGTAGTCATATTCACTGAGGCGTAGCCTCCAACGTGTCAAGCGGGAATTGGGTTCCTTAATATTCATAATCCATTGTAAAGGACGATGGTCTGTTACAATTTTAAATTTCCTACCAAAAAGATAAGGTCGATTGTACTGTAGTTTATCTCGCTCGTATTAAGTGTTCTTGATGTGTATGCTATTGGTTTATCGGACCCAATGGGACCTTGGGAATGAATGGCTCCAATTGCTAGTTTAGAAGCATCTGTTGTGAGTACAAATTCTTTTGTGAAATCCGGATACTGTAATATTGGGTCATTGACAAGTAAGGTTTTACATTTTTCAAAGCATTGAATATAATTTTGATCCTGAATAATTTTGGAGTCTTTCTTTAAGCATTGGGTCAAAGGCTTGGTTATTTTAGCAAAATCTGGTATGAATTTCCTATAATAACCAAGTAATCCTGGAAATCGCTTTATTTCCGTACGGGTATTTGGTAAGGGGTAATTTTTAATTGCTGCTACTTTATCCGGGTTGGGTTTTATACCATCCTTGCTGATAACATGTCCTAGGTATGCTGTTTCAAGCTTTAAAAACTCTGATTTGTCCATTTGTATCTTAAAGTTGGACTCGCGTAATTTTTGAAAAACTTTTTCTAGGTTAGTTATGTGTTCCTGAAGGGACGTACTAAAGACTATTATATCATCTAAGTACACTAGACAAATAGTATTCTGAAACTCTCTCAACACATTATCCATAACTCTCTGAAAAGTGGATGGACTATTTTTAAGTCCCATGGGCATGCGTAAAAATTCAAAGTGGCCATGTTCAACATTAAAAGCTGTTTTTGGTATATCCTGCGGGTCCATTTCTACCTGATAAAAACCACTAGCAAAGTCTAGGGTCGTAAAATATTGGCAATTACCTAATTTGTCTAAGACATCAGCTATGTTGGGAATCGGGTACTTATCATCAACGGTCTTTTCATTGAGTTTTCGAAAGTCGACTACAATGCGCCATTTTGTCTTTCCGGACGCATCTACTTTCTTGGCTACAACCCAAATGGGGGAGCTCCATGCTGAATTTGAGGGCCTAATGATGCCCTGTTCTAGCATTTTACCTATCTGTTCTTGTACTTCCTGTCTATGGGTATAAGGGTAGCGATAACTTTTTGTATAAACCGGAACCTCGTCTGTTGTTTTAATTGAATGCTTTATTTTATTCGTGAATGTTAAAGGCTCACCTTCTATGTAGAAAACGTCTGTGTACTGGGCACAGAGAAGCTCTAAATTCGTGCGTTCTTCGACGTTTAAGTGATCCGTGCGTAGACGCGAAAGCACTTCTTTTACGCGTTCTGGTGGTTTATTCCCGGATATACACTCTACGTTATACATATCAGCAGCTATTGCTCGATCCATCGAGAATATTACGTCATTTCGACTCGGATTACTTACTTCAACTATTCCCCTATTATTTAAAACGGTAGTTAGGCATTCCCCAATAATACAGTTGGATATGGTTTGTTCTTCTATAAATACATCTCCGTCGTGAATGTTAATCGGAATTCTAAGTAATTTCGAAGTATTTGCCGGTATAATGTCTTCGTACAAGTTGGGTTGCGTGAGTCATGTACTTTAATAGGGTTTGATGCAGTTTTAGTTTTAAGTATTTTATTTTTATAATCTATAATAGCCTCCCATTTGTCTAACAGGTCCGTGCCGATAAGCCCATCGAAATGTTCATGAAATTTGTAGATGTACAATGTCGTGTAGTTGGAATCATTAAACTCGTTAAAACTAGGCAAGATAATAGAATAATAATTTCTAGAAATGGCATGAATATTTTTGACTTCAAAAGGATCGTAATTTAATGGAAATTTGCTAAAGTATTGTTCGACTACCTCAGGACTCAAAAACGATTGATTTGCTCCCGTATCTATTAAAAGTTTCAAAGGCGGCGATTTAATTTGAATGTACGGAAGTTGTCGCTGTGTTTGAAGGTTTATTTCTATTTTAAGGCGTCGGACTTCCGGTCCTTCGAAAAATCCTGCTCTTTCATTTTTACAGTATCAGTTTCTATGTGAGGCGTTTCCGTAGGATACTCTGTGTGCTCGGAAATAGAATATTCGTAGGGTTGCTGATAGTCTACGTACTCACAGCTATCGTAATAAGGTTCGTAATAATCGGCGTATTCAAAGCATAAAGCGTCATCGATACAATTATTATAATTTATTTCTTTACTCTTCAGATAGTTAGGTAGTAGGGGGCGGGTTGCCGGATTTAAACCAGTTGTGCCCTGTAAATGCCGGTTGTGTCGGTGGCAATGGTTTTGAAACAATATGGCTGACACCACTCATAGGTCGCGGTTTGTTTAAGGGGTTGCTGGTTAGGGCGCGATCCCGTTTGAAAGTTACTTTGATGGGATTGTAATTTGCCGGTAATGATCTAAAAATTTGTTGCGTGCGCGTCGGACCTAACTGACGGAGTTGATAAAAGTTGGGCCTCCATTGCGTTATGGATGGTGATGTGAAATGAGGGCGTGACGGACCTGGTATACCGAAGTTAACAGGTTTAGGCGCGGGTGTTGAAAACGGTTGGTTAGGCATTTTATAGGCGCTTATAAAGTGATTGGGCACTGGCATAGAATTTATAAATTTCTTGTCCGGTAATCGTTGGTTTCGATTCTGTAAGTACATAGTATTTGTCTCGTCGTGAACGAATTCTAATGCCTTTTCAATAGTTTCCGGGCGCATGCAACGTATGCTCGATCCTAAGGGGCCATTTAGACCTCGCATGTACGCTTGGAGTGTTAATTTACGATATAGATCACGTTTAGCATCTATGGTGGTCTCGACAGTGTCATGCAGACTCACATACTTCATCATAGTACTATATAGATTTTGGCAACGCTCATAGAACTCCTGGGCGGTACTGGTACCCTGTGTTAGGATAGCTAAATCGTTATAAAGCGCGGTTTCGTCCCGTTGATCTGCTAAATTGTTCACTAAAGCACCGCGAATGAATTGCCAGTCGCTTGGAATTCCATTTGAATTAATTAAGCGAGCAGCAGAGCCTGTCACTTTATTAAGTATCCCATTAATTAGCGCACATTTGCTCAGTTCACTACTACTTTGGCTACAAAACTGCCCTACTATTGGTCACATAATTTTAAAAATCTAGTCAGTACATTTGGGTTACCATCAAACTCTGGTACCAACCTTAAGGCTTTGTAGATTGTATCTAACTCTGACATTTCAGTAACTTCTTCTATACTACTTAAATCAAGGTTTCTTCTAAGGTCAATATAACTTTGCCTACTACTAGTCTCTATCCTAGAATCCTTCGATTTTCTTAAATGAAAAATCTTGGCAATTTTTAATTAACACAGGTTAAATTGTTGCACTAGGATTGAGCAACCACTAAAAAGAATCTAGTGTACTCACTTGAACAAGTTTTGGTCGTTTTGCGTTATCGATGTCTGGATACCTCGTAGCAGCACGACGTGTAGATTCGAATGCTCTTTGATGCGGCTAGACGAGCCACGACAGGGCTTCACGCGGATGTTACGGAGATCTTCAACGCGATTTACGGAAATCTTCTACGCGAATTACGGAAATCTTCTATGCAAAGCGCGCCGCGAGCATCCTACCGACTGCGCCAATTATGTCAGGCTGCCGTTGAGGATGCAAAATAAAACCAAAACTAATAATTGTACTTAGAATTTAATTAAAGATAATTATACAATTAATTATAATTAGAAGACGTGACGATAATTCGATGTGAGAACGTAAAGTGAAGACAATAATTATATTGATTTAAATCGAACAATACAGTGCAATCGATGAATCATAATCAGTCCCCACGGTAAGATAATTCTCGGTAGCGCCCGATGCTCGGAGGTCTTTGCGAAACAGCGAAGCGACGGCGGCGACTTCTCAGAACGTGGTGGGATGCGTCATTGGTTATGATTGTTCCTTAACAAACTAGACTGCGTATTATGAAATATTCGACACGGATCTTTGATGAAAGGAATAAAACTATCTAGTGTAGGTATTTTATGATTACGTTTCGTCATCTCGAAAGCACGAATTGTTTCAGTGTCAAACTTTTTTAAAGCGAGTTGAAGAAACATAAAGTCGGAAAGATCTTTTAATTTTAAGTTTTTAAGGGAACTAACTGCGGTAACAAAGTTGTCTATAAACAGCTGGAAATTCGAAACAGACGCGGCACCGGACAATTTAAGATTTAAAGCTTGATCAAAGTAAGTAGACGCTAGAACACGAGTATCTTGATACCTATCAAGTAGGGACTGGAATATGACATGATAGTTCTCAGCACTGGGTGTGACACCTGCGAATACGGACTGGGCCTTCGGTGACAGCTTACCTATTAAATAGTACAACCTGTCAGCATCTGTCAGAGAACCATTATAGTGCACTGTAGACTAAAACTCGCATAGAATAACGGCCAATTTCGTATATCTCCATCAAATGACATAAGCTCAATTGGCGGTAATCTCGGCGCTCAAACCGCCGGTGAGGCAGAAACGGGCTGCGCGGAACACCTACCCTCCAATTGTGATTGTATGCGCTTGATGATACACTTCGAATTAGGTGTACGCCTGATAATTCGGCTGTTCATCAGGATTAATAGAAAACAATCTTGCGTTATAATCGTCTAACAACTTATGAAAATCTGTTCGAATACTATCTACTGTCATACAACAACTAAGAAATGATTCCCTATTAATATCGGAAGTAGCGGCAGTTTTTGAGCGCTCGTAAATGTTTTGAATACGCTGAAATAAAATATTACGTTTTGCTTCCAAGATTGTCAGCTCTTTTTCTTCCGACATGCATGGCATCTTTTGTTGCGCCATGTTTACGTATGTATAAGCTAATGAGACCGAATCAAAATAAGAATACCTAAAGTACCTATTATTTTACCTAAGTAGATGTTTATGCGGTAGTTATTCGTAAGTAGGCAACAACTTTAAGGCGGTGGAATTAAAAGGTGCTTGAAATATGGAATTTACAAGACAACTATGATAGTTAATAATAATAGGGTAGATATATCAGATTAGTAGGTAGCTACATAAAAGTATATTACCTATGGAAGCGTGCGGAAGTAACCACATAATGGGTATGTAAATGTACTAGGAGTATAGCTAGGTGCTATAACTACCCAGGTAGGTACTTCTAGAAGATACCTACGCGATATAAACGAGAGGTTACGTATAAACGTAAATGAATCCGGCTACGTACGGACCAAAAATGGATCGGCGTTGCACCGAAAGTATGTACTAGGCGATTTGGTGATAAATATGGAAAAATTATAAATATAGTAGACTATATAAAGGATGGCTGGTAAGCCTATAGGAGTGGGTTATAGGGAGGAATAGGAGGCGGAGGTATGGGAGCAGAGCACGCTTACCTTGATAAAATGGCGGCTTGCCGGCGTCTTCGAGAGTCGGGCCACAAGCTGATCACTCCACTAGGATCCAGCCCGAAGCTGCACGGCACACATCACTCCACTACACCTGGTATAATATTGGTCAAATATTGGTAAATAGCGGTTAAATATTGCGGTGCTGCATGTGTTCGTCGTAGCGCGGAGCTGCGCCAGGACACAGCCGGTCAGCGGGACGGTTGATTTTCGACTTGATCGCAGCGTCATTAAATTCTGCGCCCAATTAGAGGTAGGCGTGCCTTTGGGAGGGAATGGGATAGAAAGGGATAAAAGATCGCTCGTTTTGAGACTGCGGTATGCAAAGGAATTTATTAGCTAGGTGTTAACATAATTAACTAGCATTGGAAAAGGTAGATGGCGCTACCACGTATATTCTTAGTAATACCTAACTCATCTATTGTAGATATCACCACAGATAATATAGTACCTAACATTACCTCATATTATCACAATATAAGAAAAATAATGATCCTTCACACACACTGACAGAGATGTTTAAGACATCAGATTGATCTAGAATCGGATGATTAGGCCAAGAATTGAAGCCATATTTCCCGTTCGAAGTAAACTAATAATAATACACTAACAAATTGAGTTATTAGACTATATTACCTGATTGATCAAGCCGCTCTTGAGAGCAAATTATTGGCCTACGAAAGTCTGCGGGAATACTAACATGTTATGTAATAATGTTAAAGAAAACAGAAAGGAAATATATTAATGTTTATTGCTTTGAATCATCACGTAAATTGTCACGTTGGAAAACTCTAGTATCGTTTCCAAGAGATACCTAAAGTTGAGTTTGAAACCTGTTGGATGTAAACTAGAAGCCATCACGGTGTCCTTTGACGTGTGCGACCACACCGAGATATACCTATTTGCTAATATAACTAAGATGCAAACAGAGACTTTTAACGTAAATCCGAGAAAGGCCTAGACGAATTGACGAATCCTATATTACTCATACAAGCCATACGACTTCTGGTGTACAGTATGACCAATATTGGAAAAAGGATCATCAACTTGAATGAAGAAACAATGTTTTTAGTTTCACATGATGCTTCTTATTTGTTCAGCTTTACCACAGTCTGCTACAAAGGTGTACTGTTTTAGTGGATGAATGTAGGTGTGTTAAAACGACGGCCACTACAAGTGTTTTTAACACTACAGTACAAGTAAAGTAAAAGTACAGCGATATAAGAACGTACGTAAAATGTCTATACATCGACCTAACATAATTTGTCAACAGTCAACGTATCGGAATATCTACCCGTGTTATTCGGAGACCGATCATTATTTTTATTCTATTCTTGATAGCGGTGAACCTTGGCCTTTTAGATAGTTATATCCGTTGGATAGCTGATTTGCTATTATTTATAAGGGATTAATACGTCGTATAGGTCGTAGGTTGATAATGTTATTAAGGATTAATATTTACTCTACGACTGTTACATAAATAACTCAAATTATATGCTTTTATGGGAATTATATTTATTTGAATATATTTGTTGTTGTCTTCTTTCACTTGTGCCTTGTGTGTGCGAAAGATTGGCAAGTACCGGGTTTGATTAAAAAGCAAAGCTTGAGCAGGCAAATTTAAGGTGTTTTAAGTAACTTTTAATATGCAGTAATTAATCAGCCCTTATTTTACTAAGGTAACAATGTCTTATATGTATTTAACCACACAGACAGTCATGGCAAAAGACAGTTTCATATGTAATATTTTTACCCGGCATTTACACTGAAGGCTAGTAATATCTTTTGCGCTATGTTTAGCTAAGAACCTTGTGCATATTTTTGCAGATTTTATTTTATAAGGGTAAGGATTAGCTTAACACTAATCCTTTGATGAGCAGAAAGGCAGAAAATAGGTTTCTAAAAATTGTTAACCCAATAATGCAGTTACAATATAAGACATTTAAGGCTTAAAGGATAGGACGACACGGTTGGTGTAGTGGTTTAAGCGGCCGCCTCGCCGCTTGACACTGCGCCGAGTGTTGTGGGTTCGATCCCCACACGAGACATCACTTTGTATGATCCATAAATTGTTGTTTCGAGTCTGGGTGTGTTCATTGTGTCGGTTGGTTGTATGTTTGTAAAGTCCCCCGCGACATAGGATTTAGTCCTAGTGCGGGAGTTGTCTTTTTTTAAAAAAGAAAAGAAAAAGAAGTATATAAGAAGGGTTTCGTTCTTTATTAAGTTACTTAACTTATTTTTCGTGCTGCAGTGAAAAGAGCTTCTGAACAGAGGCACTGTCCATATACGTGTATCTGTGCCATTCAGACGTAACGGTATAAACGAAGAGCAAAGTTTCATTCTTCAGTAAGTTACTTTTGTTGAGTCTTCGGGCAGGAGTGGAAAGAATCGTCGTATGGAGGCATCGTCGCATCGATTTTATACGTGTATCTGCACAGCACCTTCGAGAAAATGAGACCATACCTAGTTTTGATCTGTAGCTTGGCAGCTATTGAACGCCAGACGATGCACGACGTCACAATTTATTTATACTATCCACTAAAACAATTTCTAAATTTCCCTTCATTACTTATTCTGACAGTCAGACATATACCGACTTCCCCACCGTCTCTATGGATTGCATGAAATACAAAATTCCCTTGTAAACGTCAAGAGTGAAAATTGAGGTACTTACTTAGACTATATATATTATGTTATCCTTACTTTATGGCTACTTACTTGTAACTTTTGTTTACCTAACGTGCTAAAGTTGACGTTTATTATGCTCTGCTTAGTGTGAATGCGAGACATCTTGTCATGTTAACAAGGTTACGAGTTTGATTTTCATAATATAACATAATAATATAACTTCACACCCTTTTATTCCCGAAGGTACCGGCGGGGGTGTATTACACACATACACTTCGCCAGTTATGATTCGGTCCCACTGTAACAGGGGGCTTTATTGCCATCTACCGGGCACATTGTTAAGCGAGCGATAATTCACATTTTTACACACATAACTTCGAAAAGTCAGAGGTGTGTGCCCAGAATACCTGGGGATCGATCTCGAGACTATCATCTCGGCAGTCCGTTACGTATACCACTAGGCTATCGCCGCTTTGATTTTCACACAGAAGAATTATTGAAAATTTGATGTGTCTTGGAAAAGCTTTGTCTCGTGTAATTTTTATCCTTCTCCCATAGAGGAGAGGAGGAAATTTGAGTAATTATTTGACATCTTGTGTTTGGGTAAAATTATTTACGAGGAATACCATGTAGATCATTTTCTGAATAGCGGCCTGAAACTTTGATAACTGCACTATAGTTAGCATAACTACAGTACAACTACTTATTTTCTTTTTGAAACACTCTACCTAAAATATTAGGTATATAATAATATAATAGTAGACTTAATATACTTTAGAAATGTACTTTATTTTGGTGTACAATAAAGAATATTATCTATCTATCTTTATTGCTGGATAATGCATTCTATCAGTGTGGCTTATGTACTTTGTGTAAATAGATACTAATATAAGCCTTTAAAATAATAAATAAATAATAATACTATTAGTTATTCTGCGCCAGTACCGAGAAAAGCTGTTTTAAGAAGATGCCTGTGGCTAATGCGGCTTGTAGACTTTAGTGTTTTTGTGTTCTGGAAGATTCTTGCCGATTAATAGTAGTTTAGTGGTTGTTATTATGAGAGAGAGCGGTTGTAGTTCCAGCTCCTTAATAGAAATCAAATAATAATAAGTTTTAGCACCTGTGGGTGGGTAAAGATGGGGGTCAAACAACAAGAAGTTATTTATTTTATCGTAGGACCTTTCCAGTCTCTTAGTCTTATAGCGTCAATAAGAACGATAGTACGAATGTGACAATGCAATGGTTCTAGCGCTACGGTGTTAAAAGACATTGAAAGCTCCAAAACCACTATATCAAGATATTATATGACTCAAAATTAACATATCCAAGCTCTTTAAAGAGCACATTTGAGCGCACGTGAATGTGAACCCTAATTTTCTCACAAGATATATTGTTACGTCATCAGATCCTCGCGTTTCAAACATTGTTTATAACAAGTCGATAGTCGGTGTCTGGAATAACCTTATTCGGGACTAAACTGTTTGTTTTGGTGTGAAATTTTATGTTAATGTGTGCTCAGCTGATACTGTGTTGATACTGCCCCCAGGCGCGGAGTCCCGTCTGTAATAAGGAGTTCATGTGACCCCATATACGTATAGCAAGTGTTTTAGTGTTGGATGTACGATGCACGCTGCTGCTTTGCTTGTCTGTCGAACATTTTGAAGGTTGATTGGTTTGTTCTAGGATAGATTCATGGCTTGATGAAGAAGGGTTGGGTTTTAGATTAAGTTATTGTATCTTCTTAGAGGTGAGAGAGTGTGAGGATGTGAGAATGTGACGGTGTGAGGGCTTCGAAATGAGATATTTCTCAATCGCGAACATAGGGCTTACTAATTTCAACATTATAAGATTGGCGTTTAGTCTCATACTTCGAAGCATTAGTGGTAAAATAATATACAAATATATATATTTTTTTTCTTTTTTTTTATAGACTCACGCCTGTATCCCCGAAGGGGTAGGCAGAGGTGTAATATTACACCCACATTTCGCCAGGAATTTTCAGGTCCCACGTAATAGGGGGCGAGCCTATTGCCGTACCGGGCACATTACCAGACTCCGTGCTGCTACTGAGAATTTCCTAATGGAAAAAACCCAATAACACTTTGTCCGACCCGGGAATCGAACCCGAGACCTCCCAATCCCACGCGCACATTTATGCCGCGAGACCAACGAGGCCAACAAATATATATGATGTAGCGAAAGCAACTTTCAACTATACTTCATTGCTTACGATGAGTAAAATTCGTTTAGTGAATAAATGAAGTTATGTTAAATAAATTGTACCAAGAGCCTAAGCGATTGCATCAGGCAGGTTATATTTCCTTACAATTGCAGTGACGTAAAGAAAATATCAATGATAGTTTTGCTACAAATGATTCAAGCAACACAACATAACCCAAATAAGCAATTACTTCTTCAGCGTATTCAGCAAACGCCGACTCGCAACATAATGAGTAACGTTTATAGCAGTTATTGAACTACGCAACTGTGACAATGCTCAACGTAACGACAGAATATGTTTATTGTATAGTTAGTTGACACAGACACAAGGATGCTTAACCAGCAACATTAGCATATCGAACTTCGACAAATTTCGATGAATGATGGTCAAAGAAACTTGTGCCTACAACGCAAACGTGCTCACCGATAGTAGGTATGGTAATAAGGTAATGTTCATTTGTAGGATTGTTGTGCGAACTGATTTTGACTTTATGTTGTTATCTAAGTGAAACCAATATATCGTGATAATTCGTAAACTATAGTTTAATTTCACCTGCTGTACCATGCCTTTATTGTGTGTAAATGATGAAAAAACTGTGGCTACTTTCCGCATTCTTAACATTTTTTTATTTCCAACAGTCGTTGGTCCGATCCGCGATTTCGATCGTCATAGGTAAGTTTTTCAGTCTTTATTGTTAAGCAGTAAAATTATAATTATCGCTTAACCCGTGTTTCGATATGCAGTTTTTGCCGTCAGTTTCAGCTGGCATGGAAATCTTTGTGAAGGGAATCAGTAAACCTTATAATATACTGACACTGGTCTAAGCGAGTTTTGCGATCTCTTTGAGTTGCGCAGGTCAGACTGCTGTTGCTCCGCGAAAAAGCTAATATCCTGTCGAATCGGGTTAGACTAAAAAGCAGACCTACTTCAAGGTGACAATTTTGGAAACAATTGGGATAACGCTAAGACGATGATAATTGTTAAACACTTGCTGCTCGCCGCTAATTAAATAAAATGTACAACATGCAAAATAAACAATACGTATTATACAATTATGCCAAATTATGGGAGCTGATGATAAATTGAGTTGAAATATCGACATAATCCTTATTTTTCGAAAAGCTTGTGCCTAACGACTGTACATCATCATCAGCCTTTAACAGTCCACTGCTGGACTAGGCCTAGGAGGAATTGGCCTTAGCAGGCCTATTCCTCTTAATAAAACGGGCCAATTCCTCTTAATAATACAACGCTGGCCTATAAGGCTGGTATAGGGCTTGTATCAAGTTTTCCTACTCTTACAGTGCTGTTCTCTGCATATTATGGTCCCTATGTCGGCTCTTACGACACCCATGGGATGATATGGGGTGGTGACAATCCGTATTTTTAATCCGTCACCCAGCTGTCCGTGTGGACAGCGACTGTACATTATTGTCTTTTTTTTTAGACTGTACATTATTCCCGATGGGGAAGGCAGAGGTGTAATATTACACCCACATTCCGCCATGAATTTTTAGGTCCCACATAATAGGGGGCGAGCCTATTGCTGTTACCGGGCACATTACCAGACTCTGTGCTGCTATTGAGAATTCGAAAAAACCCAGTAACAATTTTGCCCGACCCGGGAATCGAACCCTTCGTCCTCCGATCAGCAGTCACATTCGCTACCCACTAGACCACGGAGGCAGTCATTTTTGCTTATACATATAAACGCGGTTTCATATTCTTAACAAATCTTATACATAGTACATAAGTTATTATAATCGACATTTACTTTGACGTCGTATATGAGTAACGTTTTTTAACCCCAAACACGTGTATACTGCTACTGTTGACTGTTATAAAACTCAAAGGTGTGTGAGAATGAATCTATGGCTGGATGAATGTCTGTTACTCTTTTACGCAAAACTTTTGAACGGGTTTTTATGAAACGTTGCAGTAATCTACACTTATATATATATATATATATATATATATATATATATATAATACAAATACTTTAAGGACATATTAGTGAAGACATTATTATCATATATGTGACATAAGAATTTCGTAATATCTATAAATAGCCAAGTTATAATCATTTGTTTTTTGTAGAAAATCTCACCAAAATCATAGACATATTTTACAATCCATTCACTACTTCATTGATAGTATTTACTTTCCGTCCTCCTCTTACGCATTCTTTCCGTCGCATTTATAATGTAGGTAGCCTTAGACAATAAAATGAAGCAAAATAATCAGTGTAGGTAGATACTTTTTAATTTTCTTAATTCTACCCTCTCATTCATAGTTTATCCGGGCTTAGGACCGGCAAAATTTACCGTTTTACAAATAATTAAATACGAAGGTATGTAATTAGAAAGCAAATACATATCAAAATAAAAGAAGGTATTCTGTAATAAAAGAAAACAGTAATTTTGGCGTATTTATGAAGTTAGAATCATCTGCTATTTACAAATTATTTTATCATCATCATGTCAGCCTAGAGCCGACCACTGCTGGACATAGGTCTCCCTCAAGGTTCTCCACACAGACCGATTTTGAGCCGCCCACCTCAAATTACTATTTACTTAAGTAGGTATTATTTACTAAACTTACAAGTATTTCCATTGTCCTTCAAAATGTCCACCACCATTGTCAATAAACAGATCAGAGTCTTTTCACTTCGTCAAAAGCGTCCATTATGCGCTGTTTTAATTATTCGACACCAGCCGGCTTACTTTTGTACACTCACAAAATGATGTCCATGGGTACACAGCTGCACTCGCGATTCCTCCACTCAAAAAGTACGCACGAAGCATAGCTACATACTCCCGTGATATTATGAACTGATAAGCCATGGCGTCGGGAAAACGTAGACAAACAAATTGCAGCGAAAAATCGATAGGTACGCTCTCGTCCGCTAGCAATTTAGTACTGTTTGTAGCATCCGACAGTTGGACAGCGGCGCGCAGTGGGACAGGGGGGAATTTATCAATGGAATATTTTACTACGAATAGTACGTGAGTCGGTCATAGTCTTAGTTATGCGTTAACCAATTATTACGTATTTTTGTGGACAGTTTTGAGACAGTTTTGGGACTTAGTGTTTTTATTTATTAACTACATAAATATGATCAGTTAAAGATACTTAGTGCCACGTTAATTTTTTTGTACTAATAAAAAAATAGTGGTGTGTATATATATATATCATTATCTGCGAGTAACATAGTAGGCTATATTTTATTTTTGAAAAATAGGGGTCCGTAAGATATTTGGGTTTTTCGGGTATGCAAAGTAGTTCCCTCAGGACGCGGGTGAAACCGCGGGAAACGGCTAGTAATATATACTTCAGAATATTTTTTTGTTAGGCAATCTAAGGCTTAGCTTTTGTTGAGATAACCGACATTCAGGCGGGCGGAGTCGCAGCCAGAATATATTTAAACATTAAAACATCACTCTCTATTTAAAATATGCTGATATTTGGTGAATTGTGATCATGAATTTTCCAAATCAAGGAGTAAATATTCATATTCATGCTCTTAACTGAGAATGCCACATTTTGGGGTAGGTATTACTTTATAGCTGGGGCAATCATTGGTTCGATTCGGAATTTATTTATGTTATTTCGGTCTGTATTGTTAAATTTTCTTTCTTTCTTTCTTCTTTCTTTCTTTTTTTCTTTCTTTCTTTCTTTTTTCTAAATAATAATGAATGTATTGTAATGTTTGGATGTTAATAATAAACACTGATTAAATTAATATGATGAGTTTATTGTTATAATCCTCTTATAACCTAATGCCACCCCACCGGAAGTGACCTTTACATTTCTTATTGGCGTCTTGACCGGAACTAGTGTTGCCCTAGTCTTATCTCTATTACATCTCCCTCTTTTTAAACAAAAAAAAATAGAAATTATTACATAGGTATAGTCTCTTAATTCTATCTATCCCTTTTTATACCACGAATAAAGAAAACAATAGGAAGAAAAAGAAAAATAAAATAAAAAGAATATAACTGCCTTTGTTATTAGCATTAAACAAACTGAATTACTTACATAGGTACTAATGTGCTTATACGTTTTACAAAGCAATACTTATAGTAGGTTGTTGACCAACCTACTTATAAATAGGTACTGAAAACCTTGACAATACTTATATTAAAATTAAACTAAAATTTGTTACATACCAAAGTACAACAATATTAAACTTCTCACAATGCATATATAGGTACTTAAATCTTACAAAATAATGTTGACTTACAGCTGACCTATTTGTTAACAATATACTGACCTACTAATATCAAATAATATTTCTCAGTTTGAGGAATCTCTGAAACCCCACACCATACCTGGAGAACCACCAAATCAACCACGAATGTGGTACGATGTTCTACAATAACTGACACCATCCTTATCCACTACATTATATGATCTAAAGTTATTTTTTCTTATTATAGTACCTGGTAACCACTTCCTATCATTAACATCTTTCTTAAACTAAACATTTTGTCCTAATACAAATTCGGATTTATTTCTAGTTTTTACATTATAATTTCTTGTGTTCCTATTTATCGACTTTTGCATTTCAGTCTTTATATTTTCATTCAGTCTTGGTTTTAAATATTGACATGTTACTGGTAGTTTTGTTTTTAAATTCCTGTTCATTAATAATTGTGCTGGGGAAAATTTTGTGCCAGCAACAGGTGTATTTCTATACTGTAATAAAGCAATTCTATAATCTATATTATCATCCTTACATTTAAACAAAATTTTCTTAGCTATCTGCACCGCCCGCTCTGCCATTCCATTTGACTGGGGGTATTTGGGACTAGAGAAAGTAAATTTGAAATTCCATTCATGTGAAAAATGCCTACACTCTTTAGAATCAAATGGTACATGGTCAGAGACAATTTCAGAGGGCACCCCAAAATTGCAAAATAGATCTAATAATACATTTATTACACTATTAGCAGTCTTGTTATGTATTAATTTAATTTCCAACCATTTAGAATAATAGTCATAAATTACCAAATAGCTGTGTTTTCTGAAATCCATGATATCAATTCCCAACTTTGAAAAAGGTAATTCAGGCACATTATGTGGTAACAAAGGTTCTTTTACATTATTGTTCTGATATGTTTGACATATAACACATTCTCTAACATACTTATCGAGATGTGAATCCATCTTTGGCCAATAATACAATTCTCTCGCTAGTTGTTTCATTTTTGTCATTCCTATATGACCTTCATGCAAAATCTTCATGTACAACAATCTAAGACTCTTAGGTATTATTATCCTATGATTCATAAATACTAAACTTTCCTCAACTGTGATATTTGTTCTAAATTTATAATAATAGCAAAGTGAATCTGGAACATTTTTAATATTTTCTGGCCACCCTTCTTTTGTGTATTTTATAACTAGTAACAATTCTTCATCTTTACTAGTTTCAGTAATTAATTGTATTTTTTGTTCTTCTGAACACTGCAAGTACTGAGATAACCATACGCAATGAATGACCTCATACATGTATGACTCATCAATCTGCGAATTTGATAAGTATGATCTCGAAAGTAAATCAGATATAAACATAAATTTTCCTTTTAAATACTTGTATTCTAGGTCATACTTCAATAGTTTTAGTTTTAGTCTTTGGAGTCTTGGTGATGGAATCTCATGAATACTTTTCCTTAATAATGTCTCCAATGGCTTGTGATCATTTAAAACTATACATTTAGTACCATAGATAAAATAATGAAACTTTTTAGTTGCCCAGACTACACTTAACAACTCTTTTTCAATTTGTGAAAATCTTTGTTCCGCAGGTGTTAGATTTCTAGAAATAAAACTTACTGGCTTTCCATTCTGTAGCAAACAACCACCCAGACCATCCTTAGATGCATCACACTGTATCACTACTGGTAAATTACTATTAAAGTTTTGAAGAACAGGGGCTTTGGTAATAAATTCTTTAATTTCCTTAAATATTTTTTCATGAACTTCCGTCCACAACCAACCTACATTCTTTTTTAACAATTCTGTTAGTGGTGACATCATCTTAGCTAAATTAGGAATAAACTTACGCAGATAATTAACCATGCCTAAAAAAATTTGCAATTCCTTTTTATTTGTTGGACTTTTCATGTTAACAATTGAGTCTGTCCTATCAGGGTCAATTTTAATACCTTCCTTGGAGAATATATGACCAAAATACTTGACTTCCCTTAACTTAAACTGAAACTTATTTTTATTAAATTTTACATTACACTTTCTAGCACGCTCAAAAACTTTATTAAGTATTGCATCATGTTGCTCTTCAGATGATGCAGCTATGAGCAAGTCATCGCAATAAATTATTACACCTGGAATATCTCCAAAAGTTCTTTCACTATACCTTTGGAAAATCTCCGGAGCAACTGATATTCCAAAAGGTAATCTTAAAAATTTATAATTTCCAAAAGGTGTACTGAAAGTGCACAGATCAGAAGACTCTTCGGTAAGCTTAATATTATAAAATCCATCAGATAAGTCTAATACTGAAAATACAGTCTTATTAGTTAGTTTTGACATAATTTCTTCATATGTAGGTATCAAGTAGTGATTTTTTATCAGAGCTTTATTAAGGTCCTTAGGATCTAAACATATGCGGAGTAATTTATCTTTTTTTTCTATTATTACTAAATTACTAACAAAACTTTTTGGGTGTGGTACCTTACTTATAATTTGGTGAGTCTCCAGGCTCCTCAGTTTTTCTTCTAACCGAGTTTTTAAGGCGTGTGGAACTCTGCGAGGAGGTTTTACCACTGGTGTAGTCCCAGGCTGGATACAAAGTTCCAAAGGTTCCTCAAACTGTCCTATTCCCTGAAACAGTTCACAATGCTTATTAATAATTATATCTTTATTCTGAATGCTACTTATATTTTGTAATATTCCTAATTCTCTTAAGGTGCTTAGTCCCAGAATCGGCTTTACATTATTTTTAATTATATAGAAATCAGTGATACATACTTGGTTATCTTTTATTATTTTTAAAGATGTCTTACCTACCGGATAAATTTGTGCCCCCCCAAATGCTTCTAAGATTACTTTAGTCTCAGACCATTTAGGTGTTTCATCATCGATTATTTTCATTAAGTCTTTTATTGACAATACATTAACCTGAGCACCTGTATCACACTTGAAATCAACCCTTTTATTTTGTACTCTTAGTGTCAAAATCCACTCATTACATTTTATTTGAGTATTTCCAATACCATGACATACTTTTAAAAGTCATAAGTCATGCACATTATTGTCTTCAGAAACTGTGTTCACAGATTCCATGTTATTCCTTGTACTTATTTCATTAATGAGTTTACATCCCTTTTTATAATGATTTGGCTTGTAACAGTTATGACATATTTTGCCAAACGCTGGGCAATTTCTGGCCTTGTGCCGTGTCCCACATTTTTTACAATTATACAAAACATCCCCTTTACTACTAGCGTTATACTTAACTTTTGATTTGTCTCCTGTGTCCTTGAATTGTGAAGCCTGTACTGCATCCACCGCTACTGGAGGCTGCTGCTGATACATCATCTTGATATGGTTTTGAGATAACTCCGAGGCTCTGCACATGTCAACGGTTTTCTGTAGATTTAGGTCATTGACTTCCAGCAATTTTCGTTGTAATTTTTTATCGTGAACACCCAAAACAATCCGATCCCTCAGCATTCTTTCTTCTTGATCTTTATAATTACATGTTTTAACGAGTTTTCTTAGATCTGTGTAGAACAAGTCAAAATTCTCCCCCTCTTCCTGACATCTTTTGTGAAATGTGAATGTTGAAATAAGTTCATTTTGTTTCGGTTCAAAGTACTCGTCCAAACTCTTTAATAGTTGGTCGTACTTGACGGTTTCCTCTGTTTTAAGCACATTAAAGTACAATTCTTGTACTTCATGCCCGGCACAATTGAGCAAGATGGCTGCTTTTCTTGTTTCACTCAGCCTTTCCAATCCGGCCGCTGAGACAAAAATTTTTAATTGTTGTTTGAATAATCTCCATTTAGGGAGAAGATCTTCCGTTGTATCAAGTTTTAAAGGTTGTGGCATCCTGTACTCCACTCCTGTCATTATGTTTTCTTCTTTTATAATGTCTGTTTCGGTCGCGGTGTCCAAGTTTGTTTTAGTCGTGCTCATAGCCACTTTTTAGAATTAAGTTGAAATATGTTCTTAGTACAAGTATTTTTCACTATTTGATGTCAGGCCTTTACCGGCTGCGCCATGTAATGTTTGGATGTTAATAATAAACACTGATTAAATTAATATGATGAGTTTATTGTTATAATCCTCTTATAACCTAATGCCACCCCACCGGAAGTGACCTTTACATTTCTTATTGGCGTCTTGACCGGAACTAGTGTTGCCCTAGTCTTATCTCTATTACATGTATCAGTAGACGAAAATGTTGGTTATAGCTAATTATCCATATAAGATTTGATATAAAACTGCAATTTTGCTCTATGTTATATCCATCTTATCTTGAAACTGGCAAAAAATGGACGTGAAATATCTGTATTACCTTAGTCTTCGAAATTCACGTGCCTATCATCTATATCTCTTTATTATACACGTTTTAAAACCCTTAATAACTCTAATACATTATTATATACGACATTAACTACGATGATATCGTACATAAGCCGGGTTTTTTGACCCCAGACACGTGTATATAAAAGTAAAATATACATAGATATATGTTTACGAGGCGGCGATAGCCTAGTTTTTTGAATGATTTTTAATATTCCAAATCTAAGAGCGCGTTGTCAATATGTTCATCATCATCGATGATGATGACCGATAGCTTAACGTGTTCTCCGAGGCAGAGACAAGCGATAATTAACAATTTAATTCGCACATAACTCCGAAAAGTCATTGGTCCGCGCCGTGGATTGGAACCCGATACCCTCTGCAAGGCAGTCTGTTGATATCTGCACTAGGCTATCGCTGGCTCCTAAACATAGAAGATATAATACGAAAAATAATCATGAAGTTTTTGTACGGATAAGCTAGTAGATGAAATTGTGAAGTAGCTTTAACACAACTTTTTAATAATGTACCTTTAAAAGTCTAATTGCATTAAACCTCTGACCTTAAAACGTTAAGAATACACAGACTAAATTGCTAATGACCTTGAAAAAGGGTTAAAACAACCGCCTTAACTTCTAAAACTTCGGACATTCACATCGCACAAAAACAGTTGACACCGCAGTGTTGCCAGACTCATGCCAAGAATCTTTCAATCGGAAGTGCTTAACGCATTTACTGCCTTTAAGGACCAAATAAATTACCCGGGATTGTTGTCATTTATCTCTCACCTTCAGGGGTACTCACTCTTTTGTCCGACCGCGAGTTATCATCCAGTTTTTGGTGGAAATGTAAATTTTTCCCTATCAAGTTTCGCTCGAATGAAGCTACTTCATTCGTAATTGTTTGAAAATTAATTTAGTGGGTCGCGTGCTAGGTATTTTATCTGCAATACTGGCCCAGGTAGTTTGTGGGTTTATTTGTAGATTATACGTGCTGTGTATTAAGTTTGCATTATTTTGTGTTGAAGAAGAACAACTGCAAATAAAAGGAATGCCAAGCGATTGTTTAAAGTGGCGCTTCTTCGTAGCACCGTAGTTCCGTAGCTAATTGCTACACTTATTCGTAGAGTGAAGAGTTCAATAAAAATAAATAGCAAGTATATCGTATCTTCCACCTTTCTCCAGTACGGTAAACTGGAACGATTGCTATTTAGAAGTATGATAATATTATATTGCTATGACTTTAAATTATTGTGTTCACTTTTTAATTGTGTTTACGGGCCTTTTGTTTAACCTTTAGCTCTTTATGTTATATCTCTCATCACTTAGTATTGTTATCATAATCGCCTTAAATTTACGCTGCATAGTGAGCAGTTTTATTCTCAAACTGCGCAAAAATTTGGGCAAAGTACATATGTTTTTATTTCAAAATAATAAATCTAAATGTTCTTTCACACATATTTTATGAATAAAAAATGTAATTGACTGTATCTATTGATATTCTTACCTATCAAAAATGGCCGCATTATGACGGAGAATCTGGCAAGCCGGTTGTACCTAAAGGAGATGTTTCATTTTTAGATACAAAACGTACCATATCTTAAAAAATTGGGAAAAATATCAGAAATCAGGGCAAAATATTATTTCAAGAATTTACTCGTACTTGAGTTCATACAAAATAAAAATATTGTTCTGTTCTTGCCATATTCAATATGGCGATTTATTGGATTGTAGCATGATACCTTATGCGTTCAGAAATTATAGGAGATGAAATGACAGAAGGTTAATAACCGCTTGACCGCTAGCGCCAATTCGCCGAGTTCACTCGACCGCTCACGTTCTAAACAAAATGTCGCGCCGTCGCTCGCCAGATGGGCGCGCTAACATAAACATTTATTGTTGATAAGTCGGTAACACGAGTAAGTTGAAGTGATGTTTTTCTTTAACCATGTGTAAGACTCGTTCAAGTCGTATGAATTCTTTGTTGATATTTAGTTTCTAATTTATTATACTTAGCAGCGATCATTGATTTTCGTTGAAAAAAAACACTTTGTGTATTTTAAACAGGATTATTTTAAAAAGTAAATCGATTACATACATATTTTATGAGTTTTCACTGTAGAGGGATTCTATCTTCACCGAATTAAATTAAAAAAAACATGTATCTTAGTATAAAAATATTAAATTACACGCATACAATTAGCACGTAATCACGGAGCGCACGAAACAAAGAGTGGCATTTGACATAATTTTTTCGTTCCGGGTTAACGATTTTAAGACTCGCTTCGTATTTTTAGCATGAAGAAATATTCAATGATTTGAATAGAACAGAGAAAAAGGATTTAAAACATTACGTAAAAGAAAGAAACAGTAAATTCAGACGGAGTATAGCGCTGTAACCAAAAAGGGAAAATAGTCATTTGTGCGCGGTCTACGGAATTTCGAAAAAGGGAGAATAGTCACTTGTGCGCGGTCAAGCGGATAACACAAAGATTTAAAATAAAAAAATAAATATTTATGTATACCTCAATTGCAGCATACTGCTTCTACAATAAAAATTATTTAGAAGAATCGTTATGAACCTATCTTATCTTATCGTAAAAAATAGTTATAAAACTGCACCGGTCTTACAGGAATGAATGTGCATTTTGGAACAAAATGTTCGTTTTGACATTTTGATGTTAACACGTGACAATTATTTTATATCAATGTTTTCATAAAATGTCATTTGCAAATTTCATTTTCTACATCTCCAAAACTATTTGAAAGTGGATATTTTTAGTTTAATTATGCTTATGGGTTAATTTTCTAGGATTTTTAATATCGTACATATTGTAGCCAAAGTTCTATACAAAAAGGAAACATCTCCTTTTATCATCAACCTAGTGAGCTTCTTTATATTTTCAAACAGTGCAAAAAAACTAAGTCTCGATAAGTTAAATTAGTCTTAAGCAATTTATTTTATCGAAAATCGATTCGTCCAGTTAATGTAACATTTGTATACTTTAATAGTTACAACAACAGTAAATTAAAACAGACGGAATGTTGAATTTCAATCTTTAATTAAAAACACTGCAAAAACTATAGAGGCATTAGCCTTCTCAGCATTGTTGGCAAATTGTATGCTAAGTTACTTATTGAAAGAGTTATGGAAGAAACCGACAAGAAAATATGGGATGTACAAGCGGGATTCCGAAAGGGTATGGGATGCACGGATCAGGTTTTTTCCTTGCGAAGCATAGCCGGAAAATTTTTGGCCAAAGGTCAAAAGGTCTATTGTGCATTCGTGGATTTGGAAAAGGCTTACGATAAAGTGGTGAGGAATGAAATGTGGTCGGTGCTGTCAATGAATGGGGTGGACAGCAGCCTGATTCGAGCTCTGAAATCCCTTTATGAGGATTCTAGAGCTTGTGTGCGGATAAACGGGGCATACACTGACTGGTTTACCATCGATAAAGGTGTTAGACAGGGATGTGTAGCGTCGCCGTGGCTGTTTAACCTCTTCATGGACAGTTGTTTGCAAGATTTAAAACATAGTGACTGCGGATTAAGGATGAATGGGTTACTCGTCAAATGCCTCCTTTATGCTGATGATCAGGTTATACTTGCATCTTCAACGGAGGAGTTGCAGGAGATGGTAACAATCATGCATCGTGCGTTAGAAAGGAAAGGAATGAAAGTGAATGTAAGTAAAACGAAAGTTATGGTTTTTGAAAAGGAGGAATGCGTTACGGCTTGTAATGTTTTGATCGATGGACAGCGAGTGGAACAAGTGAATGAGTTTGTTTACTTAGGTACGTTGTTTACAAGAGATGGTAAGAATGAAGCAGATATTGAAAGGAGAGTTAATGCAGGTAATTGTGTGAATGGAGCTCTGAAGGCGTTTATGAACAGTCAAAACGTGTCCAAAAAGGCACGTTTGGCTGTACATAGAGGTGTGTTAGTGCCTACCCTTATGTATGGTAGTGAAAGTTGGGTATGGCAGAAGAGATTTGAAAGTAGAATAAATGCTGTAGAAATGAGAGCACTGAGAAGTATGTGTTGTGTGTCTTTGACCGACAGAGTAAAGAATTGTGTGATACGAGAGTGGTGTGGGGTAAAAGAAGATGTAGCGACAAGCATTGAGAAAGGCATGTTAAGATGGTTTGGGCACATGGAGAGGATGGATGACGATAGGCTGACAAAGAAGATATATCAGGCTAGTGTGAATGGGACAGGACAAAGGGGAAGACCTAGGAGAACGTTCTCTGACCAGATTGGAGACATCCTGAAAAAAGGACAAGTCAGAAGTACCCTTAACAGAAGAGCATGCATGAGAAACTTGATGGGAGTGAGTGAAGCAAGTGAGGTATGTCAGGATCGTTGCAAATGGCGTTCCGTAGTCTCTGCCTACCCCTCCGGGAAACAGGCGTCAGTCTATGTATGTATGTATGTAATTAAAAACATACGTTTGTATTCAAACAAAAATAACGAATGAGTGATTTTGCAAGAGAGATTTTGCAAGTACGCGAGAGTTGCGCCTGATCGCTTTTTAATTAATAAAATAGCTTGGTGTATGTTTCGGTAATTTATGTAGGTACATATAACATTCATATCATACATACATAGACTCACTCCTCTTTCCTGAAGGGTTAGGCAGAGACTACGAAACGCCATTTGCAAAGATTCTGACATATCTCTCTTGCATCATAAAATATCATCATCATAAATTCCACTGCTGCAGATAGGCCTCTCCTAATTTGCGTGGCAATAGCTTGTGAGCCAATGGGAGGATTTGGTCTACTATACCGCGCTGTCCAGATGGCTTGGTACAGGGTTTGGTATAGTTTTCTGGCTGTTCGGAAAACTATTTGCTTAGTATATTTTTCTTAGTCACCCATTACGAGACCCACGAAATGTAATTAGTTGTAGACACTTTGTATTCTTAAGCTCTTATCACATAGATAACATTCATGACGTTCATATCCATGTATCCAGACAGTGCACAGCAGAAACACGTTTAACTACATCTTGTTATAAGGAGCAAACCTATTTCTCATTTAAGAGCCATCACCTATATTTTTGAATTTTTATATGGCATTAGCTACGAGTCATGCCCGTCAAAGATCTGCATGACAGTCAGGATCGAAGATTCAAGATGTTTGACGAGGCAACAGGCCGTTTACAAAAACTACTACATTTTGTAAACTGTCTGTTTGATTCAATAGTGCGGTTGCCAATGCAATCTGTCTCGGGGCCCTGTGAGAATAGTCCTTATTTATATCTTCTTCTTGTTTTATAAAGCAGAGATATATCACGTTTACGATAGCGTTGTATTTGAAAAGCAAGCTAAGATTGTATTTGTAAGATAGTTGTTACTTTAAATCGCACTCATGGCACTGTTAAAGTGAACGTACTCGTAGTTCAAACATATAGTATACTTGAAGTAGTTCTCAAAAGTTTTAGGAATATGTAACTCACAATCTTTTCTATTCTGTAAAATAGCGTTTTTATGACTTAGTTTTATCTTTGGGGTAGCTAGTTAAGCACTACTATGCATCGGACGGGGTCATGGTCAAGGATGCTTACTGTGATGTGCGTGACCTGCCACTAACGGGGTACCGAGATCTGAATGGTGCATTTACTGAGTAGGCACCCAATGACTATAGCGGACCGTCTCACAGACTTCCTCTGCCAGCCCCCAACTCGGTCGATCACACTCCTACGATGGAGTGGCCGAGACAAGACAGATCGGCAAGAGTTACCACCGCTTCACAAAAAATATTGCCAGGCACTTTAGGTGTTACCCTTGCTAAAACGCCGGGGTAAGTACAAAGTATTTAATTTCTCAATTATCTCTTCTCATGATTCTTACAACCAGGCCAGAGTAAAATAATTAAGTTATCTGCGTATTAAATTGTTAATTATCGACATCCTTATTAGATCGATATTACCTCCACATAACAATACATGCGTAATTATATGAGAGAAAGAGACAGAAGAGTAATCCTTTCATAGCACTGTTTTATTCATCTACCTACTTATACCAATGGAGGCACATATTGTACCTATACCAATAATTGTACCTATTCGACCCTGAGTATACAGTTTAGTCCGATTCGTTTTTACTCCAATTGCGTTAATTAAACGGCCCAGATGTTAAGATTGTTAAAGCCATTCATTTATTTATATGTACATATAATAAAACAATTTCTCAAATTTTATTGACTGATAACTTTATTTCGAGTCGTAACGTAGACCACAATTATTTTTAATATGCTTATTTATTTTAAAATTGGTTGCAATTAATGTTGTTGTCGTAGATAAATCACTTATTTAATGAAGCAATAAATTTATGGATAAATTTAATTACAAATTTTGTATTTATGTGAATTTGTTCAAATTTACATAACTAATTTGAATTAGTATAATTTCTTTGAGTTGCGTTATCTACTGCGGTTTGCAAAATTATACAGCGATGTTTTCGTATTTAAAACATTTTATACAATGATGCAGACGCATGAATACAGTATTATGCCTGAAAAAGAACCCTTTTTGAGTATAGCGTAAAATAAATAACAGATCGGCAAATTGTTACATTTTAGGGCATAAAAAGAAAGGTATATAATCGGTTTGTCGTAAAAGCGGTTATCACCGGGCCTACGCAAGAGTTCTATATACACAATACATCGGCGCTGAATAAGAAAATTATTTTGTTTGGGCTAGACACTACGCGTGAACGTTGAAAGATGTCCGTGCCCAGATCCGAAATTATTCTTATTGTCTACATGATGATTCGGTCTTATCTGAAGTAGACACGTTGGAAATGCTTAGCTTGTACAAGTGCCAAGGCGGGAGTAGAAATACACTCTCTCTGAAAATTGCAACTGGGTCTATCACAACATGAACTCACAAGATAAACTCGGTGACAAACATACGGACAGCGGAGACTTAGGGCGTAAGCGTATTTTTCTGCGTGTATACGGTCGTTTCAGCATACGCGCTTACACGCGCGCTTCAAAACACCGGATTCGTGTAAACGGGCATATTTCGGCGTGTTCGCTCAAGACGGTAGCGACATCTTGTCATTGTCAACATGCATTCTGACGACTCGTGATTATACGAGATAAGAAACGCTTTAACGCTCGTACGAGATTCGCGTGTGCCAAAATGCGCGCCTACATGTGCTTCCAAAAACGAGCTTATACGCACGTATAAAACGCTAATCAGAATCCACACTTACGGTTCCAATATTTGATCTGTCCTTGGAATTAAGTTTTTGAAATACTTATCTTAATATATAAAATCCTTGCGTTACTGACTGACTGACAGACAAAGCACCATCTACAAAGTGCTGAAATTTGGCATGTCTGTTCTTAAGGGACCGTAGGTAGAAGGGATTTCTCGAAATTCTCACGGCATCGGGAAGAAGCGGTTAAATTTTAATATAGTGTGCGGTCATAGCTGCGAGCATCCTTTATTTTTATATATGCGAAATATATATCTCCAGTAGCTAAATTAATGGATAGATTAAAAATTGGGACTGGCGCGGCGGCGCGGCGGTTAGTAACAGGCAATTTTCGGATTCGGAATCATAAAAAGTCAATCGTAAAAGAAAACATTTTAATTTGATTTCTAAAGCAGATCTCACTCAACCATAGTTTTTAAAATGTATAATTTCAATAGACGGTCTTAACTAACCAAGTTTTTGTCATAGAATGTTGGCTTTCTGGCTTGCTATCGACAAAGCAAAATGTTTAACTACTTAAATTATTATTAGTTAAACTAGCTTTTGCCCGCTGCTTCGCACGCGTAAATTACGATTAGATAAAATATTATGTACAAACACCCCTACCCTCCTCAAGGAACATACATGCTAAATTTAACCTTCTTACGCCCAGTAGTTTCGGCTGTAATGTGTCTGTCAGTCAGTCAGTAACGCAAGGACACAGATTGAAGTGATTCCATTGAAAAATAAAAGTTTTTACACAAACTCTGAATCCCTTTTCCACCCTCTTAGGGAAAAACATCCAAAATAAATGTCTTTGTGTTCGCTAACGTCATTTGCGGATCCAATAAACAAAGAATAAAGTTAATCCCTTTAAGGCATAAAAGGTTCTATGCAAATTATACATACATAGACTCACGCCTGTTTCCCCGGAGGGGTAGGCAGAGGCATATTAAACGCCCACTTTTCGCCAGTGTTTTGATCCCACGTAATAGGTGGCGAGCCTATTGCCGCGTATCGGGATATTTTGTTTGCCAGAGCCTCGTCCGTTGATCAGCAGGTGCACCACTTGCAGATGAGGTTACAAGCCTATTTTTAAAAAAGGTGATCCGGCACTCATGAGTAAAACATTGCTTTGATACCTATCTTGGCAAAAGTGTTTGAAAAGATAATGCACACAAGACTTGTTTCGTTTTTGAATAAATTTAGTATTCTTAAAAATGAACAACATGGTTTCCAAAAGGGCAAATCCACCAGCTTAGCTGCATTTAAATTAATAAAAAGAATAACGGAATGTATTGACCGAAAAATGCGCGCGGTCACCGTATTTTTCGATATGAGTGAGCGTTTGAAAAAGCGTTTCAAAAATAGAAGACAGTATGTTGACCTATTAAACTTAAACGAAAGAAAAGAAGAGTTTCACTTTGTATCCAAGTATCTACCAAATCACATAGGTGTACCTTAGGGCAGCATTTTGGGTTCCTTGTTGTTTTTTATCTATATTAATGATCTTCCAGACGAGACGTCACATAAATGCAGGCTTTTTCTGACGATATATCTGTCATCATAACAGAATCTAACGACACAATGAGGAGATAAATAAATGCATCGATGATATTACCAAATGGCTAGATGAAAATAATTTACAAGTTAACCCAGAAAAGGATGTTGGGAAAGCATGGTCAAAGTAATTAAAACGCATCTCTTCAAAGTTATAGGTCAACAGATCCTCTCTTACGAAGAGCTTTTAACTGTCCTTGCACAAGTCGAGGCACTGATCAACTCGCGTCCGCTCACGGCATTGAGTAGTGACCCTGCAGAACCATCCGCGTTAAGCCCTGCACATTTTCTGCACACAGTGCCACTATCGTCATTTCCGGCTCCTGAAGCAGACTCTTCAAGCTTGCTCCAGAGACATACTCTACTGGATAAACTCGTGCAGTCGTTCTGGCGGCGCTGGCGTGCGGAATATCTACACCAGCTTCAGGCTAGATCCAAATGGAATAGTCCTGCATCCCCTATACAGGAGGGTACGTTGGTCGTCATAGTACATGATAATGCTCCGCCGCTTTCATGGCCGTTAGCCATCGTGGAGAAACTGCATACTTCCAAAGACGGTACAACCCGCGTTGTTACCATGAAAACCGCGTAGGGGAGCTACGTGCGCCCTGTTGTACGTCTCTGTCCGCTTCCAACTCAGTGAGATCTAGCCTGAAGTTAGATCTACCCCTTAGTTTAAGTATTTAGTTTGTAGTTTTCGTTATAATTGTTTCGCTAAAGTTAATCTAGATTAATTTTAATATCATATCGCTGTCTTAGCCTATTGATATGGGTTATGCGGTAGTACATCCAACATAGCTAAGTTAAATTTTATTTTTTTAAAGGCAACCCTTTAGTGCCGGGGGGATATGGTAGCGCCTAGCGCCATCTTTCTTTTCCATTGCTAGTTAATTATGTCAACACCTAGCTAATAAATTCCTTTGCATACCGCAGTGTCAAAACGAGCGATCTTTTATCCCTTTCTATCCCATTCCCTCCCAAAGGCACGCCTAGCTCTAATTGGTCGCAGAATTCAATGATGCTGCGATCAAGTCGAAAATCAACCGTCCCGCTGACCGGCTGTGTCCTGGCGCAGCTCCGCACCGCGACGAACACATGCAGCACCGCAATATTTTACCGCTATTTTACCGTTACTATAAACGAGAACTAAACCGCCCGCGGGTGTAGTGGAGTGATCTGTGCTGTGCAGCTTCGGGCTAGATCCAAGTGGAGTGATCAGCTTGTGGCCCGACTGTCGAAGACGCCGGCTCGGCCGCCATTTTGTAAGGTAAGGCGTGCCTCCTTATAATATGCTACACTCATAAGTTCACCCCTCTTCTAGGCGATTTACCAGCCATCCTTTATACAGTCCACAATAATTAGTTTTCGTGAGTTTTATTGCCCGTTCTTTCTCATGGTTCTACCTATTGCTTTGCGAACGTGGCAGTAAATTTAAATGTAGAAGCATACAGTAATAATGTTTTAAATTTGAGTATAAGTAATTATTTTATAAATTTATTATTTTGACGTTCATAAGCGTCACATTGTGACCCAAATGAATAAAGGATTTTGAATTTGAATTTGAATTAATATTTTTCCATATTAGCAAATCGCCAAGTACATACTTTCGGTGCAACGCCGAACCACATATACTAACATAAACACAAAAATACAGTGATAAAATTTAGCTTACAATGTCAAATAATGTTTGTTTACTGCATTTTTAAATATGTTCGGTGTTTTTGCTTGCCTAATTTCAACCGGCAGCTCATTCCACAAACGGACAGCTTGAACAGCAAAGGATTTGTCGTAAAAGTTTGTGGTATGTGCTGTGCAGTCTCAAATCCGCCGACGACCTCAAGGTCCTCAAATATGTGTCATGGAGGAACTTGAAACGTTCTTTGAGATACAAGGGGGTATTAGGATTAAACAACACATTATACAGTAACATAAGAATATGAGTATTCCGGCGAAGCCGAATTTGGAGCCACTTGAGTCTAGATCGAAATTCAGATACGTGATCATATTTGCGTAAACCAAAAATGAATCTAATACAGTAATTTTGGAGACGCTCAAGTTTATCAAGTTGGTCCTCATTAAGATCAAGATAGCTGACATCGGCATAATTGAGTATTGGGAGAAGCAAGGATTGTACAAGTGCAATCTTGGTGGTTGTGGGTAGAAAGTTCCGTAGCCTACGCAACGACCTAGCAGAAACAAACAGTTTACGACTGGTTTCCTGTACTTGAGCTCCCCAAGATAACGTTTTATACATATAGATACCCAAGTTCTTCACACTATCTGAGATTGGTAAGATGTTACTATCGAACTGAATCTGAGGCAGCTGAGACCAGTTGATTTTAGAAATCATCTTGGAACTGCCAATTAGAATTACCTTTGTTTTTGATGGATTTACTTTAAGGCCATATTGTTTGCTCCATGCACAGATATGCGCCAAATCTGAGTTAATGTTAGAGAACGCTATTGAAATAGACTCCAGTGGCGCCTGTGAGTATATCTGCAAATCATCTGCGTAAAGGTGGTAGGATGAAAGTAACAGTTGGGAGATAGAATTTATGAAAATTGCGAAAAGTAACGGAGATAGCACGCCACCCTGCGGTACACCGACAGTTGTATTACACCATGAAGAGTACGAGTCATCAACACGTATACGCTGTCGGCGTGCAAACAGGTAACTGTGAAACCAGTCAATTACCGTTGGAGATATGTTAATAGAGCGGAGTATGGCAAGCAGGACGTGGAAATCCACGGTGTTAAATGCGTTGCTAAAATCAAGCAAGGACAAAAGCGTGAGTTTTCCACTATCCATACCTAGCCTTATCTCATCAGTAATATGGACCAATGCTGTGGTAGTACTATGACCAGTACGAAAACCGGATTGGTAAGGATTCAGGAGAGCATTCTTGGTAAGGAAAGTACAGAGTTGTGTATGTACAAGACGCTCAAGGACTTGATGATGATGAAGATGTTGTTGTGGGATATAAAAAAATGGTTGCATCTATGCTTTTAATATGTGGGTACTTCGTGCAGGAATGAGCGTTATTATTATTCGTGATATTAACAAAATAAGTATTAAAATTATTCGCGATCGTTTCTGGGTCAGATATTTCTTGCCCATTTTCTACATTTATTATATTGATATATTTATTAACTTTAGTCAGAGTTGCTTGAGATTTTATTACTACATCCCATGAAGCTTTGCAAATGTTTTTGGATTTTTGTATATATTGTATGTTTTTTTTATTTTCGAGCATTATAAATACATTGTTTTAATATCTTTGAATATTTTTGGTAGGCATTCTTAGTTTTCTTATTCCTTTTTATTTAAAATGAGTACCGTAGCTTTCTTCTAGTCTTACATGAAATTCTTAATCCCCTTGTTATCCACGAATCGTCTCTTATGTTATTTTTCGTTTAAATTTTTTGTATAGGCAAACATAAATTGTAAAAGAGGATCAGTGTTGCATGAAACATTTCAAATGCTCTATTATTAGATTCTTTGTGAACTCATTGCCAAGGCAATCTTTAAACTTGGTTACGTTTTCATTTTGAAAGCTATGCTTGTATACGAACAATGTTTTTTTATGTGTAAGGTTTTTTCGATGGAAAATGTTATGGCTTGTGTGGTCCGATAAACCTAAATTATATATCTTGGCGAAGGCCTCAGAAAAGTTGCAAACAATCTGGTCAAGACACGCGTTTAGCCTTGTGGGTTCATTTATAAGAGTAATAAAACCATAGTTTTGAATTATACGTAGGTATTCATTTCGTTATTTTGTCTCCTTAAGTAAATTTATATTGAACTGGTGGGACATAAGTATTTCTAGATTATTAAGAAATTTGTAAGGGTTCCAATTTGGGGTTCTATAAATGCATATTAAAATACAGTTGTAAGTTGTTATTTTAATACCGCAATATTCAAAACAGAGCTCAGTAACCAGTTCTCTCTTTAGAGGGATCTTTGAGCTAACTATGTCGTCCCTGCATAAAATACATACACCACCACGTCTTTTATTTGGTCTGGAATAAAAATTCATTAGCCGATAATTATCAAGGCGCAAATGAAATATGTGTTTAAGCCACAAGTCGTGGTTTCAATTCTCACTCAGCACCAATAGATAAATGTGAATTTGAATTTTAAAGCCTTTATATTTAAAAGTTGCTATAAAAATTTAAGAAACTGCTGGTTATATTTCTTAAATTTTTATAGCAACTTGGTGGTGTGGATGGTGTTATGCCTATCCAAGGTACCTAATACATAGGAAGGCAATAAAAACCTTATTTAAGTATCAAATGTCGACACAGCTTAAAACAAGTAATTTCCGTCGTCTTACCCTACCATTTCTGTGATTCTGCTGAGTCCTTAACGAGAAAAACGTGGACCTAATTTTCCTTTTAACGCGGGAAAATATCATTCGCATTTAATATAAAATTAAAACTTATATTTTTTCTCGAGATTGTCTAGTGTTCTTAATTATTCGGCTTCGAACTAAAACCTTTTAAATAACTAGTTTTTTTTCGTAGCAAATAGGAATCTCTCGTTTGTTGCTTCCGCTCCCTATTTGCACGTTATCTTCCTTATTTAGTAAACTTGGCTGTCTAAAAACTGCTAGCGTTAATTACTAGTTTACGTTTATTTCCTGTGTAATGAATAGGTTCGAGATATGGCGCTCGATTTGGTTGCGCGGTTGTTGGCAGAGTGTTCGGTTTCATTAGTGCGAAGTGCATGGAATCTTATGAAGATAAAGATTTGTGTTATATACATAGACCATTACAATATATCTTTGGCGTGCTATCTAATCTGCTTTACCTTTTACTGAAAGCAGAAAGATATTTCAGTTTCTTATACAGGGTGTAAAAACACCCTTAACGAAAACTGAAATCCCATGTTGTACCAATCACTACGGACATTTTTTACTTCGGCACCATACCTGGGAAATTACTGGTACAGGAGATATTAAGGCTCAAAGTAAGTATGGAATTTTTTTAATTAGGTACAAAATCGATGCATTTTCCCCGTCAACATGTTCTTTAGACCCCATGGATAAGCATTGAACGCGCACGCTTTTAATAGCGGTTTAAAAAATGTGAAAACTTTTTCTGCGTGCCTACCAACTTACGTGTAACAGGTTGTATATATGTACATATACTAACCTATGTTTGTAACATGATGATTATACGTTTATAAGATGTGACAATAAAGAAATTACTACTTACTTACTAAAAAAAATCGTTTCCCAGGTATTATTTTTTTGGTTAGTATGACTTGGCATGATGTCTACAACGAGTAGACTTCGGCTTGGTGATGAGTTTTGTGACACCTTGTATATACCTCGTTACATAAAAGTACCTAATATATCTAAATAGACTTTTAAGGTTACATCATAAATACTTATACAATACAAAAGTAGTATTAACTTAAAGCAGTGAAATCTAGAATTTTGTGACAGAAAAGCAGTGAAAGCTTTGTAACATAATTTAATATAGAGATATCTTAATCTCTTAAAAGAACTTTGTATTCTTTTAAATATTGAATATAGAATAGAAATCTGCCTTTATTTTACAATAGACCGCCATAAAGTAGCATTAAAATCGTAGCAAAAGAATTGGTTTCAAGCGATTACATTCCATAATTTAACAAGAAAAATACTTTAACACTTTCAAAAAAGTGTAAAATGCACGGCATATTTTCAGGTCAAATTTTATAGTAAACTAGTAGATAGTAGACAGCTCCGCTCGCACATTACTTCATATTTATTAACCGTTTCTGCCTGATCTCGAGGAAACCTCGGGAAATCCCTTCTTACTGCACCCTTACGGCCCCAGAGGAATACACATGCCTAAAAGCAGCTTCCTTTGCCAAATAAATTTGGCTCTACCTTGTCTGTCAGTCAGTCAATGATGCAAGAATTTTAAATATCGGTACAGACGGATAGTAATTTACTTTTGTTGCCAGCCATGACTTAAAAGTAAGTATGATAATTTAAAGGTTTTAGTGTGAATTCAGTATGGCGAGGTTGTCGCTAGCCGGGAATCGTGTGACGTCACTGTGGAACGTCAATAGACACCGCGGTGGTTGTAGTGACTCAGCCTCGAACATACACGTTCCCACACACCTTCGCCTGTTCTATACTCAAATACAAAAAAAAAGAAAAATACTCTATGTTAGTCTAATTACGAGTATAAGCTATTTGGACTCCTGCTGTACTTTGTATCATATTGCAGAACTTGGAGTATATGGCGCAATACACTCCCCCAGGGCCCGGGACGAATTTAGTTTTTATAAAAAATAGAGAAAAAGAAATAAAGATGACAATGCAGTGTAAATATAGAATCAGAACGATTTTTTTTAAAGAGACAACTCCCGCCCTTTTCCTTAAACTTGTGTCGCGAGGGACTTTACAAACATACAACTAACGGACACAATGAATACCGATAATTATCTCGATATTCATTGCTAAACAAGCGCAAATGTATTCCAAAACGAGAACCAATTCAGTAAAAAAGTGTGAAGCGAACCACACACAAAGCAAAGATGTTACCAATAATTACTTAGGTGAGAGGTATTGAGGTGTTCCGGACGTCGGTCGGAAGTTTCATTTCCTGGTGTAAACATCAACCTGCTACTGTATTGAGTGGCTCAATTACATACTAAATACTCAGTGTAGCCTTCTATACCACGCTTGGCTTACTTGAAACGCCAGCGATGTAGATTCGGAACTGTTTGCAATGATTTTATTTTGTAGTGATAATTACATATTAATAATACATTTGAACGTGATTGTAATATCTGTTTGCTCCATACAAGCAGTGAAACAACCTCTGACTTATAATAACATTCTCGAAACTTGCCAAATCGGCTTTTGTAACAGATCGCCCTATAGGCTCCCAAGGGTGTCGTTACGAGGTCACTAAGTTTTGCCAGGTGGTGGGAATATTTTACTAAATTATGTTGTCCATTCTGCATAGTCAACTCCAAGGTATGACCCGATATCATTATGTACTTGAATATTATTATATTATTTTTGAGAGTGTATAAAATAAATAATTTTGAATATTCTTTTACTACGACGCGCATTGATACATATTTTTAAACATGAGTTTAAGCGGTAATAATGTAGATAGAAGGGTGTAGACACGTTAAGGGTAAGTCAAAACATATAACAAAAATAAGTACCTTAAACCTTTGAAGGGCAGTGAACGTGAACCGTGTTTCGGTTACTGTCTTTCAAAGTGTTTAGGTAGGTCTATGGCATTCTTCATTTTCCCAGTCTATAGACGTCTAAAGCCGGGCATAGGCCTAAATCAAAGCTCTCCACTCATACCGATATTACCGGTATAGAGTCGGTCGCATCTAACTTGGCCGTAATATATTGAATATGTCGTACTGAATGCTATATTATTCGTCTTGTTAGTCTGATAAATTCACGGAAACGGAGAATATCTCGTCACGAATGTCAGTCACTACTCTCTTGTATACAAAATAGCAAATCTATAACCCCGGAGTGGTATTGTAACAAGATACGCAAACCAAACGATTCCTTTATTCGAATAAAAGAATTAGAGACTTTACATAAAGAAAGCTGTTGTACAAGCAAAATCACTAAACAAAAAAAAGTATGTTTAGAAAATATTTACTGGCCATTTTGATAGCTTATTCATAGATATGTCACATGAAATCAAATAAAAACTTTTAACGTTTAAACTTTGTTTTCAAACAAAAGTTTATAAAATAGTCAGCTGTCAAAATACGCGCTGCATGCATTATATAAAACCACCAATTCAGGAAACAAACATCTCCAAAGTCTTCAAAAGCTATACACAAACACGTTCTAAGTTATATCTCTGTAGATAAAACAGGCGTCCCTCATACCAAACTCTAACAAAGTCGTTCTTCACACCATTACTCCGTCTATTTCCACAATTTCTGTCGCAACCTCTGACCTTCACGACGCGTCGACGTCGAGTGGTAGACAGCTCTCGTGGTTGTTCCCTTTCTCGTGTTGTTTGAGCAACAATCGGGTCAAGACCAAAATATTCTGAGTTTAACTTAGAATGGACCTTGAATGCTTGGGCTATTTGTGGTTTAGTGAAAAGAGTAGTGCCTATTTCACTGGTTATTTAGCTTAATCGGTGTGCAGTACAGAGCATTTATATACGCTAGCACTTATTGCTGTGATCGATAGTTCATGGACTCAAGTTATCATTGAGTTAACTGAAATTAATTTCTCTCTTCACAGGAACTTGCCACGATGCACGCTGGCGAATATTTGCTAAAACCTGGCCAATATATGACTTTAAAATATTGTCGATAGAATACTTTTATAACACTTAGCTTAAACCTTAATAATAACACAACTTTTGAGCATTTTTTTATATATTTTATATGGTAAATTTCTATAACAGTAACACTGCCTAAGAAGTTGATCAAAAATATCGTGGTTTATATCGATGATTCTCAAGTCGCATGTTGTCGCTCGTTGTTTGTACAACTGTAAATGTTTGGTGTTTTTCTGTTATGGATTCTATTTCTAGAGGTATTTATAATTGCTGTCAGATGTTACTACTTTCTAAAATAAATCCTAACACCGATACCCTTGCCTAGAAATTGATAGTATTATTTACTTGCGTAAGCAGAAAGAATAAGGAACTAGTACGATATTCTTCTGTATTCCGAGAAATAAGCCGTATTTAATTGAAGCATATAATGCTAGTATTTAGTTTGTTTTAGAAATGGCTGCAGATATCTGCCTTATGATTAGTTTTTATTAGCTGTAAATCCCGGTATTTAGGCCTACATTTTGTCGTTGAATATTTTGAGGTCTTTAACTTGGGTTCATTCTTTTAATGAGTGGTTTTATAAAAGTTGATATCTATCTGAAGATGCACAAGAGTAAAAAAAATAAGGATATAAATTAATATCACAGAAACTTTACAAGAAAAACGCCCAGTATTTAAACTACAAATGAGATATTTATTACAAAGACTGCGTTTCTTCACTTCCTTATATCTCAAGTTTACGTATAAAACGTCCAGAAAGTCCAATACGCAGTTGACCTGGATGCAATTTAAATATTGAAAGAACCTGAGGTGGAGTATTTGATATTTAAACAAAGCTAGGTATCAATATTAGATACCATATAGTTTGTGTATCTCTGATCATTCATGTTTCTTAGTTATGAATATTATCTATACTATAATAAAACTCAAAGAGCACTTTGTCTGTACATTGAATATTTTTTGCAATTATAAATACCTCTAGAAATAGAATCCATAACAGAAAAACAGCAAACATTTACAGTTGTACAAACAACGAGCGACAACATGCGACTTGAGAATCATCGATATAAACCACGATATTTTTGATCAACTTCTTAGGCAGTGTTACTGTTATAGAAATTTACCATATAAAATATATAAAAAAATGCTCAAAAGTTGCGTTATTATTAAGGTTTAAGCTAAGTGTTATAACAGTGTTCTATCGACAATATTTTAAAGTCATATATTGGCCAGGTTTAAGCAAATATTCGCCAGCGTGCATCGTGGCAAGTTCCTGTGAAGAGAGAAATTAATTTCAGTTCACTCAATAATAACTTGAGTCCATGAACTATCGATCACAGCAATAAGTGCTACCGTATACAAATGCTCTGTACTGCACACAGATTAACATAAATAACCAGTGAAATAGGCACTACTCTTTTCACTAAACCACAAATAGCCCAAGCATTCAAGGTCCATTCTAAGTTAAACTCAGAATATTTTGGTCTTGACCCGATTGTTGCTCAAACAACACGAGAAAGGGAACAACCACGAGAGCTGTCTACCACTCGACGTCGACGCGTCGTGAAGGTCAGAGGTTGCGACAGAAATTGTGGAAATAGACGGAGTAATGGTGTGAAGAACGACTTTGTTAGAGTTTGGTATGAGGGACGCCTGTTTTATCTACAGAGATACCTATAACTTAGAACGTATTTGTGTATAGCTTTTGAAGACTTTGGAGATGTTTGTTTCCTGAATTGGTGGTTTTATATAATGCATGCAGCGCGTATTTTGACAGCTGACTATTTTATAAACTTTTGTTTGAAAACAAAGTTTAAACGTTAAAAGTTTTTATTTGGTTTCATGTGACATATCTATGAATAAGCTATGAAAATGGCCAGTAAATATTTTCTAAACATACTTTTTTTTGTTTAGTGATTTTGCTTGTACAACAGCTTTCTTTATGTAAAGTCTCTAATTGTATAATTCGAATAAAGAAATCGTTTGGTTTGCGTATCTTGTTACAATACCACTCTGGGGTTATAGATTTGCTATTTTGTATACAAGAGAGTAGTGACTGACATTCGTGACGAGATATTCTCCGTTTCCGTGAATTTATCAGACTAACAAGACGAATAATATAGCATTCAGTACGACATATTCAATATATTACGGCCAAGTTAGATGCGACCGACTCTATACCGGTAATATCGGTATGAGTGGAGAGCTTTGATTTAGGCCTATGCCCGGCATTAGACGTCTATAGACTGGGAAAATGAAGAATGCCATAGACCTACCTAAACACTTTGAAAGACAGTAACCGAAACACGGTTCACGTTCACTGCCCTTCAAAGGTTTAAGGTACTTATTTTTGTTATATGTTTTGACTTACCCTTAACGTGTCTACACCCTTCTATCTACATTATTACCGCTTAAACTCATGTTTAAAAATATGTATAAATGTGCGTCGTAGTAAAAGAATATTCAAAATTATTTATTTTATACACTCTCAAAAATCGTGATAATATTCAAGTACATAATGATATCGGGTCATACCTTGGAGTTGACCATGCAGAATGGACAACATAATTTAGTAAAATATTCCCACCACCTGGCAAAACTTAGTGACCTCGTAACGACACACTTGGGAGCCTATAGGGCGATCTGTTACAAAAGCCGATTTGGCAAGTTTCGAGAATGTTATTATAAGTCAGAGGTTGTTTCACTGCTTGTATGTGACAACGTTCAAATGTATTATTAATATGTAATTATCACTACAAAATAAAATCATTGCAAACAGTTCCGAATCTACATCGCTGGCGTTTCAAGTAAGCCAAGCGTGGTATAGAAGGCTACACTGAGTATTTAGTATGTAATTGAGCCACTCAATACAGTAGCAGGTTGATGTTTACACCAGGAAATGAAACTTCCGACCGACGTGCGGTACACCTCAATACCTCTCACCTAAGTAATTATTGGTAACATCTTTGCTTTGTGTGTGGTTCGCTTCACACTTTTTTACTGAATTGGTTCTCGTTTTGGAATACATTTGCGCTTGTTTAGCAATGAATATCGAGATAATTATCGGTATTCATTGTGTCCGTTAGTTGTATGTTTGTAAAGTCCCTCGCGACACAAGTTTAAGGAAAAGGGCGGGAGTTGTCTCTTTTGATTATATTACTTTATATGAGGGTACCTATTACTTAAAATTATTATTTTTCGGTACTTTAGCCGACCTGCTCACAACAAAACCTAGCTGTATTAAAACAAACGATATTTTTATGTTGTGCCTATGTATTGCATATTCTGAATTACATTATTACTGCAAATTTTAACCAACGATATGTTTATAGAAGTAGAGTATCACTGGCAACTGTGCGTAAGTTTTTAAAGATGTATATAATTTTTCTGATCCTTGAGATTATCGACGTGAGATGTATAGTCCAAGAAAGCTGGTCGTCTAATGTAACACCCAAGTACTTTATAGATTCAACTCGAGTGAGTGTAGAACAAGTACAATTTGAAGGATCCTCTCTTCTATTACATGGGAAAGTATGTATTTTGAGGACCTGTGACGCGGCATGTTTACCTATTTAGTCTTAGTAAAGCAAACATACTTCGTTTGCTTGTGTTTAACGATAAAAGACTATCTTCAAGCCAGGATGTCACTTTCGCTAGACCGGTTTCTGCTTGTTTAAATACCATATTCCACGTTTGGCCATGAAAGATCATCGCCGTGTCGTCAGCGAACATAACGATATCAAGGTTTTACCGAGGTCATTGATACCTATATATTAAGAATAATGCATAATAATATTATTGTTCAATTTCGGTACAATTTCTATAAATTGTAAAACCTCATTGCTGCCCTACGCCAACGCCATCGTTATAGGAACTTGGGAACGTAAATATATTCACGCACAACAGTACTGTCTCCGCTGAAGAGCGACAACCAAATGAAACAGGCGCCAACGTGTAAACGCTGTTGGCGGTGCGCGCCAAGATCCGCTGATGTGTGCACAAAAAATCGACACTATTCGGCTGGCCAGCCAGCGTCGGCGCCAACTACACCAATTAAGCCAACATAGCGCCAAGTAGCTCTCTACACATTGGGCCAATACGTTGGGCCAGCATGTTGGGCCAATGTGTACAGCGGACATTAAGCCATCAAGGTGATTTTCCACCAGAGTGGCGAGACGAGGCGAGGCGAAGAGAGAGTTGAAATTTGTTTGGCAAATTTTCAATTCTCTCCCAGCGCATCTTTGGTGGAAACAGTGTGGATTGACGAGAATATGCGAGGCGTGAATTGAAATATTTGTTTGTGTAAAAATGAACCGTATTGCTTCCGACATAGAGTATAAATTAACTTTGCAACAGAAACACGCTTCTCGTGATAGAAATTGCGTGTGTATTGCAAGACGAACTCAAACAGCACTGTACCTTTATCTTTATCTAATGAAGCCTACGGGCGGCGCGGCGGTCACGCGCGAGCTCGCGATGGCTATTTTTAGTGGAAAAGAGTCAGTGCGATTTCAATTCTCTTCTCGCCTAGTCTCGTCTCGCCACTCTGGTGGAAAATCACCTTCATAGCGCCAAGTAGCTCTCTACACTTTGGGCCAATACGTTGGGCCAGCATGTTGGGCCAATGTGTACAGCGGGCATAATGAGCATTCTCGCGAATGTTACAAAACAAATTAGTGTGTTTTAGCGAGCATTCTCACGAACATTCGGATGAGCCTATGAATATAGATAATACAAAGAATTCGCGCTACAATGGCGGTTACATACACATACATACATAACTTCACGCCTTTTATCCCCGAAGGGGTAGGCAGAGGTGTATACACACCCACATTTCACCAGTTATGTTTAGGTCCCAATGTAATAGGGGGCGAGCCTATTGCCATCTACCGGGCACATTATTAAGCGAGCGATAATTAACATTTTTAATAGTATACACACATAACTTCGAAAAGTCAGAGGTGTGTGTCCGAGGTACCTGGGGATCGAACCCGAGACCATCGTCTCGGCAGTCCGTTACGTACCTACACCACTAGGCCGTTAGTACTATCTATTCTGTGACTACGCTATCGGCGGTTAAACGCAATACATTTACTTCACTTTGACTTATGATTTTAATCTAGGGTAGAATCTTCGTAGTTTGTCACTAATTTTAACTTGACTAGTGATGGGCTCACTCAGAATAAATATCGATAAAATATTGATAATGTTTACAATAGATCCTTAGATTTGGTTGACTCAGAATTAATTTCAAAAGAATGTTGATAAACTCTCGAGATTGATAAATAAATTTGAACGTAGGAACCGACACTTGTGTCATTTATTAACCTCTTGTATGCCGGAATACTAGACACAATTAAAAAGCTATTGTGTCTCGTTGAGATCTGCGTTCCGGCATACAAGGGGTTAAACCTGTTCAAAGTAAAATCTGCATTTTATTATTCAGAAACGTCATTTGTTTATGAATCTTACTCTTACTCTAAAAATAATTCATAAGTGAAACTGAAGTAAATATATTGGGTACAACGGCTGTTGTAGTGCGATTTCTATATTTTTTCTATATTCTACGGACTATTTGAATTTAGAGTTTTCGCTAGAATGATCGAGAAAATGTTCGGTTCGACAAAACAGAAAATGGCTGCTCGCTGTTCCGTTACAAGTGAATGCTCAGGTGTATCAATGCCATAATATGTTTTGCTATTTTGGTTACTAGTAAAGTCAGCCGTGATTTGCTATGCCGCCGTTTGATTACAAATTAATATGGAATTAAATTCACTACATGTTTTACTATAGTTTTGCCTACCTCAATGGGACAGGGCGCGACGATACATTGACAGATATGTGTTTTGGTTGAAATTTCAAGTAAATCATCACATTCTTCACAAGTTACATTATCATAAACTGGGATACAAAATAAACATCTAACTAAAATTATTTCTGAAACCAAGAAGCAATATAATTCTAATAATTGTAAGTGATATTAGCTTGGATGTTCGCTCATCGTAAGTTTTCAATAGTTACTGGATGGGTTTCACCGGATTATCTTTTGCAAAGTAGTGTTGATGTTAAAAATTATGTAACGGGGCTGAATCGTGTTAATAAACGAAAAAGAAAGATGAAATACCTTTCTATTTGTCCCGACGTTTCGGCATGGGTTACACCAGCCGTGGTCACGGGATGACTGATGTTCGTCAGCGCTGCCTCCGAGAAGTGCGGGTTTTGGAACCTACCCTCACTTGGTCTTCACAATTATCAACATTATTATGTTCGGAACTGTCGGTACTTCGATACACAACACTAATGGTATCTTCACACTGGCGCGTAATATCACCTCGTCGGTGCCTAAATTTGCTGATGACAGGATTCCAAGATGTAGATAAACGGTAGCCATCCTCCCGGTTGAAATTTGCGTGCTTTTTGATTTCAACCGTTTCCCGTGCTATTCTTGAAAAATAGTGACGGTCTGTGGAGAGAACCTAGGGCCGATGTAGCTCAATCCAGTGATTGGATCCTGACTCCAACTAATGCTCAGCTATGGCCGACTTGGTGGTTTGTCGGTTTTTGACGGCCGTGATGTGTTCCTTAACTCGTTCGGCGATGGTCCTTTTTATTTGCCCGATGTAGGAACTACCACAGCTGCAATCCACCTTGTACACGCCTGGTGTTTGAAAAGGGATGACATCCTTTGGAGTACGCAGGTAATTTGCTACTTTGGAGTACGGACTATATACAGTCTTAATAGAGTATTTTTGTAGTACTGTTCCAACTTTATCCGTTACTCCTTTTATGTAGGGCATGAACGCTGGCGCTCTGTTCACTTCAGTCAGTCTCGACCTTTTCCTTGAACCTCGCATATTATGTTTGTAACCGTTTTGCAGATCGTTAGCCTTCCTCGATGTGAAGATCAAGGTGAGAGAAAATGGAAACCTGTCACACACTGTTTACAGGAAGCCCACACACACGGACAGGTACTTACACGCAAATTCACATCATCACCCGCGACATTTGCAATCCGTTATTGCTTCATTGACAAACAGAGCATATGACATTTGCGACCCCGAACACTTAGATAGTGAGCTCACACATGTTCGGGAGGTACTCAAGCAAAACGGTTACAAACACAATATGCGAGGTTCAAGAAAAGTATGACAGGTTGAAATATAAAGTAAAAGAGACAGTGAGAAGAAAGAAAGAAGAATGTAAGGATAAAGTTGATAGAAAGTTTTCTCAGCATTTTCGGGCCAATATCAAATTATTCTGGCACTTGGTTACAATAGCCCGAGGCAAAGCTGGAGACTCGAAAGTTGGTGTGATAAGGGATGTATTTTGAGAATTTGTTTGAACGAGGAGAAAGTGAAACTAGGAATATAGTAGCGAATGAGGAAGATAATAGTGAAAGTAATATAAGTATGGAAGAGATACGGTATGCAATGAAAAGTATGAAAACGGGTAAAGCTGCTGCGGGGTATTACAGGATATCTGCTGAAATGCTCAAGGTAGGCGAAGGCGTCACCGCAAGCCTGCTGTACCTACTTTTCAGTAAATGTTGGCGGTCCGGTCGTGTACCAGGTGACTGGAACAAGGCCGTAATTGTGCCACTGTACAAGGGAAAAGGGTCATAGCAAGAATGCAAAAATTATCGCGGTATAAGCCTCCTGAGTGTTCTTGGCAAATTGTATGCAAAGATACTGATTGAAAGAGTGATCTCTGAAACGGACAGTAAGATTTGGGATGTGTAAGCGGAATTTAGAAAGGGAATGGGATGTACGGATTAAGTCTTTTCCTTAAGGTGCATTTCAGAGAAAATCTTAAGTAAACACCAGAAGGTTTTCTGCGCCTTTATGGACCTGGAAAAGGCTTACGATCGAGTGGTGAGGGATGAACTTTGGTCAACATTTTCTGTGTATGGAGTGAACAGCAGTCTGATACGGGCACTTGAATCCTTATACAGGGATTCAAGTGCCTGTGTCAGAATAAACGGGGCCTACACGGACTTGCTTAACATTGATCGTGGTGTTAGACCGGGATATGTAGCGTCTCCTTGGCTGTTCAATCTATTCATGGATAGTTGTTTGACCGATCTGAAAGAGTCTGAATGTGGATTAAGAATGGGTGAATCTGTGTTTAAGACCCTGTTATATGCTGACGATCAGGTTCTTTTTGCGTCATCAGCGTCTGATTTACAGCAGATGGTCACCGTAATGAATGAGGCGTATAAGTAGAAGGGCATGAAAGTGAATGTAAGCAAGACTTAGGTCATGGTCATAGAGAGGGAAGACAGTATAACTGAATGTAACATAATGATAGGAGATGAAAAAGTGGAACAAGTGAATGAGTTTGTGTACTTAGGGTCTATGTTTACGAGAGATGACAAATGTGAAGGCGATGTTGAAAGGAGAGTGAAAGCAGGAAATAGTGTGAATAGCGCCTTACAGTCCATCATCAGTAACGAAATTATTCCAAGTAAGGCTCGCCTAGCTGTACTGCAGGGAGTCTTGGCGCCAACGCTGATGTATGGTAGCGAATCATGGGTATGGCAGAAGAAACATGAAAGTAGAATCAATGCTGTGGAGATGAGAGCTTTGAGGAGTATGTGTCGAGTAAGGCTGATAGATAAAGTGAAAAGTAGTGTGATACGAGAGAAGTGTGGCCTGTACGAAGATGTAGTGATAAAGATTGAAAAAGGAATGTTGCGATGGTTTGGACATTTGGAACGGATGGATGAAAGAAGAAATACGAAAGAAGTTTATCGTGTAAGAATGAATGGAGATGTCGGTCGGTAGGGGGGCCCAAGACGTACATACGCCGACCAAATAGGTGACGTACTAAAAAAGGGCCAATTTAAAAGTACCCATAACCGGCGAGCATGTATGATGAGGTTAATGAATGTCGAGGAAGCGAAAGAGGTGTGTTTGAACCGGAGCATTTGGCGTTCCATAGTCTCTGTCTACCCCAATGTGAGACAGGCGTGACGATAGATAGATAGATAGATTTTTAGGACTCGCGTAATAGGGGGCGAGCCTATTGCCGTTACCGGGCACATCACCAGCCTTCGGGCTGCTACTGGGTATTCGGAAAAACCCAGTAACACTTTTGCCCGACCCGGGAATCGAACCCCGGACCTCCGATCAGCAGTCGCGTACGCTATCCACTGGACCACAGTTCAAAGTTATAAGTTGGGTTTCAATGACGCCACATTTAAAATATGCGATTTATGTGATGATATGATAATGTAATATATGGTCTCTACAGAATGTGTCATCAACGGATTTATATCATTCAGTGAAATGGGATATTAGGATAGAATTATTATATAGCTGTATTTACTTTTAGCCAGATTAGTATGTTACCTCATTATACATACTCATGATTATCTATTAGTTGTATGCCAATACCTTTCATCTATTGGTCCGATTGTGAGAAGTCCCTTGAGCATCGCAGCTGATGTGACGGCTCATTATTTATTGATAGCCGTAAATCGTACCTATTATTGAATAATTGTGAATGTGACATATTATTTGTATTATTAAATTGCAGCATTTGCCTGAACAACCAGCAAAAAATTGTGTTCCAAATTATATACACTTTCTTCCCCAAATTTAACCCTGACTGAGAGAGACTAACTTTTATATATTTTTTTTATATTAATATAGGTAGTAGTGGATCTGAAATGCATTAACTTATGAAGTTATAATGCCGCAACAGCAGTAATAATTAATTAATAAATGAGATCGGATTCTTTGGCTTTGATGTGGCCTCGTATAAACGTTAGGTTACAGTCCTATTTAAACTTTGACTGCACGGCAGGTGCAATTGTTTAAATTGTATCAAATAGTTTATATCGTGCCATTTGCTGTGTTTTCAATTATAATGCAACGTAAAAAGGTAACGGGTTAAAAAAAATCACATAACTAAATTGTAATACAATCAAACATTTTCAATCTCCTATGATAGAAACGATACATTTAAATTCACCATCACAAATAATGCAAGGAACAGACGAAGATATATAAATGTTGTACAAGAATCGAAACTTACATTGTAAAACATGGTGCAGCTTCCACCAATACAGCCAAGTTCCGTTCGGCCGTCGTGGCCTTTAAAACCGTCCGTACGTCATTTGTGCGTCCCATTTATTTCGGATGCATCTCTGCCAAAATTCCTTATTTTAAACATTATAGCTTTAAAAATAAGATTCATCGTGGAAAGAATGAAGGTTGTACAAAAGCAGGTATAAGGGGCACGCGGCGAGCGAGTGAGCGAGTTTCTATCGTAAACTTAGCTTTTACACGCTGATTAACGAGCGCGCCTATCTAATTTAAAAGAGTAACGGTTGCAACGGTGTTGCGGAGTTGAAACTAGTCGGACGTGTTGTAGTATAGAACTATAGAGTGTAGAGCGAGCGGCGTGCTGTCGTGGTGTATCAGTGGATCTGCGTGGGCGTCGACGCGGCGCTGTCAGCGCGCAAGGCGCCACGCCGCGGCGCCCGCAGGATGTGGGCGTCTCACGCCAGCCGCGCGTTTACCGAGGGCGTACCACGCCACCTAACTTCCCTCTTATCTCTGTTCCTACAAGTTTTCTTTTCAGCTAAAAAGTTACTATGTGGACTCATAAGGGGAAATTTTTAATTAGATCACGTACCGTCTTTCGATGTTCTGTTAGTTTTATACCGAGGCGTTCGGCCGGAGGTAATGCGAGAGCAGGCTTAACCTTGAGGGCTAGGCTCGAGTTTCGGCACTCTATTGTGCAAAGTATTGACGTAGTGTTCTCAGGAATTCGGTTAACTTCAAGAGGTCGTTGAGAATAGCTCGCTTGCCGATCGTTGAGGCACACGGGTGCATAGTTGGCAATGTTCCTGCATAACTCGCTAAATCAGTGCCTAAGTTCGAGTACTATCGCATAATTTGCGAAGAGCTTTAATTTTTGTGTGTTCATTATGTTAAAAGGGTCGAGCTAAGTTATGTTACTAAGGAATATTCATGCGATGGCAGGGTCAAATACATATTATTATCGTTCACAATTGTCATTAGCGGTGACCTTGATATATTATTACTAAGAGTACTTCCCTCCAGAGGCCCTTTAAACTCCGCCACATGAGTGATATTAAGAGAGCTCATAATAGTATTGTCTAATGTAAATGTGTATATGGAAATGTTACGCTAGAATTAAACTAATATTATTTTAGGTGTCTTATCTCCTTTTATTTTATTTTAAAGCTTTTACATTTATGTTTCATTTTTAATATTATAATAGTTAAACCAAGATAAACCGTATAATTAATATATAATATATTAAATGCATGAAGCTTTTAAGTAAGTTGTTTTAATATAAATTGGATAGGATCTCAATCACATGTGCTTATTAGCTACACGTTTCAAATTACAAGAAGCTTTTTCTGTTTTGGGAACGGATTATTAACTGTAAGTCAACCGTTGGTGCATATTTTTGTTTTAAATCGAGAAAAAGGATATGTAGCATATTATTATTATAACTACGAGACATAATAAACGATAAGAAATGTGATTTGAAATCGCTTTTAACTTCACATTTGTGTACTTTGAAGACTAAATCATACAATGTTTGATCTACTTTTTACCGCATCAATAAATATGCATACAGAATTCAATTCTACAGCTTATGTAAACACCATTTTTGTGCTCAACTTATGGCATTTTTGTATGAACTGCCGAGAAGGCAATGTTATGACGATGGCGTTAAACTAAATTAATATGAAGACCAGTATACCATTGACAATTTATTATGAGTACTAGCTTATTGATCTAGCAATAAACTTGCGTTTACATGAAACTTCTGGTGCAAGACTCAAGCCGGTAAAAGCGTGTAATAAGTTTTTTAAGAAGGTTCTCTTAGTAAGGTAAGCTTATTCACTATGAATAATCGAAACCGAAAATCATATGTAGTTTTGTAGTTAGGCCTGATGTTAGAATGTGATAGAGTGTTATCAGTGTTGGTTCGACTGATCTTGGTACTTCCACTCTCTTTTAGTTTTGCTATTACGATTATAGATGCTGAAATTAGGAAGGCTACTACCTATAACGGTTTTTTATAGTCCTTTCTAAGGGAAGATAAAATAAGGGTTGAAAATTTGTTGCTGATCTAGCGATCAGCTACATAGCACGTATCACAGCGCCATCTACCCAATGACGACGGAACTACTAAGACACACTAATAATACGACTACCAACAAGGCGGGAAAAATTCAAACGATCCTGAACCGCGATATCAAATTTCGCGCGCCATGACGCATATATACAACTTCGAAAGTATGTCCGTAGGCCTGCAGACCACCAAGCACGACCACCCAGCTTGGTTAGAGGCTGCTCCCTCTAGTTGGAGGAACACCACACCTTTATCCTCCACACTAAATACGCTGATTTTGAATCTAGCACTTTCCTCTTCTATTTCTGACCAGAATTGTACCACAAATTCGGCTGTTGAACTAGTTCTCAATATTAGTGGACTAGTTATTCAAGTTTTTGTTCATTCGTCGGTCACGTACAGACAGTAAAATGTTAAGATGCACGTCTTAATGACCATGTTCAACCACATTGGTAAACTTGTTCCAGTTGTAAACAATTGTTTATTGTTTCCGTGTTTTAAGAAGCCTTATTTCGAACAATGTAAGTTTCAGATTTTAGTTGAAGCGTACATTTAAACTGTACGTAATTTGGTAGCTGTTGGCAGTGTTTGTTTGCAAGTTGTTTTATTTTTCAGAACGTTAATATATTGGTTTTTAAAATGTTAGCCTTGTTTTAAAGTGCATTAATTTGATATATTTTTTTGTGAATTTACTTATTGGTTTTTACTGAATGAAATTATATATTATGATTGTAATCATAAAACCGACTTATATTTTCTTGTGTAGCTGTCTGTTTATGGCGGCTAATCTCTGAAAGGGCTAGACCGACTTTCTCGTGGCTGTACCTATAGATAGCACATTGTCACCTATTTACTTATTATTAGTTGTATGTCTTTCGGGATATATATTTTACTACATACGTCTTTTTAAGTATCCGATGTTTCGGCACTATTGCAAGCGCCACGATCATTACTGGCAGTACATACGTATGTACTACAAGTACGAATACCCAAAGCAAAGGAACGTGGTATTCATCCTGAAAGGCAATATACTACTACTATAGACCAAGTAAGTTTGAATTCATATATTACTAACTATTATTTGAGATCCTAATAAATATTGTTAAAGCAATACGGTTCCAATAGGGAAAGTATGATTTTCTTATAATCTTTATATAATAATCGGAAAATATCACTGACACACCTCGTTACTCAATAAAAACAATAGTTTGAAGAGCTATTATGAGCAGTTCACTACACTAAGAAAGCCTTGAGTACAAAGGGATTACTGATCTTTCTCTTTTATTTATCTGGCGTGAAAATCTCCAAACAAAATAATACAATAGAAAAACGTTAAGAAAAGGTAAATTACCTAAACAAGGGCGGCCCGAAATATTACTTTTACGTACCTACTTAATTATCTTTTCACAAACACCTACAGTCACTCCAACTTTTAAATACATAACGTTGGTTTTTATTTCGAATGTGGCTACCATTGGTTTTCTGTGCTAGTTTACGAAAAATGATGTTAGTATTATTGTGCAATTCATTGTATTATACTTTAAAACTGGGATTTCACTGAATTTACAGTGAATTGATTTTGAAAATGCACCCTTTGCTGAAAATCTTGGGCAACAGACTATTGCTCTTCGGATTACTAGAATATTATACAATGTTCATTGGTTAGCACAAAGGAATCAAATAAAGAATTTTGGTGATTTCCATACTATTTCTTACGTTATCACGCAGGGTAGGGCGTCAGCGAGATGTAGGCATATAGAGCTTTTCTAATATATATAACGTGTACGTCAAATGTAGATTTGACGGTTGTAGTAGAGTCATCATCGCTTGTTAGACCACATTCTAGCGTTATATTCAAGTTCTAATAACTTAGATGAAGCAAGTTATCTATTATAATAATTCTTGCGTTGTTGACTAACTGACAGACAAGCCAAAGCCAAAATTATAGAGTGCAAGAAGCTGAAATTCGTCACGTATGTTCCTCGGGGACCGTTGGGCTAAGAAGGGAATTTCCGAATAATTTAGAATATAAGAATTTAGCTACGGGATTTCTTCGGTAGTTCAGAGTGGGCAATGCGTTTGAACACATTTTAAACTATACATACAAACGTTTCGTAAACTACTCAGAACACACACTCGTAGTAGAGGTCAGGTTGTTTTTAATTTTACTTTGTAAAAGAAGTGTGCAGCGATTGTGGATGGTTGTTGACATGCAGACTTGGCTGAAAGAGAATAAGCATAATTTAATTAAATTCGGTATACATACATTTGCTGCTCTGTGCCTAACTTTGTTATGTACGTGGTATAATTCAGTCACAGCCTTTGTTCTGAGGTCGTGAGATCAGATCAAATGAGAAGTAATTATGAGAAAGGTTTTGGCATTTGTTTTAAATAGTTGCAGTATTAAGAGCGTGGTATACATGAGTTTTATAATAAGTATGGAAGTATTGTAACTGGGTAGATTACAAGCGGCAGAGAGAGTTAGCACCCTTTTGCCGCCGTTTTGTGTGTTGGAGAGCGTGATGATTTCTGTTCACGTAGATGGCAAGTCAATCGACCACTCCCCGTCCGACCAGTGAAAAGAATTTTCTGAGGCTTCATCATCATCATCATCAGCCTTTAACAGTCTACTGCTGGACTAGGCCTCTTCTTTGAAAGGAGGAATTGGCCTACTATACCACGATGACCAAACGGGTTGGTATAGGGATTGTATCAAGTTTTCCTTCTCTTACAGTGCTGTTCTCTGCATAATAAGCTCCCTCTGTTGGCTTTTACGACACCCATGGTATGATTTGATGATATGGGGTGGTGACATTCCGTATTCTTAATCCGTCATCACACGGATTAGAGACTAGTGACTAGAGGCTTCCAAGGGAGAAAATAAGTTCTGTAAGGTCCATATCGACGAAAAGATTGTTAACGTTCTCGTTATAGAAGATTAAGTGAGCCAATTATTTCTAAAGAAATGTATGCTTGGCGAAGCCAAGTTTGTGTGATGATTTGATCGCTGAGAAGCCTGCACTGCATTTCCATTAAATTGAAGTGACTGTAACTAGCATGCCTATAATTAGAAACATAAATACAGTTACACAATATCGTCGCCCCATCACTTTCGTAGAACAAATCACAAGCAGCAACTCGTTAGGGACTCACACATGCACGCACATCACGGCTGCACCGCTTTGCTTCACGACATGTGTTTTAATTACTTCGCCCTACTAAAATCATAACGGCGTTTACGACTTCCCTGATTCGCCCACTTGTGGGATTAGTGTGCGGTGTGCATACGAGATTTAATCATAGCTCTGCAAGTAAGAAGGGACCGTGAATTATTGAGCTTCGTAAGTAGTTTGCATAGACCGCAACACATTAAATATGTTTCGGCTTATAATTCTACCTGTGACCCTATTGCGTCTATAAAGGTTTTTGAAGAGGTGTCATATTTGGGGATCTACCGTTTTATTCAAAAAGTAAGGTTCTCGCATCTTTCAGAAATATTGTCGTTCTTTTATGAACATTGAAGACACGGATATAGATAGACAAATTAATAAGAAGTAAAGTAACTTAAACAAATATACACGACTTTGACTAAAAGATCTGATCCAAAACTAGGCAGGGTCTGTTTTATGTTTACCAGATAATTGATAAACATACTTTTATATTTTTTAAACAATCAGCCATACAATTTTTATAAACGGGTTTAACTTGTGGTATTTAATTTAAAAATAAAGCATTTATAATAATATTTTAATCAATTACAGAAGACTGCATATTTTCAAACACAAAACTATTACACGAGTATTTTTTGAAATCATTCAATTCGCATCTATTTCCTCTTGGCAGAGAGAAGCGTTGCCATGTTTCCACTTGTGTCTGAACAGTCATCATCTCATTGTCCTAACCGTCAACAACACTAATGATTACCTACCGTATTGTTATCGTCTGATCAAGCCATCCCAGCATCTAATTACCCTATATTTGCCTACGAATTAACACAGCATACTAGAACAAGTTAATCGAATCAAGTAATTAATTCTGCAGATCGTTCGACTGTAATATGTTATCATACCTGGTTTGGAATCGGAAACCAGTTGTCATAATAAACGTATATATTCAGATATATTACGTATACATACATAACGATTAGAAAGATTTCTATGGATATAATTAAGATAGAATAATTAAGAAGATTTTTGCATCTGAAGGTCAGGAAGCTGGCGAGCGACATATGCTACGTTGTACCGTGATAACTGACTAACAGACGAAGTCTAGTACTACATAAATGCGAGACTTACAAATTGCTTCGTAAAGGGTTTCAGATTCAAACCCACGCCGCACATCGCTGACTTCTCAATGTTAGTTTTTTAGACAAATTAAAATTGTTTAACTGTTGGCTGTATACACACATGAAATAAATTTGGTAAAAAAATATTTTTTTAACACACTTATGATAAGCAGTGCTCTGAATCCAGCTTGCATGGTTTGACCTACAGGCTATCAAAGAAGGTAAGTATAGCTTGTAAGAGTCGCTAGAAATCCGAGGCTGATTTGTCCTTTACGAGCTCACCGACCGAACGCAATGCAGCGCCTCAAATACCGCGAAAGACTATTAGTACGATTGAGCCAGTCCATTCATGTTGGAACCAGCAAAGTTTTCAAATCTATCGTCCGTGAGACGCTGTATGTAATGCTGTGACGCTGTATTTCTGCAATAAGAATCAACATCTTACTACTATTATAAATGTGAAAGTTGGTGAGTATGTGTGAGAAAGAGTAGGTATCTCTTTCTCGTAAATATGATTGAACGGATTTTGATGCAACTCTCCAGGATACCTAGCGTAAGTGTCGACCATCGTCACATAGTTACCCTATGTCTTATTCTGATGTATAGGTCACATTACCGCAAAGATTCATCAAAATCAATTCAGTAGTTTAAACGTGTAAAAAGGACAAACAAACACACACACATTTTCGTACCGCTAGCGCCAATTCGCCGAATTCACTTGACCGCTCACGTTCTAAACAAAATCTCGCGCCGCCGCGCCGCTCGCCAGATGGGCGCGCTAACATAAACATTTATTGTTGATAAGACGGTAACATGAGTAAGTTGAAGTGATGTTTTTCTTCAACCTTATAAATGACTCTTTCAAGTTTCTTTGTTGATATTTATTTTCTAATTTATTATACTTAGCAGCGAACATTGACTATCGTTGAAAAAAACACTTTGTGTATTTTAAACAGGATTATTTTAAAAAGTAAATCGATGACATACATATTTTATGAGTTTTCACTGTAGAGGGATTCTATCTACACCGAATTAAATAAAAAAAAACATGTATCATAGTATAAAAATATTTAATTACACGCATACGATAAGCACGTAATTACTTAGCAGCGAACATTGACTATCGTTGAAAAAACACTTTGTGTATTTTAAACAGGATTATTTTAAAAAGTAAATGGATGACATACATATTTTATGAGTTTTAACTGTAGAGGTATTCTATCTACACCGCATTAAATAAAAAAAAACATGTATCATAGTATAAAAATATTTAATTACACGCATACGATAAGCACGTAATTACTTAGCAGCGAACATTGACTATCGTTGAAAAAAACACTTTGTGTATTTTAAACAGGATTATTTTAAAAAGTAAATCGATGACATACATATTTTATGAGTTTTAACTGTAGAGGGATTCTATCTACACCGAATTAAATAAAAAAAACATGTATCGTAGTATAAAAATATTTAATTACACGCATACGATAAGCACGTAATCACCGAGTGCGCGAAACAAAGAGTGGCATTTGACATTATTTTTTCGTTCCAGGTTAACGATTTTAAGACTCGCTTCGTATTTTTAGCATCAAGAAATGTTCAATGATTTGAATAGAACAGAGAAAAATAATTTAAAACATTACGTAATAGAAAGAAACAGTCAATTCAGACCGAGTATAGCGCTGTAACCAAAAAGGGAAAATAGTCACTTGTGCGCGGTCTACGGCATTTCGAAAAAGGGAGAATAGTCACTTGTGCGCGGTCAAGCGGTTATAGTATATAGATTGCACTGTTTTTAGCTTTACACGTTTCACTGACTTATTGTCTCGCTAGAGCGCTTATATACTCTGCATATAATAAAGTTTCACACATAATTAAATCGATAAAGAGCCATCGGGACACTAAGAAGATAAAAGTATTACAAAGATTATTCTTATAAATTTATGAATTCAGCAGATTTTTCTGCATAGAATGGCAACACTAACAAAGTTTAATTAATTATCTATTAAGTGCAGTGCTTGGGTGGAGTACGGCTCGAATGGGGGTCGATCTCTTTACTATTGAACTTTTAGATCCGGTTCGCTACGGATAACCGGATTTAAAATTCTCTTGTTCATGCAATAGTATTGGATGCTACATAATTTATACGTGTGCGCGAGTGTTAAATGGATCTGCTGGATTACAAAAGATTTTTGAGTGCCTTAATCCTGACGGTAGCATATTTGATATTTTGTGGTGATGGGAGGTATTTGCTTTACATTAGGTAAAATGTTTGATATAGAAATAGACTTGTATGTGGATTGCAGGTACATATCATTGCTTTAGTTACTAGTTACTATCACGGACAAAAAATTGTTATTTTTCATTCAACATTATGTTAAGCAAAAAAAACAGGTAGTCTTTTAATTAGACCTATTTATATGTACTACCTAACGTATGTGTTGATCCTTGGTAGACATGCACACACTCAAAGTTAAGTATATACAAATTATTATCTTTACTTTGACTACATATGAGATATAAGACAGCATAGTATAAGATCTATAGGTACTTTAAAGTTGCCGCGATTTGTACACATATTTATTTTTGCATACAATTGACATGTTTATGAGGTATTTCAGTTTTATTTTCAACGTTACGCGATTCAAACCCGTTACGTAAATATTAGTATATCTCTGGGTGTCCGGGTCTTGACAACCTCATATTACCAAGTAGTACCTAGCATGAAATAAACTTTATAATTGTGTTCATTACCCAACTTAGGTTAAAAAAATAACACGGCTAAAATAACACGTTATTTTCATAGATAGAAACGTAAACTTGTATTCGTAGACGTAAAATTCGCAGTACGAACAAAATCACTGCTTTTCAAGCACAATAACACTTTTATTAGGCAATATTGCCGTTAATGTTTCCCAACCTGTTCGGTAATCACCCAATTATTGTAAATTAAATCGTACTCTATATTCAAGCGCTATTACGGTCCGGCCACAGTCTAATAAAGCGGCGGCATTGAGCGATTTCGATATACATGGCGCGTTTACTCTGAGTCGTCAACGGTCGCCGCGGCGTAGCAAAAAGCCATGAACATCGAAAACGCTCGCCGCAGCCACCGCCGCCGCTGTAGGCTGTGGCCGGGCCGTCACCCCGATGTTTTAGGCGCGGTTTGTGTGTTCTAGCTAGATTTTAGTTTAACATGCCCGCTGTGTAATCCACAAAATGGCCGACCTCACATGTGTAGTTCAAGTTTGCCTACGGGCTATCAAACGTAATAGATCTCCAGATCCCCTGACCTCTAATAGTTTTGTAAGGACATTGCTTAAGCGACGAATGTTGTTGACCCAGAAACTGCAAAGGACTTGTTTTGAATTTGTTTGATACGATTTGAAGAATGGCCAATTCTTTTAATCCCATTAAATTATACATCTCCTATCCTTTTATTCTACGCAAACCATTGACCATGTGTTTTTCACAGTTACTTGTCTGTAAGGGATGCATAATTATAATTTCGTTGGCAATTTAAACGGTCGCCACGACGGTGAAGAAACTTTCGTAATTTGACGTCATCTCTGTTACTTTGACGCCTTATTTTATTTAGTTAGCCTTATAATAAATTCATAATATTAAAAGTACAATTGTGTTGTAACGTAAACATTCGTCCATCAATCGGGACGTGAGCATTGCGTGGTATCGACGTGTCAAGACGCGCCGCGGACTCTTGATTAATTGTCCTGTGTTACGTGGCAGTTATTATGGACATGGTGGAAATATGTCGAAGAGTTACTGTAATGCTATGCACTGTAACCTCTGAGCACAATACGTGGAAAAGTGGGATATCCATATATAATATACCTAAATATCAAAATACTGGTCATGTGTTATAGTTGATTATATTGTTTATTTTTAAAGTCTACATGTTGTTTTTTACGAAATAGGAGGCAAACAAGCACACGGTTTGCCTGATGGTAAGATACTACTTGCCCAAAAAATCTAGTTGAGCAATTACAAAAAGTTAATAATGTTGCTGATAAGATCCTGCTCTACAAAATTGCATTGACCTGACAAAGTTGAAGTAACTCGTATGGCACGGCCCAAGGAGGCCTTTGGGCGGTCTGAAACTCCGTCACCAGGGATGGACTCACACATAAGAAAATAAGAACTCGATAGCATTAGTCCCATGTTGATGTTCTTAGCATCAGTTGATGACCGACCTTGGCCTTTAATACAAAAATAAAATTGCCTAGTATATATAGAACGAATAAGGTGAATAAGGTTCACGTCAGGTCTACAAATATCGAATCTAGTTACACTAATATTAATGATCGCCGGTATCTAAATAATAAAAGCTCATTATTTTGCAAGTGACTAATAACTTAAAATATGACTAAATGTTTGCAACTAATAAAATAACTTTTCGCGGCTATTATATTAAATAAGATTCAAAACTAAGGGTGTTATAAAAACTAAAAACTAGCAGCTGCGTTTAGGTAGCAAATAAACTATACATACATACATAGACTCACGCCTGTTTCCCGGAGGGGTAGGCAGAGACTACGGAACGCCATTTGCAACGATCCTGACATATCTCTCTTGCTTCATTCACTCCCATCAAGATTCTCATGCATGCTCTTCTATTTTGGTTACTTCTGACCTGTCCTTTTTTTAGGATGTCTCCAATCTGGTCAGAGAACGTCCGCCTAGGTCTTCCCCTTCGTCCTGTCCCATTCGCACTTGCCTTATATATCTTCTTTGTCAGTCTTTCGTCATCCATCCTCTCCATGTGCCCAAACCATCTTAACATGCCTTTCTCGATGCTTGTCACTTCTTTTACCCCACACCACTCTTGTATCACACAATTCCTTACTCTATCGGTCAAAGACACACCACACATAGTTCTCAGTGCTCTCATTTCTACAGCATTTATTCTACTTTCAAGTCTCTTCTGCCATACCCAACTTTCACTACCATACATAAGGGTAAGCGGGTAGAAGTCAAAATAATCAACCGCAACTCACGTGTAGTCCAGTTGGTAACGTTACTCACAATATACAAAAATGTAACTCACGGAAAAATTAGGAAGCATTCAGATTGAAACAAAATACTTTACAAAGAATAACTTTTATTAAAGAATATACGCATGTTGAGTATATAAATGAGTCTAATAACTGAACGTTTATTGCTTCTGAACATTATAATTACTATTATTTATCATACTATAATATTTATTTTAACGTATTTTTAATCAGCTTGAGGTTCATTTTTTATGGTATGTTAATTAATAACACCTATTATTATATAATATACTATCAGTAACATAATCGGGAAACTTTGAGTATAGGTAACCTAATAATATGGCTTTTATTTATTTTTATAAAAACCAGCTTCTTACTTTCGCTGTTTCACCCGATTTAAAATGATTTTTTAAAATAATAACCTATCAACTATTCAACAATAATAACCTATCTGAGATCTCGAAAATATAAGCTACCAAATATTGTATTGCCTAATATGACTGAGAAATCTTAAGAACTAAACTAAAATTATATGGATATAAAAATAATAAGTATAAATAATAATATTCTATTTACCTACCTCGTGTTAAATATCAATGAATAATTTGTGTTATTCACAAGTCCTGTGAGTAACAGTGTGCAATATGAAGTAGCCCTTAGTTGAGTTACGTTATCTACAGGAACGAAAAAAGGAATAACCTCTTAAATGAATACTCATGAAATAACTTAAACATCTTACATTGACCATAAACCAGTGTGTCGTACAATCACTATAGTATGCTCTAACTGATAGCGTATTTAGATTTCCTAAATTCACATCAAAACTCGAAGAAACTTTTCGTTTTTCACTGGAATATTTTTTAATATTTTTTGTGTGCGTACACTTTTTCATCCAAAACTCAAAGACGCAACAAGATGGTGTCTAGAAAGTCCCGTGATATTAAGTGTAGTTAGAGGATAATAAAAGTGAGAACTGGTAGATTTTATTACTGGGTTGAACTAAAACGCCGTTATCTACCTGAAGTTATTCACAGGATTAATATTTGTACTTTTATTTTAAGTAAGAATTTTACTATGGAATAAATGATAAATTAAAATTTTATATAAAGAAAACATTTGTTGTGATATTGATTTACATTTTTATTAAATAAACGAAGCATTAAACTGTACAATTTAGATCATTATGTATTTTTTTAATTGGCAGAACGCGCGAGGACACTTTCTATTTGTATGGACCAGAAATTCTTGACTTATGTTAAATATAAATTTTTCGGTTTAATTAGATTCGAACCATTACAGAAATTATTTAATGATATAGAATAATAATGGACTTTAAATAAAAATTGGTCAATAGAAGCTTTTGATCTCTCTTGATCTTCAAATAGGCCATTAAAGATAGAGGACATGTGATTTTTTAACCCATGTACGATTATTTTGACTTCTATCCAGGCACTATCACCCCTCTATGTACAGCCAAACGTGCCTTTTCGGACACGTTTTGACTGTTCATAAACGCTTTCAGAGCTCCATTCACACTATTACCTGCATTAAATCTTCTTTCAATATCTTCTTCATTCTTTCCATCTCTTGTAAACAACGTACCTAAGTAAACAAACTCATTAACTTGTTCCACTCGCTGTCCATCGATCAAAACATTACAAGCCGTAACGCATTCCTCCTTTTCAAAAACCATAACATTCGTTTTACTTACATTCACTTTCATTCCTTTCCTCTCTAACGCACCATGCATGATTGTTACCATCTCCTGCAACTCCTCCGCTAAAGATGCAAGTATTACTTGATCATCAGCATAAAAGAGGCATTTGACGAGTAACCCATTCATCCTTAATCCGCAGTCACTATGTTTTAAATCTTGCAAACAACTGTCCATGAAGAGGTTAAACAGCCACGGCGACGCTAACACCTTTCTCGATGGTAAACCAGTCAGTGTATGCCCCGTTTATCCTCACACAAGCTCTAGAATCCTCATAAAGGGATTTCAGAGCTCGAATGAGGCTGCTGTCCACCCCATTCATTGACAGCACCGACCAAGTTTTAAATAGTGTATCATCGTAGAAACAGAGCAAAAATATTTGCAAAATGAGTCATAATAAAGATAAAATCTGATTTAAAAATTGTTAGATTAGAAGTCTAAATTCAACATTGTCTAAACGAGATAAAGGCTTAGCAGGAGATACAAAATTATAGTTGGCGCATGTTCGAATCCTTCGCCTGCTTTGAACTTTTTGTAACTTATTTCGTGATTGTATAATAAATGGTTGGTTGCATGTTCGAATCCTTTGCCCACTTTGAACTTTTTGTGACTTATTTTGTGACTATAATTGACCAAAACAAAGATGGAAGGAAACAATATTACATACAGGAAGATAACCACTAAAAAATGTAATGACTCATTTAATTCGACATTTGGATCTCCGCAATCATATTTAGCTAATAGTCCACCAGAATTATCCACGGATGGAAACAGTTTAGAAGACCTTCGAGATGAGATAATAAAACTTAAGTCTCAACTAGTGAGTGCAAATTCGAAAATTTAAAAACTTTTATCCAAAATTGAATTATTAAAGCAACAAACAGGAAAACAAAGTAAGGAAAAGAGAAAAAAGTCAAAAAATAAAACACCAAAAAGTCGTGTAAAATTATTTGAAGAAGGCGATTCTAGCCACAGCGAGAAAAACAAGCGGTCTCCGGTTAACCAACGAAGTTTCAGATAACTCACCCATAGAGGGCGCGGAAAAACCGCATCCATTGACGTATCAGGAAGCTAGAAAACTTTGCAAAACTCCGCTAGATGGCGTTAGCAGTATGAAAAATGATCAACGTAACATATATATCGTGCTTTCAGAATATTTAAAAGACATCGATCGGATGACAACTGGTCCTGCTACAAGGCTGCAAGAAATCGCTGCAATCAGGTGATACGTAATGCCAAACGCCGACATATCATTAGTAATATTGACTCCGGGTCACCAGATGATATCTGGAGATTTCTGGGGACTCTAGGGATAGGTTGGTCTAAGCAGTGCAATCTTCCGCCGACTATTGGGTTAGACGATATAAATAAACATTTCATCACTTCAAATACTTTAGATCGTCTAACCCTGCGTCAAACGATTGATTTCATTGCGCGATTGCCTTCCCTCAATGTAAATTCGTTTAACTTTTCTCCCGTAACCTCAGATGAAATTAAACAGTCAATCCTATCCATCAAGTCAAAGGCAGTGGGCTACGATAAGATCAGTCGTCGCATGGTCACCACTGTCCTTGACCAGCTCCTGCCCGCTATATCCCATATCATAAACTTTTCCTTATCCTCCTGCCAATATCCCAACATGTGGCGTAAAGCTTACGTTCGTCCTCTTCCCAAAATCTCCAATCCAACCATGCCCAATCACTTTAGACCCATATCCATCCTCCCATTCCTATCCAAAATCCTAGAGGCTTGTGTTCACAAGCAGCTTTCCAGATTCATCCTATCCAACAACATCCTTAGTCCTCTCCAATCCGGGTTTCGGCCTGGACACAGTACTGTTTCCGCCCTACTCAAAGTGATTGGCGATATTGGGGCGGGCGTGGAGAAAACCGAGGTAACCGTGTTAGCTTTGGTTGACTTCTCAAACGCCTTTAATACCGTCAGTCACGATGTTCTCCTGGCTATCCTTTCACATCTAAATATTTCATCTGAGGCTCGGGATTGGTTCTCTTCATATCTTCGTGGACGCCAGCAGCCGGTTCGCACTGATGAAACATCGTCGAATTGGTGTGATCTGGTTGCTAGGGTTCCACAAGGCGGCATTCTCTCTCCACTTCTATTTTCACTGTTTATTAATCTCTTAACTCATGAACTTCAGTGTGCGTATCACCTGTATGCTGACGACTTGCAGCTTTACTCTCAGGCACGGGTGGACAAGCTGGCAGATGCAATCGACAAAGTTAACCAGGATTTACAAGCGATAAAGATGGTCTGATCGATTCGGTCTCTCCGTGAATCCATCCAAATGCCAGGCTATCGTTGTGGGAAGTTCGCGCATTATTTCGAGAGTAGACTTCACAAGTCTGCCATCTGTCACTTTCAATGGATGTGTAATACCATTTGCCACAACCGTAAAAATCTGGGTTTACACATAGATGCAACTCTTGACTGGCGGGCTCAGATTTCAGCAGTTAGCCAGAAAGTTTTCGGGACTCTTCGTGCACTTTATCGCCTGAAGAACTTTCTCCCATCAAAAACCAAGGCAATGCTTGTGCAAACTCTAATCTTTCCCATAATTGACTATGGTGATGTGTGTTATCTCGACCTGAATGCAGATCTGCTCAATAAACTTGACCGACTTCTCAATTATTGCATTCGATTCGTTTTTAATCTCCGTAAGTTCGACCACGTCTCGAAATTCCGTACTGAATTAAAATGGTTACCAATTCGTCAACGACGAAATTTGCGTACGTTGACGACCTTATACTCACTTCTCCATTCCGCTAATGCCCCATCTTATCTAACGCCTTGTTTCCAATACCTCTGCTCCAACCATGTTAAGAACTTGCGATCGTCTAATAACCTTCTTCTTCTTTGTCCATCCCACACTTCTAATCTAGTTCATTCTTCCTTTCATATCCAATCTATCCTTCTTTGGAATGCTCTCCCTCCTGAAATTAGGATGGCCACTACTCGAGAAACGTTCAAGTACAAGGTTCGCCAGCTGTATCGTGGATTGTCGGAAGCTTGTCAGTAGCAGTACTCACTTATAACCTATTAGCAGTTTTCATTTACGGAATATTTATGTTTACGTGGAAAGAATATATTATATATACTTAATATATGTAAACGTGTATATTTATTCATATATTCGCATGTATGTTGTATGTATGTATGTATAGGGCGTTTATATTCGCAAATATGTATTACCTTGAATCATATTCTATTTTTATATTTAGTTTTCTTGTTTTAGTCTCCAAAACACACCTGCCACTATCATCTCTGCATCACCCTAAGGTTGACTGGTAGAAAATGCCTTTGGCATTAAGTCCGCCTTGTGCAAATTGTATTGCAGGAAGTTTAATAAATAAATAAATAAATAAATATATTGCAGGAGGATATGAATCTAAAGGTTAAGCTGAAGAAATTATTCGCTTCAGAATTAACACAAAGTATGAGAAATATAAAGTCTCCTCATTTGTAAAAGTTTTATAATTAAAACCATTTCTCGACCTCAAGAAATTTTAAAGAATAGCTCTGATATAATTGACTCATCTTATAACTACTTAATCTTAGGTGTAGGACAAAATGATGTAAATCCTACTCATTTGACAATGGAATTATCCGCAGTAATTAGTAAATACATAAACATAAATATAATTGTTTTAAGTGTTACTCAAAATAAGTATCTCAATGAATGGAAATTAAATAACCTCTTGTAGGAATTATGTAACAATGCAAAATATTGAAAATTTTTGCCTTTACCCAACCCCTTTTTAAATAGACCTGTGTGTATGTACCTAAAAATTCTGTCTTATAAAATTAATTTGTTAATCGACTCACATGATTATGAAAAAAAAAATACTTGCATAACTTGGTAGCAAAGCGACAAAAACTGGGTAGTGAAACCAAAAAAGGTACGATTCCTTATTATTTCCCTAAAATTGTTAAAGGAAATTATATGCATAAGGCAATATCTACTCCATCCACCTCTAAATTTAAAGATTCTGAAGAAGAAAGTATTTTTTTTCGTAAATAAAAATAGTAAACAATCAAAATTACTACATCAAAATATTGCTGGTTTGATCAACAAAATAGATAATATTGAAATATGTATAAAATAATTATGTTCAAGAAATATTAGTATTGATATTATGTGTTTCTCTGACACTTTTGTTAGGACTGTAGATGAATTAAACATTAATTTTCAAATCTTTGACCTTGCATGTTCCTTTTGTGTGTATATTAGTGAATAAGTCATTGAATTTTAAAAATATTGATTTTATAAAAGAAATATCTAGGTATGGAAAAGATATTTGAATGTTGTGGTATAGAAATTCCAATGTTGCAATGTATTATTGTTTGTATATATAGAATACCTAACTCAAGTACTTACCCATTTTTTGAGAAGTTGGAGTTGCTATTGTATAAATTATTAACTAAACATCAAAAAAGATTATAATTAGAGGAGATTTTAATATTGATACACTAAAACTCACCACTGACTGTATTACGCTTAAGGATATCTTTTCAAATTATGGATTTTATCAGCATATAGAAACACCCACTAGACAGCAGTCATGTATTGATCATATATTAAGCAATATGAAAAAAATCATTGGTAGTACCTATGATCTCTTTTTATCCGACCACAATACTTGTCAAATCTTAACATTTCAAACACAAAAACAAAAACCAAGTTTTGAGTACTGGTTTAATTATGCTAGGGATTATTCAATAGAAAATATGACTAAATTTGATACAGCCTTAACCAGCTTGACATGGTTTGATATTTATAATGACATTGATGCTAACATAGCTTTTGAAAATTTTCACACATCATCAGCCCTTTACAGTCCACTGCTGGACTAGGCCTCTCCTATGAAAGGAGGAATTGGCCTACTATACCACGCTAGCCATATGGGTTGGTACAGGGTTTGAATAAAGTTTTCCTTCTCTTACAGTGCTGTTCTCTGCTTAGTATGGTCCCTCTGTCGGCTCTTACGACACCCATGGGATGATTTGGGGTGGTGACATTGCGTATTCTTAATCCGTCACCACACGGACTTGAAATTGAAAATTTTCATGACATATTAAATTTATTCTTTGAATTATGTTTTCCTCTCAAAAAGACTAAAATTAGTACACTCGGTTCTTCTCCAAAGTGGATTACAAAGGGTATTAGAAAAAGTAGTAAAACAAAAACGCAACTGAAAAGATTAACTTATAATAATTTAAGTGATAAGACTAAATTGGAATATAAACAATTTAATAAAATGCTTGCTGATTTGATATAGTTGATTGAATCAGGCGTTACTTGGCGGAACTCCATTGTAACCTAATGGAAGGAAAGAGGAACCCACCACGCACCCTCGAATTGACCACCCCAACTATTGCAATAGAAAAAGGTTGACAATATCGAACTCCTCTAAAAGGATAAGGGATATAGGAATGGTATGGGTTCCAGGAAGATACCTGATTTGCAGTATCCCGCTGTATGCGCCGACTATTCTTCGACACGTGTTTCGCCTCTGCACGAGGCATCCTCAGGAACGATGGGCAACGACTATTTAATGAAATGTTAAGAAAATGTATAATACATACATCACGTCACGCCTTTTATCCCCGAAGGGGTAGGCAGAGGTGTATTTCTACACCCACTTTTCGCCAGATATACTTTAGTCCCACGTAATAAGGTTTTTCTGTCACGAAATTCTCAGTAGCAGCACGGAGTCTGGAAATGTGCCCGGTACGGCAATAGGCTCGCCCCTTTTTACGTGGGACTAAAGTATATCTGGCGAAAAGTGGGTGTAGAAATACACCTCTGCCTACCCCTTCGGGGATAAAAGGCGTGACGATATGTATGTAATAAGGGGCGAGCCTATTGCCGTACCGGGCACATTTCCAGACTCCGTGCTGCTACTGAAAATTTCGTGACAGAAAAACCCAATAACTCTGCCCGACCCAGGAATCGAACCCGGGACCTCCCGATCCCACGCACACATTTACCTCGCGAGACCAACGAGGCAGTCGTATAGGGTATAACTGCATCAAAAAATAATACAAATTACAACTACTTAAGAAAATCTAAAAACATAGGCAAGCCAACATGGCAAATCATTAGAAATAAAGTTGGAACTATCACCATCCCAAAACAAATTGACTGTATTAAAGAAAAAGACACCATAACAACTGATCCTCTTGACATAGCAAAGCTATTTAATAACTTCTTTACTTCAATATCAAACAAGAGTGATTCCCAACCCAGCTATAATCACTCTTGTTATCAGCCAAGCAGGCAAAGTGCAAGTATATTTTTATGCCCCTGTTCAATATCTGAAATAGTAAAAATAATCAAGTCACTTAATAATAAAAAATCTGTTGGTTATGATGAGATTTCTACTTGGGTCATAAAATCCAGCATAGAAATATAATCGCCTGTACTATGTCATTTAGTAAATCTATCTTTAGCCACTGGTACTTTTCCTGACAAATTAAAAAAGTCTGTAGTAAAACCTATATACAAAAAAGGCTGCATACAAGACATTAATAATTATAGACCTATAACATTAACGCTAATACTATCCAAAATTTATGAAAGGGTTATGCATTCCAGATTGTCAGACTTTCTTAATAAATATAGTATAATAAAAGAAGAACAAAATGGGTTTCAAAAAGGGAAGTCCACCACCTTAGCCGCTTTTTCCCTGATCAAGTCTATAACACATGAGATCGATAAGGGCCACACAGTTACAGCAGTATTCTTAGACATGAGCAAGGCTTTTGATCTTGTAAATATTGATAAGCTACTTGACAAATGTGAGCGTTATGGCATTAGAGGTCAGGCACTAGATTGCCTTAGAAGCTATCTTTGCAATCGAACGCAATATGTAGAAATAGGACGGATAAATAATAAGCAAATTTTGACACAGTACAAATCTCCACTTATGTTTAATAGGACAGGTGTACCTCAAGGTAGTATTTTGGGACCCCTATTGTTTTTTCTGTATATTAATGATTTGCCAAACATCACAAAACATACGTGTGTACTGTTTGCTGACGATGTATCAGCCATAATACCCAATAATTTAAAAGACGATCATGAAAAAGAAGTATATAACACACTTAATCAAATACTTCAACCGCTAAAAAAAATGACCTCAAAATCAATTTGACGAAAACACATTACATACAATTTAAAAATTATAAACATATTCCTGCTAAATTAAATATAACAATTGAAGATGCTGATATATTAAAGAAAGAAGCAATATAAAATTTTTAGGACTGACCTTGGACGAACACTGTAACTGGAAGTTGCACATTGACAATATATGTAGCAGGTTGAATAGATTTGTATATGCATTGCGACAGTTAAAAAGGGCTACAAATGAATCGGTTGCTCTTACTGCTTATCATGGACACGTTGGGTCGATATTAAGATATGGCCTTTTAATGTGGGGAAACTCAACTAACATAAATAGAGCTTTTATACTACAAAAAAAATGTGTTAGGGCTATTTGCAGTGTAGGACCCTTTAAGACCTGTAGGCCACTTTTCAAAAGATTGGGTGTACTAACTTTGGTTTCCATGTACATATTAGAAACAGGTTTGTTTGTAAGAAATCTAAGCAACTTATTTACTAAAACTAGTGTAAATTGTAAATATCAGCCGAGAGATCCAACAAAATTAAAATGGGAAATGAGCAAAACAAAATTACATAGTAGCAACAGCTTCATGATGATAATAAAAATCTACAACCAAATACCAAAATTCATCAGGGAACTACCTACTACCACGCAATTTAAAATAAATTAAAAAAAAGTGGCTCATAGATAAAAGTTTTTACACAATCAAGGAATTCTTAGACTACAAATGAATAAATAAGTAATTAATATCGTACATACATAATTAAGCTGTTAAATATAAAAAAATTGGTAATTCATATTTAGTAATATCTCGTTACAATTTTTGACATTAATATTTTGACATTATATTTTAACATTATTCATTATTATTATTATTTTTGAATAATATTATGACATAATTTATACGGATAAAAATATAAGAAATATAGTTATATAATTAAAATTATATTATATAATTATAATTATTGTCCGTGTGGTGACGGATTAAGAATACGAAATGTCACCACCCCATATCATCCCATGGGTGTCGTAAGAGCCGACAAAGGGAGCATATTATGCAGAGAACAGCACTGTAAGAGAAGGAAAACTTGATACAAACCCTATACCAACCCGTTTGGCCAGCGTGGTATAGTAGGCCAATTCCTCCTTTCAAAGGAGAGGCCTAGTCCAGCAGTGGACGTTTAAAGGCTGATGATGATGATGATGAATTAAAAGTAAATGTTGACATGTCCTTGCATGTAATATAAATATGATTATAAACTTATCCCTACAATATTCGTATGCCTGATAGAGGTGAAATGTGAACTGTAAAAAATATGAATATCTATTATGTACAATTTCAATCGAATAAAGTCATTTCATTTCATTTTATTTCATTCCTCGCCACTTTATCGTAAGCCTTTTCCAAATCCACGAATGCGCAATAGACCTTTTGACCTTTGGCCAAAAACTTTTCGGCTATGCTTCTTCTTCTCTTTCGGAATCCCGCTTGTACATCCCATATTTTCTTGTCGGTTACTTTCATAACTCTTTCAATCAGTACCTTTGCATACAGTTTGCCAACAATGCTGAGAAGGCTAATGCCTCTATAGTTTTTGCAGTCTTGTTGCGAGCCTTTTCCTTTATAAAGAGGCACGACTACAGCTGTGGCCCAGTCATTAGGCACTCGGCCGGTGCTCCAGCACAAGTTATATGTATAACCGCTGCAACTGACCAACTATGATGCCCTGTCCAGCCTTCAGCATTTTGACTGTAATCCTATCATATCCTGCAGCCTTACCTACTTTCATACTTCCCAGTGCCTTCACAATCTCATCCACGCCAATAACGCTTTCATCATTACTATCGTTACCATTCATTTCATCGATCGGTGTCTCTATCGCCGTTCTTTCAAATAAACCTTCAAAATACTCTTTCCATCTCTTCAGCACGCACGATTCATCATTCACTATCCTTCCATTCTTGTCTCTGAGCAGGGCTCCGTCAACTTGTTTTAAAAGCACTTCCTTTAAGATAAAATGCGGCTCAGTATTAATAAATCATTTGCCAAATATTGAAATTTGTATTATTTATGAATGCCTTTGCATAAAAAACAATACTTGTCAAAAAATCAAGTCTTGCTACCGTAAAAAGTTGTGAGATCCATATAATACCAAGTCGGTTCATTAAAAATCCTTAATGTTTTAAATAAATAGATTGACTCGGCCCTCGCATGAAAACACAATATATCTCATAAATAATAAATACATATTAAATTAGTTTGTTTAGTGCGATTGCCAAGTCAATCTATTTATTTAAAACATTAAGGATTTTTAATGAACCGACTTGGTATTACATAGATCTCACAACTTTTTACGGTAGCGAGACTTGGTTTTTTGACAAGTATTGTTTTTTATGTGATCTCATTTCTTTTTGTAGATAGTCCTACTTTTTCCCTTATATACCTTCTACTTCTTGTACACTAACAAAGAATTTTCTTTATTAAAGCCCTAACTGCAAACGTAATATTGTAATCTCATATATTTATATGGGATTACAAAGTTATTTATGCAGTTGATGTATGTCGAAAACTGGACTGAAATTGAATAATGTTTTAGTTTTTCCTTGATACATACACTAAACACTAACTGTGTTCTAAATTTGAAGCTTCTATGTCTGCTTAGAAGTGCCTTAGACTTTTGATGATCGGTCAGTGAGTGGCAAAATCACGAAAAATTGACTCGTTATTATTCCTGAACTACTGGTTCAAATTTAATGAATTTTGAAATATACCATATTTATACAATGCCTGCTTGGGTACTAAAAAAACAGGCTTCTAGTTTTAGCCACAACGAAGTTATAGGGGTCGAAAATGGCCTGAATTGCTTCGAGAAAAGGATGGTACGGCCGTGCCGCTTTTTGCTCGACTTGGCGGGGGCACTCCCGTGCCCCCAGATATGCTACTTTTTAGGGTTCCGTACCTAAAAGGTAAAAAACGGGACCCTATTACTAAGCCTCCGCTGTCTGTCTGTCCGTCTGTCTGTCTGTCACCAGGCTGTACCTCATAAACCGTGTTAGCTAGAAAGCTGAAATTTTCACAAATTATGTATTTCGGTTGCCGCTATAACTACAAATACTAAAAATAAAAAAAATAAAAATATAAAGAGAGAAAAGATACGAAAAAAACACGTTTTTTGTATGGGACCGCCATACAAAAAACGTGTTTTTTTTGTATTTTTTGCTCAAAATTACTAACTGTAACAGGTAGACGCTTTTAAAAATAAATAATTAAATAAAAAATAGTATATGATAAAGTGGGGCACCCATACAACAAACGTAATTTTTAAGCAATTTATTACTCGATCTTAATAAACAGGTAGAAACCTAAAAAGTATTTAAGTTGCTGGTGGTACGGACCGATATTTATTACGTCAGTGTTATAAAATACAGTAAAAACTACACCTTGAAACGAATACTAAATGCTAACTTATTGTATTTTCATAATAACAGCCTTTCGCTGAGAATAAAGCGTCCATAGTTTGCATCACAATGGGTTAATAGGAGGATTTAGCCTATTGTACCATTCTGACATGAAGGGTAGGCACAGAGCTTGATGTCGAGTTTTTCGTCTCGTCACAAAAATACTATGAACTTCGTGTATTTTTCTTAGCTGCATCTTATAAGTCGGGTGTCGTAGACCTGAGTAATGAAATGAGTTAGTGACACCATGTATTCTGATTCAGTACACTAATCGTATCTAAATATAGCTGATTTCACAGAGATTGTCATACCAGGATTTCACGTCACTTCTTATTCTCATAATAATCTACTGCTTTGTATACATTATCTTTTTGCAAGAAAGGGGAAGCTTACTTATCATGCAATCTTGTAACGCTTATAAATTCTTAAACACGTATATGTTTATCTACTTATTTCAGAGACTTCTTTCAGCTGATAGTGGCTGGATGGCAAAAACGGTAGACCGGGTCTTGAGGCGTATATACAATGATTAATAATGCAGATAGTAAATTACTTATAGGATAATAACTTTACTATCCTACAAGTAAGGATGTAAGTATGTTGGGATTTGAAGATGTGCTCGGAATATAAAATCACCACACATTAAATATATAATTTTTAATGTTTTCAAAGATGTCTCAAAAATTATGTATGTATAGATAAAGTGTACAGAGCTAACACCAAATGAGAAATTTTTCATGAATTCATTCGCGTTAGTCTTGGCCTCTGACACGAGATCTCTCCATCTTTACCTGTCGTGTATGCACTCCTTCCAGTCCATTTTAGGAAGTTCCGTTAGATCATTTAGAACTTCGTCATTCCAGCGATATTTAGGACGACCCACTACTTGGTACTTCTCTTCCTTAATTGTCAATGTCCACGCCTCACAGCCGTACATCAGAATGGGTCTAATAACTGTTTTGTAGATTCTGACCTTCGTTTTCCTGCTTATAAGTTTGGGCACTAACACCTTACGTAGAGCTGCTGAGCACCTGAGGGCATTATGGAATCGGATGTCAATCTCATCTCGCCGTTGGTTGGTATCGGTAACAGTGCACCCAAGGTATTTAAATTTTTCTGTACCCTTATACGTCGTATCCGCCTCTAGGTCTTTCCTTTTTTCCTTTGGGTTCCTGTACCTCTTCATATGAAGATACTCCGTCTTCTCACGGCTTATTCTGAGACCAACCTTCTTTCCTTTTTCTTCCAATGCATGGACCATTTCGGCAACCTCCTCTTTGGATTGTCCGAGCAGCGTCAGATCATTGGCGTAGCCTATCTCTTTATGTGAGCCGTTCAACTCTACTCCACCATCTTGAGATGTTATGATGATAACATTTCAATGAGAAATATAGACGATACTACGTCGAGTGACTGCATAATACATTCCAACAACGATTAGCAGTATGTTTACATGTACATCAATAACCAGCCAAACCTGGTCCCTCTTTGAACAACAAGCCTCTACAATGGTAGATCAGCTTATTCTAGTTATGTGTGGTTTCATGCGTGCAGGTACACAGTACGTATGCGACATTTATCGTGTGATGTCACAACACCGTGAACTGGTGTATTGTTCGGCACACGGTTTGATTTCGTTAAAAGGTTTTTTTTGGTGTTAGATTCGACGTTTGCAGTTGGCGTTTGCACTGAAGTGCAATATTTACACTTGCGGATTGAATGGTACCTACAAAATATTTAATATGCGAAGTATAATAGGTCAATGGGCAGCAACGAACATGTGATTCCTCTGGTGTTCCATGTGTCCATGGACGACGGTAATAGCTTACCATTAGGTAATCAATCTGCTAGTAAATTTTTTCAACTAGCGTTCGTATTTAAAACCTTAACCTCTATAGTTAAACTAGTGACACCAAGTAGGACACAGGCCTTCCTTTAGTTCAAGTTATTTCAGAAGTAAGTGGATGCGAAATAGTAATCTGAAATATATTATACAGAAACTATACTCTAAAGTGAACAAGTGTACTCTAAAATAAACTCCTATTAAAATTCAAGGTAACTGGTTTGACGCCAGTACTCCCACGATTGCGATATTTGCATTATATAGAAAAATATGATGTTCAATATCATAGTGTAATTTGTATCACAAGGTCTTGAAATCACTTAAAATAGTTTAGTGTCCTTGAATATTATTAGGTTCACTGTCGGGGTCCTTGTATCAGAACTAAATCCCGGCGCAGTATAGATTCAGGTAACACTGCTACTAAAAAGGAAGTCGAGGACACTACGTTGAGGTTTATGTAGTTCATAGAACGAAATTTTTTTTAGAGTTGCTCGTTACGTACTAGGTTCCATATGAAACTTTTGAGATGAACTCAACTTTGAGTCGAGGAGGGAGATCAGACCAGATCTTAAGATTTTCTACCGCGGTATAAAAAAATGGACCATGTCATTGCTCCATTAAGCATTTCACAAAAATTAGAACCTCTAACGTGGCAAATATATTGAGCACGTAAGAATAAAATCGTTTCATAATAGACCGCGGCTTATTTGTTAGAAATAAATAAAAATATTTCTCGGAAAAATAGAATGACTTTATTTGCTGAGCTTCTTTATAAACGCTTTTAGCGCTGGTCAAATATTGTATAAATAAAAACTTAATTAAGATAGATCTTGAGCTAGCCCGATGGTATAATAAAAATATCTAAAGCCAGATAACATAGTAACAAGAGTAACATTTCGTCTAGGTTTTAAGCGACGTTTTTTATCATATTGTCCTGGGAGTATTTTAGTTATTATAATGACCTACTTATACGTATTGTCTCATGATTACGCTGTTGTTTCACATTTAAATTAAAACGCTGTTTGCGGCTTTTATCGCGGCTTATGTTGAATTTTACATTTATTATACCATTTAAACCAAAAGATTACACATTTAAATATTTGCTTGTCGTTTCAATTGCTTTATAAGAACAATGGTTAAGAAAATACCGAGGTGGCGAGTAAAGAAGTCTTTGGCGTGAAGATTTCACATGTTCTTTGAGAATTTTATCAAGGACAGGTTACATGACGATATTTTCCTCTGCTTTTTATGAATGCAGCTATACTTTGAGCTTACTCACACGGTACATTTACGGAATTGTTAATTATCACTTACCCCGTGCCACGGACAGCACGCTAAGCCGGCAGTTCCGGCTGTCATGAAGATCTTTGACCTTTATAAGGAGTACCTCTAAAAAAGTTGACCCGCGTCTACACCATAGAATATCGCATATATGTATGTATATATGCGCAGCTCAGATAGGCAGTCGCTCTGTGGAAAAGCTAATATTCAGTCAAATCCTGTTGAAACGAATTGTCACCACCCTATATCATCCCATGGGTGTCGTAAGAGCCGACAGAGGGAGCATATTATGCAGAGAACAACACTGTAAGAGAAGGAAAACTTGATACAAACCCTATACCAACCAGCTTGGCCAGCGTGGTATAGTAGGCCAATTCCTCCTTTCAAAGGAGAGGCCTAGTCCAGCAGTGGACTGTTAAAGGCTGATGATGATTTCTATTGTCACTTTGTTTTATTGTAAAGAGTTAAGGTAATATTTTCTTATATTTTTGTTTTATAAAGAACAAAGGAGTACTACAGAAAGTGTTTTAGATACAAGAATATTACATTACAAAGAACTGGACTTTACGCTGCAGTGGGAGAGGAGTGAACCTCCTACCTTTTTTTATCTATTTTTATTTGTTCAGTTTGTTCTACTCTGAATAAATATTTATTCACGTTTAAATCGTGTACTTATTTTTTGTTTGCTTTGTATATCTTGCAAATCTTGAGTTTTTGACTGCTGCCCAGCTTAGGACATTACTTTTACAGGGCAACGGAATTATGTTATGTTTTAGTTTTTGTGTGTGGAAATAGTTAAGAGGCTTGAGAGTGATAAAGACTAACGTTACTGCAATGAAACATGTCGCGATAACCAACTCCCAAGCGGTGCGTAGTTATGGAACATTATTAGGATAAACTGCATGTTTCTTTTTTCAAATAACCTTTGTTTATTTTTCAGAGCTTTCATCTTTCACCGCTTCGTTCAACTTCTCCCAGTTTAAAATCATAAAAACTTTTATATAATAATTTAACTAAAATGCAGCTACAATCTTTATGAACTTTAGACGGTACTATTGGGCAATAATTTCATACAAAATTAAACTTTTACATTGAAACAAAAGTTTTTAGAGATATTTATTATTCAAACGGGTCCGTAGATAACTCAAATCATGCCTAAATGACAATAAAATTAAAATTGATGAAACGTAGTATTTTTTGTATTTCAAATTCTTAGAAAATGGTGGTAATTGAATATTAGAAATAATAGATGCAAAATTGTAACTCAATACAGTTTAAATTATTCATTTTGCAGAACTGTAGCGATTAGTTTAGTACAGTGTTTCTCAACATTGTTCTAAAGTGTATGCATGTTTTTGCAAGTCAAGCTTTTTCCCTTAAATGTAACATCAGATTAAGTTCCGTAGTTTTAGACTATTTTAGACATACGCCGAATAATTTAGTTCTAATTGTAGCGACAATTGCTTCATAAAAAAATGTCAGATGTCTCCACATTAGATCAGAGTGATCAGACCCACAACTAAATAACCAATTATACCTACTCGTAGTTGATGTTCTTATGATGAGATATAGATTAGCAGCCAGATTTGGTTCATGCTCTCAAATATTTGTATATTATGAATGATTTAAATTAGTATTTATTCTTTGAACGGCGTCATAAGATTGGATCTTGCTTAGTTTAAGTATTAAATTGACCAATTAGCCTAGGTTTACTGGCCTTCTAGGACAGTGAACCACTTTACGTGATATGAACCTTAATATTATATATTGTGCAATACACGTTTCTAGGGAAGATGTTTGGTACCAAAAGTTTGTCCGTCGTAGGCCGGTAAAATATGAATCATGATTTCAGTAAACGTCTTAAAGCAATAATACTTCAACTACAAGACCAATGGCATACTTTCTTTAAAAATAGTTTTAAAAGCCCATTGTCGCGGCAAACTTAACTATTATTCAATCGATAGACACAATATCGATTGCAAAAAGAGGTGTCTCGTGCGGTCGTGTGGGGACTGAACCTACTACACTCGGCGTAGTTTAGATGGCGAGACGATCGCTTTAACCACTAGGTAAGTCGTGCGTGTAGCCATTCACTAAAAAGTTATAATTTATAATTTCGATCAAACCGTGACTATTGTCTACAAGTAATATTGTGTGACCTCACAGTTTGAGAGCCGCTGGCGAAGTAAACAGATTGTTGCCTTTGATTTGAGATTAGTGTCAAATGTTTGAGTTATTTGAGAGTTTGCTTTATGTAATTCGTGTCGACGCCTGATTGCTGCTCAAGCTTAGAACGAAGGTAAGGGGCTGTTCACATCGATGAAGGCATAAGACGTGTTAGTACGACATTTATTACTTAAGTTGTTAAATTTATTTACCATGGCATTGGATGGCATGCGGTGGTACATTGTATTCTTGGCTTATACACATATTTAAGTATTTTTGTGATTGTTTGTGAAGCAAGTAGTAGGTACCTACCTACTTCTTAAATCGTGCTAGCCAATGCAAATTGAAACAATCAAGTACAAGACTTACACAACGTTAGATTAATTATTCAAAGGCAGTAAGAACTCTCTAAAAGATAGATGTATTACGAGCACGGCCAATACGACGGGGGTCAGTGCCCTCACCGGTCTAATGCTAAGCTACCACTACTAAGTGCTAGTTGCCGGTGTCATATATTCCTTGTACTTCGCAACTGTGGAAATGTAGGTAAATAAGATTTAGTACAATGGGCGTTCATTGTGTTTTGGATAAACTAGGGGCTAGTTTGATACACGATCATAGTTTAGAGGCACGGAATGCTAATTGATGCGTCCAGTTACAGTCGAGTAAATAAATTAGAGGTATGGCTACCCTTAGACACGAAAATACCTTTAAACTATAAAATATTCTGTTATTCTTGAAAGCTTTAGGCCATTAATTAACTAGGTGGTGTGATAAAGGGAAAATGGTTATGATAATTATCAATTATAAAATCCTTGCCAATAGTTACAAACACAACAAAAAAGAGTTTCTTTATTTGGTGCAGTCGGTCTGAAGTTATGCGCTCACTGACTATTTTGTTTATTTTATTTGAGTGTTCAAAACTAAAACTAGATCCGTTATATAGTTTAAGTAAATGAAATCGCTGCATATTTCAAACAGTAGCAAATCTTGGCAGAAACCGATGTGTTCAGACAGTTTGTTCATCAAAATCTCACGATCAAGATCTTCGGTAATAAGAGGCTGACTCAAGAAGTACACAAGCTTTTTACACCTCCGTTGTAAATCAGTCTTCATGCTGTTAAGTTTGTGATATTGACATCGAGAGGGTCGTCTGAATGCTCTCAAAAACAAAGCACGAGAAAAGTCAATTAAAATATAATTAATTTAAATGTTACGTCCCTCTAAACTAATTTGATTTTATAGCTTGAAGCACTTTCAAGTTTATGGTTACTTTGATAAGTTTCGACGAGGTTTGCCAACAACAGCCTGTGTGAACATTGCGATATTCTTTCTTTGTGTCGACTTGTGACTTGTATTGATTTTACTTTGTTTAAAAATGTTTTATGTAGATTTATATTTCACTATCTCTATCACTACATAGTATAAAACAAAGTCTGTTTTCTGTCTGTCTGTCCCTATGTATGCTTAAAGCTTAAAAACTACGCAACGGATTTTAATGCGTTTTTTTAATAGATAGAATGATTCAAGAGAAAGGTTTATGTGTATATTTGACGCGGGCGAAGCCGCTGGCGACGTCAAGTCACTACATAGTATAATACAAAGTCTGTTTTCTGTATGTCTGTCCCTATGCATGCTTAAATCTTTAAAACTACGCAACGCATTTTAATTCGATTTTTTTATAGATAGAATGATTCAAGAGGAAGGTTTATTTATGTAAAATACATATGTATATGGCGGTACGAAGTTCGCTGGGTCAGCTGGTATTTCTATAAACCTTAGACACTGTATTTTATTTTTTTATCGTATTGCTGAAAATTTACAAATATGAGCAGGATACAGTGTACAACTATATGTCCATACAAATATTTGCTGCATGCGGGTATCGTCTCATCAGAGTAATTGCATTTATGAGATTTAATTTTTATCATATATGTAATATAAATTCTTTTAGCGAGTATAAACTTATCTTGCAGATAATTTGACACAAATGTTTGTTGGTGACTCTTAGGGTGCGAGTTGTACTCGCAGTTCCGCGCTTTATTATTAAGGCCCTGTTTCTGACTCAAATATATAAAAATAAGAGTTTCAGTATAATAATTTAGAAACCAGCTTAGAAGTTCTGAGTGCCATATTCACATCTATGTGTTCACGGTGTTATTTTATGAGATCTATCATATTTTTCTTAGTCAAAATGCCACGGAAAAAAGATGCTGAGTCTGAAATTAAAAGGATACTTCCTCCACAGTCCAGTTTACGAAAAGGTATTTTATGTAAGAAAGGGTCAACAGCAAATACCATACATGCCACAAAAAGAGAAGGTATAGAGTACCTATTTATGGAATTTTCTGCAGTCGGTATGCAAATTACGCTTATCTCTAGCCGAGGGAACAGGGTGGGGTCGTTGACCTTGGCCGTAGGTGGGCACTACGGCGGATTTATCGCAACAATTAATCCTTAATGAGTTGTGCTTACTTCACGCGCTCTCCGCAACACAAATAAAAAAGACAAATTTTTATGCTCCATTTTCTATTTATTTTAAACTTAAAAGTTTTAAAAGAAAGGGCTGCTGTGAATGTTAAAATGTTTAATGTCAATAAAAAGGTGCTTTTTCTGTTGAACTATAAGAAAATAAAATAAAATTTTACTACGCAAGATACGTAGTTAAATAGTGAGTCCTAGGAGGTTTTGTTCTTCTTCTTCCTTTTTGTAATTAATTAACTAAAAAGTTGTTCTAAGAATAAATAGAAAAGCGTTCTTAATAAAGGAAAAACGGCTAAACTATAAATTTGTAATTATGTCAGATAAAATACATTCGAGGAAGAGGAGATGCGGTGTTGCGTTGCCGTCCTACCTATCCTCTGCGGCCGCTGGGTGTTTTGGCGGCGGAGCCAAACACCTTCATCCGCCGCTAAGGGGGTTTCATTCGGGGCCCGCCTGACCATCTGGCGGGCCAATACCCGTCGGGGGGTAGCGAGGAATGCTTCGGTGAAACCCTACCCTCCGACACACGGGTACATGAGGAGCACGGGTTGGTTTTTAGTCAGTAAGAGTCTGACAGTCCCCTTCGCCCTTCCCCCTAGGGCCGAGGGACTCCATGAGGATTTTCCAACCCGACACCAAAAAAGAAGAAAAAAGAAGATAAAATTATTTTAATACTTATATTTATTTTTTGAGAGCACTGAGAAGTATGTGTGCACAGTTCTTTACTCTGTCTTTGAACGACAGAGTAAAGAATTGTGTGATGATAAGAGAGTGTTGTGGGGTAAAAGAAGATGTAGTGACTACCATTGATGATAAGAGAGTGTTGTGGGGTAAAAGAAGATGTAGTGACTACCATTGAGAAGACCAAGAACTTATATATTATAAATCAAGTGTGAATGGGACAGGAGGAATAGGAAGACCTAGACGGACGTTCTCTGACCAGATTGGAGACATCCTAAAAAGGGACAGGTTAGAACTTTAGAAGTACCCTTAACCGAAGAGCATGCATGAGAAGATGGGTGTTAATGAAGCAAGAGATCTCTCTTGCTTACATACTTGACATATCTATGTCAGGATCGTTGCAAATGGCGTTGCGTAGTCTCTTCGTACCCCTCCGGGAAACAGGCGTATGTATGTATGTATGTATGTTTATAAGTATATACGTACTGTACTAGAGCCAAGTCAAGCAATTATATATTTATGTTTATAGAAATAACGGTTAGTGCCATGGACAACTATGATATTGGTGATGAATGCAGTAACCACAGAGTAATCATCATCATCATGTTCTTAGGGTCATCCCGGTTGCATTCAAGACTCATACCACTAGAAGCCCGGGGTCCGCTAACTAGTCTAACCAGATATGACACAATATCAGCTACCACTACTACCACAGAGTAATATGGTATGTTAATATACAGGGTTTGGTAATTCGACCTATTCCTTGAAGGATATATATAAGATATTTGAGGTCATTTGCAACAATTTGACCGCCATCAACTACGGGTCCAAAATTAACGGCTTCTGAGATATCAGGATCCAAAGATTTTTTTTTTAATTTTCCACCTTGTCATCAATATAAGCGAAATTAAAAAAATATTTTCACTTCTTGGGTCTAAATTGTTACTTTTTGGAAGGCCTGTTAACTAGCAAATAAATTAATAGTGGGTTGAGACATAGAGTTAGGTTTCTCTTGTAAGTTACACTTAAAGGGTTACTAGGTTTCCCTTGTTAATTACCACTTGAAGCTTTACCAAGATTTTATAATGGTTAACAACCTGTATAGCAACATCATTATCAACATCCATCTATAATTTTAGTCCTGTGTGTCATATTATCGCCCAAACTACTTTAGCAGGAAACATGAATTTTTGACAGTAAGTAGGTTCATTTTATGACTCAGTTTTAAATCACAAGGATTTTTTTTGTATTTCTTCCCTAAGGGAAAAAATGGTTTGATTTGTAAGGCTGGTTTTTAAGCACGAAATCTTGGTGAACTAGTTATTGAACAATATTAATGTGTACCAAACCAAGATTAACAGCTGTTCGCCTACTTCTGAAGTAAGACTCAGCGTTCTTAAAATTATGCCAAATAAACAATAAGTTATTTTACAAGGTTGGAAATCAAAGGGAAAACGAGACGAAAAAGCAGAAATCGTCTAAGTTATATATTGTTATATCAAGTACAGAGTTTCGTGCGAACGTACAGTTGTACAAATATTAGTACTGGTCGATCGTTTCGTTTGCTTGTTTAGGCCGGCTTTACTCAAGAAATAGTTATTGTACAGTATTTTAGGTAAGAGTCAAGGGTTAAAAAGGATTGCAAGACGCGGCAACGCGATATCTCAATGTCCTGCGATCAATAGAGATCTTTATTGCTTAACGTTTGGGTAGATAGGAATCAATTTAAAAACTGTTATGAACTTGACTGATCGAGACGTCTGTCTGTCTCGATCAATCAAGTTCATAACACGAGGTATACAATTACTATTGTATGGCACCAACGATTAGTAACAGAATACCGATGTTTTTTAAATATTATATATTATGTATTTTTTTAAGTACCTCATATCCATCAGTAACTAGAGAATAAATATTACATAATAGAAATAATTATTTCATGGAATGCAACTAAATATTGTAATAGTTCTAACTATTAATTAATTACACAATTTTATTGAATTTTATTTACGTAAACAGTAAACATGTTTATAGCTCATTTATTTTACTTTATGAACAAAATAGTAGATGTGGTTGGCAGGTAGAAGAATCAACTGACACTGGTCTAAGCCATTGCTTACTGTTAACCGGCAGCCATTCTGTGTAATAGCTAATATTCTTTCAAATATGGTTTGCCTAGCCAGTGTATCCCGGGTTGCAAGGTATAGTCCTGGATGCAATTGGTTTAACTCTAGGACGATGATGATGAAACAAACACATTGATTAAATTAGGACCTCCAAAGAACTTAGATGCAAATAAGTAAATAAGCTTTATGAATTATTTATCTAATAAAGGTATAATAATACATTTGAAAATGTCTTCTCATTTTCTTGCCAATGAACTGCACCCTTGTTATTGGTCGGCAATAACTTTTTGGATACTATAATAATTCGTTTTGTTATCATTATCATCATATGAGTGAAAGACGTCCACTGCTGCGCGTTGGAGAGCGTCTCAAGAACGCCAACCTCCCTTACGGGGCACGTCACCCCCTGTTGATGCCCAAGGACGGTAATTTGATACGTTTGTTGGTAACTGACCGTCACCTTAAAAATTCGCATGCAGCATGCGAATTTTGTAATGCTCTGTTGGCCATTTTGCAACGCGAGTTTTGGATTTTGTCTGCCCGAAGAATTATTCGGAGTGTAGTCTTTCGCTGCATCCCTTGTTATAAGCTCAAGGCTTTTACCATGCAGCCCTTGATGGGAGAGTTACCGGCAGATCGCGTAACAGAGAGCAGGATGTTTGACGATGTTGGCACGGATTTCGCTGATCCCTTTTTGGTGAAAACTTCAACACTTCGAGACAGCAAGACTGTTAAGGCCTACTTGTGTGTCTACGTTTGCCTCTCCACAAAAGCCTTACACTTAGAACTGGTCTCCTCGCTTACGACCGAGGCGTTTGTAGCCACATTTGACAGATTTGTATCCCGCAGAGGGCTGCCTTCCTTGATCAGTTCTGATTACAGCACTAATTTCAAGGGCACTTATATTTTTATTTGAACGACGTAGTTAATTTCCTTGAAACCAACAAGGCTGATATAGGCAATAGGCTTGCCCGACGTGGGATAAACTGATTGTTTCCCCTACCAAATTGTCCACACTGGAGTGGTATATTTGAGGCCGCTGTAAAATCGGTCAAGACACACTTGCGCAGGACAATTGGTGAATCAGTCCTTACATTTGAGGAACTCGCAACTGTGTTTTGTAAGATTGAGCCGTTTTGAACTCTAGGCCATTGTGCCCGATCTCCTCAGACCCGAATGATTTGAAAGCCCTTACGCCGGGCCATTTATTGATTGGTCGCCCACTTGTCGTCTTGCCCGAGTACCCCTATATTGATACGAGACCTAATCGTCTCTCGTGTTTTAAATTGGTACGCCAGATTACTCAGAGCTTTTGGAAACGCTGGAATTTGGAATATTTGCACATACTCCAGCAACGCGTTAAGTGGACGACAAGACCGATCCACCCAAGATTGGAGACCTCGTTTTGATCAAGGAGTATAATATCTCCTTTCAGAGTCTATTTTTGACTAGCCCGCAACCATTTATTATTAACTTCGGTCACAAAGATACGTGATGTCTATTCTATTATTTTGACCTATGACCTTTGATCTGTGTATTGTATATGTCAAGGCCTTATGGATTATTTAGACGTTGAGCTTGTTACAAATTTTGATGAAAGTTTGACGCCCACGTTATTATGTCAACGTAACAATTATAATTTGTTTCAAATTAAATTTAGTTTAATAAACGATCATCATCATCATATCAGCCAAACGACGTCCACTGCTGGACATAGGCCTCCCCCAAGGTTCTCCACACAGACCGGTCTTGAGCCGCCCGCATCCAACCGCCTCCCGCGATCTTCACGAGATCGTCGGTCCATCTTGCGGGGGGCCTACGTCTGCTGCGTCGTCCGGTACGTGGCCGCCACTCCAGAACCTTTCTGCCCCAACGGCCATCGGTTCTTCGAGCTATGTGCCCTGCCCACTGCCACTTCAGCTTGGCTATCCGGAGAGCTATGTCGGCGACTTTGGTTCTACTGCGGATCTCCTCATTTCTGATTCGATCTCGCAGGGAAACTCCAAGCATAGCTCTCTCCATCGCATCTCCATCCATAATAAACGATAAATCAGTAATAACTATGTTAAATTACCTTAATTCAATATTTTGGATGCAACTCTTGCGCAATAATTGCTCGCAGCTTGTTATACAGAGTAATCCTCGCCAAATCTTGGTTATTGTTGTTATTTTATCATTTAAGAAACAGTACCAGCTTGAAATACAAATGGTAAAGACTAGCTATAATAATAACATAGCTATAAACAGGTATTTGTTAATAGAGTTGTCAACGTAACAGAAGAGGAAACATGCAAACACGGTGACATTCTTACACATTATTATAAATATATGAGCATGTAAATCTCAATAATATTGTTATATAATTCACGGCCTTGACCACTGATACCCGTACGTCCTATTTAAATTTACCGTAACGTACAAGACCATGATTATAGGCCAACAACCCAAATGATAGGATTACGAGTTACTTAACCTTAAAACTAATAGTTCCCAGAACCAGGGAGATCATTTAGAGGCTTTATTGTGCCTTACATTATAAACGAACGTATTCTCTGCAGAAATCTCTCCCTGCACAAATAAAATATTAGTGCAACGAGGAGCAAGTGCATTTTTAAATATTTTGTGCACCTCTAGCTGTGCAGTTTAAATTGTTAATTTAGCTCAGGTATGTGTGTCATTAAATTTGTGCTTAAAGCCTTTTGAAAGTGGGCTTGAAAGATAGTTTGTGTTGGAATTCAGATGCCAACACTACTAACAACTATTCTAAAAATAGCAAATTCAGCTTAGTTATGCGACAAACAATGTTGTAAGTTAGTCCTCCTTTTTGTACGTATTTGTACTACACAGACTGTCGCTAATGCTATCAATATTTTCTGCCCGCCGAACAGTGTCAAAACCAAACCAAACATCAGCATATTATAACATTGCTAAAAATATAAAATTGCAATTAAAATAAATATTTATAATTGTAATACATTTCAAGTTCTAATTAAAATAAACAAGTCTAGTCTCAAATAAACATTTTGTTAAAATTGATAGACTACGTATAAATAGTTCCTGTTAGATTTTAAGTATAGGTATAGCTTACGTGCCCACTTTTATATTTATATTGCTAATTTTAAATATATAATTATATAGATATCTATGTCCTAACTTTAAGAATGTTGTGCTTGTCTCTAATTGGTATAAGCATATAACCTTGTCTAAATTGTGAAATTTTTGTAATTGTTTAAGTTTATTCCGTTGGCATGCCTTTGTAATAAATAAATATCCGCGGTTGCCTGGAAGAGATCGCTCTATTCTATTAGCGATAAGGCCGCCAATTGCACACGAGTTTAAAGTTATATACTGATGTAAATACTTTGTATGTTTTGGTGTTCAGTAAAGTTTAATCTATCTATCTATCTAAATAAATTGCTGATGCGGTTGTAAAAACATCAGCCTATCTTTACAATTGCTAATCTTCCTCTCTCCACCCACGGAGGGCCCAACTCTGCTGTCTTCCGACAAGCCACCACTCCAAATCCTTTCTGTGGTCTTCGGTTCTTCGAGTTATGTGTCCTGCCCAGTGCAACTTCAGCTTGACTATTCGAAGAATTATGTCAGCGACTTTGGTTTAATTTATAATGTATTTAAATAATACCTATCTCGGTATACGAAAAACGCAACATAAAAGCAAGAAGTTGCGCTTCAATTGCGGCATATTTGCATTTACACCATACAGCCTACGCCCGCGAGAGTCAGTGATAATTAGTCGTTTCATGAATACCAAACTACTTACTCACGTATTCAGTAATTTCCAGTCGCGTCTCTACGCTCACACAAAATTATATACTTCGACGATAGTAGAGGCTTGCTGATTTCAGCATAAATGGGCTGGCTCGACTGGGGAAGTACTACCCTCTCACAGAAAATCGATGTAAAGTCATCATCATCCTTTGAGCGTTATCCCAGTTTCAATCTCGGGTCCGCTTACTAGTCTTACCGGATTTGGCTGAATATTAGCTTTTCCACAGAGCGACTGCTTGTCTGACCTCCGCAACCTGAAGGGATAGCGATATTTCATGGTTTAGACTAGTGTCAGTTTAATTTAGAAGGTACTGACACCCTGTTACGACTGTCAAAGATCTTCATGATAACCGGGACCTACGGCTTAACGTGCTCTCCGAGGCACGGGACAAGCGATAATTAACAATTCAATACGCACATAACTCCGAAAAGTCATTGGTGCGCGCCGTGGATTCGAACCCGATACCCTCTGCATGGCAGTCTGTTGGTATCTCCACTAGGCTATCGCTGCCTATAATGCCTCGATGAAAATCGACGGCAAGTAACAGTACCTAAACTGTTGCGTTTCGTTCGGTGAGCGAGAGTGCCGGAGGCCCTATCCTCTATCGAAGGAATAGAGGATAGGGCCTCCGGCACATTTTGAAGGAATAGAGGATAGGGCCTCCGTCATCCCACTCCTCATCCTATCCCTTTTTCCAACCCCAAGGGGCGGCAACACACTTGTGACTCCTGTAGTGTTGCTTGTGTCCATGGGCGGCGGTAATTATTGCTTACCATCAGACGATCCGTCTGCTCGTTTGCAGCCTATTACTATAAAAAAAATCTTCAACAAAGCACATTCCTGTAAGGTGCAGATTGCAAACTTTAACTTAAACAAAGACACTGAACTCAGGAACATCCCATTAAAATTTTATTATACAACGTGTAATGGAAATAACGCACATCCTCAGACACCCCAATTAGAAAACCTTGTTACAATCATAATGCATGCATTGAAATATTTTTTTTATTTGCGTAAATAATGTTTTTTAAAGAAAGTATTAACTCAATTAAAAGTGAAAATCGTGGTCACTCTAAATCTGCGCACGCACACAAACGAAACGGTTGCTATGGTAAACAAACAACAGCGATCTGATAGGAACGAAACACGATACGATATAACAAAATGTATAAAATTCAGTCTGTAAACCACACTCTGATAGATTGGGTTTACAAAAATGATGTTTGAACAATTTGTCGGCTACTGTTGATATTACCAAAGATATTATGAGCATTGAGATATAAAAAGTAATTATGAGTATTTCTTTCCATCACACTTTTAAGCTATGGAGTGGACAGTCGAATCATTTATTGTTTGTTATTAATATGCACGATCTATTGTTTCTTAACATCGTAAGTGACTATTGTGACTATCTTAACTTAATCAGATAAAATAAAAGAATATCAATGAGAGAAATAAACAAGAACGGCGTGTTTAAAGTTGTCTTGTGAATCTAAATTCTTACAATAATAGAATAATAAAATAAATTACATGCTTAAATCACATTTCTGTCGTCCACGTAGCACTTCAGTATTTCCTCACAAATCACATCGTTTCACTGTTTCAAAAGCAGCTAGTAGCGTGCGCCGCGGTGGCGTCAATTTATGGTCACGTGGTCGCGCGGCCGAGGGGAATGTCGGAGACTATATATATATATATATATATATATATATATATATATATATATATATATATATATATATATATTCTTCTAAATTGCATAACCTTTTAAACAAGTGTCTAACACCAACAAAATGTAACAACCAGTCGCTGTCATGGAACAACTGCGCTACGTGGCATTTACATAATAGAGTCGGTGCTCGCGGGTGTCAGTGATAATTAGTTGTTTCATGAATGCCAAACTACTTAGACGTGTAGCGATGTAGTCTCCAACACTACGTTTTCACAAAATTGAGTCTGTTCATTTTATTTGTTTTGAATTTTTATTTATAGTTAGGGGCCTTGATTACAATTTGGATAGCTTTTTCTATTTTTAGTTATATGTAAAATGGCTGCTACTTATTGTCGGCAAATTGATTTACGATTTGGCCTAAAATGTAGTTTATGTAAAAAAGTTACAAATAAAATACTCTTGAATTATTAAAAAATCCGTAAGATCTTGAAAAAGACTTAAGGCGAGGTTGCAGTACAGTGCGTAGCTCGACCTCACCCCCCGCAAAAACAAAAACACGGTGGTGGCGTCAGCGAGTGAGCGGGGGGAGGGGAGGGGGGTTTTCGTGTGTGCGTGTGACACAGCGCAGCGTAAAAAAACCGTAGATGAATTATGCGAACTTCAAAAGTGGCCACAGAACAGTAATATATCTATGAAAAGTGGCACATTAAAAACAGGCTAAATGTCTCATTTGGCTTTAGTCGCGTTCGCGCTGCGGTCGGAAGCGCTCGCTCTTTTACTCGCGTGTGTGTACGTTACATTTGAAAATGCCGTCGTGTGTAATGAGATTTTGCACAAACTATAGTAGGAAAATGACTAAAAGTTATGGAATCACTTCTCATTCATGGGAATTACAATATTACAACGTTTTATTTACAATTTATAATAAATTCAGTATCACAAATAATAGAGTGAATAAAAAAATTGGCATTTAGCGAGTGTAAAAGAGAAGCAGTATTGTGCGTGTTCAAAGACTAAAACACAAAGTATCCAGATGGGACATTCATAATAATAAGATACTGATGTGTGTTTTTATCAAGTAATAAAAGTGATTTGATGCTGAATCAACACAATATATTATTATTATAGAAATACAAAATCATACGTAAGTTACAAACATTGACGGATGATCAAAGTCCATTCACTTGTTCTTGTTTTTCTCCGTTTAGTATTAAACAACTAAGTAGATTGTACTGCACAGATTTCGCTGCCGACCCACCGTACCCCTGGGGGTATGGTGGGTCTTTCAAAGCTTAACCGTACTCCCAGATAATATTGTTGTGTAATTAGTTTATTAATTTCAGTTCGTTAATTTCAAGTTCTACTATTTTGTGGGATCATTCCCAGTATAGTAGTAGTATTGAACAATTCTATGATATAACTGTCCTAATTCTATTAGCACAACTTGATGAGGAGAAAAGAACTAATGGGATAAGTAATAGGAAATGTCCCAGTCTAGTTCTATGTATGTATTTACAAGGGTATTCAATAGAACTACTGGAAATGATCCGTAGTGTCACGACATCGCGCTCATATATCCGAATGAATATGTTTTGTAGACGCTCATTTGTTTAATGTGTAAAACAAATGAACGTCTACAAAACAAATGAACGCCTACAAAACAAATGAACGTCTACAAAACAAATTACTTACAGAAAGTGATCAGCTATCGATAGTGATTGCAGAAAACAGGTGCATGCGATTTTCAACCTAATTGACATTAGTCAGAATTTATAATTTTATTACCCTAATATTGCCAGAAAGCGAGAAAAAACAAAAAAGAAAGTTTGTCATGAACTGTCAGTAAGGTCGAAAATCGCATGCACCTGTTTTTTGCAATCACTATCGATAGCAGATCACTTTCTGGTAGTCATTTGTTTTGTAGACGTTCATTTGTTTTGTAGACGTTCATTTGTTTTGTAGATGTTCAATTGTTTTGTAGACGTGCATTCGTTTAACACATTTTTATACATACATATTTATTCGGATATGTTAGCGCGATGTTGTGACACTACCCTTGTAAAACATACATATAACTAGTGGTAAATTTCCTATAAATGTTTCCCATTAGTTCTGTTCTTCTCATCAAGTTGTGCTAATAGAACTAGTGGGAAAAAAGTATCACTAGTTCTAGCATAGAACTGTTCAATAGAACTAGCGGGAATGATCCGACAGCGCAAGGATGATGATGATGACGGGTCTTCAACAGTACCACAGATTATACCTATAATATACAAAGCATTATAACCATTAGCAGTAATACCTAAACGTTTTATTCTCTAATTTATCTCCTTGTTGCACTATATCATCGTACTAGCGCTTGTCTTCGCTTGTCTAAAAATTCAAAAACGTAAGTAGTAAGTCATTATCATACGAGAGATAACACTGTTCAGTTTAATGTCCACGTAGCACGTTGGTATAACACTACGATCATTTCAGCCAGGAGTACGGTTAAGCTTTAAAAGACCCACCATACGCCCAGGGTAATGCCAGGGCTACGGTGGGTCCGCAGCGCAGAGTTTTTATATTAACGTACTGTTTTAGGTTTCCATTGAATGAAATGAGAAGAATAAAATCTACTTTTTTAATAAATGTTATAAATAAATCACATCGACTTTTTATTTCCCTACCTTAAATGAATTAATCAAATTTACTTTGAGGCGAATGGAATTTACTCAAGACAGACAAAGTGATCATGTCGCATCTGAGTCAAATTATTGTTTGTGAAACGGTCAGCATGATGTCACAATGCGCGTCGGTCCTGAGAGTATATGTTTATTTCGCGCTTGCGATTAGATGTGCTATCTCACTTACACTTCTTATCTAATTCTTAGTGTGTCGTTTTGACATATTTATATTAGTGTGCGTACGCTTTTCGCGATGCGTGCCACTCGTAAGCTCCGTCATGTTACCTTGTCAGTAACCAGTCTACGGTTTCTTACTAGTATGTCTATGGTTTCAACGATTGAGTTTGGAATACGAATTACTTTGTACTTTTGTGAAATCGTACATGCGGGGGTGGAGGGGGATTTTGCGGAGCAACGACGTACGTCCGCCCTCAATCACGCCTAGACAGGCACTGATGAATGGCCGGCGAGCGATATAATGCCAACATTTTGACTATTTTTTTTCTTGGAGAAAAATTATAACGAAATTACGAAATCTGTTTTTACCATTTATTTTAAAATAAAGAGCTGTTTCTATTGATAATACTTTCATATAAATTCATTATGGAATCTCTAAGCAGTACACGTTTAAAATTGTGATTTAGTGCCATGTTTGACATTTTTTTTTATCGAGCCAGTCATTCCAAATCGTGTTTCTATCTTTACGATTTACTAGAAGATATGTTCAACTTTTATGCTTTAATTTTTATTCATTAAAAATATCATAGTTCATGGGACTTTCAGACGTTCAAAAATCTTAAAAAGTACTGCAACCTCGCCTTAAGAAGGTAATGGATAATTACTGCTCATGATCTAAGATAATTTCATACAGTGGCTTATTATTGACCTCCATTTAAGTTAGCTAGTTCGTATGTTTAATTTAAAACTATGTTTATCATATTTAGTTATTTATTTATTTATTGTTACAACTTCCTCTGTTTTCTCTTTTTGACTTTACTGGGTCGTAAAGCCTTGCTGATTTCAGCATCAATGGGTCAGCTGTACCACGGCAGTGCTACCGAACACAGAATATTGACGTAAAGTAAGAGTATCAACATATACTTTAGCGTTATTTTCTTCTCCCTTATCCCACTTCTTTTCATATTTCTTTTCCCAAGCTTTCTTTTTATTTTTGGCTTAGGAGGCAAACGAGCAGACTAATCGCCTGATGGTAAGTCCAACAAGCATCTACTATTTCATAAACAATACTTCTACAGATGCTCGTATAAACGTATCTAACACACGAACAATAATTCTGCTAACCATAAAAAAGCGTTCACAATTTGAACACATTACCTTTCGTATATATTATCCTGACGTTTTGCCGAAAAGATTTTGACAAAATTTCATTACCCAAACAAATTTTAGCAACCTTTTTTTATACCATTGCAATATTTCGAATGATTTTAGTACGCACATTTTTATTTGGTCAAATTTTTACTTGGAAAAATATTACCAAGTGTCATTATGGCATTTGGTCTTTTATCAAATGATTTATTACAGCAAACAATCTTCAGACAATAAACGTTTGGTGATATTAGTTTATTTATGTTAGAGTGTAGTTAGAGTGGGTTAATTATTAAAAAAATGGTTAGGTTAGGTTAGAACTGTGACGCACGACTGTGACGCACGAGGCGAGGGAGCGAAGCGAGCGGTGCCGCGTTAGCGGCCGGCGAGTGCCAGAAACGACTTGCATAAATAGAAAAAAGAAATAGGTAGTTTTTAGTAGGTTACCCGGAACTGTACTATTTAGATTAGGATAATTATTGATTTTGCGTAAAAACTGTTATTCCAACAGAAATATTTGACTAAATTAAAAATGTTAAAGTACTAGTTGGTAAACAAGTTATAGTTTAAACGTTCATTTCCCTAACATCAGGTTTGCGTTACAATTCTTTGTGAATAGATTTTTTGCTAAGTAATAATTTGGCAAATGAAATTATGCGAAAAAATTTTTGGGAAGTGAAAATTTGCCAAATTCCTTTCGGTCAAACAAGGGAGACCCTGAAACAGATAATTAATACTGGAAGTATCACCCGCACATTAAATTGTTTCCGAAGTAATCGTGTGTAAAATGGCTCGAATTATTGCCCTCCAATATTGTCGTTGAGCAACGACACTAGCTGTTATTGCTGAATTTAAGATATAAACTTGGAAAGCTAGGCTAAATATTTGGTCAAATTTAAGGGATACTAGAAAATGGATCTAGGGCACTAAGGCGTAAGTCTTAGATGCAAGTGGGAAAACAATAGAGCAAAGTAATACTTTAAATTTTAATATGCGTGGTCTAAAGGCGTGATGACTTCACATGTTATTAATTATTACTGAGGTTAAGCTAACACCCCAGCTATATTTGAATGATAAAGTATTGAAGTGTTTCCGTACGAGTCATTTGGAGATGCAAGAGAGCATGTGATTAATAACACAAAGAATTCATCAATAGATTATAAAGTATTCCAAATAAGTCACAATTTACACCGATGTTCGGTGAATGTAAAGCTTTATAAAATAGCTTTAAGCGGAATAAACTTAATCATTGAACCGACAATACAGCATTACCTTTTCACGTTCTCGGCTAAGCTCATAGGAGGCTTTCGCACAGAATAGCACACGGATAGGAATTATTAATATTTGAGAGGCGCGAGTGACTTCGCATAAAACCTCTTGTAATATTCCGCTAATACTCCACAGAATTCTAATGGTGCTGATACACCTGAACATTCACTTGTAATAGAACAGCGAGCATTCACCATTTTTTGTTTTGTCGAACAGAGCCGAACACTGCTACGAATATTTTCACGATCATTCTAGCGAACACTCTAATCAGCAAAAACATCAAAGAAAATTTACTTTCATGTCGCTGGAATGGTCGCCGAAACGTCCGTAAGAATGCTCGCTAAAACACACTCGTTTGTTTTTCTCTTTTGTAATATTCGCAAGAATGCTCATTACAGGTGAATGCTCGAATGTGTCAGCACCATAAGGTACGTTGGAAGGAAACTCCAATGGTATGGCACCAAAGGATAGGCATGGCTGTGTGGTTGACGGCATAGAATACAAGTGTCACCACCCCCTATCTTCCCGTGGTGTCGTAAGAGGCGACTAAGGGATAACACGATGCAAATACCATCTTTGCGTAGAGACGGAAAACTCGACATCAAACCCTATACGACTGCCTCGTTGGTCTCGCGGCATAAATGTGCTCGTGGGATCGGGAGGTCCCGGGTTCGATTCCTGGGTCGGGCAGTGTTATTGGGTTTTTCTGTAACGAAATTCTCAGTAGCAGCACGGAGTCTGGAAATGTGCCCGGTACGGCAATAGGCTCGCCCCTTATTAGGTGGGACTAAAGTATATCTGGCGAAAAGTGGGTGTAGAAATACACCTCTGTCTACCCCTTCGGGGATAAAAGGCGTGACGATATGTATGTATGTATGGATATACATACATACATAGACTCACGCCTGTTTCCTGGAGGGGTAGGCAGAGACTACGGACCGCCATTTGCAACGAGCCTGACATACCTCTATTGCTTCATTCACTCCCATGAAGTTTCTCATGCACGCTCTTCTGTTTAGGGTACTTCTGAAATGTCCTTTTTTTAGGATGTCTCCAACCTGGTCAGAGAACGTCCACCTAGGTCTTCCCCTTCGTCCTGTCCCATTCACACTTGCCTTATATATCTTCTTTGTCAGTCTTTCGTCATCCATCCTCTCCATGTGCCTAAACCATCTTAACATGCCTTTCTCGATGCTTCTCACTACTTCTTCTTTTACCCTACACCACTCTCGTATCACACAATTCTTTACTCTCAAAGACACACCACACATACTTCTCAGTGCTCTCATTTCTACAGCATTTATTCTACCTTCAAGTCCCTTCTGCCATACCCAACTTTCACTACCATACATAAGGGTAGGCACTAACACCCCTCTATGCACAGCCAAACGTGCCTTTTTGGACACGTTTTGACTGTTCATAAACGCCTTCAGAGCTCCATTCACACTATTACCTGCATTAACTATTCTTACAATATCTTCTTCATTCTTACCATCTCTTGTAAACAACGTACTTAAGTAAACAAATTCATTCACTTGTTGCACTCGCTGTCCATCGATCAAAACTTTACAAGCCGTAACGCATTCCTCCTTTTCAAAAAACATAACTTTCGTTTTACTTACATTCACTTTCATTCCTTTCCTCTCTAACGCACCATGCATGATTGTTACCATCTCCTGCAACTCCTCCGCTGAAGATGCAAGTATTACCCGATCATCAGCATAAAGGAGGCATTTGACGAGTAACCTATTCATCCTTAATCCGCAGTCACTATGTTTTAAATCTTGCAAACATTACATAATCATCATTATAAATACTTTTTAACTTTCGCGACTTATATGTACACGTAGTTATATTTATGTAACGGATCTATATCACAATATTTTCGACTATTTACACATGCCGAAACGTTCAATATAAGGTATTTCACCTTTATTTTCAAATAATTATGCAATACCCAAAACTCCTAATTATAATATCACTATGATATGTTTTAAAATGCGTATCACAGTGACAATGTTTTAATGAAATTTTGCATGTGCCTTGCCCGAAACAGAGATTTAATATGATAATGTAAAACTTTGTTCGTAACTTTCAAGGATTAAATTAAAGGTGACAAAAGGGGTACATGAAAGTTTAATTTAAATAAAATTGCTGTTGATCGTATTTCTCTTCATCAAAATTAGCCTAGTACGTAAACGGTCCCACTACTGGGCCACTTTTCATTATAAAAAGCAATGCTTGCCAATGCGGGTTCGCAGACTTCTCACATGTCTTTCGAGAACATTATGGAGAACTCTAAGACATGCACGTTTCCTCTAGACGTTTTTCTTCGCCGTTTAGCAAGTGATAAGTTACAGTTTAATACATAATATGCACATACGTTTGAAAAGTCGATAGATAGATATAAAGATTTTGTGGATAATAAAAAAGTATACCGAGTGAGAATGGAACTCAAAACATTCGGCGAAGCCTTAACAGTGACTTAAACCACAACATCCCGGAAAGTTCACACGATTTAGCTAACCATTATATAGTTAATACCTACGAATCACTTAATACACGAAGTCAGAGTATACACAGACGGCTCAAAAACGAAACATGGGACAGGTGCGGGTGTATACACCCATGACTTAAATATCAATATCTCAACATCCCTCGGTACTCTTAACACCATATTCCAAGCCGAGTGTGTTGGGATCACAAGAGCCACAACAGCAATCGCGTCTAGGAATGTAACTGACCTGTCTATGTACGCATCATCACAGACAGTGCCTCAGTACTACAAGCTCTCGGCAGCAACTGCTTTAACAGCGGCCTCATCATGGAATGCCACCTAGTGCTGCATAAGATTGCAGAGAAGAATCCGGTTACGCTGCAATGGATTAAAGGCCTCAGCAACTCCGCAGGCAATGACGCCGCAGACCAACTGGCACGGCAAGGATCGGACACAATGATAATGGGACCCGAGCCGATTGTACCGATTCCGGCAAGCCAACTCAAAACGTGGCTACGCGAGAGAACCGCACAAGAACACGAAAAATAGTGGGCAGACATAAAAGAATGCAGACAAACAAAAGATGCTATCCCCTGCTTGAACAAGCGACTCTCGCACAAGCTGCTGCATTCAAATAGAAAAACACTTAAACATCTAACAGGCATAATAACCGGCCACTGTCCACTCAACAAGCACCTATTCAACATAGGCGTTACGGATAGCCCACTGTGCAGGGGCTGCATGGAAACTGAAGAAACACCCGCTCACGTCATTCTGCACTGCACAAGTGTGAGCGATCAACGGGCAAAGGTGCTGAACAACCCCAGAACCATGTGTGAAGCTAAGAACGGCACCAGCCAACCAATGGCTTTCTGGAAGGAGCTATGGTGGTATGAGTAGTCGGCGTCAATCAAGTCGCCACTTACGCACAATGGCCCAAATAAGTGGCTTTGTGCGGAAAACCCACGACCAACTAAACTTAACTAAACTACTTACGAATCGGAGTGGCGGCAGCAGGTCGCCTGTTACCATTCCATAATTACGGCTTACAAGAATTGTTAATTACTTGTTTATTTATGTCTTTAGAGGACGGTGGGTGTCATCTTTCCTTCTTTGACATTCAATTCGAGCCTCACTAACTAAGCCGACGATATATTTGCGATAACTCTATGGTAAAATTATCTTTGTAGAGCATTGATCGATAGATGTTACTAAGTAGGAAACTTTCGTTCAAGTTTGTTGTTCAAAATTGACAAAGTTTGGAATGTCACATGTCACTCGTCTTTAGTCATTTAGGCTATGTTACCGGCTCGTAAGATGCCTTTAAAGTGCTTCTCGGGTCACCAGTTTGGGACATTCGTTACGTGCTATTCTTTTATCACTTGCTAAATTTTTCTTACCATCTGACATTTATATTAGCAAACAATATTAATTCACAACAACACTTAAGTGATAGGCAAATCACTTAAGTAAGAATTTTTGTACAGATATTTTTAGCACACCACAGTGTCGGCAAAACCGACAAATCATGGCCAAGACTTTTTATATTTTTCTTCATGAGTACAGATTATCATATCGTGACCCACGAAAGCGATTTTGCACGGTTTAGACTAGTAAGATTTAGATCTCAATGGCAAAAGAGTCAGTGGTGCGCGCCGTGGCTTTGGACCCTCCATGGATGGGTATCTGTGCAGCGTTTAAACCCACATCTGCATAGCAGACGACAGTATTATTGTTGAATATATTGAGGCTGATAGTGAACACGATAAAAATCTCATACATAAGTATGAGATTTTTATACATAGCGTTATGTCGACACTTACTTGAGTATTGTTTGAGAATACGGGCTTCAGAAGAAAATCCTCGATATCTACTCCCCTTAATCTCCAATTTTAGTCTTTCGTTACAGGAATGTTATCGGTGGATTAATGACTTCTCCGTTTGTTCTGATATGGTAAGCTCAGGCGCGACGATCGCTTCGAGAGATATTGATTTGGATTATGGAAATCAAAAGTATTCATTTTCTATGTTATTGTTCGAAATGCAGTTGTATTATATTACTAAGTATTTAATAAACCTACAAATCTGACGACCGGTTGGCGCAGCGGGAGTATAAGCGACCGCTACGCCGAAGGTCGCGGGTTTGATTCACGGTGAAGTTAAACATTTGTGTGCATGAACATGGATGTTTGTTTTGGTCTGGGTGTTTCTATGTATAATATTTATGTATTTACAAAAAAGTATATATATGTGACGGCGGGTACTCATGCCTTTCACCAGAATCGTGGTCGTCTTCCATTTTGTGTGGCCGTAGACGTAGAAATAATAACTCGACACGGTAGTTGATACGCCCCTTTATTGATTTTAAGCAAAAGTCAAACGAATACACTTTTAATTAACCTGATGTAGATGGATAGAAAACGCGGTGATCCCCTAGAATGGCGTGACTACCGTTCACTTCGGCGCTTCGTTCACAAGTGCCTCAACGGTCCGTCCTCACACTTTACGTCATAACCGCTCGCTTGCTGTCAACCGTCTGTGTTGCCAATTTAAAATAATACTAACACACTATTACGTGTTAGTCACGCCATCTAGGATTTCACCCAGGTACTAAACCTGGCGCTTCCTCTAATAATTAACCAAATCAACTTCTGTAAACGCATTTTATCTGTCCAACTGACACTTCTTCTGACTTGCTCCGACATATGTATGTTTATCCATTATCTAGTACCCATAACACAAGCTCTGCTTGGCTTGGGACTAGATGGTGATGTGCGTATGTGGTAGAATATTATTATTATGTTTCTCTTTCACGGGTATTATTCTAATTTGTTAGAAGAATACCCGGCCCTTTCGCAGGCATACACGGAGACATAGGTCCAACGCGCAGAGGCCCTTTGAGAGTATTAATCTAAAATGTGATGGGACACCTACTGAGGCGCCTCCATCACTGCACTATTAAGTACAGTAACGGGTTAGCCGCAGCAGATGAGGGACTTTTGCTACTTATATGGAAACTAATTACTCTGGGCTATTGGGATGGGTGTTGAATGGATTGGTTTAGATGAAAACTATAGAGGGATGCCGGCGTCTGTCCTAATTACTCTTTTAATACGTCGAAAAGGGGCAGACGGTGACTCGCCAACTCACTAGATGGGCCCCTCTAAATAGCCACCATGATAAACGAAGTCTGCCATAAAGGCAGCCAGAGGGCAACACCGGTGCGAGTGGCTAAGGGTGTAGAGCAGTGCGGCACCGGTTTCGCTATCGCGGGTCGTGACCTGGAGCGGGTTTCCCCGTAATTACGCCCTTGGAAATGACACTTCCACCCCCGAGCTAATTGCAGCTCTTGCGACTTCCCTCTTGTCGGTCGACTAAGGCAAGCCAGAGTCGAGAGTCCTGCAGGCGCTCTTGGAAATCCACTCCAACCAGCCAACAAAGGCAAGCCGGAGACGAGGCTCTGACCGACTCCCTGAAGTATTAGCGACCGCAGTGTCGCCACACACATTCAGCTTGCCACAAAGCTGCCCTGCGGTTTGTAAGCTTTCTTTCTATCCTGTGGCTGTAATATATATCACAAGACAAAGGTGATGTTTGAAAGCTGTTACTTTGCCCTCTGAGATTGCGTTAGTCTCATGATGAGATAACGACTACCCCAGAGGGGTTTTATTATTATTATTATAAATCTAAGCACACTAGGAAAGAGTTTCCTAAAGACAGTAATGGAACTAGACCACATTGAATTAGGTACATATTTTATATTGCACGTAATAGAAGCGAACCTTCTTTCAGTTACTGGGAATTAATGTAAAATACTCACAGATTGTTTTTACAATACAGAAGGATAATATTTCCACTGATAGCATAATCAAGCTCAGAATCCTTTTCAGGATCGGCAAACATGGCCACAAAGTTAAAAAAACAAGGCAGTAAAAATGTTTGGTTTCATTAAACATTTTCTAGGATTAAAAATCCACGAGTCCGGCGTATATTGTAAAACAGTCATAATTTTTCACCTTACATAAACTTTTATTCCCGGTGAGGACACAATCTCACAATCTTTGGGTGGATGTTTTCGTCCCAGGTCAGAGGTAGGTACTTCTAATTAGATCACGTAAGGGCTGGGTACTAAATTATTACTTTATCTCCCTGTTTGTGGAGAAAGAAAATGTCTGCCAACGAATAAGGGTTCTGTACGATATCAACAGAACCCATGATGAAATAATATAAATGTTTATTATGTAACAGGAAAATCAAGCAATATACATATTTGTTACATTTTTTATATTTATTTCATTTTCTGTGGTCTGCCTTGTCGTTTATTTGAACGTATATTTCAATTATTAATTTGTTTTCTTGGAAGTTGAGCTCATATTATCGCGTGCGTGATTTTTCAATAAAACTGTATTGTATATTATTTACATCAACTGCCCAGTCGAAATCTTATGATGCACTACCTCAGTGACTAAATGTTATAAGGCTTTTTAATTTTAAAGCTATTTCAAAATCGCATCAATTTTAAACATATTTGAAGTTTAATGATTAGTGGTTCATGAGATTAGATTCATGTATAGGTACACTTAAATTGTTAGTTCCACTCCCACTAAAGAGAAAATAAGCTTTGGGAATTTAGTGGTCGATGTGTCCACGTTTGCTTCCTTCTTATCTACAAACGAAGCGAAGGAGCATGCGTAAAATATTAATCATAGATTTAAACATTCAAAATCGGGGCCAATCTGACGATTCCGTCATTAGCCTGTCTCTGCTCGTTTCCTTTGATTACAATCAAATATATATTATTTACTACTGTTTCCTTCAACATCTTTCAAGGCTTTCAATGGCTTTCTGGAAGGAGCTATGGTGGTATGAGTAGTCGGCGTCAATCAAGTCGCCACTTACGCACAATGGCCCAAATAAGTGACTATGTGCGGAAAACCCACGACCAACTAAACTTAACTAAACTACTTACGAATCGGAGTGGCGGCAGCAGGTCGCCTGTTACCATTCCATAATTACGGCTTACAAGAATTGTTAATTACTTGTTTATTTATGTCTTTAGAGGACGGTGGGTGTCATCTTTCCTTCTTTGACATTCAATTCGAGCCTCACTAACTAAGCCGACGATATATTTGCGATAACTCTATGGTAAAATTATCTTTGTAGAGCATTGATCGATAGATGTTACTAAGTAGGAAACTTTCGTTCAAGTTTGTTGTTCAAAATTGACAAAGTTTGGAATGTCACATGTCACTCGTCTTTAGTCATTTAGGCTATGTTACCGGCTCGTAAGATGCCTTTAAAGTGCTTCTCGGGTCACCAGTTTGGGACATTCGTTACGTGCTATTCTTTTATCACTTGCTAAATTTTTCTTACCATATACCATTCTAATATTAATTCACAACAACACTTAAGTGATAGGCAAATCACTTAAGTAAGAATTTTTGTACAGATATTTTTAGCACACCACAGTGTCGGCAAAACCGACAAATCATGGCCAAGACTTTTTATATTTTTCTTCATGAGTACAGATTATCATATCGTGACCCACGAAAGCGATTTTGCACGGTTTAGACTAGTAAGATTTAGATCTCAATGGCAAAAGAGTCAGTGGTGCGCGCCGTGGCTTTGGACCCTCCATGGATGGGTATCTGTGCAGCGTTTAAACCCACATCTGCATAGCAGACGACAGTATTATTGTTGAATATATTGAGGCTGATAGTGAACACGATAAAAATCTCATACATAAGTATGAGATTTTTATACATAGCGTTATGTCGACACTTACTTGAGTATTGTTTGAGAATACGGGCTTCAGAAGAAAATCCTCGATATCTACTCCCCTTAATCTCCAATTTTAGTCTTTCGTTACAGGAATGTTATCGGTGGATTAATGACTTCTCCGTTTGTTCTGATATGGTAAGCTCAGGCGCGACGATCGCTTCGAGAGATATTGATTTGGATTATGGAAATCAAAAGTATTCATTTTCTATGTTATTGTTCGAAATGCAGTTGTATTATATTACTAAGTATTTAATAAACCTACAAATCTGACGACCGGTTGGCGCAGCGGGAGTATAAGCGACCGCTACGCCGAAGGTCGCGGGTTTGATTCACGGTGAAGTTAAACATTTGTGTGCATGAACATGGATGTTTGTTTTGGTCTGGGTGTTTCTATGTATAATATTTATGTATTTACAAAAAAGTATATATATGTGACGGCGGGTACTCATGCCTTTCACCAGAATCGTGGTCGTCTTCCATTTTGTGTGGCCGTAGACGTAGAAATAATAACTCGACACGGTAGTTGATACGCCCCTTTATTGATTTTAAGCAAAAGTCAAACGAATACACCTTTAATTAACCTGATGTAGATGGATAGAAAACGCGGTGATCCCCTAGAATGGCGTGACTACCGTTCACTTCGGCGCTTCGTTCACAAGTGCCTCAACGGTCCGTCCTCACACTTTACGTCATAACCGCTCGCTTGCTGTCAACCGTCTGTGTTGCCAATTTAAAATAATACTAACACACTATTACGTGTTAGTCACGCCATCTAGGATTTCACCTAAACCAATCGGTTTAGATGAAAACTATAGAGGGATGCCGGCGTCTGTCCTAATTACTCTTTTAATACGTCGAAAAGGGGCAGACGGTGACTCGCCAACTCACTAGATGGGCCCCTCTAAATAGCCACTATGATAAACGAAGTCTGCCATAAAGGCAGCCAGAGGGCAACACCGGTGCGAGTGGCTAAGGGTGTAGAGCAGTGCGGCACCGGTTTCGCTATCGCGGGCTAATTGCAGCTCTTGCGACTTCCCTCTTGTCGGTCGACTAAGGCAAGCCAGAGTCGAGAGTCCTGCAGGCGCTCTTGGAAATCCACTCCAACCAGCCAACAAAGGCAAGCCGGAGACGAGGCTCTGACCGACTCCCTGAAGTATTAGCGACCGCAGTGTCGCCACACACATTCAGCTTGCCACAAAGCTGCCCTGCGGTTTGTAAGCTTTCTTTCTATCCTGTGGCTGTAATATATATCACAAGACAAAGGTGATGTTTGAAAGCTGTTACTTTGCCCTCTGAGATTGCGTTAGTCTCATGATGAGATAACGACTACCCCAGAGGGGTTTTATTATTATTATTATAAATCTAAGCACACTAGGAAAGAGTTTCCTAAAGACAGTAATGGAACTAGACCACATTGAATTAGGTACATATTTTATATTGCACGTAATAGAAGCGAACCTTCTTTCAGTTACTGGGAATTAATGTAAAATACTCACAGATTGTTTTTACAATACAGAAGGATAATATTTCCACTGATAGCATAATCAAGCTCAGAATCCTTTTCAGGATCGGCAAACATGGCCACAAAGTTAAAAAAACAAGGCAGTAAAAATGTTTGGTTTCATTAAACATTTTCTAGGATTAAAAATCCACGAGTCCGGCGTATATTGTAAAACAGTCATAATTTTTCACCTTACATAAACTTTTATTCCCGGTGAGGACACAATCTCACAATCTTTGGGTGGATGTTTTCGTCCCAGGTCAGAGGTAGGTACTTGTAATTAGATCACGTAAGGGCTGGGTACTAAATTATTACTTTATCTCCCTGTTTGTGGAGAAAGAAAATGTCTGCCAACGAATAAGGGTTCTGTACGATATCAACAGAACCCATGATGAAATAATATAAATGTTTATTATGTAACAGGAAAATCAAGCAATATACATATTTGTTACATTTTTTATATTTATTTCATTTTCTGTGGTCTGCCTTGTCGTTTATTTGAACGTATATTTCAATTATTAATTTGTTTTCTTGGAAGTTGAGCTCATATTATCGCGTGCGTGATTTTTCAATAAAACTGTATTATATATTATTTACATCAACTGCCCAGTCGAAATCTTATGATGCACTACCTCAGTGACTAAATGTTATAAGGCTTTTTAATTTTAAAGCTATTTCAAAATCGCATCAATTTTAAACATATTTGAAGTTTAATGATTAGTGGTTCATGAGATTAGATTCATGTATAGGTACACTTAAATTGTTAGTTCCACTCCCACTAAAGAGAAAATAAGCTTTGGGAATTTAGTGGTCGATGTGTCCACGTTTGCTTCCTTCTTATCTACAAACGAAGCGAAGGAGCATGCGTAAAATATTAATCATAGATTTAAACCTTCAATATCGGGGCCAATCTGACGATTCCGTCATTAGCCTGTCTCTGCTCGTTTCCTTTGATTACAATCAAATATATATTATTTACTACTGTTTCCTTCAACATCTTTCAAGTTATATTGAAATTGATTTCCTTTTTACAATTATTTGTCGCTTATCATTAACGAGAGAATGATCCGACTTCAAACATTGGATTTAAGACTGTTTAATTACTTTTCGATTCAAATAGATGATTGATTGCGTTGCCGAGTCGATACTCAATACCTAAAACCCTTCGGAAGGGCTGCCACGGCGAAGTTACGATTTCATTAATTGCAACGAAGTGTGGGTATTTCAGTTGGAAAGTTTATTTTGCTCAGTTTATTGGCTTTCTACAAAGGGAATAGGCCTTTTAGGGGTATTATTATTTATCTATATTAAATTGTCTTATTCTTGTGTCTTGGAACTGTATAAGGAGTTGCTAGGCCCTACTGCCTACTGTCAAATATTTCAACCCTTCTTGTTAGTTTATGCAAACTTTGTGATATTACAAGGACGATAATTATGTAAAATTTGTCTCCTATTGACTCTATTAGCTAGACTCAATGACGACGCGACATCTAGTTGTGGACACACTGGACACCGAGTGGACACCGAGCGACGAGTTGGTGTACAGTTAGCTGTCTGGTGTTTGATGAGTGATATTATTCAGTCTTCAGATGAATCCATGGGTATATATATCCATGGATGAATATTGAGGGATTCACAGAGGTGTGTTTCTTGCGTGATGGCTTTGCAGTTTCTTTCAAGGTACGAGTACTCCTCGCTTCCCATTGCTAGGTATTTGGACTTGGGTATTATAGTTAGATTTCGAGTATCGGGACTGGATTATATATGAAGGAGGTCAAATGGGTTCGGGTCAACAGAAGGTATTTCTAGGATAAACGTTAAAGTGTGTTCTGTACTGTAAGCTTTAACATTGATTGACTTTTCTAGACTGTGTATATTTCTAATACTTATTTTATCTACGGGTCTAAATTGTTTGACTTTTTGAATTTCTAATAACTCATTTAATAAACTGTGCGGTGCTATTATACTAGTATGCATCACACCCAGTTGAGCGAATGTCATTGCGTCTTCTAAAACTAAGAGCTTATCTAAAAGAATCTGTAAAATAAAATCTTTTTGAATATATAAATCTAAGAAATGCATGCGATTTACAATTAAGTTATATCTATTAGTAGTATTTTTCAATAGGTCAGTTAACTTGTTTTGATTGTCACTTAGAATGTTTACCTGTTTACTAAATTCGTCTATTGTGTTTCTAGCTAAAAATAGGGTTTGTTTTTCAGAATTTTGAACTTTACTAACTGAATTGCGTATGAAAGATATTTCCTTTTCTAGTCTAATAGGATCTTCGTAGTCTAGATTGCCAGTTATAGCCTTAATAACAGATCCTAACCCATTAATTATACTACGTCTAACTCTAATACGGGGAACAATAAACAAACTTTTCTTACCTATTAGGTTTACACTTAGTTCTATCTGATCCTTATAAGTCCTATATGTATCCTCAGTACCTAAGATACTGGCTTCCGCCGTTTTTGTACTAGCATACAAGGCTAACAGTTTTATAGAAACTTCGTGTAAATGGGAAACATTATAGACACAAGCCAAGCTAAAAGTATCGACCTGTTTAAGAACTTGTCCTTGTTTCAGCAAAAGTATTCCGTTTTCATTGTTGACCGGAGTTAGGGTCAAGTTGGCGGTTGCGTAGAGCACGCAGGTTCCTGCGATGAGGATCCTGGAACAAGGTGAGGTCGTCGTAGAAGTTTGTAATGTACTCTAATTGACTTAGAGTTTGGATGGCTGCCTATAATCTCTGCTACGTTGTTAGGGTGAAGATGTATAATTTTGTACGGACCTTTGAAAACTGACTTCATCTTGTCGTTCCGACCTGTTTTGGCCACCTGTTTGTTAACTGTCTCAACTACCTTAAATGTTATTTCTTCGGCTGCCTTATTTCGTTTTTCTATAAGTTGTCCCTTATTCTTTGACATGTGTGCTGCCAAACACTCCTGCACAGCTTCGGCGTTCATGCGGTGCTTAAGAACATAGTCTGATAAAATTCCTTAGGGTAAAATAACTCTAATGGATTTCTCGAAGCTGTATGGCCGAATAAGAGTTCTCGGGGCGTATAACCCGTTGTAGAGTGTATGGAGTTATTATAAGCAATGATAGCGTATGTCATAATTAACTGAATAGGGTCTTCTTTATTTGTCATTCTCTGTATTCGAACTATCTCGCCTATGGTTGAGTGAAAACGTTCTATGGGAGAATTGGAATTCGGATTATAAGGTGTTGTAAAATGTATGTTGATGTCATGTGAAGCGCAAATTTCTTTTATGACGTCGTTATCGAACTTACTGTCAGAGTCAGTTGTTATTTTTAAGGGTAGACCTATCACTGAGAACACTTGTAGTAGTGCCTCGGCTATGTGTATACTGCTTGGTGCGTTTAAAGGAATGGCCTGAGCGAATTTTGAAAAGTTGTCTATAATGGTTAGAAATGTAGATAGGGGTTGGTGTTAGGCATAGCGAGGGTTTGAGTGGATTTCTCTCGTATTTTGTCTTTAAGCAGATGTCACACTGGTTTATGTACCTTTGGACTGAAAGAAGCATGTTAGGCCAATTGTAGTTTCTATGTAGTTGCTTGTAAGTCTCTTGAATACCACGGTGCATTGTTTTGCCTTCGTGATATTTCTTAATTAATTCCTGTTGTTCTGTTTTGTTTTCTACTTGGGTAACGCGAGTACTGCATCTTACGAGTTTTGGACCGCTGTCATTAAAGATAGTGGTATACACTCTAGAGATAGCTAAGCATAAGTGTTCGTCATAAAAATAGCAGTGAAATATTCGGTCCGCTATGGTGTGTTCTTTCAAGAATTTGATAATCTCAGCCTCCGTATTGTCAACAGGGATAAAGACATCTTTGATAGTGATTCGAGAACAAGTCGATAGAGAAATTATAATATCAATACTGACATTTGCTGTTTCACAAAATATTAAGCTCAACAGAAAATCTATTTCTTTGCACTACTCGATTCTTCCATTCAAAAAAATAGCTTAGGTGATTCAGATATAATTCTAAGGTATTTTTTGCTTGAAAGATTTCACGTCATTCATCCTCGAAGGTTTTTGCATTTACGCTAGTAATAGAGTCACATCATAACTTCACGCCTTCATCCTCGAAGGTGTAGGCAGAGGTGTATTAGTCACCCACACTTCGTCAGTTATGTTTAGGTCCCAATGCAATAAGCGGCGAGCCTATTGCATCGGGACCTAAATGGTCCTATCGCTCGTTTAACAATCTGCCCTACGAGCGATAATGAACATTTATAATACACACATACCTTCGAAAAGTCAGAGGTGTGTGCCCAGGGTACCTAGGGATCGAAACCGAGACCATCGTCTCGGCAGTCCGTTACGTGCGCCGCCACTGGGCTATCGCTATCTAATAGTAATAGAGTGGAGACCAGTAAGCTGGAAACTCACCTGGACAGAACTTTGCCATGTTGAACGCTAATAAATTGGCAGTCACTGTTTTATTGAAATATAAATTTACACAATATCGTTAGTGTATCAACTCATCGATGTCTACCAATTACGTTATTTATTTTGTTATAAACATTACTTACTATCTCGTTAATTTATCGCTTGACTAAAACCGGATGATTGATTCAAAGCGGAAATTAAAACTATCTGTTAGTTGTACATTGAAAATGTTTTATTAAATGATGTGCCTCAATTCATTGTTTTATAATTGGCAGTAATTTAGCCAAATCAGGGCGTTATCCCAATGTTAATCTGTGCAGTTACAAAACTTGTAGGCAGCGAAAGTGTAGTGTACATACTGACCGACTGCTACGCAGAGGGTCTCGGGATTACGCTCACGGCAAAAACGACTGATTTTCGAAGTTAAGTGCATATTAAATTGTTAATTAAGTATTATTTGTAAATCGTTAAGGAAAACATCGTGAGGAATCAGCATGTCTGAGACTTTTCTATAGTGTTCTCGAAAGTCATGTGAAGTCTGCCAACCCGCAGTCTACCATCGTCATGGTGGACTATAGCGCTGCCTTTATCATAATAGAACGAGGCTTGTGCCCAAGCGGAGAAACAGTTCAAATACTGGGCTAAACAGTTCAATACGTGTGTTAATTGGTTGTTTTTGGTAAATCTAATGTGATGTGTTATGTATCGTTTGCACCATAATACTATCAAGCTATTAGTATTTAATTTATATTACTCATTCGCAAATATAAACTCATCTAAAGTTCTCAAAAGAGACCTGCTCTTAAAATAAAACCCTTTTCAGTAAAATATTTTCAACTTGATACACAAATAACTATTGTTAAACGTCAAACCAAACAAAACTAGTATTTACATGAAGTTTACTCGAAACACTGATAGATGGCGTCCTGAATCGCGCTATCAAAGATTTCCGACCGTAGTATATAAGCTCCGCCGAAATTTTGACATATACCAAGTTGTGTTTTTATATCTACTCGACTTAGTTACCCCTACAGTGCAAATTGTACTACCAAGTATTCAACTAGTCTTTTCAACCATTCTGTTATCATTTTCGTCATGGCTAGTGTAAATACGAAACTTATCCTAACCGCCTCATTAGCGATCAGCAAAGGACTTTTCGCGTTCAAAGCAATGGTCAATGCCTTTGACACTATGACACCGCACCACGGGAAACTATGGCTAATAAAAGCTTGCCAACGCACCGAAAGCTATTCAGTTCCTGCCAATCTGCACCAATGGAAACGAGGTTACCACAAGTTTATCACAACAACGACAAACAAAGTACCCATCTTAATGGGAATAAGGCTATACAATCATCACTAACGATCACTAACCTGGTTCTACCTGCAATGAAAACAAAATCGCTGAAAATGATTATCATAACGCACTACGATGATAACTCAATCACTTGCTTCTACATCTGATAAATCTAGTTTAACAGCTACCAGAAACCTTGTACTGAAGGTATCTTCCGTTAACTGTATCACTCCTAAACGTCCTAAACATAACTTGGAATTGGCTAGAGAAATTGGGGGCACTTGGTAAACATTTCCCGCGTATGGCACGAGTAAGAAACATTTTTCATAGTGCCATCTATCAACATATTGTTAAAAATTTACGCACAAAAAGAAGCAGGTTTAATTGCAACACCGAGATCGTCTGTACAAATCCGAACTATAACGACTAAAAGTGCCGATTTATACTTAGGCTCTGATCACGTTTAAACGAAACCCATTAAGTTTTATCAACACCACGAGTCGGTAAAATAATGGCGCTAATTATTACTAGCGCCATTATTTTTTCGATTATCGTCAGGTTACATTCACCAACTAACCACACACGTCTAAACAGCACTGCAGTTCACACGTCTATTTAAGAAATAAAAGCTACAAGCTGTGCTACATAAAATCATCACAGTCAGCCGCAAAAGCTCCGCACAGTCTTACACTATGAACTTAGTATTTACTATACGATTAGTCTATCAACTTTAGCGCCGCTGCCCTGCGAAGGACAGTCTAGACCGGAGTTTTTGTTCTGATTTAGCAGAAAACCGACAGAAGCTAGGTATTGGTTCTAAAACCAATATTACAACTGCACCAGAACAACACTAGTACGTTTCATTCAAACGAACTTGCTTGGAATAATGCAAGTCAGCCTGTACGCTCACTCTCGTTACTATTACAGTCCATAAAGTAAGACCGAGACAAGATAATCTATTTGCATGCAAGCATATGACCACAAGGTGCGTGATCGCAAGCCACCCTCGCACGATTTACTAAGAAAAAGAAAAAAACAATCGCTTTCTTTTTAACCCGAGTATCGAACCCGTAACCTCCGTTTGGTATCTACGCTATCGCTAGGTCAGAGTGGTAGACAACCATATATAACAAAATACGGCAATGGCTGCAATTAAATCATTCAGTACTACCCACAATTTTTCTGTCTTTCTTCTTTAAGCTCTTAAAAATAAGATTATTCATGAGATCATGTCATGAGAAACACGACACCGTAAAAGTCAACGGTTCCACATTTCAGTGTCTCGTGCAGGAATCGAACCCACAATACTTGGTACGATGTGATGGCGATATCATCACAACGATTATGACATTTCCAAGGTTAAACGCGTAGTAGTATTCTGCTCACCAAGAATGTTTTACAACTACCGTCAACTACAAAAATCAGACAGAATACGCTCACCACGGTTGCAGTTGAAAGCTCAGCTGATTCACCAACCTAGCAGTCGCCTTCGCTCGCACCTTGTGTGCACACTTCATTGCACAATGTCATCCCAGGAAACGACACGGTAGATACCCAGGTCAAAGCTCCTCCCTTCAAGGCCCGGCTTAGTGCGACCATACGTGGGGCGCAATGCGTGTCTTGATCGTTCAACCACATGTCTGCAGACGTCACCCAAGCACGTGCATCCACATCTTATTGCTCAGGATTCGAAGTCCGGTAAACAAAGGTCATGTAACGATGTAGTAGGTATTTTCATGGCCTGAATCAGCGTCAGAAAATTGCGATTCTGTAGTTCCAACAGGCCCAGCATTTTTTCGTTACTAGCGTCTTCATTTTGAACACGTGGGTAGTTGTGGTCCCATCCCAATTATGATGACGACGGGTAGCTTGATTTTTGGCCGGTATCAACGCTTCACAGTTCTATGTGGGCACAGCTGGATCTCTTTGCAATGAATACACACTAAGTACAATACACTGAGTTTATTCGAGGACACCACAGTATCTTCACAATTATAGTAAAAAATTATAATACTTTCACTTAAAGTCTTTTAGCGGACCGAGGACAGATTCACGAGATACTTATGGCTCGCCGTTCTGAGCCAGAATGCCGTTCCATCACCAGATGAGTTCTCAAGAACATTTGTCAAGCGCCGCTACTCCAAACGTACCGCAATACGTCACTCAGCGGTCACCAGAAGGCAGCACTTTGAGTCGTTTAGCGACTATACTAATGATCGCATCCAACATATAAAATAAACTTTGTTGATTTCCGAAATCCAAGTCAATATCTCTTGAACCGATCGTCGCGCTTAAGCTGACCATATCAGAATGGACGGAGGAGTCATTAATCCACCGATAACATTGCTATGTTTAAAAACAATCTGCTATGTTTTATAAATACTTTTACACTTTCGCGACTTGTATGTACACATAGTAATATTTATCTAACGGGCCTATATCACAATATTTTCGACTATTTATCCATGCGCGCAACGTCGAATTTATGGTATTTAACCTTTAATTTCAAATAATCACGCAATATAGACCCGTAATTATGGCAGCGATAGCCTAGTGGAGATACCAACGGACTGTCATGGAGAGGGTGTTGGGTTCGAATCCACGGCACGAACCAATGACTTTTTGAAGTTAAGTGCGTATTAAATTGTTAATTATCGCATGCCCCGTGCCTCGGAGAGCACGTTAAACCGTCGGTCCCGGCTGTCATGAAGATCTTTGACAGTCATTATGGGGAGTCAGTCTATCAGAGTATGGCCTAAACCATAGAATATCGCTATCCCTTTGGGTTGCGGAGGTCAGACGGTAGTCGCTCTGTGAAAAAGTGGATATGCTGTCTTATCTGGTTAGACCAGTAAGCGGACCTCCGGCTTCAAAATGTGTAAGTCTTGGATGCAACCGGGATAACGCTAGGGCGATGATGATAGACCCGTAATTATAATATCACTACGGTATGTTTTATGTTTTAAAATGCGTATCACAGTGACTTAATGCTTTAATGTACTTTTGCATGTGTCTTGCCCGAAACAGAGTTTATATGATAATGTAAAAGTTTGTTCGTAACTTTCCAGGATTTAATCAAAGGTGACAAAAGGGGTACATGAAATTTTTATGGAAAAAAGATTGCTGTTGATGATATTTATCCTTTTCATCATCGTCAGTCCTGTATATATACTGCCCCACTGCTGTACACGGTATTCTTTTCACAATGGCAATGATTAGGCCTTAGTCCACACACATGCCAATTCGCGTTACAGACTAGTCTTTCGAGAACATTATGAAGAACTCTACAGGCTACGTCCAGATGTTTTTCTTCGTCGTTTATTAGGTCATAAGTTACAACTTAATACATATGAACATACTTTTGAGCAGTCAGTAATGCGCAACGGAGATACAAACCGTTCCGGGTTTCCTCTCTAACCTTTTGTGGATCTTACATAGTGTACTAAGTGAAAACCGAACCCGCAACATTCGGCAAAGCCCTAAACAGAGACTTAAACAGCTGCGCCATTCGTGTAGTTCATATGTTTTAGCTGACCATTATATAATTAATACCTACGACATGGAGCGGCGGCAGCAAGTCGCCTGTTACCATTCTATAGTTACAGCTTTACAAGAATTGACAATTACTTGTTTATTTATGTTGTTAGCGAACGATTTGGTGTCATCTTTCCTTCTTTGACATTGAACTCGAGCCGCACTAACTAAGCCAATGATAAATCTGCGATAGCTATAGAGCGATCAATGCTCTACAAAGATAATATTACCATAGGGTAATATTATCTTTGTAGAGCATTGATCGATAGATGTTACCAAGTCGGAATCTTTCGTTCAAGTTTTTTGTTCAAAATTGACAAAGTTTAAAATGTTACTCGTCTTGAGTAATTTAGGCCATATTACCGGGTCGTAAGATGCCTTTAAAGTGCTTCTCGGATCACTATTTTGAGACATTATTAAGGTGCTATTCTTTTGTGAGTATTTGTGCTTGAATGATGTTAGTTGTCATTCTTATTTCGCCGCAAGAGGCTTGTATCCTAATTTAATCAGCGATTGATTCGTTCCTTTATAAGATGTTCAACCGAAATAACTTATTTTTTTCTTCAAAAATCGATCAGCAACATTACTAATTACAGCTTTTTAAAAACCCATTAGAATTTGACGCTGTTAACCATCATAGTGAATGAGTAACGACTTGAAGTGCAAAATAAAACAAACCGTGAGTGACGTCTGGTCTGGTGTACCCACTTTTATTTCTTTAATTTCAATTTATAAATTAGTTCTACGTTTTACAAATTGTTTTTACTCTAATGCAGGTACGATGTTTGACGTTTTAATTGTATTTACTACCAAAACGTCAACAAAAACAATGGCAGACGTATCGTGTGACGTAATGCTTTCTGATTGGTGTTCACTGTCACAAGAATAAATATTATATTAATCGCTCCTTGTATATTACTTTTAGTTTTAAAACTCTGAAAATAACATAATTGTAAAATTTATATAATGAATAATAAACTTAATTGGCATCTACAAATAATCTATAGATTCTACAATGAAAACAACCAAAGTGGACACAAGCCTATTGTCTAGAGTTCGGGCTAAGAATGGGTATTTTTACAGAGATCAGTGGAAGCGATTAATTCATCCAGTCTTAGCCCAAGGCAAAGGATCGAAACATAATGCACTGCGTTGCACAGCGAATCACAACCAATACTAATAAAGTGGTTCAACTCACCTGATATCTTGATTAGGTCGGTCCTGCAACTAAGTCAGACTAGCACACGACTAAATTGGCCAATATAGTGAATGTTATATCTAATACTTAGCTCAGGCTGCAAACGCGACGTTTCAAGACACGATGACACGTGGACGTTGCTACCGGCTTCAACAACTTTCGCAACTGTTCAATATTCACAACTCTATTCTTTATCACAATTTACCGTTGCCAGCACTAGATCAGGCGGCATTCAAGACGGTTTACTCAATTTAGTTCAATTATACAAGTTAATTCAATTCGCGTTAATTCAAAAGGCGATATTTTACGTACGAGACGACAACGTGGAAATTTTTCAAGGCAGGAACGGAAGTGACAGTTCAGTGCGACCATTGTCAGAAATTTTCAATAGACTAAACAAAATGTTACTTAATCGATATAATCGATTTGACTTATAATAAAAACTAATTCTATTTCAAACATCCACCCGCCCCGGACCGGCCTACCGGTCCGCTAATCGGTTGGTAGACGTGACAATGTTGCAACCGCTCTCCTCAGAATCGAACCGTCCACCAAGACCTCAGCAAATCGGGGAACTCCATCAGCCCCAGTTACCAAACGAAGGATGCGCCCCCTGCGCCATTTGAGTGGCGGAAGGTTAGCCTCCTTGATCAAAACGAGGTCACCAATCTTGGGTGGATCGGTCTTGTCGGTCCACTTCACGCGTTGCTGGAGTATGTGCAAATATTTCAAATTCCAGCGTTTCCAAAAGCTCTGAGTAATCTGGCGTACCAATTCAAAACGCGAGAGACGACCAGGTCTCGTATCAATATAGGGGTACTCAGGTAAGGCGACAAGTGGGCGACCAATCAAAAAATGGCCCGGCGTAAGGGCTTCCAAATCATTCGGATCTGAGGAGATCGGGCACAATGGCCGAGAGTTCAAAACGGCCTCAATCTTACAAAACATAGTTGCGAGTTCCTCAAATGTAAGGACAGATTCACCGATTGTCCTGCGCAAGTGTGTTTTGGCCGATTTTACAGCGGCCTCAAATATACCACCCCAGCGTGGACAATTTGGTGGGGAAACCAACCAATTTATCCCACGTCGGGCAAGCCTATCACCTATATCAGCCTTGTTGGTTTCAAGAAAATTAAAAACATCATTCAAATAATTATACGTGCCCTTGAAGTTAGTGCCGCAGTCAGAACGGATCAAGGAAGGCAGCCCTCTGCGGGATACAAATCTGTCAAATGTGGCTACAAACGCCTCGGTCGTAAGCGAGGAGACCAGTTCCAAGTGTACGGCCTTTGTAGAAAGACAAACAAAAACACACAAGTAGGCCTTAATAGTCTTGCTGTTTCGAAGTGTCGACGTTTTTACCAAAAAGGGACCAGCGAAGTCCGTGCCAACACCGTCAAACGTCCTGCTATCAGTTACGCGATCTGCCGGTAAGTCTCCCATCAAGGGCTGCATGGTAGAAGCCTTGAGCTTATAGCAAGGGATGCAGCGAAAGACTACACTCCGAATAATTCTTCGGGCAGACAAGATCCAAAACTCGCGTTGCAAAATGGCCAAGAGCGCATTACAACCAGCATGCGAATTTTTAAGGTGACGGTCAGTTACCAACAAGCGTACCAAATGACCGTCCTTAGGTAACAAAAGGGGGTGACGTGCTCCGTAAGGGAGGTTGGCCTTCTTGAGACGCCCTCCAACGCGCAAGAGACCCGTATCGTCCAAAAAGGGGTTCAATTTAGAGACAGCTCCCGACAATTTCGATCTCCCTGATTTAAGGATAGCAATCTCCTTTTCAAAATGCGCCAATTGCACAGAACGAACCCAAAAGGTGAGGGATTCCTGTCGTTCCTGTGGTGAGATAAACGGTGTCAGTCGTTTCTGTTGTGGGTGCCTAAAGTTAAAAATAAAATGCTTTATCCAAGCAGTGACACCTAACCACTTGTCGAGGGAGCTGTAACTATTCAACAAAAAATCGGAGTCGAAGGCGCATTCTACCTTCTCAAGAGCGAGTGTTCGTAGACCCGGCAAATTAGAAGTATTCAAAACTGGCGTTCGAGGCCAATCGGTTTCTGATCGACTCAACCATTCCGGACCCCACCACAGCGAATGACCTATCAAACTAGGCGTCAAGCATCCGCGCGAGGCACTATCAGCGGGGTTGAGCTCACCTGGCACGTGTCTCCAAACAAGCTTGACTTCGGATTTCTGGATTTGGGAAACGCGATTAGCAACAAATACCTCCAAAGTGTGGACAGACGCCTTCAACCAACAAAGAACAATTTGGCTGACTGTCCAGGCGTAGGTCCCATCAATACAAATGCTTTTACCCAAAGCACTGGATACGTGGTTCAACAAGCGTACAAGTAGGGCTGCTCCCGAGAGCTCCAATTTTGGGATGGTCAGAGATGTCCGAAGGGGTGCAACCTTGCTCTTCGCCATGATCAGGGAAACTCTCACCTGACCTGAGGCACTGACTGTGCGCAAGTACACCACGGCCGCGTGACCACGTTCCGAGGCATTACAAAACCCGTGAAGGGTGGCCTTGTACTTCACGCGAGGAAGCATGGGACGAGGCAAGGAGATCTCGTTGACGACAGGAAGTGAGGATACAAAAGAGGTCCATTCCTCAACAAGAGCACCGCGTAGAGGCTCGTCCCAAGTTCAAAGCTTCTGCAAGAAGCATTTTGCCCAAAATATGATAGGACAAATCCAACCGTTCGGATCAAAGGTTCTGGCGACAGTAGACAACACGAGACGTTTAGTCCAAGAACAAGGCAATTTCAAGTCTACGTTGTACGTAAAGATGTCTTGGACTGGTCTGTACTGGATGCCGAGAACAGCCATCATGGCGGGGTTGTCAACAATCTCAAACAAATGTGGATCCTGTTGATGATCCTCTGGCAAGCCTTCCAAAAGCGCTGGTGAGTTGGAAATCCATTTGCGCAACTCATAACCAGCAGAGGCCAAAATACCTATCAATTCGTCCCGCAGGAGGATCGCCTCGTCCGCTGTGGAGGCGCCCGAGCAAATGTCATCGACGTAAATATCGTCTTTCAAGATGGCGGAGGCTCTTGGGAAACGTAAGCCTTCTCGGTCTGCGAGCTCCCAAAGAGAACGTATTGCCAAATAGGGGCTCGACCTTAACCCGTACGTATTGGTATTGAGCTCGTAGACGACCATGGGATCACGAGGAGACTCTCTCCAAAGGATCAGCTGGAAGCGACGGTCATCGGGGTGGATAATCGTCTGCCTGAACATCATTTTTATATCGGCCACAAAGACAACCTGATGTCGTCGGAAGCTGGTGATGACGACACAAAGGTCCTTGTCCAACTTGGGACCAGAATGCAAGCACTGGTTCAAGGATACGCCTGTTGAAGTCTGCGCAGAACCATCAAACACTGTGCGCAGCTTGCCAGTCGATGGCTTCAATACCGCATGATGCGGGAGAAAGTAGTGCTCCACCGAACGCCAATCCAAATTTGACACAGACATGTGTCCCAACTGTTCATATTCTCTCATGAACTCAATGTACTTCTGTCTGAGCTCCGGATCACGACCCATGCGACGCTCCATAGCCAACAATCTCTTTTCGGCTAAAGGTCGTGACTCACCAAGCGGAGGCCGAACAGACAGAAAAGGTAGCCTCGTAATGATCCGACGCAGAACGGAGTCGACCAGTGTTGTTCTGGAAGAACAGCTCGCACTCCTCATGTTCTGGATTCAAACGGGCAGCTTGAGGGGGCTCCTCTACCTCTCAAAACCTCTGAACTGCATCAGAGAGAGCAGAGCCTACAGCCTACAAATTATCAAGTTTGGGTGGAGGGAGGTCCATAGGTACAGGTCCCATCAAAGCAAATCCAAATATGGTCGGGATGGCAGTCAAACCATTTGGCACCAAGACCCGTTTCCCACCAATTAAAATTCCATCGAGGACATCAGAGCCAATCAACAAGTCGATTTGTCCCGGTGTGTCAAATTTGGGGTCTGCCAGTTCCAATCCCGATGTCAAATTCACCACAGCAGCAGGTAGCTGTTTCTGTGGATGCATGCCCAAGATATTCTTCAGCACAATAGCCGAGGTTTTAATCCTCGGGTGTGAAGATTCAACAGGGCCAAACAAAACCTTAACTTGCCCTTCAACGTATACAATTTGGAAAAGAACCCATATTTAATTTAACCTGCCCTACCAAATAAGTGGCAACAGTGCAACCTTGTGAACCTGTGTCCAATATAGCACGGACAACAACAGAGGTACCCGTGGGTCCCCAGACCCAAACAGCAACCGTTGGTAGGATAACGGTCTCAATGGGGGAGGTTGGCGTTATAGGGCAGGGGTCAATGACCTATTGTTGCCTGGGCGGCGACCGTTGGCCAGGACCAGGCAAGTCAAAACGAGGGTGCGGCTTGAAGTCCTCAAAGCCGCGATGACTTGATCCGCGCGCCATCTGTGGGGGGTCATAATGACGCACCCGCCCAAAACGAGGTGGGCGCGAGTCAAGGCGGGGACACTCCGCCAAAGGAAGGGAATACCTGGGGCAGCAGTCATGGTGCTGGTGACGCTGAACAGCACATTCAGGTGCGCGAGAGAGAGGAGGCGTGCGCACGCTACGGTTCTCCAAGCGGAGCGAGTGGCGATCAATTGAGCGAGGCGACTCTCGGCTACGCGCCGGTGAGCCTCGGCTGCCACCTTCAAAACACCCGCCCGTGCGCGGCGTCGGCTGGTTGGACAAGCGGCCAACCTCTCTGGCATTTATACAGAGAATGTCCAAATGCTGTCCTCCACAGTGAGGACAGGGGCGAGAGTTTGGGCAGTCTCGCTGGTAGTAGGACCCCAAACAAGACAAGCAAAGGCGGCGGGCATTCGCGATGCGCCTACGAGAGGTGACATGCAAGAATGCCCTACAACTGGCCGTTCTGTGCCCCGTGACCTTGCAGTAGGAGCACCGGTCAACATTGGCTCGGGTGTGAACGAGAGCCTGCTCCTTGACCTTGGGTTTCTGCGTCTTAGCCGGCGTGTCACCACCGGAGTTGTCCAAGACCCGGCACTCATCCTCCAGGAACCTCTCCAGGTCAGTAAAGGGGGGCAGATGGGTCGCGCTATCCCCACCAAAGCGCTGTTCAAAACGCGACCTCAGGTCGGCAGGCAGCTTTTTCAGCACAATGTGCACCAATAGATAGGACCATTGGTCCACGGGCAGGTCAAGGCACTTAAGTGCGTTGATGGCCACCAAAAGCGGGTTCAAAAGTTGGGTGCGCAACCCAGAGACCCGGGTGAGCGTCGGCAAACCCAAAATCTGCTCGATGTGCGTGTCGGCGTGGCCACGCTTATTATGGTACCTACGGGTGATTAGGTCCCGAGCCGTCTGGTACGCCTCGTCAGACACGGGCAGATGCTGGATGAGGCCCTTGGCCTCTCCATCCAGAACAGACATCAGATAGGCCAATTTTTGTGCCGGTCGAAGGTCTGCCGTATCATTGACCAGGCTGTCAAACAAATTAACGAAGCCCAGGTAGCTTCCTAGGCAGCCATCATAATGGGGGAGGTCCAAAGTAGAGAGCCTACTCACCAACCCCGGTGCTGACCTAGGAAGCTCCTGCTTCAGGCCGGGTTGCCCTTCCCTATCGGCAACTAGTTGTCTCGCACTATTGGAGACAGCATCATACAGGTCTAAGACCTGGGCATAGTCTTCGCTGACCTTATTTCGCTGGTCAGCGGTGAAATCGTTGACTGACACTTCGAGACAGCAAGCGCTGAAAGTGCGGAATTGCTGTTCCACACTTGCCAGGCGATCGTCAATCCGCTCGTACCTTTGTAGTAAGGCCTGCTGGCGATCAGGCCGGTTCACTAAGTCACTGGCCGAGGTAAACCAGCGCAAATCAGATCCAGCAGCCGCACGCAAGTCCTTGATAGCTGACATAATAAAAATTTTAAAAGAGCCCGGACAAGCGTTAAATAATATTAACAATCAAAACTTATTTTTTCTTAATTCTTTGAAACCAACAAAGTATTAGCCTGTTTACTGCTGGTACAAGCAAGTGACAGGTATTTACTGCCCAACAAAATTAATAGTTTCAATATTGTTTGAGCTGTTCACTCAGAACATGCACTAACTGTAGTTAGAAATAAAACCGCGAGTTATGTTAAACTGATATATTTAACACTGCTAATTGATAGTTACAATAAATTGATGAATGATAGAGAGATCGCGACGCGTATTACGTGAACACTGTGGCGTACATCGCACAGTAAACCTGTAATAGCGTAAATTGCTGACGCGGGCACATTTGCTGTACGATGCAGCTCGTACATGCTCCCCAACAGCAGGAGAGATGCAGATGATAAGAATATGATGAATAGCAATTGTAATGGTAAATGATAACAGAAATGATGAAATAAACAAATTAAATGATTAATTTGAATTTTGCTTAAAGTAATAAAGTTCACATTTGTGTCTTTTCTATTTCAAACTCGTGTTTGATTGGTATAGGAGAGTTACAACTATCGCGATATAGCTTTGCACTCGATTTCGTAAAGAACACTTGGCCTGCCGAGGCCTTCCGACCGTGACGCGCACTGAGATAAATCGCACTTGGCTGCTGATCAGCCTTGACTTGCACTGCACTACACTCGTCACTGTTATCACGTGTGTCCTGCGGGGAAGCGGCTGCCTGCCGCCTAGAAACGACAGTTTGTCGTCTTCGCCGCCAAAGGAAGCTCGATGCTGCGATGATAGCCACGGCTACCAGCACGTAACTGAAGCTGTAGTGGTGAATGTCATGGGAAGACAACACCTCAGGCAATTGATTAGCTTTCTCCTTCATGGACATGATTTGCTGATGTAGATTTGCTAAGGTTGCATTTATGTCTTGGAAGTCTGTGACATTGTTCTCACTTTCCAAGAAAGGCAGAGACAGATTGAAGATATGGTCGATTTTCTCAATATGCGGGCTTGTTAACTCAGGTTTAACATTCAAAATGTTTACATTCCTTTTCTGCGCATACTATGAAAAGTCATCACCCTTCGCAATACATGTGTGGCCAAGATTGATGATACCAGCTTTGCTTAGTTGTCTCTTTTCTATCTGATCTTCGCATATAAATCGCAATGTGTACGAATTGCAACAGAAATAAAGATAAACTGATGGCTGATTCAGTTCGAGCCATAGATTTTTACAGGTAGATTTCCTCAGTGTGCATCGACCTTCTTCTAATTGGCAAAACTTCTCATCTTTTGTTAAATGTAATATAGGTTTAGACAAGTCACACAATAAGGTATCTTTGTCATGTTTACATCTTTGTAATTCATTAACAGAAATTGACATGTAGGAATCTCTGTTTAAATTGATGCCAATACATTCTGCGAGCGGTAGTACTTGCACCATACTCTGTCCCAATTGATGTGGTATGGGTAACAGCTTGTACAGGTGGGAAATATATCTGCTTATCAACGGGAATGTAGTTTCAAATATGAAGTAATTGGCCGTCATTCTCGCCTTTACTCTTAAGTACTTGTACATATCCCTTACATTCTGAAAGTTATTGATAGGTAATGTAAGATCTCTGGATAACTGATTGGAGATTACTTGCAACTCCCTTTCAAGTTGTTGGGGGCGCAGTAGGTGAAAACTGAACTGGTTTTGATATATATCAGTCAGGGTATCCAAAAGAGTAGATTGAATTGTTTTTAAGTTTTGCAACATAGAGTTAGCAGTGATAATGGCCAATGTAAAATCTTGTATAAGACTCAAATTTTGAATTGCTTGCTGGGCAAAATTCGCTGTTTTCTCCAAATTATTAATATGCAGATTTATAATTTTATGTTGCTTTGATATGGTATCTTCCGTCCTTAGTAGTAGGTTAAACTCTGCCTCTACGATACTAATCTGGTTTTGCCATAATTTGATAATATACTGCTCATTGTGTTTTAACTGAGAGATATCGTGTTCATATCTTTCTGCGAATCGTTGGTCGAGTACGCCGAACAAGTCACTCGCCACGTATCCAACTGCATTGATAAGACCGCGGCGGCGCCTGCGCTGTCTAGCGTACGCAGAGAAATGCTGATCCTGCAGTAACTCGTTATAATACTTTACTTCGCTGTAATCGTGACGCAATTGTAATAATGTCATATTACAAAATGTTTGATGATTTATTTTTGAACATACGCTGTCCAAGTAATTAGAAATTTTATTGAACGCTTGAGTGCCTTCCCAATAGGGCCCCATGTCGAAATACGTCACTAGAGTCCATTTGTCTCGAACAAGTTGCATTTTTGAAATAGGCTCAAAGTATAATGATTGATTGAGTGGCAAGGTGGTTATGTTGAACGAACATGTTGTGGCAGATATAAGGTTGAAAAATAGTATAAATGATAATGCTAGACATAGAAAATTGTAACGGGGCTTTCCTTTCGGAGAATTATGCTTAGGCGAGTCAGAGCTAGTCTGGTGGTTATTCACTTGATGTTGATCCTGTGAGATGTTGTTGTTTTGATTGGTATCCGAAATGGGTAAGACAGACAACTTGATAATAGGTCTTTTGATATACCCGTTCTTGGTTTTTAAAGTAACCACCCGAACTAAACCATCTTTGCCGGGATGGAGCTGTGTTACTCGACCCATGGCCCATTTTCCTGGTGGTATATTATCTTCGTGAATAACAACTAGATCACCTACTTTCATGTTTCCTTTCTTATTCAACCATTTACTTCTCGCTGATAACTGGGTTAAATATTCACTTTTCCACCGATTCCAAATATCCTGTCTAATTTTTGTTATCAAATGCCACCTAGTTCTGGCGTCAAAGTCAGTTTCGATGACAGTTAATCCTGATCTGCCCGAGAGGAAATGTGCTGGAGTTAGAAAATCCAGATCTTCTGGGTCTTCTGAAAGGGCGCACAACGGTCTTGAATTCAAACACACTTCTATCTGTGCGAGGATCGTGGACCATTCCTCAAAGGTTAATTTTTGTTCACCTATAACGCGTTTGATATGATGCTTCAGGCTTCTTACTGCCAGTTCCCATAAGCCGCCTGCGCTTGGCCAGGATGGGGCATTGAAATGCCACTGTATATTCATATCCGTGACCTCTTTCATAAAATGATCGTCTATTATTTCTTGCATTGCTACATACTCCTTCTGCAATATTCTATTTGCGCCAACAAAGTTTGTCCCGTTGTCACTATATAAGTGACACGGTGCTCCTCTTCTAGCAGCCATCCTCCGGAGAGCTGATAAAAATGCAGCGCTTGTGCTGTCTGATACGATTTCTATATGTGTAGCCTTTGTGAATAAACAAATAAAAATTACGATGTATCCTTTGCTAGTAACTACACCGCGACCTTTGTTGATCTTCACATCTACAAACCCAGTGTAGTCTACACCCGTATGATAAAACGGATGGGCAGGATTGATACGCGCAACTGGAAAGTCACCCATAAGTTGCGTTTGCTTCGTTGTATCATATTTTCGGCACGTGACACAACCTCTCAAGTGTTTCTTGACTGCTCTGTTGCCACTTATGATCCAATACCTTTGGCGTAAGTTTGCTAACGTCACCCGAGCTCCTCCATGAAACGTGAGTTGATGTGCTTGATCTATCAACAAGGTGGTTAGCTGACTGTCATAAGGGATGATGATGGGGTATTTCATATCTGATGCGATATTTGAATTTTTAAGTCGGCCCTCGACACGCAGAATGCCTTCACTATCCACAAATGGATTTAAGTTGGCAATTTTACTGCTAGAGGGTAACTTGCTTTGCTTCAGTAGACACGCTATGTCAGCTGAGAATTCAATTTGTTGTACGTACTTTACAATCATATGTTTAGCACGACGCAATTCTAGTAACGTTAGATATTGTTGACGATCATCTTTCTTTATAGTTAAACGTAATACCCATGCTAATATGCGCACAAGCTTATTAGATGAACTATATTTATGTAATAATTGAAGGATGATTTCTTCGTCAGCATTTGTTTGTTTACTAATAGCGTTTACGATTTTCGGCTTTAGTTCTAAATCCGTCTCGTATTTAGAAAGTGATCGTTGATCTTCTGTAAACGACTTTAGCCAGAGTGGGCCTGTCCACCACAACGTATGATTTCTAAGTTGAGAAACAGATAATCCACGGCTTGCGCAATCTGCAGGATTGTCAGTGGTGTTTACATATTGCCAACACTCCGCGGGCATAATTTCAGTTATAGATTTAACCCTATTGGCAACAAATGTTTGCCAACGATTCGGATCTCCTTGGATCCAACCTAGTACTGCAGTCGAATCTATCCAGCCGTATAACTGGATTGTGTGATCGCTAAAGCGTTGCCGAATGGTGTTCATTAATCTGGCTAATAACAGTGCCCCTGACAATTCCAGTCTTGGTATTGAAATAGTTTCGTTACAAGGTGCTAAACGGGTTTTGGCTGCTACCAATGATACCTTGGTGTCATTTGATCGAGTGATCTTACAATATACCACTGCTGCGTAAGCTTTTTTAGACGCATCGCAGAAGCCATGCAATTCAATTGTGTCTCGTTCACATATGCCTATCCATCTACTTATTTCAAAGCTGTTTATTTCTCGCAATTCATTCCTTAAATTGATCCACTTCTTATTGATATCTGTAGGCAAATGATCATCCCAGGCTAATTGTGATAGCCAGACACTTTGAAATAATATTTTCATGCTCGTAGTGATTGGAGCTAGCCATCCAAGTGGGTCAAACAACTTTGAAATGTCTGACAAAATGGATCGTTTGGTGGGTATGCGATCTGATATTTCTATTTTTGATTCGAAGATAAAATCATCCTTATGGGGGTTCCAACCTAGACCTAATGTTTTAGTGGACTCCGTTTGCTTGAATTGATACGTTTGGGGATTGCATTGATCTTTGTTAAGGTCTGATACAAGCTCCGGTTCATTGGACGTCCATTTTCTGAGGTTGAATCCACCAGATTGTAAAAGTTGAATCATGTCAGATTTTAACTGCTTAGCCTTCTCCATAGAATAATGGCCACCACAGTAGTCATCCATGTAAAAGCATTCTTCTACAGCTTTTGCAGCTTCGGGGAACCGACCTCTCTCATCTGATGCAAGCTTGCGTAATGTCATTAATGCTAAGAATGGAGCAGCAGTAGTTCCGTAGGTAACTGTAGATAAGTGGTAAGTTTTGATAGGTTCAGTTTTTGATGACCTCCACATCACCTTTTGATACTTTTGATCATCGAAATGTGTTTTTATTTGTCTAAACATCATTTCGATATCGCTGATGTAAGCATATTTATACTGCCGCCATTTCAAAATTAGCTGTGATAGGTCCTGCTGTAAGCTTGGCCCTATAAACATAACGTCGTTCAAGCTGTTTCCAGTACTTGTCTTTGCTGACGCATTGAAAACAACCCGAAGCTTAGTGGTGACTGCGTCTTGTCGCAAAACTGCGTGATGTGGTATAACATACTCTTTCTGAGATGAAGTCTGTTTGGATGAAGACATGTGATTTAGTTGTTCATATTGAGCCATGAACGATTTGTAATCCGACGAAAACTGTTCATTTTTGTCGAATTTTCGTTCAAGGCTGCGAAATTGTGCGAGAGCTAGAGGTCTTGATATCCCCACCTTTTCTTCATGATCAGGTTTGAGCGGAAGTCGAACTTCATACCTGCCATCTTGTAACCTTTTGGTTGTTGATAAATAAAACTGCATACATTTCTCATCTTCGGAAGTTAACGCGGACTGCTCATGTATGTCCTCAATTTCCCAGAATTTTCGTAAATCATCCGTATCTAGAATGACGTTACAATGATATGTTTCAACATTGCCGCATAGAATCCAGCCAAGTCGAGTCCGCTGCGCTATCGGTCGTGCAGGGCCGGCGTTGATAATGCCTTCCAATATTATGGAAGAATACATGTCCGCACCAAAGAGCAGATCGACTGGACGACTGATGTTGAAATCTGGATCGGCGAGGCAAATGTTACTTAAAAACTCCAAGGGCGGTTTCTTAAAAGTGTAATTTGGAAGATTTTTTATTAAGGTTTCCATGATTACGACTTCTGTTTGAAATTCGTATTCACAATATAATGCCTTGCATGTTAAGTAGATAGTTCCTCTGCAGATGCTTTCTTTCGCACCTATGCCTGATACAACGCCTTTATTTCTTTTTCTAGGTAATCTTAACATTTGCGCAGCACTCTCTGTTATGATAGATATTTGCGAACCTTGGTCTATCAAAGCTCGTAAAGTATGATAAGATCCGTCCGATGATTTGACGTTAACCAGTGCTGTGGCTAAAATTACTGCTCCCGTGACATCCTGTGATACATGAGATGCACGTTCGTTTTTATCTACTATTGAATGTGTATTTTGCTCAGAATAATTGGAACCCAAAGCCGTCCCTGTGTTGCTACTCAAGACTGATGAGTAAGCTGAATGCAATAATGTGTTATGATTGTCATTGCATTCGCGACACCTTGAACTTGAAATGCACGCTTTGTCGTTATGATTGTACAGACAGTTTTTGCAGAGTTTCAGTTTCGCAATTATATTTAATTTTGCGTCAATTGGCATCGCAATAAATGTTTTGCAATGGAAAATTTTATGATTGCCTAAATTGCATATGGCGCATTTATTATTGCTATTATTAGAATTAGAATAAAATGACTTATTATTTGCTACCGGGGTTTGATTGAAAAAGGCATTTGGTTTGAAAATTTGAGGCTTTTTTACATTAGACGCCGATTCCTTATTGTAATGTTGGCGTTGATAACTAGGACTGCTTGTTGATTCGGGTTTCTTTCGTGACGACTCTAATGAAGTAAACTTAGCTTCGAGATAATCTAGAATTCTGGCAATTTATACACTTCCCTAGGATTTTTCATCGACTCTATGAAATCATCATGAGTTTCTGGGTCCAATTTTAATGATAGAAAATAAACGATTAATGGATCCCAGTTTGATATGTCAATGCCCAAGTTTTCGACGGCATGTAAACATTCCTTGGTCGTATCATGCATCCTTTTGATATGTGTCAAGGATTTTTGTTGCACAGATGGAAGGTTTACTATCCTTGCTGCGTAAGAGCAAAATATGCGTCTTGGGTTATCATATCTGTGGTTGAGTATGTCCCAGCACGTTTGATAATTTTCTGAGCTTATTTTCAGATGCTGGATAAGTTTTTCGGCCTCTCCTCTAACTTTGCCCTTTAGGAACTGCATCTTTTGTGCAGGTGATAATGATGGATTGTTATGAATGGTTTCGTAGAAGAGGTCCTTAAATGATACGAATTGCTGAAAAGAACCGGTAAAGGTGGGCAACTCTACTTTCGGGGTTGATTTTTCTCTATGAGATGTAGACCATATTTTGCTGTTTATAGCATTTTTCATGCTATTATAAATAGCTTCCTGATTGGAATATGTCTCCTCATATGTTTTATTTTCACCACAGAGTTCACTGTCGATATCCCAGTGAAGCTTGTCTATTGTAGACCAACGAGATTGTAAATTGTTAAGGGCATCTTCGAGTGCCCATTTTTCTGAGATGGCATCTAAGTTTATCGCTGATACGGTGCGATGAAAGGCTCGAAAGTTGCTTGATTGCTTGCGCAACATCTCGTCTACTTTGCTGTTAGTACCACGAGACGTTGTAGATAGACCCGCTAAGCCAGCGCTCCCAGCCCCAGGGGTCGGGATGGTTGTCTGATTTGTTGGTGTTGCGGGTCTCCTTTCCACGGGATTCGAGAACGAAAGTTGCGGAGGTTCCGGCTTGCTGCCCGACGGTAAAGGGCTTTTCTTACCGGATTCCACCCGATAACGTTCAATCATAGAGCGCACGGCCTCGTACGATTGACGCGTTTGCTCATATTGATTGCTGGTGAAGTAAGAATGAGAGGGGTCAAGATTTTCAAATAAATAATCGTGATTCTTTTGATACTCATTCCAATAAGAAGTAAGTTTCTCTATCCTTCTTTTAATATAGTCAGCAGTCTTCCGTTCGGCTCCATCCTTTTTAAAGTTGGTACCGAGCTTGCTGATGGCTTCGATAATTTGAGATTGCGTTAATAAGATCTGCGAATCCATGATGACTGATAAATACAATAATATGGAAAGATCTTACTTGATTTATTCAGCTGTCGGCTCCTAAAGAATTTTCTCGAACCTGGAACCTGGTGTTAGGCAATCCTTGGTACCTGTACCTGTTTCACACCGTCATTAACGCACTGATAGTTACTTCGATAACTTTGATTGTCTTCCAACCACGAAAGAGACCGCTTTCGCAACGTGAAGTCCACGTGGCGCGTTAGGTTATTGTTCGGAGCGCGTGGTGCAACGAGACCGAAACCGACGCGAGGTTCTGATATGATACTTTGTCGAAGGACTACTGATGTTTGAGCTGTTCACTCAGAACATGCACTAACTGTAGTTAGAAATAAAACCGCGAGTTATGTTAAATTGATATATTTAACACTGCTAATTGATAGTTACAATAAATTGATGAATGATAGAGTGATCGCGACGCGGATTACGTGAACACTGTGGCGTACATCGCACAGTAAACCTGTAATAGCGTAAATTGCTGACGCGGGCACATTTGCTGTATGGTGCAGCTCGTACAAATATATTGAAACAAACACAAAAGTTATCAAAAGTTGTAACTTATAACAAATTAAAAGTTGAAACTTCAAATTAATTAATGAATTATTTGCAACAGACAGACTGGCTGTGTTATTTTAGATATACAATAGTAAGTAAGCACAGAATATGTGTTACCTAGCAATATTATCTATATATTATAACAAATAAAGTTTTATCAAAAGTTTGGTTGTTATAAGTAATGATTCAAACTTAATATAACAATATATGCAATAAACTAAATCAATTGATACATATAACTATTATGTATCCAACCAAAACTGACTATTTAATGATTAGAACAACAAATTCTAGTTAGATTTCAACAATTCCAGTCAAACAATTACTGATTTGAGGTTATTTAAACAAATGGTTAACCAATACAAATAACTGTTATGTATTTAAGCAAAACTGACCTAACAACACTACAAAACTGTTAACCTGTTAACAAATGAGATGCTTAGCTCAGATACAAGTTTACAATATAGGCACAGTTAACCACGCTCTGCTAACAAAAATTATGTCTAGAGTTCGGGCTAAGAATGGGTATTTTTTACAGAGATCAGTGGAAGCGATCAATTCATCCAGTCTTAGCCCAAGGCAAAGGATCTAAACACAATGCACTGCGTTGCACAGTGAATCACAACCAATACTAATAAAGTGGTTCAACTCACCTGATATCTTGATTGGGTCGGTCCTGCAACTAAGTCAGACTAGCACACGACTAAATTGGCCAATATAGTGAATGTTATATCTAATACTTAGCTCAGGCTGCAAACGGGACGTTTCAAGACACGATGACACGTGGACGTTGCTACTAGCTTCAACAACTTTCGCAACTGTTCAATATTCACAACTTTATTCTTTATCACAATTTACCGTTGCCAGCACTAGATCAGGCGGCATTCAAGACGGTTTACTCAATTTAGTTCAATTATACAAGTTAATTCAATTCGCGTTAATTCAAAAGACGATATTTAACGTACGAGACGACAACGTGGAAATTTTTCAAGGCAGGAATGGAAGTGACAGTTCAGTGTGACCATTGTCAGAAATTTTCAATAGACTAAACAAAATGTTACTTAATCGATATAATCGATTTGACTTATAATAAAAACTAATTCTATTTCAAACACCTATTAATGTCTACAGATGTAAATAAAGCTCCGTTTAATGCCTAACATAGTCTTATCAACATACAACATTATAGCTATTTTCATAATGAAAATATTTTTTAAATAAATAACCTTTTCTCAAAAAATAATGAAAGCAATTACTTTTTTTTACCTCCGGCCATATTTTCAATGATCCTTGCGCATCGTAATAGCTCATTTCAAGGAGCAAGTTTGGCTCATTTTATAAAAGTCCATATAATCTTTATCAAGCAGTTAGATCTCGTCCTATTACTTGAGTTTTACTTCATCATCATCAATGAAAACGACATTTCTCTCGCACCGTTACCATGACAACTGATGTTGCCACACCTCAAACCTTCCTTGTTTACGGGTACTATAATTAATTTGAATTAGCTTTTCTTTTATTAGCAGATCAAGAACGGTCAGTTACCTCTATTACCCAGAAATCTTTTTACACAAGTAAACTGGCCAATAACATGCCAATAGAGTATGACATAACTAAGCGTATTAGAGTATAATAGACTATTCCGGGTATACATAACCTACAAATCACTGCTCAGAACAATTTAGTCTAATATTAGCAGAAAGACGTCATGTGTCATGGCTGCTATGACGTCACATATAAAACTAATTGCGTAGCTACTAGCTGAGCAAGTTTCAAGTTAATCTGTGTAATGATATAACTGCTAGCTTTACCTACAGTTACAATTGTGTATGAATTTATTATAAAGGTGCAACTCTTATAATAAAATTGAATTATTACGTTTGTTTTGGGTAAGTGTGTAGCCAACTTCGGTATCGAAGATTTAGATTACCCGAAGACCACCGATATGTCTAACGATTTTTGCTAGACAAATCTTGAGACCGACGGCTTTACGTGGCATCCGAAGCACGGTAGCATTCTCATTTGTAAATGCCACAAACAGGTAAAATATTTAAACTCTTTTTATAATATTTATGACATTGTTTTCCAACAGATTACACATCATCTTCAAAATCGGTCTGTGTGAAGAATCTTGGGGGAGGCCTATGTCCAGCAGTGGACGTCTCTAGGCTGACATGATCGATTATTACGAGAAGATGATGATGACACATCCTCGTCTCGTAATTAAAAGCTCTGACTCAGGCACTGGTAGATAATCAACAAACCTGGTGATGATGATATGTTTACTGTAATGTTAATCATTACCTAAGCTGTCCGTACTTGCAACAAGCCAGTTAATACAATGACCTCAATCATCCTACGACACTTTCTCATCACACTAAAACTTATACACAACTTTCAAAGAACCGCACCGTACATGTTAATTCTAATAGAAAGTTAAAATAAACATTTGTAAGATAAAACTACGGTAATCGTATTCAAGCATCCCACTTGCTTTTTTTTAATTCACATCATAAAATACAAATTTAAGTTGCAAATAATGAATGAAAAAATGGTGAGCACTACACATATAATGAGGCAAGCATTATTTGCAGTTACAAGTACAAATTATTTTTTATTAAGACATGTGCTTTGCGGTATTATTATTAAATTGTATTCTATTTAGGTAGATATTAGAACTGGTTTTACTTGTAGTAATTGAAGAATTAAATATTATTCTATCGCTTTCACCGTCGATACCTTTTCAAACAGCTGACTGGTTCCTCTATACAGGATGTTGATATGCAAAATATTTTCAGGAGTGAATGTACTGCTATAACTGAATACAAATACATAAAATAATAACTCACTAAGTCTTAAAAATATTATTTGGTAATCATGCATTATTTCAAAAATTAGTTCGGTGTTATGACCGCCGCCACCGCTCAGCTGATCGCTGCGAGGTTGCATTGTAGTTACCTAACACATACAAAGACACGTACCTACTGTGCAGTTTTATTCTGCACAAGTAAACAATTTATTCTGATGATTCTACCTAGGTAACATTCAATGAAAATAGGGTCTTATATCATCGCACACTTTGAAATAATTTTAGGTGAATAAGTATACTTTCTATATTGTATTATTAAAGTTTGTTGTAAATGCAGATCAATATATTGTATATATGGATGGGTGAATCAATCAAGAAGACTCCGTCTTTCCGTAACCACGACCTACATTGCGGAGAGTAATAAGCTGCAAATGGCCAAGCGAAGCAAACTTCGCTTTACTTCAGCTAAGCAGATTTGACAGAATATTAACTTTGCTTTATAATATGTAGGAAAATAAACATATCTTATTACATCCTTACTTCAAAGCGAACAACTAAGGCCTGTTAACCACAAGCCTAACACATTACCCAGTAACCTTCAACAAAATTCCTATACACTTGTGGAGCTTAAATTAATTAGAAGCAAGTGAAACAGTGCCGTCAAGTTTTCAAACATTGTTCCCTCTTAGCTTTAACAACAAGAACTAATAAAATATAATCGTTTTCCACGTGAACTGCCGGATAACTCCGAGTTAAGTTATAACTGGCGGTTCAAAGTATCAATGTCTGATCATTGAAGGTTGTATTGGCTTGTGAGGGGGTGTAAAATGTATTTGTTTTTTAATACAATCAGAATGTGAGATCAACTTTTGCCTGCAGATTTGCCTGCGTGGTAAGTTGTTAAAAGGCATACTTACAGTTTGTAAAGCCAAACATAACAAATTAGACCATGTCAGATTTATAAATTATTTCATTTACAGATATAATGTCAAAAGAAATGATTAAGAAAATAAAAACCCTTCTAGACAAGATGTTCATTTGTCCAACATTTTCAAAACCAGTATAATTTATACGGCACTGCCAACCCACAAAATGTTAATACCAGATCATCAAAATCAAAATTGAGATTAACGTTCTGTTTTATTCCAAGTTCAAAACCAAACCCGGAACCAGAGAGAATTTGATTCCGGATTTGGATTTCTAATTTTGAATAATGTATATCCCTTGCTGCCATACCATTGGAGTTTCCTTTCAACGTACCTTATGGTGCTGACACATTTCGAGCATTCACCTGTTGTGAACATTCTTGCGAATATTACAAAACAGAAAAACAAACGAGTGTTTTTTAGCGAGCACTCTTACGAACGTTCGGGCGGGCATTCTAGCGAATTGACAGTAAATTTTCTTTGACGTTTTTGCGTTCGCTAGAAAGGTCGTGAAAATATTCGTAATGTTCTGAGGACCTAGCTAAATGGCATTCGCTTCTGATTTCTACTTTCGCGGCAACATAAGGAATTCCTTCTTCGCTGACCACGTGATATATAGAGAGCTTATATCAGTTTCATATATTTTTGCACTTAACCAATGAATACAGATTTACATAGAAGCGCAGTTCTTAAGGATTTCGTGTGCCGATTCCAAGTGCAGACTGCCTCCAGTTTAGTTCATAGTTGGCGCCGTTGGCGGCGCTGGCGTCGTTCTCCGTCTCTCATGCTCTCGCAGTTAAGATACATTCCAGGAACGTTCGCCTCTATTGCTGTCGTAGAGACAGCTGTCACAGAGTGACTGCCACGCCACCAAGCGGCAATTTGGTTCACAGAAAATTTGTCTTCAGAACGCCAATAGGAAATGCGCCTCTAGGTAATAAATATCTGAGCTCTTTGACTTCTCGATTAGCGATATCGTTAATCGAATGCCAAGGCTCTGCTCTGTTCGTTGTTCTATACCACAAAACTTAAAACGGTGTTCGAAAACGATGCTCAGGTGTATCAGCACCATTAGAAGTCTGTGGAGTATTCTCGGAATATAACAAGAGGTTTCATGCGAAGTCACTCGCACCTCTCAAATATTAATAATTCCTATACGTGTGCTATTCTGTACGAACCGAAAGCCTCCAATGAGCTTTGCCGAGAACGTGAAAAGATAATGCTGTATTGTCGGTTCAGTGATTTGGTTTATTCCGCTTAAAGATATTTTGTAAGGCTTTACATTCACCGAACATTTTCCTGCTGTCAGTTTAAGCTACGAATATTGGTGTAAATTTCGATTTATTTGGAACACTTTATAATCTATTGATGAATTCATTGTGTTATTAATCACATGCTCTCTTGCATCACCAAATTACTCGTAAGGAAACACGTCAATACTTTATCATTCAAATATAGCTGGTGTGTTGGCTTAGTCTCAATAATAACTAATGGCATGTGAAGTCATCGCGCCTTTAGATCACGCTCATTAAAATTTAATGTATTACATTGCTCTATCGTTTTCCCACTTGCATCTAAGACTTTCGCCTTAGTGGCCTAGATCCATTTTCTAGTATCCCTTAAATTTGACCAAATATTTAGCCTAGCTTTCCAAGTTTCTATCTCAAATTCAGCAATAACAGCTAGTGACGTAGCTAAACGACAATATTAGAGGGCAATAATTCGAGCCATTTTACACACGATTACGTCGGAAACAATTAAATGTGCGGGTGATACTGCCAGTATTAATTATCTGCTTCGACGTAATGTGTTCAAATTGCGAACGCTTTTTTATGGTAAGCTGAATTATTGTTCGTGTACAATTGTGTTAGATGCAATTATGCGAGCATCTGTAGAAGTATTGATTATGAAATAGTAGACGCTTGTTAGACTTATCATCAGGCGATTAGTCTGCTCGTTTGCCTCCTAAGCCAAAAATAAAAAGAAAGCTTGGGCAAAGAAATATGAACAGAAGTGGGATAAGGGAGAAGAAAATAACGCTTAAGTATGTGTTGATACTGTTACTTTACGTCATTATTCTGTGATCGGTAGTATTTCGCCGGTCGAGCCGACCCATTGATGAAGAAATCAGCTAGGCTCTACGACCCAGTAAAGTCAAAAAGAGAAAACAGAGGAACTGTAACAATATGATAAATATAGATTTAAATTAAACATATGTACTTATCAAAATTACCTTAGATCATAAGCAGTAATTATCCTAAAGGATAATTACTGCTTATGAACTAAGGTAATTTTAGTGGGACCAAAAAATTTATGGTGAAATATGGGTGTAATATTAGACCTCTGTCGCTATCGCCCGCTTAATAATGTGCCCGGTAGATGGCAATAGCCTCACCCCCTATTACATTGGGAACTGAACATAACTGGCGAAATGTGGGTGTCACCTCTGCCAACCCGTTCGGGGATAAAAGGCGTGAAGTTATGTTATGCTATGTTATTATTGTCCTCGTTTTAAGTTGGCGCGTAAGTACATATGTTTATTTTTTTTAAGTGGCGCCCCACGTTGGGCGCACTGTAACGGGTTCTAGAATAAAAACGCAGAAGAGGTTCTATGAGTTTATTGCCGAGTATTGTCTCACTTCCTATGCACGAGTATGACCGACCAACAACTCGAAACTAGCCTGAACACTAAGGGCTGCAGCCTCCCACGCTGTTCCCTTCGGTATTGTGCAGGGCAGACTGCTCGAAGGCTGCGTGTAGCGGGGCAGATCCTCGCAGACTGTTGGCTTCAGCTGGCAGGCGCCGGCGGTGTGTGTGCGATGAGCAGGGCAGGGCCAGACTCGTCGGCAGAGGTGTCGTCGAAGACGGTGCAGGGAAGTGTAGAGAGCTAGGGTAGCGTAGCCCGGAGCTTCAAGGGGGACCTGGAACCTGAAGGAAAGCAGCATTAGGAGAGCCACAACCAATAGAGTCAGGCAAGCGGCGCCAGCCAGCCTCAGCTAGCAGGTAGAGAGATGGGCAGTACGCTAACGCAGTAAATGTAGTAACTGGATACACGTACGACGTAGGCGTAGTACGTAAATCGTAGGTAGATAGTAGCAGCTTATAGATAGATAGCTAGATTAGCGGTGCCAGCCTCTCTGTCGGCCCCTTTATATACCAGAGCTCTCCATCAGAGTTGGTGTCGGTGCATTACCATATATGGTAAAACTCCACGAGCGCGGACGATGGCCTTCTCTGATTGGCCGAGCGTATGGACGGTATTATGACTAGTAATCTGATAATTGGATGCATATTTACCTAAAGTTGAGGTGTTGGCTATTATGGAATGCACTTTTGAATCAAAAAATCCCGGGATTACGGAATCGACAAATTTCGTTTTTTTATTATAGAATGTCCGTGTGGTGACGGATTAAGAATACGGACTGTCACCACCCCATATCATCCCATGGGTTTCGTAAGAGCCAACAGAGGGAGCATATTATGCAAGAGAATAGCACTGTAAGAGAAGGAAAACTTGATACAAACCTATACCAACTCGTTTGGCCAGCGTGGTATAGTAGGCCGATTTCCTCCTTTCAAAGTAGAGGCTTAGTCCAGCAGTGGACTGTTAAAGGCTGATGACGATGATAATTATAATTAGTGTTTACCATTCGTATTTCAAGCTGTTGGTGTTTCGAAAATTATAAAATAACAACAATAACTAAGGTTCAGCGAAAATTACTCTGTATATCAAGCTGTGAGCAATTATCGCGCAAGAGTCGCATCCAAAATATTCAATATAAGGTCATTTAACAAACTCATAGCCATTACTGATTTATCGCTTATTTAATTAAACGCAATTTGAAACAAATTATAATTGTTACGGTGACATAATTTTTGTCTGAAGTTAATAATAAATCGTTGCGGGCTAGTCCAAAATATACTCTGAAAGGATATAGTATACCTAATATAATATCCAAGAACAACTCACATTGTCATCTGACCTTAAACTCGGCAAATAACCATGGCAAGCAGATGACTGATAAACATGCATATTATAGACAAAGAATACCCTGACACAGAACAAATAATGGTGCTTGTCACACAAAGCTTTGTCCTAAGTATGAATTGAACTTACAACCTCCGGCTTAGTAGACGAACAGACCAGCTGGAATTGAAAACGATATATTAAAAAAAGAAAAACAAAGGGACGTATATGCTACTTTCGACAAGATAATAATACATTTTGCATAAATATACAGATACATGTTTGAATATGCATAGTTACACTAAATGTATATAATATAGTCTTTGATCTATCCAGACGAGAATAAAATTATCTATTACTAGAGGTCACCCGCAGCTACACCTATGCATTTTTTAAATTTAATATTTCTAATAATTTCTTACCGCTCTCGTCGGAATTTTGCTGTACCCCTACCGTCTCCAAGGCAATGCCAAATTTCAGCTGCTTGCGCTCAATAGTTTCGGCTTTGCGTTGTCTGTAAGTCAGTTAGTAACATAATGTAAAAAGTGATAGTGTACATACAAATTACCTCAATATCGGTCTAATTATTTACTTTATATTAAAGTTTAAATTAGATATTTTTAAATTTAAACTCTGATATTGCTTGAAAGAGTTTCGATCTATGAAATGTTTCAAATTGGTCCTGTAATGTTTTAACAGAAAAAGCCAACGCCTGAGGCAGTCCATTACAGTGACGTACTTCAATAGATTCCAAAAAAAACTGCTGTTACGAATGCTGTCTTACCACGAAATATATTTCCATATTTGTATTTGAGAATAGCTACAGTTTTTATAAACTAATATGAAAAGAAAACAAGAATTAGGCAAGACTTGCAACTGACGCGCGGAATGCTCAAGCATTACATGACTGAGTAATTTTATAATTCGTTCTAAAATTTGGTATTGTATAAGTGAAATTTAATTTGAAGTCTTATGAATAATGCTTTTTAATCGGACTTTTTGTGCGGTGACTTTTTTTACAATGGAATTTATAACAATGCCTTGCAAGGCTCGCGGGTCATTGAATAATGTACAAATCAATCAATCTTCAAACAAAAACAATGACATCACTGTCACGCACAGATGACGCTTAATCATTTGTTTTATAAAAAATCAGAATTGCTTGCTGTAACTTTGAACTGAATTTCTTTGGGGTAGTAGCTTTGTGGTCTTCTCATCAGTCATCATAGTTCTTCCGTAAAATTTTTGAAAGTTTTCCGAAAATCCCCGCTTTCTTGGTACTATATAAGGTTAATTAAGGTTACGTCAACCAGCAAAACTTTTACGGTAAATAAGTATCTAAAATTGAAAAGTCTGGGTCCTTTACGCAAACCTTATGATTGCTACGACAGTTACAAGATATAACTAGATAGCTTGTATAATAACTATTTAACTCAACTCAACTCAACTCAACTCAAAATCCTTTATTCATTTAGATCACAAAGTGACACTTATGAACGTCAAATTTAAACATTATTACTGTATGCTTCTACATTTACATTTACTGCCACGTTCGCAATGCAATAGGTAGAACCATGAGAAAGAACGGGCAATAAAACTCACGGTCACTCTTTTTCATCGCCAGGTTTTTAATAATACATAACAATTAAACTTTTGTAAGGTGCTGCAACTGTTATACCTTCTATGTTACTTGTATATATTTACTTTACATGATACTCAAGCATAATCAAGTTAAATTTTGATGTTCATTTAGTTAGCCTCCTGAACATAGACATGGTGAAGCAGGAGCATCCACTTACATTATGCACCTAACAATGCAGGCAATCCGCGCAAATGTTCAGAACCATGATGGAAATGATGAAGTTAAATATAAATAAAAAATTATACCAGCCCATAAGACCGCCATCGACCAGTCATCGCAAGTAGCACCCGTTCACGAGTATGACGCATGTGCCAGCCATCATCCCTCTCGCCATATTAGAGGGACAGGGATGACCCGACACACGACGCCACCACAAGAAATGACATTTTAGTGAGCATGACGACAACGGTATACGAACCAGCAGTAATAAAATTAACAATCTGTTGGTATACTGACCATGAACGCGAACTACCTCCATTTTCCAGATCATTAAGTATAACATAAATTTGTGAAAACGTGTGAAGAAATGCAAATGTAGTACCCATATTTAATTGACGTGATACCTTTTGAAATACAACCACCGATCCAACTGATTGAGTACAAGACAATAAAATTAAACATAATAAATAAATAGTATCTAACGACATGAAAGACATCTAACGATGTGATGGCGATTCCAAAAAACATCATTTACTTATATAATTTTATTGGGAATAGAATCATATTTAATTACATGTCATGAAAATTTTAATATTATCTACCTACTTACCCAATAATTATGTGAATACTAAAACAGATTATTGCCAAGCGCATTTGTCATTAAGGTAATCATTTAAATTGTAATAAGCCTTTTGCATTAGGTTATTTTTAATCGTTGTCTTAAATGCGCTAAACGGCAAGTCTAAAATACATATCGGTATCTTGTTGTAGATGCGTAAACTTTGTCCTATAAAAGAATTATGAGTTTTACACAAACGGAAATACGGAACATATAATTTATGTCTATTTCTTGTATTAATAGAGTGAATATCACTATTCTTTGAATATGAATTTATATTCCTACGCACATGCAAAACACTGGCATAAATATACTGAGACGCTACAGTTAAAATACCGATGTCCTTAAATCTTTCCTTGAGCGAAACTCTTGTTCGTAATTGGTAAATGGCCCGAACTGCTCTTTTTTGCAATATAAAAATACTTTCGATATCAGCAGCTCTACCCCATAGTAATATGCTATATGACATAACACTATGAAAATAGCCAAAATATACCAGCCTAGCCGTATCGACATCTGTTAAACTACGCACCTTCTTAATGGCATAAGCAGCCGAACTAAGTTTCGCTGACAGATATGTAATGTGTGCGCCCCATTGCAACTTTGAATCAAGTGTTATTCCTAGAAACAACGTAGATTCAGTTGTTTCCAGTACATCACCATTTAAAACGATGTTAGTACCAAGGTTTCTCTCAAAATTGTATAGTAGTTTTATGACCCACCACAACAATCTTAGGTTGCTTTTAAACCGATGAGACGAAGCCTGTATTGAAATCGTGTTGACCTCTTTACATCTAAAGTTTTACATTGCTATCTTGCGCCATATAGCTGGACAGTGGTGAGCTTTTATGACCTAAATCTGCATTAAGAAACATATCTCCTCGTGCATCTCATCCACCAATCCATTCCTATCTAGACAATGACATACCAAAGAAAGCCGGCACGCATTGAAATCATTTTGCATCTTTAATTGTGATTCGTGACCGACCAATGCCGCCCTTGTCTCTAAGGTATCTTACAACTGTAATAGTTCACACATCACAGTACGTACTACGTAAATTTCTAACAAAAGCGGCTTTTCAGCTATCGTTATTTCACAAAGACAAACCAGTCAATATTTCACCTTCATTTATGTTTTTCACAATTTACGTTACAAACGCTCGAACACAAAATCTAATTGGACAAATTTAATATCAGGTTTCAATTATTTTTTACTCAGTTATTTGTTCTTGCTTTGCTACAGTTCATCATAAATGAATTTATTTTTATTAATATTTGTAAACGACATTGATTTTGAAGAATTGCTATATGACTATAGTATGCTGAGATTAACTTGAGTTCTTTAAAAGTACGCAATAGTAAATATTTATTATCTTACTAGATACCAAATCATAACAAAATGACGACGTCCGTGATTCAAACCATATTGTAGGGATCGCGTGCAGCGGGTCGGCCTATGTAGAGCGCCTTGGGGAGGGCCTATGCCCAGCAGTGGACGTCTTTCACCTGATATGATCATAATAATAACAAAACGAAATATTATACTACCCAAAAAGTAATTGCCAATAACAAGTATGCAGTTCATTGGCAAGAAAATGAGAAGACATTTTCGAATGTGTTACGCTAAAATTATACTTTAATAAGATAAAAAGTTCATAAAGCTTATTTACTTATTTGCATCTAAGTTCTTTGGAGTTTCTATTTTAATCAATATGATTGTTTCATCATCATCGTCCTAGAGTTAAACCAATTGCATCCAAGACTTGTATCTTGCAACCCGGGATTTACTGGCTAAACTAACAATATTTGAAAGAATGTTAGCTATTACCAGGGATGTTAAGGATATCCATATCCGTAACCGAAACTATCGGATATCCGAAATAAAAAATATCCGTATCCGTAACCGAAACCGATATAAATGTTTCGGATAATTTCGGATAGAGGCGGAGTCAAATATAATAAATAATACAAAAAAGATAAGATTATTATATTATACTTACTTAAATTATAGTAAGTAAATAAATACGTGCAATGTGCATTCCAAATATTTTCTCTATAATTAAATACTTAACTACCTATAATTATTTTGTTATAGCATTTTTATTTTAATTACTTAGATAACACCCAAAATTTAATTAATAGTAAATATCTACCTATAATAATTACTCATAGGCTGATTGTAGTATCTACCAAATGATGACCTATATACAGGGAGTAAAAAGACCCTTAACGAAAACTGAAATCCCATGTTGTACCAATCACTACGACCATTTTTTACTTTGGCACCATACCTGGGAAATTACTGGTTCAGGAGAGCAGTTTAGTATGGCATTTTTCTAATTAGGTACAAAATCGATGCATTTACCCCGCCAATATGTTCTTTAGATGCCTTATAACCCCATGGATAAGGAGGTATTTCGCGCGCGCTTTTAATTACGGTTTGAAAAAGGGTAAAATAAAAATAAAAAGTTCGTTTCCCAGGCATTATTTTTGGTTAGTATGACTTGGCATGATGTCCACAACGAGTAGACTTCGGCTTGGCGATGGGTCTTGTGACACCCTGTATAAATAATAGTTATTTGTGTATCAAGAGAGCAAAGTTGTTTTTTGTTTCGAGTGCTGATTTTGAGACCCGAGCAAGCGAAGGATTCTATGATTGATTCACGAGCGTAGCAACTTAGCAAGTGACTTTGCTCTCGTGTAGCTCACGTAACTTTTCACCTCAGCTGCAGTGAGAACACATATTACTCAGGAGACATAGGAATGAACAGGAATAGATTGAAATAACGTTTATTATTTAATATGAACCAAAATCATGCTAAAATTTTTAAAAGTTACTATTATTAAAGGTACAATTTTTGAAAGTAACAGTTTTACTCGGCATCGTGATAGTTGCATTGACTTGAGTTTCCGAACGTGTTTTCTTTGGGGTCGAATTCCAAAATCGAATTTCGAAGGGGTTTGTTTTTTTCACTCGCTTTTCTATATGCATGTGAAAGAGACAGAGCACACCAGATACAGCACCCTGAGGGAAGCAGTGGGCCTCATCAAGAGTCTGCTGGCCTTCCTCAAAGAGCTGGGGTGGCTCGAATGACGACACCATTCCCACCCGCACGCAAAATACACGCCAAGACGTGAAGTTACGGAAACAGCCCGTGCCATCAAAGTGACAGAGCACAGTAAAATTCAAAAGTTTCTTTATGGATGAACAATGTCAATTTATGGCACTGAAGATTGAAAAATTAAAAAGCTACTTTAACTCACGCTCGAATCAAAATCACATTTTGTTCACTGTTGTCTCGCAGCAAAAGCGGCATGTTTGAGCTGCTGAGGTGAAAACCATTTTATTATCCATTTGTATGTTACCTTTGAGATTCTTTAAAAATCTAATATCCGTAACCGAAACTATCCGAAACTACCGGATAATCCGAAATAATTTCATATCCGTATCCGAAACCGAAACCGATATAAAAAAATTCCAATATGCGAATCCGTATCCATATCCGAAATTCCATATCCGTAACATCCCTGGCTATTACACAGAATAGCTGCCGGTTAACAGTAAACAATAATAATATAATAACATGCTACCACATACACACATCACCATCTAGTCCCAAGCTAAGCAGAGCTTGTGTTATGGGTACTAGATAATGGATAAACATACATAATATATACTTTTTTTTGTAAATACATACATATATATATTATATATACATAGAAACACCCAGACCAAGACAAACATCCATGTTCATGCACACAAATGTTTGACTTGAGCGGGAATCGAACCCGCGACCTTCGACGTAGCAGTCGCTTACACTCCCGCTGCGCCAACCGGTCGTCAAATGGCTTAGACCAATGTCATTTGATTCTACCTGCCAACCAAATCTACTATTTTGTTCATAAAGTTAAATTAATGAGCTATAAACATGTTTACTGTTTACGTAATTAAAGTTCAATAAACACTTACACAATTTTATTGTAGGTATATTGCTACATGCTAACATTAAATTAGAATTCGTTAAAAATCAACATGCTAACATAGTCTAACTATTAAAATATTTAGTTGCATTCTATGAAATAATAAATTGTATGTTATGTAATATTTATTCTCTAGATAATGGATATGAGGTACTTAAAAAGATACATAATATTATTTAAAAAACATCGGTATTTTGTTACTAATGGTTGGTGCCATACAGTAACATACCTTTGTGTAATAGAGAGCTTGCTCCTCGCACACGAAGAATTTATCTTTGCGATGGATCTCCTGTTTTAGGGTTCCCTAGACAAAAAGGGCAGAAAACTGAACCCTTATAGATTCGCCACGTCTGTCTGTCTCGATCAATCAAGTTCATAACAGTTTTTAGGAATTGATTCCACTCTACCCAAATGTTAAACAATAAAGATCTCTATTGATCGCAGAACATTGAGACATCGCCTTACCACGTCTTGCAATCCTATAACCCTTGACTCCAAACCTAAAATACTGTACAATAACTATTTCTTGAGTACAGCCGGCCTAAACAAGCAAACGAAACGTTCGACCGGTACAAATATTTGTACAACTATACGTACGCACTAAACTCTGTACATGATATAACAAATAATTATAACTTCAACGATTTCTGCTTTCTGTGCCCGTTTTGCCTTTGATTTCCAATCTTGTAAAATACATACATACATACATAGACTCACGCCTGTATCCCCGAAGGGGTAGGCAGAGGCATATTAAACGCCCACTTTTCGCCAGTGTTTTGAACCCACGTAATAGATGGCGAGCCTATTGCCGCTTATCGGGATATTTTGTTTGCCAGAGCCTCGTCCGTTGATCGGCAGGTGCACCACTTGCAGGTGAGGTTGGCTTGGGACCCTAAGTTCTTGGTGGCATTTTAATTATTGTTTATTTGGCTTAATATTAAGAACGCTCAGTCTTACTTCAGAAGTAGGCGAACAGCTGTCAATCTTGGTTTGGTACACATTAATATTGTTCAATAACTAGTTCACCCGCATTTCGTGCTTAAAAACCAGCCTTACAAATCAAACCCTCTTTGCCTAAAGGAAGAAATGCATAAAAAATCCTCGTGATTTAAAACTGCGTCATAAAATGAACCTACTTACTATCCAAACTTCATGTTTCCTGCTTCAGTAGTTTGGGAGCTGCGATAATGTGCCACAGAAAAAAAAATATAGATGGATGTTAACAATGATGATGCTATACTATTAACCATTATAAAAGCTTGGTAAAGCTTCAAGTGGTAATTAACAAGGGAAACCTAGTAACTCTTTAAGTGTTAACTTATAAGAGAAACCTAACTCTATTTCTCAACCCACTATTAAATTATTGGCTAGTTAACAGGCCTTCCAAACAGTAACAATTTAGAGCCAAGAAGTGAAAAGATTTTTTAAACTTCGTTTATATTGATGACAAGGTGGAAAATTTCAAAAAAATCTATGGATCCCGATATCTCAGAAGCCGTTAATTTTGGATCCCTAGTTGACGGGGGTCAAATTGTTGCAAATGACTTTAAATATAACCTCCTTCAAGGAATAGGTCGAATATTAATAAGGAATATAATACCCTATATATTAACATACCATATTGGTTCCCAAGAGAATATCGAAATATTTGTCTTTGGTAGCATACACGGCCCTATCTTGTTTTTACGTAGAAGTTGAAGTTTTGTTTTTTCACAATTTCAAGGGACTGGAGACCTAGATAAACTTATGGTTTAAGTTCAACTTATATTTAAACACATTCCCAAAATAAAGGATCTTGATAGACAGACAACAATCAACAGTGATACCAGGGATCAGAATGTATAAGGGTGCCGTTTTTCTTTTCTTAAGTACGGAACCCTAAAACGTTTCTATTTAGTCTTAGTACAACTTTTTAATTAATTAATATACAAAGGAAAAGAGTAAACTAGAAAACAAAACCTCCTAGGACTCCTTATTTAACTACGTATCTTGCGTAGTGAATTTTAATTTTATTCTCTTATAGTTCAACAGAACAAGTACCGTTTTATTGTCATTAAACATTTAAAAATTCACAGCAACAAACATTCTTGTGAGACTTTTAAGTTTAAAATAAATATAAAAAGAACGTTAAAATCTCTCTGTTTTATTTGTGTTGCGGAGGGCACGAGAAGTAAGCACAACTCATTAAGAATTAATTGTCGCGATAAATCCGCCGTAGTGTGCACCTACCCAAGGTCAACGACCCCACCCTCTTCCCTCAGCTGGGGATCAGCGTAATTTGCATACCGACTAAATTTCCAGAAAATTCCATAAATAGGTACTCTATACCTTGCGACTGCAGAAAATTCCATAGAGAGAATTTCTTGATACCCACTCTTAATATGGTTTGTAGTATGTAGTGTATTTGCTGTTGACCATTTCTTACCTTAGATATATGTTCTTACAAAAAAGTGTGGACTGTGGAGGCAGTACTCTTTTAATTTCAGAATCAGCATATTTGGTTCTATGTTATTATGTCTAAGAAATATGATATCTGTCGAAAATTAACACAGTGAACACGTGGTTGCGTGTTTGAAACTGACGACTTCTCAACTAGAGTTATTGTACTGAAACTCTTCTATTTCTTTATCTTTGAGTCAAAGGCAGGGCCTCTTTAAAGCTGAGAACTGCGAGTCCAACTCGCACACTGAGAATCGCAAACAAAAATGTGCGTCAAATTCTCTACAAAATAAGTTTGTTCTCACAAAAAGAATCTATAATACGTATATGATAATAATCAAATCTCATAAATGCAATCATTCTGATGACACGATACCCGCATACAGCAAATATTTGTATGAACAAATAGCTCCTTCCATGCCAATGAACACTGTATCCTGTTCATATTTGTAGTTTCAGCTATACGTTGAAATTATATAATTATGCAGTGTCGTCAAAGGTTTACACAAATAAAAATAAATCTACTTAATACTTTTACAAAGCCGATAAACAAAGAAAAGTCAATACAAGTCACAAGTCGACACAAAGAAAGAATTTCGCAATGTTCACACAGGCTGTTGTTGGCAAATCTCGTCAAAACTTAACAAAGTAACCATAAACTTGAAACTGCTTGAAGCTGTACAATCAAATTAGTTTAAGCACGTAACATTTAAATTAATTATATTTTTAATTGACTTTTCTCGTGCTTGTTCGTGACAGCCTTCAGACGACCATCTCGATGTCAATATCACAAACTTAACAGCATAAGGTCTGATTTACAATGGAAGTGTAAAAAGCTTGGATACTTCTCGAGTCAGGCTCTTATTGCCGAAGATCTTGATTGTGAGAATTTGATGAACAAACTGTATGAACACATCGGTTTGTAATCGATTTTAAACTTTCGCGATCTGCATACATCATACAAAATAATTTAGCGGGTCTTAATCGCGATAATGTCATTAGTGTAGTGCGTCGGAGTAGCGACATAGCGAATTTAAATACAGACCAAGTGAGGGTAGATGCCGAAACCCACACTTCCACAAGACAGCGCTGAGCTCTCATCAGTTTTTCCGCGACCACGCTCGGTGCAAGTCGAGCGAAACGTCGGAAGCAAATAGGTATTTATACCTTAAATAAGTTAAGTTTACGCAATTAAGACCCGCTTAATTATTTTGTACATCGGTTTCTGCCAAGATTTGCTACTGTTTGAAATATGTAGGGATTTCATTTACATAAACTACATAACGGATCTAATTTTAGTTTTTAACACTCAAATAAAATAAACAAAGTTGTCAGTGAGCGCATAACTTCAGACCGACTGCACTAAATAAAGAAAATCTTTTTTGTTGTGTTTGTTACTATTGGGCAAGGATTGTATAATTGATAATTATCAAAATAATTTCCCTTTACCACACCACCCAGTTAATTTATGGAGTAACCTTTCAAGAATTACAAAATATTTTATAGTTTAAAGGTATTTTAGTCACTAAGGGCAGCCATACCTCTAATTTATTTACTCGACTGTAACTGGACGCATCAATTATAGCATTCCGTGCCCCCAATCGTGTATCAAACCAGCCCCCAGTTTATCCAAAACACAGTGAACGCCCATTGCACTAAATCCTATTAACCTACATTTCCACACTTGCGAAGTACAAGAAGATATATGACACCGGCAACTAGCACTTAGTAGTGGTAGCTTAGCATTAGACCGGTGAGAGCACTGACCCCTACCGTATTCGCCTACATATACATACGAGTATATCTTTTAAAGAGTTCTTACTGCCTTTGAATAATTATTCTAACGTTGTGTGGGCCTTGTACTTGGTTGTTTCTATTTGCATTGGCTAGCACGATTGAAGAAGTAGGTACCTACTACTTGCTTCGTACAGAATGTCAGATGTGCAGCACTATTTGAACAGTTTTGCTTTGTTCTATAAGTGAATCTGATTCCAATCTACTCTTCTTTCTTCTTTAAATTGTATCTATAATGCTAAAAAACTTGAAAATCTGTATAAGCAAAGAATACCGTGTACCACCGCATGCCATCAAAAGTCACGGAAAATAAAATTACCAACTTAAGTAATTTATATTACACTACACGCCATATGCTTTCACACTATAAACAGCCCCTTACCTTCGTTCTAAGAATACATTTAGTGTTTAGCAGCAATCAGGCGTCGACATTCAAACATTTGACACTAATCTCAAATCAAAGGCAACAATCTGTTTACTACGCCAGTGGTTCTCAAACTATGAGGTCACGCAATACTTATTGTATTAATTGTAGACAATAGTCACGGTTTGATCAAAATTGTTAATTGTAACTTTTTATCGAATGACTGCACATACGGCGTACCTAGTGTTTTAAGCGGTTGCCTTTCCATTTGAAGTGTACACCACGTTGTGTAATCCAAAAATTGTTGTTTGAATCTCCATATAGTGCCTATTGATTGAACAATAGTTGAGTTTGCCGCGATACAGCTTACCTGAGCCCTTTTCAAACGTCTTTTTTCAAAGGAAAGCGTGCCATTGGTCTTGTAGTATAAGCATAATCGCTTAAAGACATCTACATATTTTACCAAGCTGCAAACATATTTTACTGGCTTATGACGGACAATCTTTTGGTATCGAAACGTATATTTCACAGTATTTAATATTAACGTTGATATCACACGAAGTCTGTCTTAAGTAAGGTGGTCCACTTTCCTGGAGAGCTAGTCGTCACCTAAATGGTAAAACTTAGGAAAGATCCAAAGAAAACAATAACAAGCCTGTGTGTGATATGATGTTCAAACATGGCAAATAAAATCGTATTTTAAGGCATTCAAAATACTCAAATAGTTGTGTTATTACAAAACCATAGACTAATTACGAGTATTATTCAATACTTCGTTCTGGTTCTGATCTGGCAGGGATCATACAAACGCTAATGCGTCTCACGCATTAGACACACATCAGAATTATTTATTGTGAAACAAACGTCCCCACAAATCATAAGAACAATTATTTAGGCTTAAGAGAGTCTCAAACTAGGGAACTTAATCTGATATAACATATTATACTCCTTGCTTTGTAAACAGGCTATATAAGGCTTAACTTGCAAAAGCATGGATACACTTAAGAACAATGTTGAGAAACACTGTACTAAGCGAATCGCTACACTTCTGCAAAATGAATAATTTAAATTGTATTGAGTTACATTTTCGCATCTTTTATTTCTTATACTCAATTACCACCATATTCTGGGCATTTCAAATAAACAAAAACTAAGCATCATTCATTTTAAAGTCATTCGATTGTGTCATTTAGGCGTGATTTATCTACGTACCCATTTGATTCATAAGTATTCTAAAAAAGAAATATTCCAATACAAAAGGTTCATTTTGTATGAAATTATTGCTCAACAGTATCGTCTAAAGTTCATAAAGATTGAAGCTGCATTTAAGTAGATTATTTTTATAGTTATTTTAAATTTAGGAATATCTAATTGGTGAAGTACTTAATTCATTGAAGTCTCAAAAATAAAAGAGAGAAAGAGAAGATACAATTGTGCAGCAACAAGCAGGTCATTATATCTGTTGGTCGTTAAGAAACAATTTCCTAACATTAAGGGCCCTAAAATATTCCACCACTGAACAACTTTTTTTTTTGTTTATTTAACTTCTTGCACTACAAAAAAATGTGGTACATAGGCGGACTTAATGCCTTAGGCATTCTCCACCAGTCAACCTAGGGTGGTACAGAGATAATATTATAACAGTAGGTGCGACTTTAGAAAATGAGTAATGATATTTAAATAATATTTGAATAAATAGTAGGTAGGAATAAGTGTAAATAAATACTGTATATTTAAAATGATACATAAATATCTAGGTACTTATATACTTATGAATAAATACATGTAATAATAATATATTATATATATATATATATATATATATATATATATATATATATATATATATATATATATATATATATATATATAATATTATATAATATTACGAACCTTCAGCTTAAAGGTGAACCGATTATTGCACATCCTGATTTCGAGAGGGAGCGCATTCCAGAACTGGACAGATTGAACGAAGAAGGAAGAGTTGACAAACCCTGAAGTATGAGAGGGACACAAAAGGAGACGATTATTTGATCTTAAATGCTTGTCATGATTGGAGCTTAAATATTATTTTATATATATATATATATAAATAAAGATAATCAGTTAGACTTGAGATGGTTCTGCCAATTTACATAGTAAATGATTACGAACCTTCAGCTTAAAGGTGAACCGATTATTGCACATCCTGATTTCGAGAGGGAGCGCATTCCATAACTGGACAGATTGAACGAAGAAGGAAGAGTTGACAAACCCTGAAGTATGAGAGGGACACAAAAGGAGACGATTATTTGATCTTAAATGCTTGTCATGATTGGAGCTTAAATATTGAAGATAGTGACTAAGATAAGAGGGAAGAGAGGACGAGTTAAGCAAAGAAAAGAGTGTGGTCAGCGCACGTAAGCTACGGCGTTGGCGAATAGGCAACCATTTAAGTTGAGAGCGATAATTAGATACATGATCATATTTGCGAAGATTATAAACAAATCGAATGCAGTTATTAAGAAGCCGGTCTAGTTTATTGAGAAGGTCTGCATTCAGGTTAAAACAGCACACATCACCATAGTCGATTATCGGAAAGATTAAAGTCTGCATGAGCATTACCTTGGTGTTACTAGGAAGAAAGTTTTTTAGCCGATATAATGAGCGTAGAGATCCCGTAACTTTTTGACTTATGGATGTCACGTGAGCCCGCCAGTTGAGATGGCTATCCATATGCAAGCCAAGATTTTTCACAACTGGGCTGAAGAGTATCCTAATCTGATTAAATATGACTGCCGGCAGTGTTGCAAAATCTAACCTGTTTATGATACGCTGGCTTCCTATAATTATGGCCTGGCATTTTGCTGGGTTCACGGTAACACCAAATTGTTCGCGTGTGTGTGGACTGAGGGACCACATGACTTTTTTATTTTTTGTTAGTGAAACTGTTAGTTAAAGATCCAAAACCTTTGTAAATTGAATATTGGAGTTTGTAAAAAAGTCGTTAAAAAGTCATTGATCTTCAAGTGTGGTCCCTCAGTTCACACACTGCATGTTGCAAATCTTGACAAATATGTAGCTTACACACACATTGTGTACATAAATTGTTTATTAAAGCCAAATTAACGTATTTTCAATATAACTCAACGAGATCTGAAAATGGGATATTAAAAACAAACGTTTTAAAATAGCTCTAAGGGACCACATTTAAATAGCCTCCAAATCATTATTTACAGCATAAAAATGTATGCGTTTCTTTGTAAATACTAATAAAAGTAACTGGGATAATCTTTAAATAAAAGTATCACCCAAATATTGGCGATTTCTTTTATATTCCAGTTTAATTGCGATCCCTCAGTCAAAAATTAAAAAATTAAACTACTGAAAATAGCCTGAGTATAGGAAATGCAGAGACGTTGAATATTTTGACTTGTAGTAAATAGATTTTTCTACAGGCCTAGTTGTTTTTATCACTGTTTAATTGCAATTTAGAAGAAATATTGCCTTTTAATAATTTCTATACATTGCTCGAAGTAGGGTGTCCACAAATTAAAATATTATGTCATTTTGATCGTCACTAATTCGTTCATTTATTTATTACGTACATTAAAAGATACTTACTAATAAAATTGCCCGTGTGGTTGACGGCATAGAATACAAGTGTCACCACCCCCTATCTTCCCGTGGCTGTCGTAAGAGGCGACTAAGGGATGACACGATGCAAATACCATCTTTGCGTAGAGACGGAAAACTCAACATCAAACCCTATACGACTGCCTCGTTGGTCTCGCGCAATAAATGTGCGCGTGGGATCGGGGGGTCTCGGGTTCGATTCCTGGGTCGGGCAGTGTTATTGGGTTTTTCTGTCACGAAATTCTTAGTAGCAGCACGGAGTCTGGAAATGTGCCCGGTACGGCAATAGGCTCGCCCCTTATTACGTGGGACTAAAGTATTTCTGGCGAAAAGTGGGTGTAGAAATACACCTCTGCCTACCTCTTAGGGGTGATAAGCGTGAGACTATGTATGTATGTATGTACTAATAAAATAAGACTTTAACATCGTTATTTCAAATACAAATTAGTATAGTTGAATCTTATCCGTCCTAATATAAAGTATAATAATAATATATGAACGCACTACACTTCTTTTGTGTTCCATGTGTAATTCTTATGCATGACATACACAAACAACGCAAAATAATTAAATCAAGAGCGATTCGGACTCGCCATTAAGGGTAGTAGTAGAGGTATCCACAAAACATACTCATTAACTTCACCTCACTCATATACCACTATCACTTTTTCACCAGCACAAATTACTTTGTTTTCCATAGTGTTTGTATAAACGGCAATGTTATATTTGCGGCTTTTGAATATGTGCTATATCTCAAAAACTACTGATTATATATGGTTCGAACCAATTTTCTTTGGAAGTTTTAATTACGATTTACAGCATACTTATTTTTTGATTTCTCGTTCTCTTACTTTTACAGCTAGAAGTACCCCCACTTCTAGCCACTCATCTTTTCACTTTGGAGGCGTTTTTTTAAGACGATTCACTTTGAGAAACAATGGTTGTTAAATGTTATAATAGTTCCATAATAATTCGATAGATGGCGCTGTTCGATCCTGAACCGCGCTATCAAAGTTTTCCGAGGCTAGTATATATAGCTCCGGCGATTGAACGAATAAATGACTCTTGCTTGGGAACGATTTCGTGTTTTATTTCGTTCCCTTGGTCGGTCGCTGGACTCACTGTACAAAGTGGTCTTATCGAGTCGGATCCCGCGCGTCACGAGCGTTGTTTGTGTTATCGCGCCGTGAATTTTTGAGTATCAGCACAGAAACCAGTGGCGATTCCACTGAAGTGCTACTATCGCGCGCGCGTCGCGAGTGAATTGTGGAGCAGCTCCGAAAGAGGGCGCACCAGTTGGAGCGAGACGTCATCATAGAGGGCGCCACCAGTCCCTTTGCAAGACTGACGATTTGGGCGAAAGGCGCTGTTTGGAGTGCAGACGAGGTGTGCCGAATCACACAGCAGAAGGCGCTGTCATCCTATCGAGTTGTGTATGAGGCACCGCTAGAGGGCGCTGGGAGTGTTTGCAGACGTGACGACAACAGTGACAAGACGTGGATCAGGTTTGGCAGCAGCAAACTGTGAGTAACTTTGACATTATTACGAGTGCAGAAATAAGTGAAATCTATGTGTGTCTATAGTGAAACAGTAGTTAAACGTTCAATTTTACGTAGCGAATAGTGACGTGTTTTGGACTTAGAAAATATTTGCTAAAATTGGGACTTATAAGTTTTATTGCTTTTATACTTAGTTAAATTTAGAAGTAATCTTAGACATAGTTAACAAGTAGTTTGTAGACTTAGAATAATTTAGTAAAAAGTGATACTACGGGGAACCTATGCCCGATTTTTTTTCCGAGTTAATATTTTAAAAACACTTGTAAAATTTTCGTAATTTGATCAGTAACTTAGAATATTTCTGTCTTTAAGAAATTCAACTTGAATCTCTTATCAAATCTGTTGTAGCAAGTAGTTGTTTAGTAGTTTTGTCTGGTAAATAGAAACAAATTAGTTTAGAGCTTTGGGTAATTTATTGTATTTTACATTTAGATTTATTGCATTGTTATTATTAAACATGGAGTCGTTACTCAAATTACAATTAGATGCTAAAAGTATAATAGAGAGAGGAAGAGTTAATTTTAAGAAGTCACCCAAAGATCGATTAACGCAATCATATATTGAAACACGTTTAGAAACATTAGAATCACAGTGGAAAGGTTTTGTAGATACACACAAAAAAATAATAGAAAGCTACAACTACAGATATGAAAAATACTTATTTTACAACAGATATTTATGACAAGACAGAAGATATTTACATAACATATAGAAGTGAATTAAAAGAACTTAAATTAAATAGCAATACTAAAAAACAATCAATTGAAAGTAAATGCAACGTAAAACTACCTAAAATCAGCCTACCCACATTTTCCGGCCAATATACGGAATGGACTTCATTTCGTGATTTGTTTGTATCACTTATTGATAAAAATGATGCCATTGATGACGTCCAAAAACTCCATTATTTAAAGGCTCACTTGTCTGGTGAAGCAGAGCAGTTACTAAGGCACACGCCAGTTACTGCATCAAACTACAGAGAGTCATGGGAAGTGTTAACAAAACGTTATGACAATAAGAAATTCCTGTCCAACTGTATGCTAAAACGTTTTATACAACAACCCACTATTGTTAAGGAGTCATCTTCGGCTATCAAACATCTTTTAGATACAACTGTTGAATGTCTACATGGGTTAAGAACTCTCGATATAGATGTTGATTCGTGGGACATAATCGTGATTTTCATAATTAGTTCGAAATTAGATAATGAGTCTAGAAAATTATGGGAATCAAATATTAGTGTTTCAGATGAGCTACCTAAATTTCAAGAATTTCAAGAATTCTTAGAATCACGATTTAGGTCCTTAGAATATTTAGATTGTAAGACAAAACAAACATCCAATCGTAACAAAACCACGTCATTTCACGTTGCTGCCCAATTATCTTGTATATTTTGTTCTGAAGATCACAAATTATGTCACTGTAAGCAATTTGCTAAAAAGGACTCTGACGAACGTCGTGAATTTGTCCGAGCCAATAATGTATGCTTCAATTGCTTAAGTAAAGGTCACTCGGTATATTTTTGTCGCAAAACTACTAAATGCCATGTTTGCAAACGGAAACACCACACACTGCTTCACCCAAAGACCGACAAGTCCACTGAGCCTTGTGATGACTCTGTGGACAAGAACGTTGTAGTTGCTACAGCAGCTGCTACGTCTACTCAAAGCAAGAGTACCAAGCCAATTTATTGCTATGCAGGTACTCATAGCCATGGGCTGTTAGCCACAGCTCTGGTGAATGTCGAGACCAACACTGGCACTGCTATGGTTCTAAGAGCCTTGATGGATCAAGGTTCTCAAGCCTCTTTTATCACAGAGGCTGCAGTGCGGTTGCTCGGCCTGAAGAAACGATCTGCTCATACCGACATAGCTCGACTAGGCGATGATAACGGGGTGTCAATGCCCTCGAGATGGATGGTTCAAATACAGTTGCAATCTCGCCTAGATCCCACCTTTGTTATAAATGTCGATGCATTTGTTTTAAGAAGACTTACTTCATGTCTTCCTGAAGGGAAGATCATTCAGTTTCAACCACCATTTTCATCCTCTGAGCTCGCCGACCCATCTTTTGATACACCAGGTAAGGTGGATTTGTTGTTGGGTACTTGTGTGGTCAGCGAAGTCTTATTGGAAGGTTTAGTCAAGGGGCCTCCAGGTTCGCCTATTGCCCAAAAGACTAAACTGGGCTGGATTTTGTCAGGTAAAATCCAGAATTCATCGTTTTCACGGCCAGCATGTTTTAGTGCTATTGTGAGCCTAGACACGAACGATTTACAACGTAAGTTTTTGAAGTTAGAATCAGATCAATCTAAAGTTAGTAAAGCTAGGTTAACAGAAGAAGAGCAAAAATGTGAAGATTTCTACTCTAACACGACTACGAGAGACGCCTCGGGGCGATACAAAGTTAGGTTGCCGTTTAATTCTAATGACCCGCTTAGTAAAGATGGTAGCTTAGAAGCTATAGCTCGTAAGCGTTTTTTCATGCTGGAGAAACGATTATTACGGAACCCTGAATTGAAGACACATAGGGCTGTTATCAATAGGTATATTCATCTGGAACATGCTTTCATGTTTGTTCCAGAGTCGGAGAGACACAAGGCTGCAGTATATTTACCGCACCATGCAGTCATCCGCAGTGATAACAGCACGGCTATGGTTAAGGTAGCCTTTGATGCCTCTTGTTCGGGATGCAATGGGGTATCATTGAACGATAAAGCTTATACAACTATGGTTTGCACACGGACCATAGATCAAAACGGTTGTGTTCACGTCAGTTCAGTAGCATCCAAACCAAAGGTGGCCCCAGTCAAAGTGGTATCCATACCACGTTTGAAACTATGCGGCGCAGTGTTGCACTCAAAACTTCTTGCTGAAGTTTCGGACACCTTGAAGGTTGGCAGAGATAATATTCATGCCTGGACTGAATCCTCGGTGGTTGTGGCTTGGCTAAGCAGCTATCCGAGTCGTTGGCAGACCTTTGTTAGTTACAGAGTGTCTGAAGTAGCCGTGATGGGCAATAAACAGTGGTCGCATGTACAGTGTCAGGACAATGCTGCAGATTGTGCGTCAAAGGGTGTTAGAGCAGCTAAATTGTCACAGCTAGAGTTATGGACAAGGGGACCTAGTTGGCTATCGCATGTAACAATAATAATTTATAGTAAAGAGAAGGTAATAGATGGTAATTTAGAAGAGCGAAAATCAACCTTAACCTGCAATTTAGTTACAAATGAGCATAAAGAAAATGAAATTATAACAAAATTTTCGACTTTGAGGAAACTAACTAGAATCATTGCATTTTGTAGAAAATTTCTAAAGATCAAAGAATTAAAACGTAAAAATTGTAATACTAACTTAAAATATTTAGAAATTAATGAAGCCTTATTAACATGTATAAAAATTTGTCAAAAGGAACATTTTAATGAAGAAATAGAAAGTATAAGAAAAACAGGAAAGGTAAATAAGAAAAGTAAACTAAATTCACTCAATCCGTTTTTAGATTTGGATCAAACTTTAAAAGTTGGTGGTAGACTACATAACGCTAACATACATGAAAATGTCAAGCATCCAATAATAATTCCTCAGAAGTCTCACTTTACATCTCTTTTGATAGCCGACGCCCACGAGCGCACTTTACATGGTGGACCACAATTAGTTTTAAATTATCTAAGATCCAAATTCTGGATTCTAAATGCAAAGACTGTCATAAGACAACATATCCGCAAATGCTCTACTTGCATTCGTCATGCTCCTCGGATCACTCCTCCACTAATGGGCCAGTTGCCTGCAGTCAGGGTCAACGCTAGCCGACCTTTCCTGCGAAGTGGTGTGGACTATGCAGGTCCCATTAGTGTTAGACCTACAAAGGGCCGTGGTTATCACTCCACAAAGGGATACATTTGTTTATTTGTGTGTATGGCCACACGTGCCGTACATTTAGATGTCGTAAGCGACATGACATCTCAAGCATTTATATCCGCTTTCAAGCGCTTTACGGCCAGGAGAGGTCATTGTCGTGAGTTGTGGAGTGATAACGGGACCACCTTTGTAGGGGCTAACAAGGAGTTAAAGGCCTTGTTTACCCACGAAAGATCCGGCGTAGCGTCTGATATTGCTGACTGGTTGGCAACCAATGGAACTGACTGGCACTTCATTCCACCCCACTCTCCAAATTTTGGAGGGCTTTGGGAAGCTGGAGTGAAGTCAACCAAGCACCACCTTAGGAGAGTGACAGGCCTTAGCACTCTTACTTTTGAAGAGTTGTCTACTGTCCTGGCTCAAATTGAAGCTTGCCTCAATTCTAGGCCTATTTCTACCATCAGCAGTGACCCTGATGATCCGTGTCCACTAACGCCAGGTCACTTTTTGGTGGGTGAACCTTTGCTACTCGTACCCGAATGTAACTTCGAAGATTCGAATATCAGCACTTTAAAAAGGTGGCATTTAACTCAGCGGATGGTTCAGGACTTTTGGCGTAAATGGTCTCGTGATTACTTAGTTCAATTTCATCACAGGTATAAATGGTCTCATAGCACACCTGAACCCAAGGTGGGTGATGTAGTGTTGGTGATGGAGGATGGCATGCCACCGGCAAGGTGGCTTTACGGCCTTATTGTAGACAAACACACTGGCTCAGACAACATCACTAGAGTCGTGTCTTTGCGATGCAAAGACTCTATTATAAAAAGGCCAGTGTCTAAACTTATTGTGCTTACAGTTACAATGTAAAACTTAAAGATAAGTATGCCTAGTATTGTAAGATTTAGTTTATAATTGTATTTGGTATGGTTGAGAAACTATTGTTAGAATGTTTATTTTATATACAGTCCACTGGCTTGCCTAACCCACCACATTTTGTTAGTTTCATGGTGGGCGATAACGTACAATTATTTTGTCGTTATGGACATTCTGTCCATGGTGGGCGGAATGTTAAATGTTATAATAGTTCCATAATAATTCGATAGATGGCGCTGTTCGATCCTGAACCGCGCTATCAAAGTTTTCCGAGGCTAGTATATATAGCTCCGGCGATTGAACGAATAAATGTCTCTTGCTTGGGAACGATTTCGTGTTTTATTTCGTTCCCTTGGTCCGTCGCTGGACTCACTGTACAATGGTTTTAGAAATCTCAATGTGATTTTAAAGATCTATCTACAGGGTGTTTCAGAACCCCCCGTCCGATCAATGAAGGGGTTGTAGGGTAGAGTAAAATGATGAGGGATTTGTCATTAATTGACGGAAATTCGAGATAAAATTTTCCCTGGTAAATTTAATTAACTTTAAATAATATCATATCAGATTACCCATGGCAACACTGAAGAATCATAAATCGTAATAACTAGGTATCTACCTAAAGTTCATAAATGGTAGTTGAGTGCATCGGCCGCCGCTGGCGGCCGCTTCTAGTTACCTAATCCTTTGACAAAAGCCGAACGTCAACTTTACACGTGCCATCATTTTAGTTAGGTAGGTATACCCATTTTATTTATGAGTTTGTTGCAACAGCTGGTTCATTGCATTATTAGGTAAAACGGAAGGTATTGTTTACGTTGTTTGTTTGTTTCGTAAGAGTGCGTAGCCAACTTTGATGTCCGAGTATTCAGACATTTCAGATCACCCGAAGGCCCACGACATGGCCTTACGATTCTTAGATTCAGTTTTACGTGCCTTCTGAGTACGTGGGCACCCATCCAAGTGATGACCTGTGCAACCGTTGCTTAACTTTGCCAAACTATTACGATCCAAAAGCTTAGTCAGGCTATGAGCGCTGCAGTATTTACGGTATTTACCAATTTTTTAAATCTTACTTAGGCAGGTTACCTTTAATTCCGAAAAACATCAACTTGTAAGCTGCGTACGACGATCATGCTCCACATGTCGACCGTAAAGGTTAAGACACTTACGGTACCTTTTCATCAAAGGTACCTATTTGAAAGCACACTAACTAGCACACTGTAGTTCACGAGGTGGTGAAGCCGTTGCACAACGCGCTCCAAAGGCACTGGCAGACCTGGTGGTCCAGCGAACTCTTCCTCCTTATCACTACGTGCACCTGCATGAATTGCATTCACTCCTACCTAAACACATCGAAATGTTAAAGTATTCAGAGTTTGAATACGATCGACGACGTAACCATTTCACAACGTAAGTTGTTCCGGAAGTCCGAACGAAACTAATCCTAGGGCAAGACTGAGTGATCAGTAGGTAAATTGAAGTCGTAAAAACTAGCCAGCTAGGGATGTAACCAATGATATTTATTGGAGTTCTGTTTTTATCGATATGTTATTATTGTCCCCGTATGAGATGGGCACGTATCCAACGCAAAATTGCTGTTTCTTTTTAAATTATTGTTATAACATAAAAATGATGTAACTTTTTTATTTGATTTAGGTTACCGAAATTAGTAGATCATAGTCTTTTGTCTATGATCGACTAAGTTCTGTAACACAAAAGTATTATTTATGTCTTGTTTACGTAATGTGTCGATATCGAAATATCATTAATGTAATAATTATTTGAAAAATGAATGTTGTGTCACATTTCATGTTAAAATGTATTAAATCGATATTAGCTGCTATCGAACGTAAACATCTCTACCGCGTTTCGGTATTGTGTCGAGCGGCTTTTTATTAGAATCATAAAGGATACCGCCGCTGAGTGGAGTGTTGCTAGTTTAGGGAATTTTCCCTAATTTCGGGGTAATGTTTCTCGTTAATACTATACTAAGGAAATAAATTGTGAGGTTTTATGAAGACCTAGATTTTTTTTATTATTTTTCCTAGTATGCCTTACAAGTCAGTAATATGTGGTTTCGGGGTCAGACAGGGGGATATGAAACACACTGTATATAGGTAGTAAGTATATGACCGATGGAAAAAATATTTTTCACGCCAGTTCCATGTATGGAGATTTTTATAATTTTATTATTCCCTTGGTTTTAATTTATTTTTATATTGAAATCATGTAGCGGTTCACAGAATACATCTACATACCAATTTTCATATTTGTAGTCTCAATATTTTCGGAAAAAAATTGCTATGATATTCCGGGACAGACAGACAGAGATGGCGAATATATAAGTGGGTTACGTTTTTTGCCTTTTTTGGCTACGAAACCTATTTTTTTTATCTTCGCTGTGGAAATGCATTTACCCACGTATGTGGGACTTGACGGCTGGAGTGCAAGACCGTAATACCCACTAAAACCACAACGCATACTATAACGCTATTTTGGGGCGTCAGGGGAACGCGTTAGCATTCTACCCTGACACGCCGGCGGATAGCCCGAAGGCCACAGCCTCCTTGGCGGTGGATGAAGGTGTTGGTCTCCGCCGCCAATACACCCAGCGGCCGCAGCAACCACTGATACTAAAAATCTCCAGATAATTAAAATTTAGTGACATTACATCCCGTGTTATATTATTTGAAGAACAAGACACATTTGAACACTGTTTTGTAAAAAGAGCACTTATAAAATGTAGAGGTGGGAAACGTTCAAATATATTTGCGGCATTACACAGTAAAAAAATATTATAAAAGGAAGATTTTGTAAAAAAGTTTTAATAATTTTAGCCCTTAAAATATAAATATCATCAGTGTCAGTAACAGATAACTGGTTTATGTAGCGCATTATTACATCAAGTTTTTCATTTGCTGTTGCTACCAATTCTCTAACAATATTGTTTTGCTTGTCCATTTTATTTTCTTTATCCAGTACATTGTCTTCTATTGTGGAACCTTTTGGAGAAAGAGGTAGGGGTTATTTTTGATTTTTTTATGCATACTTTATAATACGAGGATTTATGAAAACTTGTTTTTTAGGGTTCCGTACCTAAAAGGTAAAACCGGGAAACTGTGTCTGTCTGTCACCAGGCTGTATCTCATCAACCGTGATAGCTAGAAAGCTGAAATTTTCACAAACTATGTATTTCCGTTGCCACTATAACAAAAAATACTAAAATGTCCCATACAATAAACGTGTTATTTTTCTTGGCTCAATATTACTAACAGTAACAGTTAGACGCTTAAAATGTTCACAGAATATGTAGGTAAGTAATTTTATATTACCTTTAAAAAAATATAATGAAATTTAAAAAAAGTAAATATTAAAGAACAACAAACGTAATTTTTAAGCAATTTGTTACTCGATCTTAACAAACAGGTAGAAAATTAAAAAATATTTAAGTATACTGAAACAAACGTGATTTTCTTTTATAGATGATGGTATGGAACCCTTAGTGCGCGAGTCCGACTTGCACTTGCACAATTTTCTTTTCAGTACTTGTTTTTTTTTCCGCAGAGCGTTTTGTTAGTAGTAAGCTGATTGAGGTCACAGAAACTCAATTTAATTTCACCATCTATATAATTGGAGTATAATGTAATGCACAATGTATTTGATATTTAATATTTTCCATAGAGCCTTACATTAATAATATTACATAATAACATTGTGCTCTCCATTACTCTTATACTTTAATATTAGGACGGATTTCATTATAAGAATCAATTAAAACAAAAGGAATGATAAAAATATAAAAATCTCCATTCATGGAACTGACGTGAAAAAATATTTTTTCCATCGGTCATATACTTGCTATATATTATATACTTTAAAATCACATTGAGATTTCTAAAACCATTGTTCCTCAAAATGAATCGTCTTAAAGATAAACGCCTCCAAAGTGGAAAAATGAGTGTCCCCCCACTACTAGCTGTAAAAGTAAGAGAAAGAGAAATTAAAAAAATAAGTATGCTGTAAATGGTAATTAAGACTTCCAAAGAAAATTGGTTCGAACGATATATAATCAGTAGGTTTTGAGATATAGCACATTCAAAAGCCGCAAATATAACATTGCCGTTTATGGAAAACAAAGTAATTTGTGCTGGTGAAAAAGTGATAGTGGTATATGAGTGAGGTGAAGTTAATGAGTATGTTTTGTCGATACCTCTACTACTACCCTTAATGGGCGAGTCCGAATCGCTCTTGATTTAATTATTTTGCGTTGTTTGTGTATGTCATGCATAAGAAGTTACACATGGAACACAAAAGAAGTGTAGTGCGTTCGTATATTATTATTATACTTTATATTAGGACGGATAAGATTCAACTATACTAATTTGTATTTGAAATAACTATATTAAAGTATTATTTTATAAGTAAGTGTTTGAAATAGAATTAGTTTTTATTATAAGTCAAATCGATTAGATCGATTGAGTAACATTTTGTTTAGTCTATTGAAAATTTCTGACAATGGTCACACTGAACTGTCACTTCCGTTCGCTCCCTTGAAAAATTACCACGTTGTCGACTCGTACGTAAAATATCGCCTTTTGAAAAGCACATCATTGTAGCTACGCGAATAGTTGTGAAATCTATTAAATTGCCGCTTTTTTGACTCCCGGCACGGTTTGTGACATATTGAACATTTTGTGAAAAGTTATTGTGAGCACACCTTTTTGCATTTCGTGTGAATTGATTAATTGAACTAAATAGAGTAAACCGCCTTGAATGCCGCCTGATCTAGTGCTGGCAACGGTAAATTGTGATAAAAGACATTGTGAACTATTCATTGACATTTGCAAGGAGAAATTGCGAATCCTGTGAACTTGCATCGTGCATTGAAGACGCTGCGTTAGAGTCTGGTAAAGTAAAGATAATTCACTTGCTAATATTGGCCAATTTTAGTCTTGTGTGTATCTAGCTTGCCTCCAGGACTCCACTCAAGAACATCACTAAGAGTTGGTAAGACATTTTATTAATATTAAGTGTAGTTATGATTATAATTCATCGCTGTGCTACCACAGTGAAGGTGTTTAGATAAATTGTCTATCGTGGTCAGGTGGATGTATTACACCTTCCACTGCGCACTTCTGATACACCTTCCTGCCTGGCTACGGGAATTCTAGACAGTAAGTATCTTTTAATATACGTAATAAATAAATGAACGAATTAGTGACGATCAAAATGACATAATATTTTAATTTGTGGACACCCTACTTCGAGCAATGTATAGAAGTTATTAAAAGGTAATATTTTTTCTAAAGTGCAATTAAACAGTGATAAAAACAACTAGGCTTGTAGAAAAATCTATTTACTACAAGTCAAAATATTCAACGTCTCTGCATTTCCTATACTCAGGCTATTTTCAGTAGTTTAATTTTTGACTGAGGGATCGCAATTAAACTGGAATACAAAAGAAAACGCCTATATTTGGGGTGATATTTTTATTTAACGATTATCCCAGTTACTTTTATTAGTATTTACAAAGAAACGCATACATTTTTATGCTGTAAATAATGATTTGGAGGCTATTTAAATGTGGTCCCTTAGAGCTTTTTTAAAACGTTTGTTATTTAATATCCCATGTTCAGATCTCGTTGAGTTATATTGAAAATACGTTAATTTTGCTTTAACAAACGATCTGTGTACACAATATGTTTGTAAGCTACATATTTGTCAAGATTTGCAACATGCAGTGTGTGAACTGAGGGACCACACTTGAAGCTCAATGACTTTTAACGACTTTTTTACAAACTCCAATATTCAATTTACAAAGGTTTTGGATCTTTAACTAACAGTTTCACTAACTAAAAGTAAAAAAAATCATGTGGTCCCTCAGTCCACACACACACAATTGTTCTGACCAGTAGTGTATAGCGGACAGGTTTTGGTTTACTTCTTCGATGGCCGAACCGATACTGTCAATGTCTGCCTGTACGTATAGCTGCAAGTCGTCGGCGTACAAGTGATACGAACACTGAAGATTTTGGGTCAGGAGATTTATAAAAATAGAGAATAATAATGGAGAAAGAATGCCGCCTTGAGGAACGCTAGACGTAAGTCACACCACATTGATGAAGACTCATTATGGCGAACAGACTGCTGACGTCCCATGAGATATTTGGAGAACCATTCGAGTGACTCAGGGGAGATCTGAAGACTGGAGAGGATAGAAAGAAGGATTTCGTGACTAACCGAGTTAAAGGCGTTCGTGAAGTCGACCAAAGCTAATACCGTAACTTTGGTGTTTTCCATTCCCGCCCTAACATCTCCAGTTACTTTTAGGAGAGCGGTCACCGTACTGTGTCCAGGTCTGAAGCCAGATTGAAGTGGGGTTAACAATTTGTTCTGAAATATAAACTTGGAGAGCTGTTTGTGGACACAGGCCTCAAGCACCTTGGAAAGAAAAGGAAGGATCGATATGGAGCGGAAATGGTTGGGGAGAGTTGGGTTAGGAATCTTAGGTAAAGGTATCACTAAGGCTTTACGCCAAACGCACCTGTGTCGAGCGAAAAGTTGATGATGTGTGTAATAGCAGGTAACAGCTCATTTATTACAGTGACGATCATCCTGCGACTAATGTGATCACATCCTACAGCGTTGGATTTTAAGGATATGATGATCTTTTTAATCTCACCCGAGGTCACTGAAGAAAATTTAAAGGGCTCTATGTCAGGACGAGGAAGGTTAGACAAGAAGTCTACAGTGCGACATTTAGTAAGATGATCCAAATGATTTGAAGAAGAGAAATGTTTATTAATTTCATCTAAACCAGTTGTCAACTGCAGATCAAAGCTTCGTTGTTTGCCAATACCTAGAGTCCCAAGGAACTTCCAGATATTAGCAGGAGAAGAGGAATATACGCTATCGAGAATATGGCGGCGTTTGGCGTTACGTATCCCCTGATTACACCGGTTCCTTGCAACCTTGTATCGAGACCAATAATAATCAGTGTGATGGTTTTTGAATTTAAGGAAAGCACGATCCCTACGTTTCATTGCTATCCGGACCTCTTTCGTGATCCAGGGAGCAGGTGGACGCTTAAGTTTCACTTTCCTAACGGGCGCATGAACATTGTACATTTTGAGTACACTGGCGTTGAATTTTCAACCTTATCGACAATATTTGTAGCAGCCATCAACTCATCCCAATTTATGGACGACACGTCTTCTACTAGCTTATTCACGTCCATACGCCCAAAGGAACGCACATACAGAACCTTAGGAGGGGGACGGGGAGGTATTAGGATGTATGAGAGGAAGATTAAATCATGGTGGGAAAAACCAGGAGCGGGATATTGGCCATGTTTGGAAACTAAGGAAGGAGCAGAAATACAAATTAAATCTAGCCATGTATCCTCCCCATCAATGTTGTGGTGAGTTGCTTGTAAAGGCAGAATGTGGAGGTTACATGACTCGACAATCTGTAGGAGTTTATGGGTTCTAGAGGACTGAAAAATAGGGGATAGGAAAGATAGGAGATTGGTATTGAAATCGCCCATGATGATATGGTGGGCATATTCTGACCCAAGGATTCCAGTATAGATTCTATACTGGAGAAGTAATCTATTGAAGGAGGACAGTAAATAACCCCTAGTACGATTTTGGCCCCCTTGACCCAAACCTCAAGAAAGAGGTATTCAGCCGACGAAGTAGAATCAGATAGCGAGTATTTTATATGGAAAATCGGCGCGGAGATAGATGGCAACACCACCACCCCTCCGACCGACTCGATCATTCCTAATTAAAATAAAGCCCGGCAGGGGATAAGTGGTTGAGGGGAGGTGAGGTTTGAGCCAACTCTCTGAAACAAGGATGGCATGAGCATTGGCGTTCGAGAAAACTTCCAAAAAGTCACCGTAGTGGCTAGGGACGCTCTGAGCGTTTATGTGGCACACATTAAATAGTTTACCCAAACATTGATCAAAAGAATGTTTTAAGAGGTCGCCTAGAGAGCTGAAACTATCACTATTCAAAGATTCATTGGCAGAATAATAAGAATCGTCGTCAGATGACATAATCACAGATAAGTTAATATAATAACACAAATATAAATATATATAGATAAATAAATATTTTTGCTAATAATATATGATAGATAAATAAAATGCAATTACTTACGTAACTTTTACGTTTAACTCTCTGCACCACCCGCCAGCCAACCCGCACAATAAAATGAATGCAACCTAGTAGATAACTTTAACAATAATTTCCGAACGCAATCCTGTGTCAGTCAGCCAACAAAACACACAAAAATATACAAAGAAAAAAAAAAGACGAACAAAACGTAGTTTTGACATTTAGCAGATGGCACTAATGACAATAGCTGTCAGTAAATTGTCAGTGTCCAGTGTCACAGTCGCAATCAAAACAAAAAAATAATCGAGCGCATGTCGTGGGTAATGATTAAAGATTTGATAAACTCTAGAATGGTGGGTGACCGACACAAAACAAGCAACCAAAATATAAAACTAGGTTAGATGAATACAAGTGACGCAAAACAGGAACAGTCAACTCACAATGGGTTACACTTTACGCGCAGTCTTTGCATTGCTGGCACTGTTGTTTGCTGCAGAAGTATCACCTGCTGCCTTCGGATGTTTTGCCAACAGATTCTTCAGCTCACTAGTGGAAGTGATTTTAGACTGCGTTCCATCCGGAGTTTTAACTATGATAATGCCGTCCCGAGTCCAGGAAGAACGCATACCGAAATGCTGTCGAGCTTTGGCGAACAGTGATTGCCTGGCTTTGGTCAGGAACTCCTTAACCGAGATCTTCGAGCCCTTTAACGCCGTTTTTACCCTCCATACTGCAGTCCTGACCTCTATCCTTGCGAACCGCACCAAGATGGGCCTGTCACGCTGTTTGCTGCCTCCAAGTCTGTGGCAATTTGTGATGCAGTGCTCGCCAATATCCTTGACTGCCATCCTCGTCCGAAGGACATCGAAGATCAAGGCATTGCAGTCTTCTTTGTCTGTTTCCGGGACTCCAAGGAAGATGAGGTCTTTTCGCCGGTGCCTTGTCTCCATTGCATCTAGTGCGCTTGAACACTCCTCGATTTGCTTGCGCAGGAGGCCTAGCATGCTGAACTGTACGGAACTCCTCCGCTACTTTTGCCACAGTATCCTTAGCTGGCCCCGCAGACTGAATTTGACTCTCAAAGTCAGCCATCCTTCTTGCAAAAGTTTCTTACAAGCTCTTCTGCACAGACTGGATATTTTCAAGCTGAGACATTGTTAAGTTTGTGAATACCAATAGTATTCTTGTTGGAAAGATAGTGATTATGTGATTTTGCCAGCAGGTGGTATAACTATTTAAATGTTTATGTTACATCGGAGTGAATCACTGTAAGTACCAGTGGTTTAATATAATTTAGGTACTAATATTATGTGTAATTAGTAATAAAATCAATAATTTCAAATATAAGATGTAAATTTAAAATTACGACACGTCTGACAGTTTTGAGCGCCTACCGCCGAAATATAGGACCAAAACTTTTAGTATATCGAGTAATACGTATGGTTTCTTGTAGAGTTTATTCAACGCAGTTTTAAACGGGGCGGCGGCTTACGACAACTCTGCAAGCGACTGTAATAAATTAACAAACTTGACATTGGCTTATAGGTCTACACGATTTTTGTGCGCATGGCTATCCAGTAATGTCTGCATGGTTCGAATCCCACAAGAAAAAAACTGGAGATGATTCACAAATTACAGGCCTCATTTCACATCAGGCCATTGTCAGGCCTCGGCGTTTTTCCTTACAATTGTATTAAGCCCCTCGCATTATAGGCATTAATCGTACACACAGGCTATTACAATTTTAATTAATTTGGGTTTCGTAAATGCTATCAAAGACCGTCCGAGGTACTTTAAGGACTATTTGTCAAGCAACATATTAAATACAATGGAGAACCAAACCAAGGCGTACGCTTGTTAAAATAAAATAAAAAGACCTGAAAATAAATTGAGTCCTTTGAAATAATCAGATTATATTGAATTCAAGCGCGGTTGACGACTCTCGATTGAAATGAAAAGCTCACTTTCCACCGCTGTGAATTCCAGATTAATATTTTTACGAACGCCTGGCAAAGGAAAAATAAAAGTTAGAATATCTGTTGCAGTTTATTCTAATAATGGTAATGACTTCTACATGAAAGTCGGTTATCGCGACATGTGACATTGCGTTAAAAGTAGTGTCTATGTCACTCTCCACTATCATAACTATCTCCACACACAAAAACTGTACAATAATATCATTCCTGTGCGCTGAAAAGAAGTGCCCTAGGCTGGGCAGCAGTCAAAAACTCAAGATTTGCATGTATATAGATACAAATTATATTATATGAAGGAAAACTAACGCCAGAGTACCGACAAAGAACTAAACTAACTCTTTAATAGTTATAATAATAACTTATTTAAAATATTGTTTCGTTAACGTTCTTAAATAGGTAAACCGAAATATTAGTTCCAAGATTATAGTAATTTCAACTCAAAGATTAGTACCTTTCAGTTGATTCTGTTGGATTGATTAGGCTTTTAAAAAGTTTAACCAGATGACAGCATTGTCTATGACCCCACTCTATGATTATCTTTGTACATCGTTTTCTTTCTTGCTGTGCAATTGAAGAATAAAAGTTTTCTTAATCAATTAATTACCATCTCCTAATTGATAAAAACACCCATAAAACCTATAGGTTATGGGCCCAGTACTCTGTAATTGAAATCTCAAAAGAAAACAGCAAAAGAAAAGTTACAATCGTTGTTAGAAATAACAAATATAAACAATAACGTTGTTAAAACAAATTGACAAGATAACCTCAAAATGGATTCCCGCGCGGCAATGAATTTAGACAAATTCGATGGACAGAACTTCAGGCAATGGAAATTTCCGATAAAGTGTGCACTAAAAGCAAAAGGGATCGACATTTCAGTGCCTAGACCACCTGGAAACAGTGCTGAGTGGACGAAAAATGACGGCATGGCAATGTATATTATGACCTCTTCGATGGATTACAAACAAATTACCTTGATAGAGAACTGTGAAACTGCCATGGAAATAATGTCAAAACTAGAATCAATATATGAACAGAAGAGTGAACTATGTAAAATGTTAGTTCATGAGAGATTCTATCAATACAAAGTGACAGTGTCGCTCAGCACATTTCTAAAGTCGAATCTTTAGCCAAGCAGTTAAAAGAAAGTGGAGAAAACATCAGTGAAATGGCTGTGATAACAAAAATACTTGGAACATTCACATTCTTTATATTGGAAACTAAATTCTTATTTTCCGTACAGTAATAAAGATTATGAGACTTTGATTATTGTTTAAAATATGAAGTAGATTTCTGAGAGACACAAAGCAAACAAAAAATAAGTACACAATTTAAACGTGAATAAAAAAATATTCAGAGCAGCACAAACTAAAGAAATAAAAATAGATAAAAGAAATGTAGGAAATTCACACCAAGTAGGATAGAGATCCTACTTGGTGTGAACTTCCTACATTTCTTTTATCTATTTTATTACAACATACAGACAAGGTAGAGACCTTGTCGTGGTAGGGAGGCTCAGTAACCGTGGTTTTGAGGTACACCCACGGTGAAGCTAAGCGGGATCCCGGGAGGAGACGCTCCACGTGGGCTTGCGTGAGGCCTGCGTAGGATGCGTCCCAAGGTGCGGGTGCGGGGGACAGTTCTGTCTGTCCCTCGCAGTCGGGTGCGGTCGCGGGAGGAGAGGCGTGTCGGTGTTGCGTTGCCGCGCACCCTATCTCCCGCGACCAAATGGGGCGCACCATCGTTGCGTCGCGGTGGGGCCGCAGAGGAAGAGGAGATGCGGTGTTGCGTTGCCGTCCTCCCTATCCTCTGCGGCCGCTGAGTGTTTTGGCGGCGGAGCCCAACACCTTCATCCGCCGCCAAAGGGGTTTCGTTCGGGGCACGCCTGACCATCTGGCGGTCCAATACCCGTCGGGGGAGCTTAGGTGAAACCCTACCCTCCGACACATGGGTACATGAGGAGCACGGGTTGGTTTTTAGTCAGTAAGAGTCTGTCCCCTTCGTCCTTCCCCCCCAGGGCGGAGGGACTCCATGAGGATTTTCCAAACCGACACCAAAAAAAAAAGGTAGGAAGTTCACACCCCTCCCACTGCAACGTAAAGTCCAGTTCTATTAATATTCTTGTATCTTAAACACTACAGAAGTACTCCTTTGTTCTTCATAAAACAAAAATATCAAAGGAATATTACCTTAACACTTTACAATAAAACAAAGTGAAAATAGAAATATGTATCTTAAAAAAAACCAATCTCCCTTGTCCTTTACTAGCCATCACTCAAATTGAAAATGGCTCTCAGTTTCATACATTTTTTTAAAGAGAAAATTGTATAGTATCATGCATTATTTCAGGTCCCCAGTCTGGGCAGCGTTTCAAAATTGATTTATTTGTATGAAAAATATATTGTAGCAGTCAATTCTGAATGACGGGCTTCATTTATTATGAGACTTAGCGCGGCACATAGGTAGCTATAATATATAATAATAAAAGAAGATTTATTATTAGTTTCTGTCAGATCAGGACCAAATGCTTCCAGCATCCGAGCACAACTTATTGTTGAAATTCTGAGTGTGCTTTACTTGTAACATGTCTTGTGTCGCGTGGAACTTCACAGCAACGGGCACAAATAAATTGAAACAACACTTTGGACATCACACAAAGTATTGTCACGAGTGGGGCTCGAATGTTTAAAAAAACCTCTTTCAAAGGTGTATCAATAAAACTAAAAAAAAGTACAGCCCTCAATAAAAGTACTGTCCTGAATTCGCGAATATTATATCTATCTATGAAGCTGTACTTTATATTTTAAAGCTATCTAAACACTGTGTCGTAGCTGTAATATATCGTGAAGCTTTCAGCCATTACAGAGCTTTATCTTAGCCGTGAGTGTGTCTAAAAATATATCAAGGGGAGAATTCATAAGATTTACATAACTATAAGCTAAAGGTGGTGGTCGCAAAGTAAGAGCAAAGTGCGAGCTTTCTCCATCGTTCGTATCAAATAATTATTTTCTGTGACAGTGTGCAACGCTCTTGTTGAGTAGGCATCCCGTTATTCTATTGGATGGTGCAACTCACGCCACAACTTTGAGGTATATAGAAGGTATTGTAAGTTTCGATTACCTGCCTAGAGTGCCTAGACAATTGTCTGTATGATACGTATACCGCGATACCGCGTCTGGGCGTAATTGTTAATGTTTAATATGTATATATTTAGGATTTTATCAGTTGTCAGGTTGCCATAGTATAAGCTCTGCAGCAATTATTCGTGTACGTATTGTCGCAGGATTTTATTATTAATTACGTGATGAATTAAATAAATTATCATCATCATCAGCCTTTAACAGTCATGCCATTAAAAGATGGGCACATCAGCCTTCTCTTAACCATGGTTCTTGCAAAGCAATAGAAACATTGAGTAATAATTAAAATGTAATCTGAAATGATTTTAATGGTAAAATCAACATAAACCGTGATAAAAGCCGCAAACAGCGGTTTAATTTAAATGTGAAACATTAGCGTAATCATGAGACAATACTTATAAGTAGGTCATTGTAATAACTAAAATACTCCCAGGACAATATGATAAAAAGCGTCGCTTGAAACCTTGACGAAATGTTACTCTTGTTACTATGTTATCTGGCTTTAGATATTTTTATTATTCCCTCGGGCTAGCTCAAGATCTATCTTAATGAAATTTTTATTTACACAATATTTGACCAGCGCTAAAGGCGTTTAACAAGAAGCTCAACAAATAAAGTCATTGTATTTCTCCGAAAAATATTTTTTCTTTCTTTCTAACAAATAAGCCATGGCCTATTATGAACCGATTTTATTCTTACATGTTCGATATGTTTTTCACGTTAGAGGTTCTAATTTGTGTAAAATGCCGAATGGATCAATGAGATAGCTGAATTAAGGTGAGTTGAGAGAGGCATTTTTTTATACCGTGGTAGAAAATCTTGATATCTGGTCTCCCGCCTCGACTCAAAGTACAGTTCATCTTTCAATTCAATTTTTCAATCTTAAAAGACAACTCCCGCATTAGGACTAAATTCTGTGTCACGGGGGACTTTACAAACATACAACTAACGAGGACAAGAACACCCAGACTCGAAACAACAATTTATGGATCACACAAAGTGTTGTCTCGTGTGGGAATCGAACCCACAACACTCAGCGCAGTGTCAAGTGGCGAGGCGGCCGCTTAAACCACTACGCCAACCGTGCAGTCAAATCTCAAAGTTTCAAATGGCACCTAGTACGAGCAACTCTAAAAAACATGTTCGTATAACTAATCTGTCATTGTAGTTATAGTGTGTATTATATAATATGTATATATTATATATATTTATATGCGTAGGTATATTTATATGTGTATGTATATATATTTATGTATATATACCATTCTGGCTGTCTTTAAACTACACCATTCATCGCATTAGACTTATTTACCATCTGTCCATCCTAAGGTTGCCTGGCAAGGTTTTAGCGATAAGGCCGCCATCTGTACATTCTGTTTGTGTTTTATATATCTTTTGTTCTATAATGTAACATTTTGTAAGATGTAGAATAAAGAATAATCAATCAATCAAACTGAAGAAACCTCAACGTAGTGTCCTCGACTTCCTTTACTAGCAGGGTTACCTGAATCTATACTACGCCAGGATTTAGTTCTGATAATAGGACCCCGAGAGTGAACCTAGTAATTCAAGGATAGTAAACGATTGTGAGTGATTTCAAGACTTTGTGATACAAATTACAATATGATATTGAACATCATATTTTTCTATATAATGCAAATATAGCAATCGTGGGCTTACTGAAGTCAAACCTGAAGTTGTTCTCTTTAGAGTATAGTTTCTGTATAATATATTTCAGATTACTATTTCGCATAACTTACTTAGGAAGGCCACTGTGCACTACTTGTATGTGATAATAACTTTGATTGATTATAATCAACTTAATGATAGTTGTTTTGATTATAAATACGAAAATTAGTTGACATGCTAATATTCTACAAAATCTGATTGGACTAGTAGGCTGACTCCGGGCTCCAAGACGAACAGTCTTAGATGTAACTGGGATAACGCTAACACGATGATGATGACGAACGCTACTTTTCTTTCGAGGTTTCTAAAAATTCCTTGTGAACCTTTATTAATAATCTTGCTTGACCTTGCTGGCAGTATAATGCTAGCTAGGCAATCATATCCGAGTGTAAATACAGAACCCGAAGTTGCATAGGAACATTGCGTTTGGAGAATCACCTTCCCTTAACAACAGATTGGCATTCGCCTTTGTGAAACCAAGCTCAGGCTTTATTTTACCTTTTTCATGTAATAGGTGGAAAACGTGCGAGACGTGAAATCTCGTAATGGTAAGCGATTACCGCCACCCCTTGGACACAAGTAACACCAGAGGAATCACAAGTGCGTTACCGCCCTTTAGGATGGGAATAGGAATAGGAGGGGGAAACGGCATCAGTGAGAAGAAAAAGGGATGAGGCCTGAGGCACTCTTACTCAACGAACGAAACGCATCTGTTTGGATACTGTACCTTTGCGTCGATATTAACTACTGTGAAAGAGTAGTACTTTTCTAGTCGACTCAGTCCATTCATGCTAAAATCAGCATCCTCTTTTACCTTCCTAAATATTCTGCTAGAGAATTTTATTATACTTCGCGTATAAAATATATTGTAGTTGCCATTTAATCCGCAAGTGTAAATATAGCACTCCAGTACAAACGCCAACTACAAACGTCGAATCTAACACCAGCAAAAACCTTTTAACGAAATCAAACCGTGTGACGAACAAAACACCACGTCATGGTGTTGTGACATCACACGATAAAGGTTGCATACGTACCGCACTTGCACGCATGTAACTACTGATAAAGTATGAGGTGATCTACCATTGTATAATTTGTGATACTAAAAGGGATCAGTTTTGTTGATTAATGTCCGTCGTACAAATAAACATAGCTGCTAATCGTTGTTGGAATGTATTATGCAGTCAATCGACAAATATCGTCTATAATTGTCATATGGTGGCAGGTCTATACAGTTTATCTATGCATACTTCCGCTAAAATACACAAAGAAAAATGTTTAACTAAAGGATGACCGCGGCTAATTATACTTATAGGGTAGTAGCTTACTATTTATTAATTATTATTAATTACCAATATATTAAAATTAAATATATTATAATTTATTATAAGCAAATCTTTGAAATCTCATCTCATCAGCGTATTCCGTTTTTGCCATCCAGCCACTACCAGCTGGAAGATGTCTCTGAAATAAGTAGACAACAATACACGTGTTTACAATTTATAAGCGTAACAAGATTGCATGATAAGCAAGTTTCCCTTTCTTGCAAAAAGATATTATACACAAAGCAGTAACAGATTATTATGAAGATAAGAAGTGACGTGAAATCTTGGTTTAGCCATATCTATCAAATCAGCTATACTTAGATACGATTAGTGTAGGGAATTATTCAGAATACAAGGCGTTACTACCCCATTTCATAATCAGGTGTCGCCAGAGCCGGCTAAGGAGTATACACGAAGCAAATAGTATCTTTGCAAAGAGACGGAAAAATCGACATCAAACCCCCTGCCAACCCGTCTGGCAAGCATGGTATGGTAGGCCTAATCTTCCTATTAACCAATTATACTATTGTGATGCAAATTAGGTAGTCCATATAGTCTGCGGAAGTCTATGATGATGAAATACTATCAGTAAGTATTTAGTATTCGTTTCAAGATGTAGACTCTATTTTATATCACTGACATAATAAATATCAGTCCGTATAAGCAGCAAGAATAATTTTCAAACCAAGCTCGTTTGCCGTGATTGGTAGACAGTAAACTTTATAAACGTATTACCATCTAAACATGATAAACTATTAGTACATCGCAATTGGTGAACTACCTGAAATTACTATTTACCTAACAGTATCCATCTCATTAGCCCGGATATTTTACGTTCAATTAATTATTATTTAGATACGGGCGATCATTAATATTAGTGTAAATAGATTCGATATTTGCAGACATGACGTGAATCTAATTTAGTGGTGTTGGCTTTATTAGTTCTTTACAGGTGTTTTTATTTTTTGTATTAAGCTTGGTATGTCGATCAACCACTGATGCTAAGCTAACCAACATGGGACTAATGCTATCGAGTATGATTATTTAGTATTATATCGCTTATTTTCATCTGTGTGAGGCCATCTCTGGTATCGGAGTTTCTCCCAAAGGCCTCCTTGGGCCATGCCACTCGAGTTACTTCAACTTTGTCAGGTCGATGCAATTTTGTAGTGCAGGATCTTATCAGCAACATTAACTTTTTATAAATGCTCAACTACATTTTTTGGGCAAGTAGTCTCTTACCATCAGGCGATGCGTGTGCTTGTTTGCCTCCTATTTCGTAAAAAAAAACATGTAGACTTTAAAAATAAACAATATAGTCAACTATAACACATGTACAGTATTTTGATATTTAGGTATAATATATGGATATCCCACTTTTCCATGTATTGTGCATAGCATTACAGTAACCCTTCGACATATTACCATCATGTCCAAAATAACCGCCACGTAACACAGGACAATAAATCATGAGTCCGCTGCGCGACCTGACACGTCGATACCACGCAATGCTCACGTCCCGATTGATGGACGAATATTTAGGTTACAACAGAATTGCACTTTTAATATGATGAACTTATTTTAAGGCTTACTAAATAAAATAAGGCGTCAAAACAACAAAGAGATGACGCCAAATTACGAAAATTTCGTCACCGTCGTGGCGACCGTTTAAATTGCCAACGAAATTATAATTATGAATCCCTATACAGACAAGTAACTGTGAAAAACACATGGTCAATGGTTTGCGTAGAATAAAACGATAGGAGATGTATAATTTAATGGGATTAAAAGAATTGGCCATTCTTCAAATCGAATCAAACAAATTCAAAACAAGGTCCTTTTCGGTTTCTAGGTCAACGACATTCGTCGGTTACGCAATGTCCTTACAAAACTATTAGAGGTCCCCTGACCTCTAATAGTTTTGAATCCGGAGATCTATTAGGTTTGATAGCCCGTAGGCAAACTTGAACTACACATGTCAGGTCGGCCATTTTGTGGATTACACAGCGGGCATGTTAGACTAAAATCTAGCTAGAACACACAGACCGCGCCTAAAACATCGGCGTAACGGCCCGGCCACAGCCTACAGCGGCGGCGGCGACAGCGACGAGCGATTTCGGTGTTACATGGCGCGTTTACTCTAAGGTGACATCGGTCGCCGCGGTATAGGAAAGCGCGCCATGTACATCGAAAACGCTCGTCGCTGTCGCCGCTGCTGTAGGTTGTGGCCGGACCTTAATTGCGCTTGAATATTGAGTACGATTTAATTTACAATAATAGGGTGATTACCGAACAGGTTGGGAAACATTAACGGCAATATTGCCTAATAAAAGTGTTATTGTGCCTGAAAACCAGTGACTTTGTTCGCACTGCGAATTTTATGTCTACAACTACAAGTTTACGTTTCTATGTATGAAAATAACGTGTTATTTTAGATACCCAAGTTGGGTAATTAACACAATTAAATAATCCTTTCGTAACGTTGAAAATAGAAGATAAATGCCATTGAAACGTGTGAGTGTTACTTAAACTTTTTTAATCTAATAAAGCTAAAGAGTTTGTTTGTTGAACGCGCTAATCTTAAGAACTACTGGTTGGGTTTGAATAATCATTGTTGTGATGGATAGCAAAACCGAGAAGCTACAGATACGGAGTAATTAGCTCTAAATAACGCGGGTGTAACCGCGGCCTAATCTAGTTATTTACAAATCGCGAAAGTTTTAAAGTTCTTATAGATTATAAATAGGTAATATTGTTATATTATAAACACAGTAAAGTGGATACATACAATAATCTCTCAAGTAACAGTAGGCAAACGATATAAAAAATATACCTAATCAAACGACTAGATAAGGCAACAATATTCTCCAAAAAGTTGAACATATTGAATATTTGAGACATGATTGAATTACACTAAAGCAATGCTATGTACCCGCAATCAATGTTAAAGTCTATATCAAACATTTGACCTAATGAAAAACAAGTACCTGAATAGCAAGTATCCTGTATTCAGCCTCCACAAAATATCCAATATGCCGTAATGTAATACTCCACGTATTGCGTTATAATATCTCGCAGGCGCTGAACGCCAGCTTAGCCTCAGAGCGTTCGCAATATTACCAAATATGGTCATGTTCACTGGCCAAAGGCAGCTGTGAGTCATAGGTTTATGCCTATATAAGATGGGTGCGCGTTGTAGAACGGACTTTTTCCCTCGAGGTCGGAACGCTGCCGCTACACCTCGTGATTATTCTACATTCTACTCAATATCTACTGTCCCGCTGGCGGTAAGCATATTCTAGTCGTCTGTCTGCCTATATGTTCTGTCTGTAGTATCTGTGTCTCCTAAGCATAACAGCCGATCTAGGGATGGCCTGTTCCTGACCGGTTGTTGTGTATTCTCTATGCTGTTTCCAGTTCTCTCTACGGGCTGACGTTCTCTCTACGGGCTGACGTTCTCTCTACGGGCTGACGTTCACCCCACGAGCTGTCTTCTTCCTACGGGCCACGATTCACCCTACGTGCTACGAGCCACAAGCCAGCCGCCACCCAAGCCTCCGTTCCTGCCTACGAGCACCTACAGCCAGGCCACGGATGCCTGAGCCTGACCGTTCGGCCCACATCGGCTGCACCGCCTGAGACCCCGCTCAGCCTGAACCTCGACCACCGAGCTGCCTGCGCAGCGCACCTTGGCCAGCTCATCGGCGACCCTACAAGCAGCTACCCTGCGAGCGTTGGAGAGTAGCAGGAGTCTACACTCCAGCCCTCAGGCCAGTGCTTACCTAGTTCGGTCATACTGTATGTAAGCGGTAGTGAGACATAATAAAGAACCTGTTCAGCCTAGCAGTGTTTCTCTTGAACCCCGACATCCTACCTGAGATCCTCCGTCTCAGTGGCGCCCAACTCTATTTGTCTCACTTCCAATTACTGCAGTTGTTCTTGTTTAGGAGGTCAGTCTTTGTAAACGAGGAGGTGCAGACATCAGCGAACCGGTACGTACTATCTAACTTGTGTGTATCTGTGTATTGCTGCCTATCTTTGATTTGTATAACTATTATGTGTTCTCCTACTATCGTCTAACTTAAATTTCAACTACCGATTCCCTACGTAACAGTTCGCAATTTGAAATAACCCTTTTTTATTTTTGCAAGTTACTTATCTATTGTCTACATTTTTACAGCGAATCGTCGTAGTTTCTTTGTAAAGCAGAACGATTGCACACAGAGGGCTGTAATATACTTACGGTTCTTTCTTATCTATCTATCATACATTTTATTTCATCATGAGCACTAACCCTATTAAGTACTTTCTACTTAATAAAAATGAACTGGCCTACGAGGTCGCTATTCGCGGAGAGGAGCCGGCTACCTCTGTTCTAGGTTTACGGAAGCAGCTACCTAAACTACTCGAGCTGATTCCGAATGACGAAATCCTAGAGTCTGGCCTAGACATAGCAGACGACTTCAAGGAAGCTAGCCTGTCAGTTGCCGATTTAGATTTGCGAATCTCTTCCCTTAAGGAACTATACGACCACAACTTGGCGAAGCAAACTACGGCTTTGCACAACCAGGTCTACCACAGATTGGGCAGATTAGACAAATCTGAACCTAAATACGGCAAGAAAATATCCGACCTGACTGAACGCTTTCAGATGCTATCGGCAGAGCTATCTAAGATAGAACACTCGAATGTTCCGTCGGCGGAAGTCGGAGTCACGATGACTTGCACGGATTCTACCCCTGCACAGGCAGCGTCGACTCCGGTAACTGTCCACTGTGAGCATTTGAGGGTTGGCGAACTATCGAAACTCAAATTCGACGGAACAGGCTGCGTTCGCGAATTTCTACAACGCCTGACGGAATTTAGGATGGTTAGAAATCTACCTGCCAATATATTATTCGATTACGCGTCCGAAATTTTTACTGGTAATGCGTTACACTGGTTTCGCGGTGTTAAAAATTCCATTTCTACATGGGACAAACTAGCTAGTAAACTCACAGCTGATTTTACACCGTACGACTATGACTATAAACTTTTAGCTGAGATTCGTAATTGTACTCAAGGGCAAACTGAAGGTATAATCATCTACTTATCAATTATGTTCCAACTTTTCGAGCGATTATCACCGAATACCTTACTAACCGAACACGAAAAACTAAATATATTGCTTCACAATATTAGACCGTGTTATTCTACTGTACTAGCTTCATGTACTACGGCTCTATAGACACTATAGACACTCTTAAAACACTTTGTCTAAACTATGAGAGGTTCCAGTGTTCAAATTCACAATTTCACGAACCTAGTTACCCTACGTCTAACACAGTAGACCCTGATTTAGCTTACATAAATAAAAAGGACACGCACGGTCACTATAATAATTCACACTACTATAAACCGTCTAAACTAAAAAACTACGCTTCCGTCGCATCTATAAACGTTGAACCGAACGATACACCTGTGCCTAACCTACAATACTATAATGTCGACCTGATATCTAAATCAGCTGTTCCTACAACAATAATTAATAAGAGGTCAGGGTTCTGCCCGCGATGCCGTTCAACTGATCACTCGCTAGAGACGTGCAAGCGTGAACGTTATCCTATATGTTTTAAGTGTGGCCTTAGGAATGTCACATTCACAAATCTTTTTCAAAAAACTAATTTACTCGGATCGTAGTTCGTCAAATAAGATGACAAACCCTACCGTTTGTACATCTCCTAAACCTAAATATTTTGTCAAAGTAGACTGGAAAAATTGGCTGAACACTCTAAAAGTGTATTTTTCCAGTTATTCTGTGGCTGCGACCCGTGATCAAAAACCTAATACTGATTTTAGACCCTACGTTAATGTAACCATTAAGAATCTACCCCTTATTGGGTTGCTTGACTCAGGTTCTGCCGTGACTATATTGGGCAATAATTCTCATATAGAAATTATTTCTAAAACGAATCTCGCTTTGAATAAGTGTGACAACCCTACTATATTTTTTCGATCGGTGGGTGGTCATCGTTTGACACCGATCGGCTATATCAACCTACCCACCACTTTTGAAAATAAAACTTATAACTTAAAAGCGTACGTAATTCCAGAAGTTACTAGTTCATTAATTTAAGGTATTGACTTCTGGAAAAGATTTAAATTGTTACCAAATTATATTTACTCTATCTTTTTAGCTAATAATGACCCTCGTAGTAATTCCTTACCTAATAAACCTATTGCTACTGTGTCCTCTATAGATATAAATACTGATAACGACACTACTATAACCTCGGATCAGTGGTATACTACAATCTACAATGGCTGTAAAACCTCACCTACATCTTTCCCTAATTATTCAATCAAAAATGATAAATTATATAGATATATGGTATCGAAATGTACACTGCGGAAAGTATTCGAGTGGAAAGAGGTCCTACATACCTCGGTTAGATCTACAGCTATTAAAGAAAACCATTCGGAACTCGCTGCGGGTCACTTAGGCATTTTTAAAACGTATAAACGTTTAGCGCAGCGTTATTATTGGCCTGGTATGCACGCAGACGTTGTTAAATTTATATCTTCTTGTGATACTTGTGTCGCACATAAACACCAAAACAATGGTACTTTATATACACACACATACAACTTACGTCGTAAACCGGCTGAATTTAACGTAGGTGATACTGTGTGGAAAATAATCTTCTATTTAAATGATACGGTCAAATCATTTAGCAAAAAACTATCTTCTAAGTTTACCAAGTGTTCTATTATTGCTAAAAAGTCACCACTAGTATACGAATTAGCGGATACGTCGGGTAAATCTATTGGCAGTTGGCACATTGAAGATTTAAAACTAATTAACTACACTGATTCCTAATCATAACCTAACTAGAATCTTTCATTGTACCTACCTGCAGTTTGAGTTTCATAGTTACTATCTACTTAGCGCTGCCTACAGAATTTCGGAGGACTTAGACGGATTTTTCTTGTCTAGACACGAAAAATCCTGCTGTACAGAGCGGGATATTGTAACGTAATACTCCACGTATTGCGTTATAATATCTCGCAGGCGCTTAACGCCAGCTTAGCCGCAGAGCGTTCGCAATATTACCAAATATGGTCATGTTCACTGGCCAAAGGCAGCTGTGAGTCATAGGTTTATGCCTATATAAGATGTGTGCGCGTTGTAGAACGGACTTTTTCCCTCGAGGTCGGAACGCTGCCACTACACCTCGTGATTATTCTACATTCTACTCAATATCTACTGTCCCGCTGCGGGTAAGCATATTCTAGTCGTCTGTCTGCCTATATGTTCTGTCTGTAGTATCTGTGTCTCCTAAGCATAACAGCCGATCTAGGGATGGCCTGTTCCTGACCGGTTGTTGTGTATTCTCTATGCTGTTTCCAGTTCTCTCTACGGGCTGACGTTCACCCCACGAGCTGTCTTCTTCCTACGGGCCACGATTCACCCTACGTGCTACGAGCCACAAGCTGCTGGCGCCGTGCCGCTACAAGCCAGCCGCCACCCAAGCCTCCGTTCCTGCCTACGAGCTCCTACAGCCAGGCCACGGACGCCTGAGCCTGACCGCTCGGCCCACATCGGCTGCACCACCTGTGACCCCGCTCAGCCTGAACTTCGACCACCGAGCTGCCTGCGCAGCACACCTTGGCCAGCTCATCGGCGACCCTACAAGCAGCTACCCTGCGAGCGTCGGAGAGCAGCAGGAGTCTACACTCCAGGCGTCAGGCCAGGGCTTATCTAGTTCGGTCATACTGTATGTAAGCGGTAGTGAGACATAATAAAGAACCTGTTCAGCCTAGCAGTGTTTCTCTTGAACCCCGACATCCTACCTGAGATCCTCCGTCTCAATGCTATTAGCAGGATTAAGCCACTCAACAATCTTTTGTAATCCAGCAGATCCCTTTAACACTCGCCCGCACGTATAAATTATGTAGCATCCAATACTAGTGCATGAACAAGAGAATTTTAAATCCGGCTATCCGTAGCGAACCGGATCTAAAAGTTCAATAGTAAAGAGGTCGACCCCATTCGAGCCGTACTCCACCCATGCACTGCACTTAATAGATAATTAATTAAACTTTGTTAGTGTTCCAATTCTGTGCAGAAAATTCTGCTGAATCCATAAATTTATTAGAATAATCTTTGTAATACTTTTATTTTCTTAGTGTCCCGATGGCTCTCTTAGATTATTTATCGATTTAATAATTGTGTAAAACTTTATTATATGCAGAGTACACAAGCGCTCTCTCACATAGTTCCCAGTGTACCTAGTGAAGCAGCGAGACAATAAGTCAATGAAACGTGTAAAGCTAAAAACAGTGCGATCTATTTACTATAATACGAAAATGTGTGTGTGTTTATATGTCCTTCTTTCACACTTCTGGTGAGTTCGTAAAGGCCAAATCACCCTCAGATTTGTAGTGACTCTTACAAGCTTTCCCTTCTTTGTTAGCGTGTAAATCATGCAAGCTGGATTGGAAGCACTGCTTATCCTTAGTTTGTTAAAAAATAACTTAACACAAATTTAATTTGGGTGTGTATGTAGCCAACTTAAATTCACTAGCTCTAAAAAGACAGCGATGTGCGCCATGGATTTGAACGTGAAACCCTCTTCAAAGTAATTTTAAATCTAGCTTTTATGTAATACTAGAGTTTGTCGGCTTATAAGTTATCGCGGTAGAACACGCCACTCTCCAGCCGCTTCTAGTGAAGCGGCTGAAGAGTGGCGTTTTCTGCCATGCTATGGTAAGATTTTTGCATCTGAAGATAGTACTTCAGATGCAAAAATCTTACCATAACATGAAAGAAGGACAATCAAACATACTTTCGGATTTATAATATTGTATGGATATCCATAGAACTCTACCTATATTTGTATACGTAATATACCTGAATATATACGTTTATTATGACAACTGGATTCCGATTCCAACATATTACAGTCGAGTGGTCTGCAGAATTAATTACTCGACTCGATTAACTTGTACTAGTATGCTGTGTTAATTCGTAGGCAAACATAGGGTAATTAGATACTGGGATGGATTGATCAGACGATAACAATACGGTAGGTAATCGTTAGTGCTGTTGACTGTTAGGACAATGAGATGATGATTGTTCAGACACAAGTGGAAACATGGCAACGCTTCTCTCTGGCGAGTTGACATACATAACTAGGAAATGCACGATATGGAAAATGAAAGTGCATGTCATTACATGCACTTCTTGTTCTTTTATAAAAAAAGAAACATTTTTCTTTTTTATTAATAGAGCGACATGCCTATTTTGCCTATAATGATGATGATAAATCTAACACATATTATTATTGATTCAACTTAGATTTGAATAAAAAAATACGAAAATTTATAATCAATTTGTAAAATAATACATTAACATACGTACACACATACATACATAGACTCACGCCTGTTTCCCGGAGGGGTAGGCATAGACTACGGAACGCCATTTGTAACGATCCTAAAATACCTCTCTTGCTTCACTCACTCCCATCAGGTTTCTCATGCAGGCTCTTCTGTTAAGGGTTCTTCTGACTTGTCCTTTTTTCAGGATGTCTCCAATCTGGTCAGAGAACGTCCGCGTCTTCCCCTTTATCCTGTCCCATTCACACTTGCCTTATATATCTTCTTTGTCAGTCTATCGTCATCCATCCTCTCCATGTGCCCAAACCATCCCAACATGCCTTTCTCAATGCTTGTAACTACATCTTCTTTTACCCCACAACACTCTCTTATCACACAATTCTTTACTCTATCGGTCAAAGATACACCACACATACTTTTCAGTGCTCTCATTTCTACAGCATTTATTCTACTTTCAAATCTCTTTTGCCATACCCAACTTTCACTACCGTACATAAGGGTAGGCACTAATACCCCTCTATGCACAGCCAAACGTGCCTTTTTGGACACGTTTTGGCTATTCATAAACGCCTTCAGAGCTCCATTCACTCTATTACCTGCATTAACTCTTATTTCCATATCTTCTTCATTCTTACCATCTCTTGTAAACAACTTACCTAAGTATACAAACTCACAAGGTGATTTTTAGACTTATGAACAATATTTTTTGAGACTGCCAAAATTGCTGATAAAACCAGCAGTTCTATACATTTAGGCAAGGATCAAGTTAAATTTTTAAGACAAGAAAGACGACTGTGTGTAATTTGTGCTATATTCTATATTATAATGTTTATTGGAGCAAAATTCTGTATTATTTCTAAAGTAGGTAGTACATTTTGGTGAGCAATAAAGTGTCCAGTTATCTGTGTTTTTAATGTTCACAAAAAAACCCCAATATTTCTGAAAGATCTCGCATCTTTCAGAAATATTGGCGTTTTTTCTAGCCTTACTTTATGAATAAAACGGTAGATCCCCAAATATGACACCTCTTCACAAACCTTTATAGACGCAAAAGGGTCACTGGTAGAATTAAAAGCCGAATCTTATTTAATGTGTTGCGGCCTATGCAAACTACTTACGAAGCTCAATAATTCAGGATCCTGTCTTACTTGCAGAGCTATGATTAAATCTCGTATGCACACCGCACACTAATCCCACAAGTGGGCGAATCTGGGAAGTCGTAAACGCCGTTATGATTTTAGTAGGGCGAAGTAATTAAAACACATGTTGTGAAGCAAAGCGGCGCAGACGTGATGTGCGTGCATGTCTGAGTCGTCCATAACGAGTTGCTGCTTGTAAATTGTTCTACGAAAGTGATGGGGCGACGATATTGTTTCATTGGATTTATGTTTCTAATCATAGGTATGCTAGTCATACGATACTTCAATTTATCGTAAATGTTAGGCTTCTCAGCGATTAAACGATCACACAAGCTTTGCCTTCTTAGGCTGGTTAATAATTTCTTTAGACTTAATTTGACTTACCTGCCTATTTTCTATAACATTTATTTAAAGTCTTCAATATTTTCTACCTTTGAGGCTTCTGCAGACCAGTTTCCACCAAAGGTATCTTGTCTTTCCATCTCGTTGAACAGAGATCGTCACGCTCTCCAACACTCAGAACTGCGTATCCTGATTGTTATATTTCCAGTTGCAATACTTAATGAAACTCAAATATACCACGCTCTTATTACCGCAACTATTAAAAATAAACCCCAAACCTTTCTCATAATTACTTTTTATTTGATCTCACCTCACGACCTCAAAACAAAGGCTGTGACTGAACCACGTATACCACGTACATCACAAAGTTAGGCACAGAGCAGCAAACATTTAATTAAATTTTGTTTATTCTCTTTCAGCCAAGTCTGCATTTCAACAACTATCCACAATCGCTGCACACTTCTTTTACAAAGTTAAATTAGAAACAACCTGACCTCTACTACGAGTATGTGTTCTGAGTAGTTTACGAAACGTTTGTAACTAGGTTTTGTTTTTAATATGTGTATAAACGCATTGCCCACTTTGAACTACCAGCGGATGCCCGCACATTTTTCTTATTTAACTTTTCGCCCGATCCCGTGCGGCGGGAGCGTTTCCTTCTTAGCCCTACAGACACAAAAACCAAAACTACAAATTTCAGCTTCTTACGCCCTATAGTTTTGTCAGTAATGCAAGAATAATTATAATAGATAACTTGCACCATTAAAGTTATTAGAACTTGAATATAATGTTAGAAACTTGTTTTACAAACGGTGACGACCCGACTACAACTGCAAATCTACATTTGACCTACACGTCTTTTTCAGCTCTGGGTGCCAGGACTAGGCTACAATCCTACATCTTGCAGTCCTTTTAGCTACCTACCCTGCTTGATACCGTAGGAAATAGTGTAGAAATCACCAAAATCTCTATTTGATTCCTTTGTGCCTGCCAATGATCATTGTATCATTTTCTAGTAATCCGAAGAGCAATAATCTGTTGCCTAAGATTTTCCGTAGAGAGGTAGGTATAGGTATCGCCAAATTTCTAGTTCCCTCTGAAGTTGCTGCGTATAGCTGCGCAGTAATCGAGAATTAGGTGTCAACGGGACGGCGGCGGGTAGCGGGAGGGGACTTCACGATTCGTAGCGTGACGCATTCGGCTATGATTTATTTATTTAAATAAGGTACACCAACAGCATACATATACAACTTTTATTAAAACAAGTTAAAAGTTATGTTTAAATATATGAGCCAATTACAGGTATAGCTACCACCATTCATGTTAAAATCTAGACAATACCTACAAGAATATAAACTAAATACTGAAATTAAAAGAGAACAAAAACAATAATTATAATAAAATAACAAAATTATTGGTTGCATTCGGATAATATGTTTTATTGCATTTGAAATTTGCATTTGTGCTCGAATCTTCCGTAAAGTACATTCATTAAGAAATGCGCCACGCAACTTTAAATTATTTATTTGTTATATATTGTGTTTTTATTCGCTTGTTGTTGTTTTGGTAACATTGGCTGATAGTTATTTTATACATACCTATTACTCATATACGTATGTACTATTCACTTACTATTTTGTTTGCTTGTTTGTCATCCACCAAGAATATTCCTCACACCTACCGTGAATCGATAAGAAAAATGGGGATGAATGTAGGTACGTAGATCATATATGTTTACAGTTTTCAACATCTTTTTGCCTAAATATTAGACCTTGGTTCACATTTGGTTCATTACTTTGTTGTAACAATAAACTAAAAGCTAATTTATTTGTCATGGTAACAAAAATATGTATATTGAAATATATTTTTTGTAAAGATTTTCTATTTGACTGTACCTGCGCAAACACGTGCATGGTTCAAGTTCAGAAAGCACTAGAAGTTTGGCGAAAACTATACATTTCCTGTAAATTCAGTGAAATCCCAGTTTTAAAGTAAGATATAATGGATTTATCTTACAATAATACTAACATAGTTTTTCGTAAACTACTTCAGAAAAACAATGGTAGTCACATTCGAAATAAAAACAACGTTATGTATTTTAAAGTTGGAGAGACTGTAGGTGTTTGTGAAAAGATAATTACGTAAAAGTTATATTTCAGGCCGCCCTTGTTTAGGTAATTTACCTTTTCTTAACGTTTGTCTATTGTATTATTTTTTTGGAGATTTTCACGCCAGATAAATAAAAGAGAAAGATCAGTAATTCCTTTGTACTCAAGGCTTTCTCAGTGTAGTGAACTGATCATAATACCTCTTCAAACTATTGTTTTTATTGAGTAACGAGGTGTGCAGTGACATTTTCCGATTATTATATAAAGATTATAAGAAAATCATACATTCCCTATTGGAACCGTATTTCTTAAACAATATTTATTAGGATTTCAAATAATAGTTAGTAATTAATTCAAACTTACTTGGTCTATATTAGTAGTATATTGTCTTTCAGGATTAATACCACGTTCCTTTCCTTTGAGTCTTCGTACTTGTAGTACATACTATGTAGTGCTACCAGTAGTGATCGTGGCGCTTGCAATAGTCCCGAAACATCGAATCCTCGAAACAAACGTATGTAGTAAGGTATATATCCCGAAAGACAATAAACAACTAATAGTAAGTAAATAGGTGACAATGGGCTATCTATAGGTACAGCAACTAGAATGTCGGTCTGGCCCTTTCAGAGATTAGCCGCCATAAACAGACAGCTACACAAGAAAATATAAGTCAGTTTTATGATTGCAACCACAATATATAATTTCACAAGCATTTAGTAAAAAGCGGTTATTTAAATATTACAAAAAATATATATTATATTTATTTCCTTTAAAACAAGGCCAACATTCTAAAAACCAATATAATAACGTTCAGAAAACTAAAACATCTTTCAAACACTCACCGCCAACAGCTACCAAAATACGTTACAGTTTAAATGTACGCTTCAACTAACATCTGAAACTTACATTGTTCGAAATAAGGCTCCTTAAAACACGGGAACAATAAACAATTGTTTACAACTGGAACAAATTTACCAACTTGGTTCAACATGGTCATTAAGACGTGCATCTTAACATTTTACTGTTTGTACGTCACCGACGAGTGAACAAAAACTTGAATAGTTAGTCCACTAATATTGAGAACTAGTTCAACAGCCGAATTTGTGATACAATCCTGGTCAGAAATATTTAAAAGGAAAGTGCCAGGTTCAAAATCAGAGTATTTAGCATCAAATTTTCAATCCCTATTTTATCTTCCTTTGGAAAGGAATATAAAAACCTCTTATTTATAGGTAGTAGCCTTCCTAATTCCAGCATCAATCAGCGGTAATTACTTACCATCAGAGGATCCGACTGCTCGTTTGCCACCAACATCAATAGGTAGTAGAGCCTTGCTGATTTCAGCATGAATGGGCCGGCTCGACCGGGGAAGTACTACCCTCTCACAGAAAAACGACGTAAAGTAGCAGTACTTAAACTGTTGCGTTTCGTTCGGTGAGTGAGAATGCCGGAGGCCCTATCCCCTATTCCTTCTCCCTCATCCCACTCCTCATCCTATCCCTTTTCCCATCCCAAGGGCCGGCAACGCACTTGTGACTCCTGTGGTGTTGCTTGTGTCCATGGGCGGCGGTAATTGCTTACCATCAGGCGATCCGTCTGCTCGTTTGCCGCCTATTACTATAAAAAAAGGAAAAAATAACCCTAAGTATTAAGTACATAAAAAAGCCCACCTTAGTAAGTGCCTACATCACAAAACAGTCCCACTCTCCAAACTTCGTGATTCTAGCTTCAATAGTTTAGGCTCTACGGTGATAAGTCAGTCAGCACAAACTATATTTTATATACCTGGCTAGGTGGATGATAAAAACCCGTGAGTTTTCGCTTCGGTGCCCCAGTTTTACTAAAAATAGCTGACCTTTGACAATAATAGCAAAACTAAAAGAGAGTGAGAGTACCAAGATCAGTCGAACCAACACTGATAACACTCTATCACATTCTAACATCAGGCCTAACTACCAAACTATATATTTTGTTTTTTGGATGCCATTATTCATAGTGAACAAGCTAGCCTTAGTAAGAGAACCTTTTTAAAAAACTTATTTTACGCTTTGCCCGGCTTGAGACTTGCACCGGACAAGCTACAAGACCAACAAGCTAGTACTCATCAAAACTATATATTATGTTTTTCGGATGCCATTATTCATAGTGAACAAGCTAGCCTTAGTAAGAGAACCTTTTTAAAAAACTTATTGTACGCTTTGCCCGGCTTGAGACTTGCACCGGAAAAGCTGCAAGACCAACAAGCTAGTACTCATAATAAATGGTCAATGGTATACTGGTCTTCATATTAATTTAGTTAAACGCCATCGACATAACATTGCCTTCTCGCCAGTTCATACAAACATGCCATAAGCTGAGCACAACAATGTGTTTACATAAGCTGTAGAATTGTATTCTGTGTGCATATTTATTGATGCGGTAAAAAGTAGATTAAACATTGTAAGATTTAGTCGTCAAAGTACACAAATGTGAAGTTGAGAGTGATTTCCAATCACATTTCTTATCGTTTTTTATGTTTCGTAGTTATAATAATAATATGATACATTTCTATTCCACTTTTCTCGATTTAAAACAAAAATCTATACCAACGGTTGATCTACAGTTAATGATCTGTTCCCAAAAGAGAAAAAACTTCTTGTAATTTGAAACGTGTTGCTAATAAGCACATTTGATTGAGATACTAGTCAATTTATATTAAAACAATTTACTTAAAAGCTTCATACAGTTAAAATATTATTAATTATACGGTTTATTTTAGTGTAACTAATATAATATTAAAAATGAATGTTAAATAACATAAATGTAAAAACTTTAAAATAAAATAAAAGAAGATAAGACACATAAAATAATATTAGTTTAATTCTAGCGTAACATTTCCGTATACGCATTTGCGCATACCTACATTAGACAATACTATTAAGAGCTCTCTTAATATCACTCATGTGGCGGAGTTTAAAGGGCCTCTGGAGGGAAGTACGCTTAGTAATAATATATCAACGTCACCGCTCATGACAATTGTGAACGATAATAATATCTATGTATTTGACCCTGCCATCACATGAATATTCCTTAAAAACATACCTTAGCTCGACCCTTTTAACATAATGAAGACACAAAAATAAAAGCTCTTCGCAAATTATGCGATAGTACTCGAACTTAGGCACTGATTTAGCGAGTTATGCAGGAACATTGCCAACTATGCACCCGTGTGCCTCAACGATCAGCAAGCGAGCTGTTCTCAACGACCTCTTGAAGTTAACCGAATTCTTGAGAACACTACGTCAATACTTTGCGTAATACAGTGCCGAAACTCGAGCCTAGCCCTCAAGGTTAAGCCTACTATCGCATTACCTCCGGCCGGGCGCCTCGGTATAAAACTAACAAAACATCGAAAGATGGTACAGTACTCCCAAATTAATAATGCGCATGCAGATCTTCGTCCGTGTGGTGACGGATTAAGAATACGGCATGTCACCACCCCATATCATCCCATGGGTGTCGTAAGAGCCGACAGAGGGAGCATATTATGCAGAGAACAGCACTTTAAGAGACGGAAAACTTGATACAAACCCTATACCAACCCGTTTGGCCAGCGTGGTATAGTAGGCCAATTCCTCCTTTCAAAGGAGAGGCCTAGTCCAGCAGTGGACTATTAAAGGCTGATGATGATGATGCAGATCTTCGATAATTGTCGTATCCCCGGAAACACCCAATTCATTGAATTGTAAGAGCCCTAAACAATGCACTTGCATTTTGCATCTTGTTCGAAAGAAATAAGAGTGAATATTATGTGTACACAATCGAAAACAATTCGGGCGGTCGGCGGCGGTCGCCGGTCCGTTAAAAGTCCGTCAATCGTCTTTATATAATGGTGGTGACTGCACGTGTTCTCTCTGTGTGGAATTATATAGAGCTGCCATTACACACCCTTCTTGGTTTTGTTTTCAAAGGTGAATTTAATTATGTTATTCAAATTTAAATAGTTTATTTTGTAAAATAGATAAATATACTAACATTTTTCACGGCTTGTTAATATAAAAAAATTAAAAATACCTACTTTAAATACATATTAAGTACTAGAAAAAACATTTTAAAAAGATACACACAATAAACAAATAGATATAGGAATAAATAATATTATAAAGTATATTAGTACATAATGCAATAATACAACAAATAAATAAAAATATGTCTAACTCTGTCCATACCATTTTCTTTCAGACAGGAATTTCACGACGAACTTTGACTAATATTTTAAACGATAAAAAACAGAATCAATCAATAAAATTTTCCACGCCGAAAAAAGGAAAACCTAAAAGTAGATTTCGGCTGGGACTTGATGATTTCGACTACTGTGTTATTCGTAATATAATATACAATTTTCACTTGACGCTCAAAGAACTCCCAACTGTAAATAATTTGAGAAAAAAGTTGATCGAAGCTAGTAATTTCAAAGGCTGTGCAGAGACTTTAAGGCTGATCTTGAAAGAAATGGGGTTTAGGTTTCTGAAAACTGATAATAACAGACGGTAACTTATGGAAAAGCATGATATATGTTTAAAAAGGATCAAATATCTCAGAGAAATACAACAGCTGAGGAATTCTGTTAGAAATATAGCGTTTATGGACGAGTCATACGTGCATACATCACATACTAAGGGTAAAACTTGGCAAAATAGCAGCAAAAAAGGTATCAAACAACCCACTTCCAAAGGAGAGAGAATAATTATTGTACACGCAGGCAATGAAAAACGGCTTCGTCCCAGGGGCTCTAATGTTACATAAATGTGTCGACTCAGAAGGTGATTATCATAAAGAAATAAACACGGAACGTTATCAAGCTTGGCTACGCAATCAATTGATTCCTAACTTGCCTCCTAATAGTGTGTTGGTAATTGACAACGCCCCATATCATAATAAGCTGTCTGTGAAACCACCAAACTCAAACACACTTAAACCACAAATGATAGCTTGGTTACAACAACACAACATTCCGCGTGACCTAAAGGAACTGAAACCCGATTTGTATGAAATGATAAAAGGACAGAAAGAGAAATACACAGAATTTGTCATTGACCATATAATGGAGGAACGTGGGCATCAAATTATACGATTGCCACCATATCATTTCGATTTTAACCCCATTGAAAATATTTGGTCCCAAATAAAGCAACACGTAGCCAAAAAAATTATTGCAATGACTGTCACGTCAGTTAAAGATGCTATATTAGAAAAAATCAATAATATAGGACCAGAAGAATGGAAAAAAGTTTGTGATCATGCTGTTAAATGCGAAGATGAATATAGAAAATTTGACCCAAGAATCGATAGTTTTTCTGATGAAATGATTATTTACACAGGTGATAGCATTAAGGAAAGTGTCAATGAACAAGAGCATAATGAAAGTTCTGATGAATCTACGATGTCAGGAATAGAGATCCTCCCTGATTCTGATTAATTTTTTTGTAATTGTAATATTATTCTGGAATGATCACTGCTGTAAATACTTTTGAACTGAGATGTTATGATTAGATTTCTAAGATTTTAATGTAACCTGTGTTTGAAAACCATTTTTCTTCTTCTAATAACCTTAACCTTGTATTACTTAAACCTTCTTTTCTTCCATCATTACACCAGCTACAGCAAGACACTTAAAAAGTATTATAATCGAAGTAAATCAATTCAACAAAAATTGTAACATATTCGCTATCGTGTGGTTTTCTTCACTATTTACTTATATGGATCTATCGAATCAAATTTCTTTACTGATAAATCAATATTTATTTTTTTTAGCACAAAAAACATAATTTTACTAAATTATGCACTTAACAACTCTATATACATATCGTCTTCCGACGCTCGGGGAATACGACCGTTGCCGAACAGTGACGAAGATTTCTATGCGCATTATCACTTTGGGAGACCTGTACGTGATCTAATTAAAAATTTCCCCTCGTGAGTCCAAAAAGTAACCTTTTTAGCTGCAAAGAAAACTTGTAGAGACAGAGATAAGAGGGAAGTTAGGTGGCGTGGTACGCCCTCGGTAAACGCGCGGCCGGCGTGAGACGCCCACATCCTGCCGGCGCCGCGGCGTGGCGCCTATCGCGCTCATCGCGCTGACAGCGGCGCGTCGACGCCCACGCAGATCCACTGATACACCACGACAGCACGCCGCTCGCTCTACACTCTATAGTTCTATACTACAACACGTCCCACTGTTTCTACTATCGCGCTCATCGCGCTGACAGCGGCGCGTCGACACCCACGCATATCCACTGATACACCACGACAGCACGCCGCTCGCTCTACACTCTATAGTTCTATACTACAACACGTCCCACTAGTTTCAACTATCGCGCGCTCATCGCGCTGACAGCGGCGCGTCAACGCCCACGCAGATCCACTGATACACCACGACAGCACGCCGCTCGCTCTACACTCTATAGTTCTATACTACAACACGTCCCACTAGTTTCAACTATCGCGCGCTCATCGCGCTGACAGCGGCACGTCGACGCCCACGCCGATCCACTGATACACCACGACAGCACGCCGCTCGCTCTACACTCTATAGTTCTATACTACAACACGTCCCACTAGTTTCAACTATCGCGCGCTCATCGCGCTGACAGCGGCGCGTCGACGCCCACGCAGATCCACTGAAACACCACGACAGCAAGCCGCTCGCTCTACACTCTATAGTTCTATACTACAACACGTCTCACTAGTTTCATCTCCCCTACACCGCTGCAACCGCTACTCTTTTAAATTAGATTGGCGCGCTCGTTAATCAGTGTATAAAATTTAAGTTTACGATAGAAACTCGCTCACTCGCTCGCCGCGTGCCCCTTATACCTGCTTTAGGGCGGTTTCAGATTAGTGTATTTTTCTGCGCGTATACGGTCGTTTCAGCATACGCGCTTACACGCGCGCTACATTACGCGCTTCAAAAAACCAGACTCACGTAAACGGGCGTGTTCGCTCGAAATGGTAGTGACGTCTTGTCAGTGTCAACATGGACTCTGACGGCTCGTGATTATACGAGCTTAGAAGCGCGTCAACGCTCGAACGAGTTGCGCGTGTGCCAAAAGGCGCGCCTATACGCGCCTATATGCACTTCCAAAAACGAGCTTATACGCGCGTATAAAACGCTAATCTGAAACCGCTCTTAGTACAACCTACATTCTTTCGACGATCAATTTTATTTTTGCGAAGCAAAGCTAGAATGTTTAAAATAATGAATTTTGGCAGAGATGCATCCGAAATAAATGGGACGCGGAAATGACGTACGGACGGTTTTAAACGTGACGACAGACGAACGGAACTTGGCTGTATTGGTGGAAGCTGCGCCATGTTTTACAATGTAAGTTTCGATTCTTGGACAGAATTGATATATCTTCGTCTATTCTTTACATTATTTGTGATGACTGAATGTACCGTTTCTATTACAGGACATTAAAAATGTTTTATTGTATTTACAATTGAATTATGTAATAATTTTATCCGAACACATTTTCCATGATTTCTAAAAGTAATAAACGCGAATAAATAAATAAAATTATGTAACCTTTTTACGTTGCATTATAATTCAAACTACAGCAAATAGCAAGATATGAATTATTTGTAACAATTTAAACAATTACTCCAATTTTGTAGTAAAAGTTTGAATATGACTGTAACCAAACGTTTATACGAGGCTGAATCCAAGCCAAACAATCCGATCTCATATATTAATTAATTATTACTGCTAAAGCGGCATCATAACTTCATAAATTTATGTACTACATATCCACTTCTACCCATATTAATATCTATCAATAGAAATATATAAAATTTTGTCTCTCTTTCGGTATGTCTATTATGCTTTTAAGGCTAAACCACTAAACCGGAGTCGATGCAATGTAGAATGGTAATAGTTGAAGAAGAGTATATTTGATGAAACATATTTCTATCTGAAGTCCGAAGACAGGGGGAGGACTCGATAGTTCTCAATTCCGGCAACTTGCTCTTCTACCGGGAGGGCGACCAACAGTCCCAAGGTGGTGTCGGGTTCATCGTCCACAAATCTCTCGTGACCAACGTGGTAAATATTGGGAGTGTGTCGAGCAGGGTAGCGTACCTTATACTCAGAAATGTACGAGGACATATCTCGGGCTATACATGGCTTCAAAATCCATTACACCGTGGTCATGGGAGATTTTAACGCAAAACTGGGCAAACGCGACGGTGATGAGCTGAGAGTGGGGCAATTTGGTTATGGGCATCGGAATTCCCGGGGTCACTTGCTGGCTAGCTTTATGGAGAAGGAAGGCCTCTATATGATGAATTCCTTCTTCAAGAAGCGAGAATGTCGCAAGTGGACCTGGGTAAGTCCAGACGGTGCCACCAAAAATGAGATCGACTTTATCATGTCGACGAAGAGGCAGATATTCAATGATGTCTCCGTGATCAATTCGCTTAAAGTGGGGAGCGATCACCAAATGGTAAGAGGCACATTGAATATCTGTACAAGCCTCGAACGGTCGAGGTTGATAAAGTCCACGCTCCGACCGGCACCGGTTCATATCCAAAACCCCGAGAGCTTTCAGCTCGAACTCAAGAACCGTTTCGAATGCCTGGGCGAATGCGTAGATGTGGACGAGTGCAGTAACGGGTTCGTGGATGCTGTCCATACAACAGGGGATAAATTTTTTAAGCCCCAGAAAAGCAAGAGAACCAGCAAGATCTCGGGGCCGACCCTCGAGCTGTTAGAGGAAAGGCGCAAGATGGTTCTGCTATCCTCCGACGACATGCCGAAATATCGGCACCTCAACAGACAGATCTCTAAGTCTTTGACTCTCGATCTCCGCCAATACAACACAAAATGTGTTCGTGAGGCGATCGAGCAGAATAAGGGATCCAAAGTATTCCAGAGGGATCTGTCCGTTGGGCAGAGTCAGCTGACAAAGCTGAAGACGGAGGATGGCAGAATCGTATCGTCCAAGCCTGAGCTCTTGGAGGAGATCGAAAGGTTCTATGGACAGCTATACACGACAACGCAACAACCCGCAAGTACTCCAGCGTCAGACCCTAGAGCTGGATTGATCCGACACTATACCGAAGATATCCCGGACGTCAGCATGCACGAGATTAGTGTGGCTCTCAAACAGCTCAAAAACAACAAGGCGCCGGGTGATGACGGAATTACGAGCGAGCTTCTGATGGCTGGCGGTGCACCCGCTAGAGAAGCCCTTCGGAAGCTATTTAATTCCGTCATACTCGAGGGTAAAACACCACAGGCGTGGCACAGAGGTGTGGTGGTGCTTTTCTTTAAGAAAGGGGATAAAACCCTCTTAAAGAACTACAGACCTATCACACTTTTGAGCCACATCTACAAGCTGTTTTCGAGGGTCATCACGAATCGTCTCGAGAGCAAGCTAGACGACTTCCAGCCTCCCGAACAAGCCGGTTTCCGTAAAGGCTATAGTACCATAGACCACATACATACGCTGCGGCAGGTTATACAGAATTCCGAGGAGTATAACCAGCCCCTATGCTCGGCGTTTGTGGACTATGAGAAAGCCTTCGATTCGATCGAAACCTGGGCGGTGCTACAGTCTCTCCAACGGTGCCGGATTGACTACCGATATATCGAAGTGCTGAAGTGTTTGTATGAAAACGCCACTATGTCAGTCCGCCTCCAGGACCAGAGTTCGAAACCTTTTCAACTCCAGCGAGGAGTGAGACAGGGGGATGTCATATCCCCGAAACTGTTTACCACTGCGCTGGAGGATGTTTTCAAGCTTCTGGACTGGAATGGACTCGGCATCAACATCAACGGCGAGTACATCACTCACCTTCGATTCGCAGATGATATCGTAGTCATGGCTGAGACCATGGAAGACCTAGGCACAATGCTCGATGGCCTGTGTAGAGTCTCCCAACAAGTAGGTCTTAAGATGAACATGGACAAGACGAAAATCATGTCGAACGTCCATGTTGTACCTGCTCCTATTCAGGTTGGGAACTCTACGCTCGAAGTTGTCGACAAGTATATCTACCTGGGACAAGTAGTCTAATTAGGTAGGTCCAACTTCGAGAAGGAGGTCAATCGTCGAATCCAACTCGGTTGGGCAGCGTTCAGGAAGCTACGACATATCTTCTCGTCCGATATCCCGCAGTGTCTCAAGACGCAGTGTCAAAGACGAAAGTCTTTGACCAGTGTGTGTTGCCAGTGATGACTTACGGATCAGAGACGTGGTCGCTTACTATGGGCCTTATCAGAAGGCTCAAGGTCACTCAGAGGTCGATGGAGAGAGCTTTGCTTGGAGTTTCCCTGCGAGATCGAATCAGAAATGAGGAGATCCGCAGTAGAACCAAAGTCGCCGACATAGCTTTCCGGATAGCCAAGCTGAAGTGGCAGTGGGCAGGGCACATAGCTCGAAGAACCGATGGCCGTTGGGGCAGAAAGGTTCTGGAGTGGCGGCCACGTACCGGACGACGCAGCAGAGGTAAGCCCCCCGCAAGGTGGACCGACGATCTCGTCAAGATCGCGGGAGGCGGTTGGATGCGGGCGGCTCAAGACCGGTCTGTGTAGAGAACCTTGGGGGAGGCCTATGTCCAGCAGTGGACGTCGTTTGGCTGATATGATGATGATTCAACATTTTGCTCTTCCCACGAACTTCAGGCACCGTCTACTCATTCACAAACTAACTTACTAAGGCTTAGTTGGCTGTTCAAAGATCAACACTACTTTGCAAAAGATAATCCGGAAAAACCCATCCAGTAACTATTGAAAACTTACAATGAGCGAACATCGAAGCTAATATCACTTAGAATTCTTAGAACAATATTGTTTCTTGGTTTTAGAAATGATTTTAGTCAGATGTTTATTTTGTATCCTTAGTTTGTGATAACGTAACTTGTAAAGATTTTGATGTTTTACTTAAAATGTAACCTTAAACACGTAGGGTAAACAGTATAATGATTGGCACCCTAAGCCGGTTTCTACTACTAAGTAACAAATTCTCAGGAAAATACAAATTCAATAATATTTACTATGGTTTTGTCGGAATTGTGTTTATATGAGCATTAATAAAAATAAAACATCGTAAACTTAGTTCTTAAGATAAGTACAATAATTGGCACCCTGGTATAGTTATTGGCATTACACAATCATTGGCACTGTTGGCCTAAGGTCGTGATATCCAGACAGTCTTAAGACTTGATATCCGGATCTTTATACATGTATTCTATGTAATCAAAATATATATTTATGAATGTTTATGTAACCTTCTAATATTTCTAACGTAAGTCTATATTTGAAAGAAGTTTAGTTCATTTACCACGTTTTATATCTTTCTTTCGGCATATTTTTCTAATGTAGCTCATCTTGTCTCTTAGAAACATTGTAGCAAATAAGCCCTGTTTCAGTTTCTCACAAGCATTTTGTTCGTAATATTTTTGTCTATACTAAGTTCTTTGTTTTAAGCGATATCTGTCCTGATTTCTGGGTACTTTGTAGGGAAAGGTTGCCATCTATGTACGACCGTACCATAGTAAGTTGGGTGTAAAATGCGAAGAAATATACAATCTAAAGTTGTTTGTATGCGAATTTGACGGAAAACAAACAAAAATCTGAAAAAAAATATGATTCTAAAGTGTGCCAATGACTATGTTGTTGAACAATTTTTAAGTATAGTCATTGGCACTATCGGAAAAGACGATCCATCTATTTAATAGTGCAAAACTGACGTTTATTAAGCTTTGATGAAGATAACAGATACAAATAAATAGGTACGTTTGTGTAAAATTAATTAAAAAAATATTTTTAGCTTCGGAAAGAACTACCTAACCTAAACATTTCATTATTTTTTAGGCAATTTTTCTAAATTTTTTTTAAAACAGTTATTAAAGAAAAATACAACATAAAAAAATCCACTCTCAGATCTGTTTATTCATTCACGAGCTTCTGAGCCACAGACAGACAGGTCAAACTTATAACACTACTCTTTTTTGCGTCGAGAGGGTTAAACATAGAAAAACATGTTACAAAAATATGTGAAGATAGTGTTGTCCCAACAAGTTTTTAACATTTACCTACATCTTACCTGCAAGATTGACTCGCCGTCACTTGTTTCACTCTTTACACAATGTAAGTTCGCTAACTATCCACCAACTGATACTACTTCACGTAAAGCCGCGTGTAAAGCTTATAATACTTTTTATTTACTTTATATACCTAGCTCGTAGGTTCTTATCATAAACATACTTTCTTATATATATTATTTTACTTTCTTTTTGTAGCGTTGTAAAAATACCTTTGATCCGTGTTTATGTTTAGAACTGCGAAACTGCTGTTCCTTTGATATATTATTGCCAAGGTGTCTCCTGTCGCGTAGGCCTGAAACTGAGCCGCGATAGAATTTTACCTTCCGTTTCGGTAATGTTGAGCTTGGGATGCGTAACATTAGTATAACAGCGCTGGATATTGAGCTCCTGAGCTTAGCCATCATGAAATGGGTATTTTAGGAATCTGTGTGTACCTTCCTATGTATACATACGTTTTGCTCTCATCTCTGAAGATGCTGGCTACCTCAAGGGCGTATATGCCTAGAAAAATACACCGTTAAATTAGTTTTAATCAAGATCTTCTACATATATCGTGGCAAGTTCGTGTGAAGAGAGAAATTCATTTTATTATAACTCTTTAATAACTTGAGTACAGAAACTATCGATCCTTCAGGCAATAAGTGTTAATTTATATAATGGCTCCGTACTACACACCCATTTAGCTAAACAAACCAGTGAAATAGTTACTGCTCTTTTCATATATCACTGAAATAGCTCGAGCCTTCAGGGTCCGTTATAAGTTAAACCTAACCTAGGTTTTGTGAGATTCACGTACGAATATTTTGGTCTTGACCCGATTGTTGCACAAACAACACGAGAAAGGGAACAACCACTAAAGCTGTCTACCACTCGACGTCGACGCGTCGTGAAGGTCAGAGGTTGCGACAGAAATCGTGGAAATTGACGGAGTAATGGTGTGAAGAACGACTTTGTTAAAGTTTGGTATGAGGGATGCTTGTTTTATCTAAAGAGATATAACTTAGAACGTGTTTGTGTAAAGCTTTTGAAGACTTTGGAGATGTTTGTTTCCTGAATTGGTGCTTTTATATAATGCATGCAGTGTGACAGCTGACTATTTTATAAACTTTTGTTTGAAAACAATGTTTATACTTAGTTCCATGTGACAAATAATAATATACCTAATAATATAATAATATTCTAGCACATACACACATAATTATCTAGTCCCAAACTAAGCAGAGCTTGTACTATGGCTACTAGATAATGGATAAACATACATATATATTTTTTTTGTAAATACATACATATTATACATAGAAACACCCAGACCAAGACAAACATCCATGTTCATGCACACAAATGTTTGACTTGAGCGGCAATTAAACCCGCGACCTTCGGCGTAATCAAAAAGTCAAAAGTCATTTATTCATCTAGGTCACAAGCTGATGCTTATGAACGTTATTTTTTTAAATTAAATTACTTTATGCCTCTACATTTACATTTACTGCCTCGTTCGCAATGCAATAGGAACGGGCAATGAAACATAAAATAATACTTAAGCAATTAATGCAGTTACTAAATTAAGTGCTTTAGTTAGCCTTCCAATGTGAATATTGTGTAACAGGAGCATCCACTTACGTCTTATAATGTAGGCAAGTCGCGACCATGTTCAGAACTATGGTAGAAATGTATGTTACAGAAGTGACGATAATACACAAAATTACAAAAACGTTAGTTGAAGATAACTCGGGCTATAAGCCCGAGTTATCTTCATCTTACAGTACAGTAAAATTTTTATAAAACTAGTGGAACAACAATGCAAATGTAAATGTAGTAAGTGAAATGACAAACAAAACATATATACATATCGTCACGCCTTTTACCCCGAAGGGGTAGGCAGAGGTGTATTTCTACATCCACTTTTCGCCAGATATACTTTAGTCCCACGTAATAAGGGGCGAGCCTATTGCCGTACCGGGCACATTTCCAGACTCCGTGCTGCTACTGAGAATTTCGTGACAGAAAAACCCAATAACACTGCCCGACCCAGGAATCGAACCCGGGACCTCCCGATCCCACGCGCACATTTATGCCGCGAGAACAACGAGGCAGTCGTATAGGGTTTGATGTCGAGTTTTCCGTCTTTACGCAAAGATGGTAATTTGCATCGTGTTATATCATGTCGACGGCATAGAATACAAGTGTCACCACCCCCTATCTTCCCGTGGGTGTCGTAAGAGGCGACTAAGGGATAACACGATGCAAATAAGTGAAATGACTAAAAATAAACGAATAATAATTTAAAAGAACTGGAAATGTTGTATAATGATAAACTTAAAAATTCTAAGTATCTATATAAATTATTCTAAATAAGTAGTAGATCACGAGTCACTTACACTAGACAAGTGTAAGTGAATCACTGATATAATCATTAATAGTGTAATAACCTTTCCTAATAAGGCAGTCTTTTATTTTACTTTTAAACGTATTTAATGGTATAATTCAAAAATACTAATTGGTATTTTATTGCAAATACGAATACCTAGCCCTACAAAAGAATTGATAACTTTTTGTAAAGAATACAAATAAAAGGGGCATATAACTTATGCCTGTTTCGAGTATTTGTATTATGTATATCACTTTTTGTAGTAAATCAACATATATTTTGCCTAATATACAATATATTATCAAATCAAAACTACGAGGCTACTGTAAGAATTCCTATAGACTTAAAGCGTTCTCTAAGAGTATCTTTTGCACCTAACATGTATATAGCTCGTACCGCTGGTGTTTGTAGAACGAAGATATTCTGAATATCCGCAGCTTTACCCCATAACAAAATGCTGTAGGACATGACACTATGAAAATAGGTAAAATAAATTAGATGAGCTGTGTCAGTAAGTAATCAGTAAGTTGGCTAACATTTCTGACAGCATACGCAGCAGAGCTGAGCTTTCTTGCAAGACATGCTATATGTGCACCGCATTGTAAATTATTATCTTATGTAATGCCTAGAAACACTGTAGAGTCAACTGTCTAAAATTCCTCCCTATCTAGCATAATATTAGGTCCCAGTTGTCTAACGTTAGGTAAAGCAAATTTAACGCATTTAGTTTTTCTAGAATTAAGTACTAGGTTGCTTGCTGTATTCCATTGTGTAACTAGTATAAGTGCATTATTTACATCATTAAATTGATTCCTATTCCTATCTATTTTAAAATATGTGACGTACCATCTGCAAAACGTACGACGTCACAGATGTTTTTAAATAAAAAGGTAAGTGCTAAATATATACAAGGAATAGAAAAGGACTAGGTCCTTTTCCATTCCTTGTATATATTAATGACTTGAACCTTGTGGAACGCCTAACTGTATAGGTAATTTAGAGGATGTAGTCCCATTTACATCGACACACTGAAATCTCTGCCGCAGGTACGGCTCGACTACATTAAGTGCGGTTTCCTCGTCGCCATAGAGGAGAAGCTTACGCAGTAGAGTGTCGTGATGAACGCAACCAAATGCTTTTGATAGGTCACAGAATACTCCGATAGCATTTTTAGATGACTCCCAAGCATTATAAACGTGTTTTATGAGAACAACACCCGCATCAGTAGTGGATCTACCTTTAGTAAACCCGTATTGGTCTTGGTGAAGCAGACTATTTAAATTAAAGTGTCTTAGTAGCTGCTTTAATACAATCTTTTCAAATATTTTACTTGATGCCGGCAAGATACAGATGGGCCTAAAATTATTTATGTCATTTTTACTGCCAGATTTGAATAAAGGTATGATTCTACTTAATTTCATAAAATCCGGAAATATACCTAGGTCAAAACATTGGTTATAAATTATAGAGAGGTAAGGCGCAACAGTCTGAACTATAGTACCTAAAATTTTAATTGATATGCCCCAAAAGTCACTGGTATTTTTAATATTAATTAAATTATATGCGATTATTATATCTCGCGGGGTAACGTGCTCGAATCTAAACACGCTCTTGCATTCTGGTACCCTGCTAAGCAAGAAATTTCCAGCGTATAAAGACGATGATTGTAACGAGCTAAAAAGTAGCAGCCGCTTACACTCCTGCTGCGCCAAACGGTCGTCAAATCTACGGATAAACTATCAAAATAGCAATTTGAGCAATTTATCTCTAAACATTTGTTTTCTTTGTTCATTGATTTCGTCCGTACAATAGCTTTCTTTATGTTAATTTGTCTCCAATTGTATAATTCGAATGAAGGAATAGTTTGGTTTGCATACCTTGTCACAATACCACTCCGGCGTTATAGATTTGCTCTTTTGTATACAAGAGAGTAGTGACTGACATTCGTGACGAGATAATCTCCGTTTCCGTGAATTTCTGTGACTACCATGACGAATAATATAGCATTCAGTACGACATATTCAATATATTACGGCAAAGGGAAGCGGTTAGATGCGACCGACTCTATACCGGTAATATCGGTATGTGCGGAGACACGTCTATAGACTGAGAAAACTATGAATTACATAGACTTATCTAAACGCTTTGAAAAATAGTAACCGAAACACAGTTAACGTTCACTGGCCTTCAGAGAGTTAGGGTACTTATTTTTGATGTTTCGACTTAACCTTACGTGTCTAAACCCTTCTATCCACATTATTGCCGCCTAAACTGATGTTTAAAATATGTATAAAATTTGCGTCGTAGTATAAGAATATTCAAAATTATTTATTTAATACACTCTCAAGAATCGTGATAATATTCAAGTACATAATGATGTCGGGCCCTACCTTGGAGTCGGCCATGCAGAATGGACTGCATAATTTAGTAAAATATTCCCACCACCTGGCAAAACTTAGTGACCTCGTAACGACACCCTCGGGAGTCTATAGGGCGATCTGTTACAAAAGCCGATATGGCAACGTTTGAGAATGTTATTATAAGTCAGAGCTTGTTTTACTGCTTGTATGGGGCAAACGGATATTAAAATCACGTTCAAGGGTATTATTAATATGTAATGATCACAGATTACTCACATACACATACACACACATCGTCACGCCTTTTATCCCCGAAGGGGTAGGCAGAGGTGTATTTCTACACCCACTTTTCGCCAGATATACTTTAGTCCCACGTAATAAGGGGCGAGCCTATTGCCGTACCGGGCACATTTCCAGACTCCGTGCTGCTACTGAGAATTTCGTGACGGAAAAACCCAATAACACTGCCCGACCCAGGAATCGAACCCGGGACCTCCCGATCCCACGCGCATATTTATGCCGCGAGACCAACGAGGCAGTCGTATAGGGTTTGATGTCGAGTTTTCCGTCTCTACGCAAAGATGGTATTTGCATCGTGTTATCCCTTAGTCGCCTCTTACGACACCCACGGGAAGATAGGGGGTGGTGACACTTGTATTCTATGCCGTCAACAATTACTCTTCAAAATAAAATCATTTCAAACAGTTCCGAATCTACATCGCTGGCGTTTCAAGTAAGCCAAGCGTGGTATAGAAGGCTACACGGAGTATTTAGTATGTAATTGAGCCACTCAATACAGTAGCAGGTTGATGTTTACACCAGGAAATGAAACTTCCGGGCGACGGCCGGTACACCTCAATGTGTGCTAACTAATTATTGGAAATTTCTATGCTTTGTGTGTGGTTCGCTTCACACTTTTTTACTGAATTGGTTCTTGTTTTGGAATACATTTGCGTTTGTTTAGCAATGGATATCGAGATAATTGTTGGTGTTCATTGTGTCCGTTAGATGTATGTTTGTAAAGTCACCCGTGACACAAGTTTTAGGAAAAGGGCGGGAGTTGTCTCTTTAAAAAAATCATTCTGTTTCTATATTTACACTGCATTGTCACCTTTATTTCTTTTTTCAATATTTATTTTATTTGCTAAATTCATCCTGGGCCCTGGGGGAGTGTATTGTGCCATATACTGCAAAGTTCTGCAATATGATTCAAAGTACAGCAAGAGTCCAAATAGCTTATAATTAGACTAACATAGAATACTTTTCTGGATTGATTCGAGTATAGACCAGGCGAAGGTGTGTGGGAAAGTGGATGTTCGAGGCTGAGTCACTAAAACCACCGCGGTGTCCGTCGACGTTCCACTCCGTCACGCAAGTCACGGCTAGCAGCTACCTCGCCAGATTGAATTCACACTAATACCTTTAATTATCATACTTACTTTTAAGTTATCTCTGGCAACAAAAGTAAATTACCATCTGTCAGTATATTTAAAATTCTTGCGTCACTGACTGACTGACAGATAAACTAGAGCCAAAACTATTTGGCAAAGGAAGTTGATTTTTGGCATTACCGTTCCTTGGGGGCCGTAGGGGTGCACTAAGAAGGGATTCCCCGAGGTTCCCATGGGATCAGGCAGAAGCGGTTAACAAATAAGAAATAATGTGTGGGCACAGCTGCGAGCATCTACTAGTTTACTATAAAAGTTGAAGACCTGAAAATATTCCTTTCATTTTACACTTTTTTGAAAGTGTTAAAGTATTTTCTTCTTAAATTATAGAATTTTATCGCTTGGAACCAATCCTTTTGCTGTGTTGAATTACATTTATCTGATTTTAATGCTACTTGATGACGGTCAATTGTAAAATAAAGGCAGATTTCTATAATTATTATATTCAATATTTAAAAGAATACAAAGTTCTTTTAAGAGATTAAGATATCTCTATATCAAATTATATTACAAAGTGTTCACTGCTTTTCTGTCACAAAATTCTATAGAGATTTCATTGCTTTAAGTTAATACTACTTTTGCTTTGTATAAGTAATTTCGATGAAACCTTAGTCTATCTAGATATTTACTTTTATGTAGCGAGGTATAAATCAAAAAGAGAAATATTTTTCTGCTTTCAGTATTAAGCAGATTAGATAGTACGCCAAAGATATATTGCTATGGTCTATAACACAAATCTTTATCTTCATAAGATTCCATGCACTACGCACTAATGAAACCGAACACTCTGCCAACAGCCGCGCAACCAAATCGAGCGCCATATCTCAAACCAATTCATTACACAGGAAATAAACGTAAACTAGGAATAATTAACGCTAGCCGTTTTTAGACAACCAAGTTTAAATAAAGAAGAAAACGTGCAAATAGAGAGCGGAAGCAACAAACGAGAGATTTCAATTTGCTACGAAAAAAAATACTACTTATTTAAAAGGTTTATTTAGTTCGAAGCCGAATAATTAAAAACGCTAGTCAATCCTTAGAAAAAAAGATAAGTTTTCATTTTTTTTTAAAGTGAATGAGATTTTTCCGCGTTGAAAGGAAAATCTTACTGGTAGTCTTACTGGTAGTCAACGTTTTTCTCGTTAAAGAGTCAGCAGAATCACAGGAATGGTGGGGGAAGGCCACGGAAATTACTTGTTTTAAGCTGTGTCGACATTTGATACTTAAATAAGGTTTTTATTGCCTTACATACGAAGGCCATTACCTTGGGTAGGCATAACACTATTTGTGAAAGTTGGAGGGTCAAGCAGATAATTTTTCTTCAAGTTTTATAGCAAGTTTTAAATAAAGTCTTTAAAATTCAAATTCACATTTATCTATTGGTCCTGAGTAGGAATTGAACGCAAGACATATTTATTTTTGCATTTTGGTAGTTTTCAACACATATACAAGTTAAAACCCTATTCTAGATGATGCCAGCTGAGCAGCTTAGTTGGCTTAGCAGTATAATTGTGTCACTATCCACTTGACAACCAGAAGAAATAAGTACACGGTTGTGTATTTATAAAACCGTTTCTTTTAAAGTAATCTATTGCTGACTTAGATGGCCACAAACTATTGTATCTTCACTTAACTAATAATAATTTAAGTAGTTAAACGTTTTGCTTTGTCGATAGCAACCAGAAAGCCAAAATTCTACGACAATTACTCGGTTAGTTAAGACCGTCTATTGAAATTAAAAATTCTAAAAACTATGGCTGAGTGAGGTCTGCTTTAGAAATCAAATTAAAATGTTTACTGTTAAGATTGACTTTTTATGATTCCGAGTTTGAAAATTGCCTGTTACTAACCGCCACGCCGCCGAGCCAGTCTCAATATTTAATGTATCCATTAATTTTGCTACTGGAGATACATATTTCAAATATATAAAAAAAGGGATGCTTGCAGCTACTCTCGCACACTATATTGAAATTGAACCGCTTCTTCCCGATTCCGTGAGAATTTCGAGAAATCCCTTCTACCTACGGTTCCTTAAGAACAGACATGCCAAATTTCTGCATTTTGCAACCGGTGGATGGTGCTTTGTCCGTCAGTCAGTCGGTTACGCAAGAATTTTATAACAGATAAGTAATTCAAGAACATAACTCCAAGGATAGATCAAATATTGGCACCATAAGTCTCCACTGTCCGTATGTTTGTCACCGAGTTTATCTTGTGAGTTCATGTTGTGATAGATCCAGTAGCAATTTTCAGAGAGAGTGTTTTTCTACTCCCGCTTTGGCGCTTGTACACGCTAAGTATATCTACCGTGTCTGCTTCAGATAAGACCGAATCATCATGTAGACAATAAGAATAATTTCGGATCTAGGCATGGACATCTTTCAAAGTTAACGCGTCGTGTCTATCTCAAACAAAATAATTTTCTTATTCAGCGCCGATGTATCGTGTATATCGAATTCTTGCGTAGGCCCGGTGACAAGCGCTCTTACGACAAACCGATTATATACCTTTCTTTTTATGCCCTAAATGTAACAATTTACCGATCTGTTATTTATTTTACGCTATACTCAAAAAGGGTACTTTTCCAGGCATAATACTGTATTCATGCGTCAGCATCATTGTATAAAATGTTTTAAATATGGAAACATCGCTGCATAAATTTGTAAAACCGCAGTAGTTAACGCAACTCAAAGAAATTATACTAATTTAAATTAGCTATGTAAATAACAAATTGACATAAATACAAAATTTGTAATTAAATTTATCCATAAATTTATTGCTTCATTAAACGAGTGATTTATCTACGACAACAATATTAATTGCAACCAATTTTAAAATAAATAAGCATATTGAAAATAAATGTGGTCTACATTACGACTCGAAATAAAGTTATCAGTCAATAAAATTTGAGAAATTGTTTTATTATATGTACAAATCCGCAGGCCTGGATGAAATCATACCAGCATTCCTACAGTGGGGATGCACAACGATTGTGCCGCACCTGCTCGACATCTACAGGGCCTCAATAGCGCACAGATACATACCTTGCAGGTGGAGGGAAGTTAAAGTCATATTCCTCCCAAAACCTGGCAAAACTGACTACTCACAAGCGAAAGCATATAGACCCATCAGCTTGACCTCCTTCTTATTGAAAACGCTGGAGGGACTTACGGACCGATACCTCCGTGAGGGCGCATTACTGCGCAATCCACTACACCCACATCAACACGCCTACAGAAGTGGCAGGTCAACTGAATCGGCGCTGCATTCCGTTGTGGGAACCATTGAAACAGCGCTTACCAACAAGTTAAGGACACTGGGGGCCTTCATTGACATAGAAGGCGCCTTCGACAAAACTAAGTTCATCAGTATCAGCCGGGCCCTCGAAAAGTTCGGAGTTGAGCAAACCCTTAGTGGCTGGATTGATCAACTGCTGAAACAGAGGGCAATACAATTCACGGTAAACTCCACCACAAGGGGCATAGTTGTAAAAGGCTGCCCTCAGGGAGGTGTACTCTCACCCCTGTTGTGGAACATTGTGGTGGACGATCTGTTACGGAACTTAAACGACAGACGATTCTTCACGGTCGGCTATGCAGACGACATCACCATCCTGATCAAAGGTGACTCAGAAGACACGATCCGAAATCGGATGCAAGCAGCCATCAGGATCATGGAGGAATGGTGCAACCAACATGAAGTACTAGCTCCGTTTTGTTGGGGTTAACCGTCAGGGTTAACCCCAACAAAACGGAGCTAGTACTTTTCACCAACAAAAGGAAAACCCATATGTGCAAAACACCAAAACTCTTTGGAACGGAGCTTAACCTATCGAATGAAGTCAAGTACTTGGGCGTAATACTTGACCATAAGCTAAACTGGGGCAAGCACATCAGCACAAAAACAACAAAAGCATGCACAATCTTCTGGCAATGTCGGAGAATCATAGGCAAAAATGGGGTCTCAAACCATCAATTACCCTGTGGATCTACACTGCCATTATACGCCCCATGCTTACATATGGTGCAGTAGTGTGGTGGCCACGCACGCAACTAAGCACAATCACAAAAAAGCTACAGAGCCTTCAACGCCTAGCCTGCTTGGCCACAACAGGCTGCATGAAGAGCACCCCAACAGCCGCTTTGGAGATACTACTGGACCTAAGACCGTTGCACCTAATGATCCAGCAGGAAGCTGGCGCTGCAGCAATCCGTCTAGACAAGCTCGGGCTATGGAGAAAGGATGATCGAATTACTCACGCACGCCTAAAAGGGACCTTAACCAAAGAGATCCCGATGCTAGAGGCCGCTTGCGATCTCATCCCTAAAACTTTTGTCTTTGACAAAAAATATCGCATCCAATTGCAGGAGGAACACAAAGACTGCTCTGGTATACACGAAGTCAGAGTATACACAGACGGCTCAAAAACGAAGTATGGGACGGGTGCGGGCGTATTCTCCCATGACTTAAATATCAACATCTCAACATCCCTTGGCACCCATAACACCATATTCCAAGCCGAGTGTGTTGGGATAACAAGAGCCGCAACAGCAATCGCGTCTAGGAACGTAAGTGACCTGGCTATACGCATTATCACGGACAGTGCCTCTGTACTACAAGCTCTAGGCAGCAACTGCTTTAACAGCGGCCTCATCATGGAATGCCACCTAGAGCTGCAAAAGATTGCAGAGAAGAATCGGGTTACGCTGCAATGGATTAAAGGCCACAGCAACTCCGCAGGCAATGACGCCGCAGACCAACTGGCACGGCAAGGATCGGACACAACGATAATGGGACCCGAGCCGATTGTACCGATACCAGCAAGCCAAATCAAAACGTGGCTACGTGAGAGAACCGCACATGAACACGAAAAACAGTGGGCAAACATAAAAGAATGCAGACAAACAAAAGATGCCATCCCCTGCTTGAACAAGCGACTCTCACACAAGCTGCTGCATTCTAATAGGAAAACACTAAAGCATCTGATGGGCATAATAACCGGCCACTGTCTACTCAACAAGCACCTATCCAACATAGGCGTTACGGACAGCCCACTGTGCAGGGGCTGCATGGAAACCGAAGAAACACCCGCTCATGTCATTCTGCACTGTGCAAGTGTGAGCGATCAACGGGCAAAGCTGCTGAACAACCCCAGAACCATGAGTGAAGCTTTAAACGACACCAGCCAACTAAGGGCTTTCTGGAAGGAACTAAGGTGGTATGAGTAGTCGGCGTCAATGAAGTCGCCACATACGCACAATGGCCCAAATAAGTGGCTAAGTGCGGAAAACCCACGACCAACTAACTAATTAACTATATGTACTTATAAATAAATGAATGGCTTTAACAATCTTAACATCACAGATGTGAGATAACATCTAGTCCGTTTAATTAACGCAAGTGAAGTAAAAACGAATCGAACTAAACTCAGGGCCGAATAGGTACAATTATTGGTATAGGTACAATATGTGCCTTCATTGGTATAAGTAGGTAGATGAATAAAACAGTGCTATCAAAGGAATACTCTTCTGTCTCTTTCGTATCGGTGCCATATAATTAGGCATGTATTGTTATGTGGGAGGTAATATCGATCTAATAAGGATGTCGATAATTAACAATTTAATACGCAGATAACTTAATTATTTTACTCTGGCCTGGTTGTAAGAATCATGAGAAGAGATAATTGAGAAATTAAATACTTTGTACTTACCCCGGCGTTTTAGCAAAAGTGCCTGGCAATCTTTTTTGTGAAGCGGTTGTAACTCTTTCCGATCTGTCTTGTCTCCGCCACTCCATCGTGGGAGTGTGATCGACCGAGTAGGGGGCACGCGCATTACAGTAAGCATCCTTGACCATGACCCCGTCCGATGCATAGTAGTGCTTAACTAGCTACCCCAAAGATAAAACTAAGACATAAAAACGCTATTTTACAGAATAGAAAAGATTGTGAGTTACATATTCCTAAAACTTTTGAGAACTACTTCAAGTATACTATATGTTTGAACTACGAATACGTTCACTTCAACAGTGCCATGAGTGCGATTTAAAGTAACAACTATCTAACAAAAACAATCTTAGCTTGCTTTTCAAATACAACGCTATCGTAGACGTGATATATCTCTGGTTTATAAGACAAGAAGAAGATATATAAAGACTATTCTCACCGGGCTCCGAGACAGATTGCATTGACAACCGCACTACTGAATCAAACAGGCAGTTTACAAAATGTAGTAGTTTTTGTGTTGCCTCGTCAAACATCTTGAATCTTCGATCCTGACTGTCATGCAGATCTTTGACGGGCATGATGCGTAGCTAATGCCATATAAAAATTCAAAAATATAGGTGATGGCTCTTAAATGAGAAATAGTTTTGCTCCTTATAACAAGATGTAGTTAAACGTGTTTCTTCTGTACACTGTCTGGATACACGGATATGAACGTCATGAACGTTATCTATGTGATAAGAGCTTAAGAATACAAAGTGTCTACAACTAATTACATTTCGTGGGTCTCGTAATGGGTGACTAAGAAAATACACTAAGCAAATAGTTTTCCGAACAGCCAGAAAACTATACCAAACCCTGTACCAAGCCATCTGGACAGCGTGGTATAGTAGACCAAATCCTTCCATTGGCTCACAAGATATTGCCACGCAAACTAGGAGAGGCCTATCTGCAGCAGTGGAATTTATGATGATGATATATTTTTATGATGCAAGAGAGATATGTCAGAATCGTAATGTAATGTAATCGGTCACGATTGTGTATAATGAGGTAACATACTAATCTAGCTAAAAGTAAATACAGCTATATAATAATACTTTCCTAATATCCCATTTTACCGAATCTTAATAATCCGTTGATGACATATTCTGTAGAGAGCATATATATATGTACATATCATATCATAATCTATTTTAAACTTTCGCGATTTGTATACATCATACAATATTATTTAGCGGGTCTTAGTCGCGATAATTTACATATTTCAAGGCATAAATACCTCTGTTATTCTCCTACGTTTCTACCGACTTGCAACGGTTGTGGTCGCGGAGGGACTGATGTCAGCTCAGCGCCGTCCTTGTGAAGCGCGGGTTTCGGCAGCTACCCTCACTTGTTTTGTATTTTTGATATTTTTAGTTCTATCCGCACTGTCGGTACTTCGACACACTACACTTATGACGTCTACACACTGATGAGTTGTGTTACTGCGGCGTTGTTTGCATTTGTTGATAACTGGATTCCAAGTGGTCGATAGTCTGTATCCGTCCTCCCGGTTGAAATTTCTATGTTTTTTGATTTCAACTGCTTCACGTACTATCCTGGAGTAATAGTGGCGATCGGTGGATAAGACTTGTGTGGTTTGGTCCAGATTCCAGCAAATGCTCAGCTATGGCAGATTTATTAATTTGTCGATTTTTGACAGCTGTGATATGTTCTTTGACCCTTTCAGCGATCGTTCGTTTGGTCTGTCCGATATAGGAACTACCACAACTGCAATCAACCTTGTAGACGCCTGGTGTTTGTAGAGGAATTACGTCCTTTGGGGTACGCAGATTGTGTGCTACCTTGGAGAGGGGACTATACAGTCTTGATAGAGTATTTCTGTAGTACTGTTCCAACCTTGCCCGTCACTCCCTTGTAAGCCGGCACTCTGCTAACTTCAGATTTGCGGTCCTTCCTCTTCCGACAGGGTATCTCCTTTTTGTATCCGTTGCGCCTTAGTACCTCCTGAACATGTGACAATTCACTGTTTAAGTGTTCAGGGTCACAGAGGTCATAGGCTCTGTTCACTAACGAGGTCGCTATCAGATTCCAAATGTCGCGGGTGATGATGCGAGCAGGCGTTGAGATACCTGTCGGTGTGTGTCGGTTTTCTGTATACAGTGTGTCCAGGTGTACCATTAGCTCTCACCGTCACTTTGACGTCGAGAAAGGGTAGCGATCCGTCTACCTCCATTTCAAATGTAAACCGGATGTTCGGATGTATGGAGTTCAATTTGTCTGCGAATCGTTCTATGTCTTGCTTGTTGCCCTTCATGATGCAGAATACATCGTCGACATACCTCTTCCATAGCTTTACATTTGAAGCCTGCATGTCTATGGATTCTTCGAAATGTTCCATCCAGATATTGGCCATCACCGGTGCTACTGGGCTACCCATTGCCACTCCGTCGATCTGGAGGTAATGTTGTCCACGATATATGAAGTAGTTACCCTCCAAGCAATTCTTCAATAGAACGGCGTATTCGTTAGACAGACCAATATCAAAAATACAAAACAAGTGAGGGTAGCTGCCGAAACCTGCGCTTCACAAGGACGGCGCTGAGTTGACATCAGTCCCTCCGCGACCACAACCGTTGCAAGCCGGTAGAAACGTAGGAGAATAACAGAGGTATTTATGCCTTGAAATAAATAAATTATCGCAACTAAGACCCGCTAAATAATATTGTATGATATCATATCATGGTCTGGTCCGTGTGGTGACGGATTAAGAATACGGAATGTCACCACCCCATATCATCCCATGGGTGTCGTAAGAGTCGACAGAGGGAACATATTATTCAGAGAATATCACTGTAAGAGAAGGAAAACTTGATACAAACCCTATACCAACCCGTTTGGCCAGCGTGGTATAGTTGGCCAATTCCTCCTTTCAAAGGAGAGGCCTAGTCCAGCAGTGGACTATTAAAGGCTGATGATAGATAGATAGATATCATATCATGACATATCGCATATTTTAGATGTGGCATCATTGAAACCCAACTTATAACTTATGTTATCTAACGTATACGTTTGTTATCTTTTTAAATGCGTATAAAACGAATGGCAATTTCTTGAACTAAGTTTCACCGATTAAACTACACTTCTTCTTGATCGTTTCCTCATGACTGAGGGACGTGATTATGGTGTCTCGCCACCATCGTTCTCCAGGCCACCAGATCCTGAGCCAACTGGACGGCTGACTGCAGGGTGGTTCCGGTGGCTTCCTGAGTCTTATCCGTCCATCTCGTCGGCGAGCGTCCTCTGCTTCTTTTCCTTTCCACCGCGCCAGTAATTAGGAGTCTTTCGAGACTATCTGGGTCTCTCCTGACTGTGTGTCCGAAAAACTTAAGGACTCTCTCCCGGCATATGGTAGAGAGGCGCTTTTCTATATGCAATTCCTTGAGAATTGACTCATTTGTCCGGCGTTCTGTCGAAGATATACGGAGCATCTTGCGCCAGCACCATATTTCGAATGCGTCAATCCTCGAACGCACACGGGCTTTTAATGTCCAGGTTTCAGCCGCATATAGAAATATCGAGAAGATAAGGGTCCGCATGAGTCTAATTTTTGTTTTGCGGTTGATGCCTCTATTCCGCCATATCTTCTCGAGTCGTTTGACCGCAGATTTTGCCATTTGAGACCTTCTCACCACTTCCTGCTCGCAGTCATCATCATCACTGATTTGCGATCCTAAATACACAAATTTGTGAACTACATCGAGGTCGCACAGCTCGTTGGTTCTCTGCATAGTGCCTGCTCTGCCTACAAACATCAGCTTGGTTTTTCCCTTATTGATGAATAGACCGTATTCTTGGCTAGTGACACTTATTCTGCTAAGAAGTTCTGCCAGTTCAGTTTCCGAGGCTCCTATTATGGTAGTATCATCGGCAAAGCGTAGGTTGTTGACTGAGTAACCTCCTACGTGGATGCCTCCTTGCCAATTGTCCAAGACCCTTCTCATTATATGTTCACCGATGAGGTTGAACAATTGCGGTGACAGAATGCATCCTTGACGCACTCCTCGCACTGGGTAGAAGGGGTGTGATAAAGTATCTTCTAGCCTAAGTCTTGACTTGCTGGACAGATACAGGTTTTAGACAAGAAACGATAAATGATCCGGTACACCCATCTCGCTCATGACACTGAACATTTTACTCAAGTTTATGCAGTCAAAGGCTTTGGCGTAGTCGATGAAACATAGGACTGCGCAAATGTTGTGCTCTCTACATTTCTCGATCAGTTGTCTAACATTAAGGATCTGTTCTCTCGTGCCTTTGCCTCTTACAAACCCCGCCTGTTCCTTAGCTATTTGCCTACTGATGTAAGATTCCAGCCTTTTATTTAATACACGCAATAAGATTTTGCTGGCGTGGGAGATGAGCGAAATGGTGCAGTAATTCTCACATTTACGTGTCGAACCCTTCTTGTGCAGAGGGACCACCGTGGATTCGGTCCAGTCTTCCGGCCACTGGTCAGTTCGCCATATTTTTTGGCATATGGTGTGCATGATCTTAATTCCCTCACTTCCCATGTTCCGAAGCATTTGAGCTGAAACCCCGTCGCTGCCAAAAGCTTTTGGTTTCAGTTTAGTGATGGCATCTTCTATCTCCTGGCGAAGGATGTCCGGTTCTCTATAGGTATAGTTTATCCTTGCCGCATCCACCACGTCTGTAGTGGCGTCGCTGTAAAGTTGTTGGCAGTAAGACTGCCATCTCTCCAAGATTGCAGTTTTATCAGTAATCAGTACTCCTGCTTCGTTTTCAATAGTCCAATGCTTGGGTTTGAATTCCTTCGCAAGGAGCTTGACCTTTTGAAACATACCCCGAGTGTTCGCTGATTCAGAACATTTTTCTATATCTATGCAGATCTTGTCGATAAAAGACTCTCTGTCTTTTCTACATAGCCTCTGAGCGGTCCGGTGAGCTTTAGCGTATTGGATCCGATCTTCCTCTGATTCTAGGCCACCTACTTTTAGGGCTTTCCTCTGTTCGATCATGCACCATGACTCTGCACTTATCCATTCAGCTCTTGGGACCACCGTTTTACAACAATCAGCTGCCTGCTTAGCCACTTATTTTAATGTGGACTTGAACTTCGCCCACGATACCTCAGGTGCCTCAAAGGGGTCCATTTCTAGTGCTTCGAGCCTGGATGTGACTTTTTCAGTATATGCATTCTGTGCCAGTCTGTCTAAGTGGATGGGTTTGGTTACTTTTACCGCTGGCGCAGATTTCAGGCGGATTCTGAATTTGGCTGCCAAGAGCTGATGGTCGCTTCCACAGTCTGCACCTCGACGTGTCTTGACGATAGAAATTGAAGACCTCCATCTCTGACTTACGATGACGTAGTCTATTTGGTTCCTGTGTAGACCATTAGGAGAAGTCCATATATATAGGCGTCTAGGATGTTGTTGGAAACAAGTATTCATTTCCGTAAGACTATTTCCTGCACAGAAATCTAGAAGTCTCTCGCCACGATCGTTTCTCACACCCCAGACCAAATTTTCCTACGACATTTCTCAGGTGGTGGTCATTGTCTTTTCTACCTATTTTGGCGTTAAAATCACCGATGATAACTAAAGGTTCTTTTAAGGGAACGTCTCGGACTATTCTATCCAGTGTAGCATAGAACTCTGATATCTCTTCTTCGCTTGAGGTGGATGTGGGGGCATATACTGTTACTATGTGTATTGGGTTTGGATGGGCTCCCAATTTTAGCATCAGGATTCTGTCATTCACGCAGTTGTATCCAATTACTTTATCTGCCAAGCCTTTCGAGATAAAAACGGCTACTCCAGTGTAGGTGTTCTGTGGGTTGCCTGATGTAATGACCATTTTTCCCGACGAAGTCTTATAGTGGCCAGTCTCTTTAATATGCGTCTCCGTTATACTGAGTATGTCGATCTCATACCTCTCCATCTCTCCTTCCACTACCTCTGCATTTCCGGTCCTAGAAAGTCTACGAACATTCCAGGTCGCTAGTGACAATGAGCGCTGTTTTTGTATTTTTGCCATCTTCTTGTTGAGGGGCATCTCCTGTGCAAATGTGTAAACTACACATGCTATCTCAAAATTTACGGTTTTATAGGCTTTTCCTTTTATGCCATTGTGGCTTAAAGAAAGCAAAATTCTCGCACTATTTAAAAGAGGATTTCATTCTAGCTCACAATAATCTTGCATCTGCAAAACATCTTTCAACCTGCTTTTACATATCAGTTTCAACATTTTGCTCTTCCCACAAACTTTAGGCACCTTCTATTCATTCACAAACTAGCTTATTAAGGCTTAGTTGGCTGTTCAAAGATCAACACTACTTTGCAAAAGATAATCCGGGGAAACCCATCCAGTAACTATTGAAAACTTACGATTAGCGAACAATATTGTTAGAACAATATTACTTCTTGGTTTTAGAAATGATTTTAGTCTGATGTTTATTTTGTATCCTCAGTTTGTGATAACGTAACTTGAAAGATTTTGATGTTTTACTTAAAATTTTAACTAAAACACATACCTGTTACTGCTTCTGTAGGTATTTACTTGTAATCAAACGAAGACATAGCGAATCATGGCCGACATTTCCTAGCAACATAAAAAAATCCGCTCTCAGATCTGTTCATTCATTCACGAGCTTCTGTGCCACAGACAGACAGCTCAAACTTATAACACTCCTCTTTTCTGCGTCGAGAGCGTTACAAATAGAAAAACATGTTACAAAAATATGTGAAGATAGTGTTGTCGCAACAACTTTTTAAAATTTTCCAACATCTTACCTACAAGATTGACTCGCCGTCAGTTGTATCACTCTTTACACAATGTAAGTTTGCCAACTATCCACCAACCGATACTACGTCACGTAAAGCCGCGTATAAAGCTTATAAAACTTTTTATTTACTGTATATACCTAGCTTGGAGGTTCTTATCATAAAGATACTTTGCTCGCACGCCTGAAAACTAATGTAGCGTTGTAAAAATACCCTTGATCCGTGTTTATGTTTCAAACTGCGACACTGCTGTTCCTTTGATATATTTTTGCCAAGGAGTCTCCTGTCACGTAGGCCTGAAACTGAGCCTAGATAGAATTTTACCTTCCGTTTCGGTAATTTTGAGCTTGGGATGCGTAACATTAGTATAACAGAGCTGGATATTGAGCTCCTGAGCTAAGCCATCCTGAAATGGGTATTTTAAGAATCTGTGTGGACCTTCCTATGTATATAATACGTTTTTCTCTCATCTCTGAAGATGCTGGCTACTTCAAGGGCGTATATTCCTGAAACATTACACCATTAAATTAGTTTTAATCAAGATCTTCTCAATATATCGTGGCAAGTTCGTGTGAAGAGAGAAATTATGTATTTTTATTATGCAGTGTGTATTTTGACAGCTGACTATTTAATAAACGGTTTTTTGAAAACAAAGTTTATACTTGATTCCGACTGTGTTTAATTTGTGTGTAAAAAGGGAAAGGTTTAGGTAATAAGGCACAAACTGGGAGAGTAACCAGATTTTAATAAAATTGTCATTAATTTAAGAGGTCTCCCGACTGCAAGGACAATTTTATTCAAATCTCACACAAATTAAACTTGTTATTAACTTTTTAGTTCGTTTTTTTGCAGGGCAGTCGTGTTTTTTTTTTCAATTATTAAATTTTATTTGATACATTTTTAATTTAAATTTGAATCCCAATTTCGGATGTGCAGTTGCCTGCAATTCTCTTTGTACAATATTGAATGGCAACTTGGTCTAAATCCCGACAATACTCCAAAAATTAGAATGAATATGAATAAACTAGATGGCGTTGTTTTATAAATTACTTAACGGCGGTACATTTCTAATCAAAATATAATGTTATATTAAATGTTATTATTATTTACGTACTCACTCTCTTATTTTTTATTTCTAGGTAACACTTATTTAGAAATAAGAAATATAAATTAATAACAACACTTATTTGTTTACCACAAATAAATAATAGATGGCGATATTTGTGTTCGCCGTTGACTTTTTCAAAAATATATATATCCAGTGTTACTCGGGGTTATGTAAGGATTCTAATGATACCCCATACATCCTAATCAGTCCAGGCATTTAGAAGTTATAGTAGAATAAAGAAACTCACATACATACATACTTACATAAATACATACATATATGAATCCTGAAAACATTACACTCCTTTTTTTGGGCAGTCGTGTAAAAAGCGATCTGTTTCTATATTTACACTGCATCTACGTCACCTATATTTCTTTTTTCTCTATTTTTAGGGTTCCGTACCTCGAAAGGAAAAAACGGAACCCTTATAGGATCACTTTGTCGTCCGTCCGTCTGTCAAGACCCTTTTTCTCAGGAATGCGTGGAGGTATCAAACTGAAATGTATACTAAATACTCGAATCTACGGTTCCACAGAGCTGTAAAAAAATCAAACTTCTAATTCAACGCAATCAAAAGATACAGCCGTATAACCTGCAAATTGCAGCAAATTTTCAAACTCGCATTGGAATCAAAACCTACAGGGTACTTCCCGTAAACTTAGAATCTTGAAATTTGGTACGAAGCAACGTCTTATATCACTTATAAAAGAAAAATTGCGAAAACCGTAAATTTTTAGTTACAGCATATAAAAAAATATTTTTTAATAAATTTAAAGTTACTACCCCTTTCTCTTGAACGCGTGGAGGTATTAAATTGAAATTCATATCAAATACTCAGGTATATAACACCGTTAGGCAGCCCAGATAAAGGATGCGGAAGGCTGAGGACCGTGTGCTGTGGTGCGTGTTGGGAGAGGCCTATGTCCAGCAGTGGACTGCGATAGGCTGATTGAGATTGAGATTTCAAATAATTACATAGTATTCAAACCTTTTTGCTAATTATTCTGTTCTTTATGAGAATTTTGTAACAGATTTCTAATAGTCACTAAAAACTTTGTAAATCAATAACTTTGATAAAAAATCTTACCATCATTCATCAGCAGACTTTTGCAAGGCTGCTGCAAGGCTGGTATATGTATTTAAGTTTTATTATAAAATAAGCGATATATGTTAATATAAAATAAAGGATGACTGATTACAAACGACAAAGATCCCTTTTTCTTTAATTTATGCTCCTCCAGCTTTCCATACTCCAATGTTATGTATTTCATTTGGCAATAAAAATACCATAACTATGACTGGTAAACTTTTACTTATATACCTACAGGTTTGTACGGAATCCTCGGTGCGCGAGTCCGACTTTCACTTGACAGGTTTTTATTTTATTTGCTAAATTCGTCCTGGGCCCTGGGGGAGTGTATTGCGCCATATACTGCAAAGTTCTGCAATGATACAAAGTACAGTAGCAGTCCAAATGCTGGCAACATAAGTAAATTACCATCTGTCGGTATATTTTAAACTAGCTTTCGCCCGCGGCTTCGCCCGCATGAAATTTTAATAAAGGGTAGCCTTTGTACTGCCCCAGATTTCAAACTATCCATATCAAATTTCATCACAAACTGATCTGCACATTCGCCGTGTAGCATACATATAAACAGATAATACTTAAAATTACTTTTGTTTTCATAGTCGTCAAACTTCAGGTAAAGATTAGTATGTAGGTATATAATTAAAGTTATTGAAGAGCTTATGTATCTACTGAATAGAATAGCAGCAAAATAAAAACTGAAAGCATTAGCACAAAGTACATAATCAGACCGCCCCTCCACCCCGCTGTGCGCGACAACTCATAGTAAGCGCTTTTAATGACGCTGCGCTTAGGTCAATTATATCGTGATAACTTTTAAAGTGTTCGTCCAAACTACTTAAAGACAAAGTTCATCTACATTAAATACTGAAGGCAATAAATCTATCAAATTTGAAAACAATTTGATAACTACTCTAGAATGAGCATTGTAAAAAACATATTTTTTATGTTTTACTGTTTTATTACAATAAAAATTATGTAGTTAGGTTACGTAACAAAAGCTAAAAAGTAATTCGGTAAGTCTTAGCTGCCCGATCGCACCCAACTTCTCATCAATCTGGGGTATTGATCAGACAAATATAAAATCGTTGGGCAAGTCAAATTTCTATCATAATGTTTATTCTGGTTACGCTACGCCCAAAAATGTAATGTTTTTTTTAGTTTATTTTATTTTCAAGTTTTGTTGTTAGTTGATACTTCTCATTCTATTTTCTTAGTGAGGCCTTTTCTACCAATCAAACCCTGTCATTCGATACCCATATTGAGGTATTTCTGAAAAATAAGTAATCCGCCATTTTGTGGTGGTAGCCATCTTGGTTTTTTCATAGTGAGGTCTATTCTACCAATCAAGCACTTTCATTTGATACCCATTTTAAGGTATTTGTGGAAAATATGTAATCATCCATTTTGTGGCGGCAGCCATCTTGGATTTTTCATAGTGAGCCCTATTCTACGAATCAAGCCCTTTCATTTGATAACCATATTGAGGTATTTGTGGAAAATAAGTTATCAGCCATTTTGTGGCGGCGGCCATCTTGGATTTTTCATAGTGAGGTCTATTCTACCAATCAAGCCCTTTCATCCGATACCCATATTGAGGTACTTATTTGTGGCAAATATGTAATCAGCCATTTTGCTGTGACAGCCATCTTTGATTTTTCATAGTGAGCAATATTCTACGAATCAAGCCCTTTCATTTGATACCCATGTTGAGGTATTTCTGAAAAATAATTAATCCGCCATTTTATGGCGGTAGCCATCTTGGTTTTTTCATAGTGAGGTCTATTCTACCAATCAAGCCCTTTCATTTGATACCCATATTGAGGTATTTGTGGAAAATATGTAATCAGCCATTTTGTGGGAGCAGCCATCTTGGTTTTTTCATAGTGAGCCTATTCTACCAATCAAGCCCTTTCATTCGATACCCATATTCAGGTATTTGTGGAAAATATGTAATCAGCCATTTTGTGGCAGCAGCCATCTTGGATTTTTCATAGTGAGCCTATTCTACCAATCAAGCCCTTTCATTCGATACCCATATTGAGGTATTTGTGGCAAATATGTAATCCGTCATTTTGCGGCGACAGCCATCTTGGATTTTTTATAGTGAGCTGTATTCTACGAATCAAGCCCTTTCATTTGATACCCATATTGAGGTATTTGTGGAAAATAAGTAATCCGCCATTTTGTGACGGCCGGCGGCCATCTTGAATTTTTCATGGTGAGCTTTTTCTGATAAACAATTTCACCGTACAGTATCTGAAGTTCAAGTAACTTTAATGGTTTAGGCAACGTACGCAATGACAGCTTTCTGAGCTCAGGATTTTTGCCGACTCAGTTGATACTTTTCCTTATGTTATGGCAACATTATACAAAATCTTTATAAATTGTAGCCTATGTGTTATTCTGAGGTATAAACTATATTACTGTAAAGTTTCATCCAAATCCGTTCAGTAGTTTTTGCGTGAAAGAGTAACAAACATCCATACATACATCTTCACAAACTTTCACATTTATAATATTAGTAGGATTCTTGCGTCACTGACTGACTGACAGATAAACTAGAGCCAAAACTATTTGGCAAAAGAAGTTGATTTTTGGCATTACTGTCCCTTGGGGGCCGTAGGGGTGCACTAAGAAGGGATTTCCCGAGGTTCCCACGAGATCAGGTAGAAACGGTTAATAAATAAGAAATAATGTGTGGGCATAGCTGCGAGCATCTACTAGTTTACTATAAAAGTTGCAGACCTGAAAATAGACCTTGCATTTTACACATTTCTTGAAGTAGGTACTCAAGTATTTTTCTTCTTAAATTATGGAATTTAATCGCTTGGAACCAATTCTTTTGCTGTGATGAATTATATTTATCTGATTTTAATGCTACTTGACGACGGTCTATTGTAAAATAAAGGCAGATTTCTATATTATATTCTATATTAAAAAAAATACAAAGTTCTTTTAAGAGATTAAGATATCTCCGTATTAAATTACATAATATTACAAAGTGTTCACTGTTTTTCTGTCACAATATTCTATAAAGATTTCATTGCTTTAAGTTAATACTACTTTTGCTTTGTATAAGTAATTTCGATGAAACCTTAAAAGTCTATCTAGATCTAGACTTTTATGTAGCGAGGTATGTATCAAAAACGGAATCATTTTTCTGCTTTCAGTAAAAGGTAAAGCAGATTAAATAGTACGCCAAAGATATATTGCTATGGTCTATAGCACAAATCTTTATCTTCATGAGATTGGATGCACTACGCACTAATGAAACCGAACACTCTGCCAACAACCGCGGAACCAAAATCGCCTCCATATCCCGAACCAATTTATTACACAGGAAATGAACGTGAACTAGTAATAATTAACGCTAAATAAAGAAGAAAACATGCAAATAGGGAGCGGAAGCAATAAACAAGAGATTTCAATTTACTTCGAAAAAATACTAGTTATTTAAAAGGTTTTAGTTCGAAGCCGAATAAAGAACACTAGACAATCTCGAGGAAAAAAGATAAGTTTTAATTTTATATTAAAAGTGAATAAGATTTGCCCGCGTTAAAAGGAAAATCTTAGGTCCAGATTTTTATGTTTAAGGAGTCAGCAGAATCACAGGAATTGTAGATTAAGACCACGGAAATTACTTGCTTTAAGCTGTGTCGACATTTGATACTTAAATAAGGTTTTTATTGCCTTCGTATGTATTACCTTGGGTAAGCATAACACCGTTTGTGAAAGCTTGAGGGTCAAGCTTATTATTTTTCTTCAAGTTTTAGAGTTTTAAACATACATAGGTCTTTACAATTCAAATTCAGATTTATTTACCTATTAGTCGTGGTGGAAATTGAACCTAGATGAAATGTAGCTTGGCAGTGAGACTTACTAACCACTAGGCAACCAGACTAAGTATGACTTAAAATTTAACTATATCGAATGCGCTTTACATCGAAATCTCAAACTTCAAGAACAATTTTGATGAAGTCTTTAATTTAATTTCCTGACCGTTTTTTATAGTAAGTTTTAAACATAAGTCTTTAAAATTCAAATTCACATTTATTTACCTATTGGTCGTGATGGAAATTGAACCTATGACATTTAGCTTGACAGTGAGACTTATTAACCACTAGAAACCAGACCTGTCCGTGTGGTGACGGATTAAGAATACGGAATGATACCACCCCATATCATCCCATGGGTGTCGTAAGAGCCGACAGAGGGAGCATAGTATGCAGAGACCAGCACTGTAAGAGAAGGAAAACTTGATACCAACCCAATGCCTCCTTCAAAGGAGAGGCCTAGTCCAGCAGTGGACTGTTAAAGGCTGATGATGTGAACCAGACCAAATATACCTTAAAATCTAACGAATGCGCTTTACATCGAAATCTAAAATTTTCAAGAACAATTTTGATGAAGTTTGTAATTTAATTTCCTGACCGTTAAAGTAACCTTCTGCTTTTCTAGCAAGGTGCACCATTGTATCTTCACATAACTACTAATAATTTAATGACAAAAACATTTTGCTTGGTCGTTAGCAAGACAGAAAGACAACATTCAGCGACAAAAACTTGGTTAGCTAAGACCAGCTATTGAAATTGTAAATTCTAAAATCAAAATCAAATTAAAATGTTTACTTTTAAAATTGACTTTTTAGGCTCGTGTTCACCCACACTTAAACAGATGTTTAAATTTGTAACCAACTGTTTAGTTCAATTTTCATGTTCACCAGTCCTTATCAGTCAGTTAAAATGCTAAATCGGGCGGTTATTTTAACCGAGCCTAGCACCCATGTTTAACGCGTTTAAACGTTGTTTATGGTTGTCAAAATAGCATGTGACATATTGTTTAGTAATTATTTGTCAACAGAACAGTTTCATGTAAAGACAAAGTGATGTCCGCATTTGATTTTATAATGGAAGGTGAATTTAATCTTCACATGCTTGAGTATTTTGATGATGTAGATGCGATTACAAGGAGACACCGAATTTTTCAAAATCGCCGCAATTTCTATGAGGAATACGATGAAGTTTCTTTTAAGATCAGATTCCGTCTATCCAAATCTAATGCTATTTACATTCTGCACTTAATTGAGTCGAAATTGGAATATCCCAATGATAGGTGAGTTGTGTATACCGAACTGAATATTTAATTATAGGTAGGTAGACTACCTAAAAGCAAATAAACAAAGCTGCAAATATATCTAAATATTTACCTACCTAGAAAATATTTAGATATATTTGCAGCAAGGTCTATGTGCGGTGTGAAAATTTAATAGCAAGTGTTTGTTTTATTTCAGAAATACTTCCTTATCACCCATCAACCAGCTTCTTCTAGCGCTTCGGTTTTACGCAACAGGATGTCACCAAATTACCATAGGTGATTTTTGCGGTGTCAGTAGAGCAACTGCTAATAGAACGATTCATAAAGTGACCGCTGCCATCGCAACATAAGGCAAACAATTCATAAAATTCCCACAAAATGAAACTGATATCAAAAGAACCCAAATAGACTTTTATAATTGACGGCCGGTTGGCGTAGTGGGAGTGTAAGCGACTGCTACGTCGAAGGTCGCGGGTTCGATTCCCGCTCAAGTCAAACATTTGTGTGCATGAACATGGATGTTTGTCTTGGCCTGGGTGTTTCTATGTATAGTATGTATGTATTTACAAAAAAAACGTATATATGTATGTTTATCCATTATCTAGTACCCATAGTACAAGCTCTGCTTAGTTTGGGACTAGATGGTGTTGTGTGAATGTGGTAGAATATTATAGAATTATAGAATAATATTGCTAAATTCCCTAAAGTAATTGGAGCAACCGACTGTACGCATATTAAAATAGTTTCTCCAGGAGGTGAGCATGCTGAGACTTACAGAAATAGGAAAGGCTACATGTCAATAAATGTTCAGGCAATATGTGACGCCAATTTAGTTATTAATGATATAGTAGCAAGATGGCCAGGCAGTGCTCATGACGAACGTATTTTTAGTAGTTCACGGATAAATGTATTATTCAAATTGGGCCAATACAATGACGCTGTACTTGTAGCCGATAGTGGTTACATGAATAGAAATTATGTAATGATGCCATTAAACAGGGTCTCCACACGAGAAGAATCTCTATATAATGAATAGCAAATAAGAACACGAAATCCCGTGGAAAGACTCTTTGGTATATATTATGGAAGAAGGTTTCCTGTTCTAGCTTTGGGCATACGAGTAGATTTGAAAAACTGTTTGCCCATAATAATAGCTACTGCTGTCCTTCATAATATTTTGCAACAAAGAGGAGAAGAAATCCCGATTGACGATCCGAATTTAGAACTTCCAGCACCATGGGAAAATATTATTGAAGCAGGGAGAATAAGACAACACAGATAGGAAAACTCTGCTCCATCCGACAACCAGAGGGATATAAATCCTGTGAGAAGAGCCCTAAATAATAATTATTTCAGGACCCTTCAACTGGATTAGTTCCCAGTAAATTAAGTTTAATTCAATTATTGATACATACCTACCCCGTTTGCTGAAACTACTATTATTTTGCAACTAATGTGTTTAAACATACACAATTTAAAAATAGCACTATGCTTTTCTTTGACCGCATGATGTAATTCATAAAAATAATTATATAATTATGTCTTTGAGGCTATGTCAAGAAATAAAACTATTTAATTTAATTTTGTTTATGTATCTAAACATTATTTAACACACACACTTTAAACTGCAAATCTCAACAAAACAAACAGCTCACAACCTGTAGTTAGTCAGGTTTTTTAGAAGCTTTTCAGTTTTTATTTCCTCTTGTTTCAATTGTTCCTTTAAAATCAGAATTTTTAAATTCCCTTCTTCTTCTGCTTTTGTCTTCAAAGTTTTCACTAATTCTAATTTCTCTTTTATAAGAAGATCCGATAAGAAATCAGGTTTTGGCCGTCTTCGTTTAATCCATTGTCACAACTTTTTTCCGGTTGCAAACATTCAGTCACTGGCCTTTTTAAAGTTTTAGGTGTCGAGCTTTCCCATGTATCCTGAATGACAATAATAATGTTTAATACTTTCATTTCTATAGAGACAATTAAAATAAATGTCTTTCGATTGGTTTTCTAACAATAATAAACCATATTTTATGATAAATTTAGAATATTGCATTTGATGCAATGCAGGATAACAAGTATGTATGCAATTATAGTTGTAAAAGCATTGATTACACTCTTGCCATAAATTTTATTAATACCTTATGTTTATTTATTGTTTCGTCAACGTTTTCTGCTATATTTAAAGGTGACAAAACATTTTGTCTGCAGTTTTCCTGAAATAATAAAACATTTGTTTTATATATAATATTATTAGATAAAATTTATCATTTTTTATGTACTTGGAAGTACACATCTCTTGGAACTGTTATGTGGAAAATAAATCTATGATAATAATATGTACTTGGAAGTAGTCTAATACCTTTTCTTCATCTATAACATTAATAACAATTTTCTGGTTGGAAAGTTGATTTCTGTCAATTGATTGTGAGATTCCTGATGCAGGCTCAACTTTGTTAGGTCCTGTTAAAACCATAAACCACTACACACTATTTTTACAACACAGCAAATATAAATAGTGTTTGCATACTTGCATTATAGTTTGGTGCATCAGAATCATATACATTATTTAGGCCTTCTAGAGCTGGACTAAGCACCGCTTCCACTATAACATTGGTACTAGTGGCTGGAGGCGGCAGTGGCTTTCCTCCACTTGCAATTTAATTATAGTAAACTTTTGAAAATTTCAGAAGGGACAATACTTTTATGTTAAAAAGAGCATAATTTCAATCTCATCCAATGCTGTTGGTAATGACTGTATCAGGCGAAACATGATCCTTCCCATCCTTGATGAAATCCTCTCTGTCCTATGTCACATCTTAAATCATTCAGTTGCTAGTGGTATCTTCCCATCAGCATGGAAAGATGCACAAATAATTCCGTTGCCAAAGAAACCCAAACCCTGTTCCTTCTCCGACTTCCGACCTATATCCATACTACCATTCCTTTCCAAAGTCCTCGAACGTCTTGTATATACACAACTAAGTACCTTCCTGTCCAAAAATGCTCTCCTAAATCCCTTTCAATCCGGTTTTCGTCCTGGTCATAGTACTACCACGGCATTGGTTCACATCACCGATGAGATTAGGTTGGGTATGGATTGTGGAAAGCTCACGCTTCTATCCTTACTTGACTTTAGCAATGCTTTTAACACCGTGGATTTCCACATCCTGCTTGGCATACTCCGCTCTATTAACATATCTCCAACGGTCATTGACTGGTTTCGTAGTTACTTGTTTGGACGCCGTCAGCGTATACGCGTTGAAGAATCATACTCTTCATGGTGTAATGCGACTGTCGGTGTACCACAAGGTGGCGTTCTCTCTCCATTACTTTTCGCAATTTTCATAAATTCTATCTCCAAACATTTAATTTCGTCCTACCACCTTTACGCAGATGACCTGCAAATATACTCACAGGCACCATTAGAATCGATATCTAATGCGTTTTCTACTATTAATACGGACTTGGCGCAAATCTGTGAGTGGAGTAAAAATTATGGACTTAAGGTTAATCCAACCAAAACTCAGATCATTCTGATTGGCAGTTCCAGGATGATCTCTAAGATTAATTGGTCACTACTGCCTCAGATTCTGTTCGATGGCAACATTTTACCAGTTGCAGATAATGTAAAAAATCTGGGGATTTATCTGGATAGAACTTTATCCTGGGGCCGTCAGATGCAGGAGACAAGCCGTAAAGTATTTGCATCAGCAGGTTCATTACGTAGGCTGCGGAACTTTCTTCCCATATCCACCAAAACTGCGCTTGCACAATCTTTGCTTCTTCCAATACTCGATTATGCCGATTTCAGCTATCTTGACCTTAATGAGGAGCAACTTGATAAACTTGAGCGCCTCCAAAACTTTTGTATAAGATTTATATTTGGTTTACGCAAATATGATCATGTATCTGAATTTCGTAGCAGACTCAAGTGGCTCCCGATTCGTCTTCGCAGGAATACTCATATTCTAATCTTACTATACAATGTATTGTTCAATCCTAACACACCCATGTATCTCAAAGAACATTTTAAGTTCCTTCATGACACACATTCAAAGTGCCTGAGGTCGTCAGAGGATCTGAGATTGCAGATGCCACCGCATTCCACAAACTTCTATGATAAATCATTCTCTGTTCAGGCTGTGCGTTTGTGGAATGCGCTGCCAGTTGAAATTAGACGAGCAAGAACACTAAACATTTTCAAAAATGCATTGAAGCAACACTATTTGTCAATGTAATTGCGTCATTATCCCTCAACTCCCTATATAATTATATGTGATTATATTTAGATATATATATATATATTGAAATATATATTATATATGGATATGTATTATATGAATAAGTATTATAAGTATATGTATTTTTTGTATTTTATTTGTATATATGTATATGTTAAAACAAATGTTATGTTTCATCTGTCACTACACCATCAAATTACCTTGTATTCTTCTACGGTTATGTCCATCATAGACTGGTTGCCTGGAAGAAATTGCTGTTTGCGATAAGGCCGCCAATTGTGTATCTATTGTTAAAATTTGCTTTTTTCCTTGTATTTGCATTTTTGTGGTGTACAAAAAAGAATTACTTACTTACTTAACTATGAATTGTAGTTTCTCAAGTTATGACTTAGATTTCGTTTTAATTTAGTTTCTTTCGCTTATCTAATATTTTGTTACACATAAATCTACATGTAATAACTTACCTGTCATAAATGTTTCTTTTTTGCGATTGGAAACTTGCTTTTTTATGGCTCGTTTTATGTTTTCCCAACAAGTTTTTAAATTATTAACATTTCGAAAGCTTTCTGTTGAAATGCTGTTAAATTCGGTGGTAAGTTGAGTCCAACCAGCTACTTTTTCTGCATTTGTAGTTGAATCAGTGCGTTTATTTTCTATGATGTGCTTGTATTTCATTACAAGCTCACTCAAAATATTTTGTTCGTTAGGGCTGAAATTGCTAGTACGGTTCCTGTGCGCCATTTTTTACAAATGTTTTTGTAAAACCCGAAAGTAATCGTTAGATATTAGCAGAGACTTGATATTCGTTTGTGTCACGATTTATAACCTCTTTTGAATTTTGAATTTTTATATGGCATTTCTACACAATAAACAATAACAATGACATAAATGTCATAACATTAATCCTGCCAAAAGATGTCGTACATACATACATACATATCGTCACGCCTTTTATCCCCGAAGGGGTAGGCAGAAGTGTATTTCTACACCCACTTTTCGCCAGATATACTTTAGTCCCACGTAATAGGGGGCGAGCCTATTGCCGTACCGGGCACATTTCCAGACTTCGTGCTGCGACTGAGAATTTCGTGACAGAAAAACCCAATAACACTGCCCGACCCAGGAATCGAACCCGGGACCTCCCGATCCCACGCGCACATTTATGGCGCGAGACCAACGAGGCAGTCGTATAGGGTTTGATGTCGAGTTTTCCGTCTCTACGCAAATATGGTATTTGCATCGTGTTAAAGATGTCGTAATGCTCCTAAAAGAAAAGTTACGAGAAATATAACGCCCGAACTTGACTGCATTATAATATTATACGATTGTATTAAAAGCTGTACGATTAAACGCCATTTCATGCTGTAATGGTACATTTTACGTCTAGAGTTCGCAAGCTTATATTTATATTTAGATCGCGTCGTTACGTCGCTAATATTACAATCATACGTAGTGTTTACTATGCCCTCTGCAAATCTATAATATCTTATTGTATTTCTATCTGGGGAGGTACTCATAAAACAACTCTCAAATCATTGGAGATTGCTCATAGAGCAGTTTTAAAAGTAGCCACGTTTCGTCCTATGTTGTACCCGACTGACGATTTATATAGAAACTGGAACATTCTAAATGTACGACAAATTTACGTTTTTCACACGGTAATGTTGCAACATCGCAAGACTCCATACATACATTCTTCCAAGCGTCGCAGGGATAACATCTGTATTATACCTAGAATGCATTTTTCTTTCATTAAAAGATTTTTCTATTACCTGGGACCTTACCTCTACAACCAGATAAACAGGCACATTTATATATATAACTTACCTAGTCATGATTGTAAGTCGGCCGTCCTAAGTTACCTATTGCATAAAAATTACGATGAGACAGAAAATATGCTAATCGCTTTGTCCTGATATATAGCTTCTATTTGCCTTTTTGGATACGGTTGCATACACTCACACACACTCACATACATACGCGCGCACACACACCCACACCCACACACACACACACACACACACACACACACACACACACACACACACACACACACACACACCAACTTATAAATTTTTGCATAATATCTCCACCTATTGTCTTAATAATGCATGTTATACAAAAAGTGTTATAACTGTAGTTTACATACCTTCTTTTATATTGCAACTAGTGTCGTTAAATATTATGTATTTTGTATTAATGCGGGTTTGGAGCTGTTTTTCCTTAATACAGGCTATTTCATAGCCTAGCTAGGAAAACAGTAAGTAAACTACTTGATACTGTAACTACTTAACATGTAATGTACTACAATGATTTACTTGGCAATAAAAATATTATTATTATTATTATTATTTTAATTTGGCAATGTTATATAATATCTCACTCATTTCATTCAAAAACGTCCGGTTTTCCAACCGGCACCTAAACGGCACTGGTGAACAGTAATAAAACGATCTCTGATTATCTTGATGTTTAACTTTAAACAGTTGTTTTTGCAATCGACGGCTATATCATTGTCGGTGAACTTGGGTCTTAGAGCTCTAAAATTGCCTGTTACTAACCGCCAGTTAAAATATTTATTTGTTATGTCCCTGTATTGGTACATATTTGACATAAGCTCCATACAACACGATGACAATTGACAAAATTAGGGAAGCCCGGAAGCTACGTCCGCACGTTTTTTTATATTTAACCATTTCTGCCAGATCCCGTGGTAATTGCGGGAAGTCCCCTCTTAGTGAACTCCTATGGTCCCCAAGGAGCATACATGCCAAATTTAAGATACCTGTGCCTATTAGTTTTGGCTGTGGCTTGTCTGTTAGAACCTCAGTAACGCAAAAGTTTTATATAATTATACAGATGTCTAATATGTGTATCTCTAGTTGTCAAATCCATGGACAGATCACATATTGGAACCAGCTGTAAGTATCGCTGTCCAACCATCCATATGTTCGTTAGCGAGTTATGTCGTGAGTTCAGATAGTGGTAGATCGGTTAGCATTTTTCAGAGAAAGTGTATTACTACTACCGCCTTAACAACAAACCGACTTTATACAGATCTTTTTATGCCCTAAAATATAACAATTTGAAGACCTGTTATTTATTTTACGTTATACTCAAAAACTTTCAAGGATTAGTTTACTTAGCTTACTTAATTTCTTACAGTATTATGTAATCATCCCCCCCGTGGGATATTCACCTTGTCGTGGTGGGGGGGCTCAGTAACCGTGGGTTAGAAGCCACCCACGGTGAAGCTAAGCGGGATCCCGGGAGGGGACGCTCCACGTGGGCTTGGTAGAGGCCTGCGTAGGATGCGTCCCATGGTGCGGGTGCGGGGGACAGTTCTGTCTGTCCCTCGCAGTCGGGTGCGGTCGCGGGAGGAGAGGCGTGTGGGTGTTGCGTTGCCCCGCGCCCTATCTCCCGCGACCAAATGGGGGTGCACCATCGTTGCGTCGCGGTGGGGCCGCAGAGGAAGAGGAGATGCGGTGTTGCGTTGCCGTCCTCCCTATCCTCTGCGGCCGCTGGGTGTTTTGGCGGCGGAGCCCAACACCTTCATCCGCCGCCAAGGGGGTTTCATTCGGGGCCCGCCTGACCATCTGGCGGGCCAATACCCGTCGGGGGGTAGCGAGGAATGCTTTGGTGAAACCCTACCCTCCGACACATGGGTACATGAGGACCACGGGTTGGTTTTTAGTCAGTAAGAGTCTGACAGTCCCCTTCGTCCTTACCCCCCGGGGCGGAGGGACTCCATGAGGATTTTCCAACCAGATACCAAAAAAAAAAAAAAAGTATTATATAATCATGCATCTGCATAATTATATAAAATGTTTTAATACGGAAACATCGCTGTTTATAGTAAAACCGCAGTAAATCACGCAACTCAAAGAAATTATACTAATTCAGATTAGCTATGTAAATTTGAACCAATTTACACAAATACAAAATTTGTTATTAAATTTATTCATAAATTTATTGCTTCATTAAATAAGTGATTTATCTACGACAACAATATTAATTGCAACGGATTTTGATATAAATAAGTATCTTAAAAATAAACGTGTTCTACGTTATGACTTGAAATAAAATTATTGAAAAGTTTGAGAAATTGTTTTATTATAATAAATGAATGGCTTTAACAATCTTATCTCGGCCGTATAATTAACGCAATTGGAGTCAAAACGAATCGAACTAAACTGTCTACTCAGTTAGGGGCGAATAGGTACAATGATTGGTAGCAAAGGTATAAGTGTACGGAACACTTATACCTTCATTGGTATAAGTAGATACCTACTCCTTTACGGCCCGGTATTATTGTATTCTCGTGTGAATAAAACAGTGCTGTAAAGGTATATTTTTCTGTCCCTTTCTTTTACATAGCATAATTACCCATTTATTGTTACGACGAGGTAATGGCAATCGACAACATATAACTTTATGCTTTTGTTCTATTTATGTAATAGACCTCAATGGCGTAATTATTTGAGAAGAATGAGAAATTAAAAATGCGTTATATTTACCCCGTCTTTTTAGCAAAGGTAGCATCAACCACGATCACGAAAAACCGAAAAAAGTTTGACAGCTTTTTTCCTGGTAGTCCTTTTTCAAGATGCGGTGAAAACTCTTTGCGTTCCGTCTCGACTCCGCCACTCCATCGAAGGAGCGCGATCAACCAAGTTGGGGTCTGGTTGAGGAGGTCTGTGTTGTGACTGTTCCCTAAAGACATTGGACGCCTGCTCACTAAACATCTTATAGTTCTTGGAGTGCTCGGCACCCCGTTAGGGGCGGGTCACGCGAATCACAGAAAGCATACTTTACCGTGACCTCGCCCGATGCATGGTAGTCCTAACTAACTACTACCAACATGTCGTTTAAAAAAATGAAGGCAATTGCATTTTTTTATATAAGACTGTAAGTACCATAAAATACAGATGTTTGAATCGCCGTTATCGTAGGTATCTTGTCCTCACTAGGCATCTAGCGAAGACCAAGGCATAGTAATCTTAACTGACTACCACAAACATGTCGTATAAAAAACAAGAAGTACAATCGTTATTTTGCCATACCTACAATATTTTAAGTTACATATTTCTAATACTACTTCAAGTTTGCTAGATGTTTGAGCTACGAGTACGTTCACTTCAACAGTGTCATGAGTGCGATTTAAACTTAGAACTATCTTACAAATACAATCTTAGCTTACCTGACAAATCCAACGCTATTGTAGACGTGATATATCGCAGTTTTATAAGGCAAGGAGAAGACTTAAAAGGAATATTCCCACAACAGGGGCCCTGAGACAGATTGCATTGCCAACAACACTATTGATAAACAGGCAGTTTACAAAAAGAAGTGCGTTTCATACCTCGTCAAGCATCTTGAATCTTCGATCCTGACAGTCATGCAGATCTTTGAAAGGCATGACTGTCAGGATCGTGCCTTACATAAGTATCCTGGAAATGTTCATAAACATACAACAACATTTTAGACAGTTGTTGCTCTGTGGAATGGTGAGATTCCGTGAAATCCGATTAAATTTAGTAACGTTTCCTGGTGAGTGCGGTCTTGAATCGCTACGCGGATAATTCTAAGATAATAGTCATGATTCTTACATGGGCAATAGGCTTGCTCCTATAACAACATTTCGTTATACATGTTTCTTCCATTCACTACTTGTATTTTGTTATCAGTGTGGTGACGTATTTAGACTACAAACTGTTTATACCCCAATTCATTCCATGGGTGTCGTAAGGAGTGACTAAGAAAAGTACACTAAGCAAATAAAAACTTTGCGAATAGCCAAAAAACTCTATACTAATCCCTATACCAACCCGTCTGGACAGCGTGTTATAGTAGGCCATATCCTCCTATTGGCTCACAAGCTATCGTGATGCAAATTAGGAGAGGCTTATGTCCAGCATTGGTATTTATGATGATGATATGAAGCAAGAGAGATATATATGTCAGGATCGTTACAAGTGGCGTTTCGTAGTCTCTGCCTAACCCTTTGAGAAACAGGCGTGAGTCTATGTATGTATGTTTGATATGAATGTAATACGTATGTACATCAATTACCGAAACATACATGAAGCTATTCGATTAATTAAATAGCGATCAGGCGCAACTCTCGCGTACTCTCTCTCCTCTTGCAAAATCACTCATTCATTATTTTTGTTTGAATACAAACGAATGTTTTTAATTAAATATTGAAATTTAACATTCCGTCTGTTTTAATTTACTGTTGTGGTAACTATACAAGTATACAAATGTTAAATTAACTGTGTGAATCGATTTTCAATGAAATAAATTGCTTAACACTTAAGTATTTTATTTCACAAATATTTATCGTGACTAGTTTTTATAATCTGCAATCTTGTTCATAGCTGATGCTGGTTCATATACTCGTTTAGAATCCTACTAGGTTAATGATACTTAGCACTACTATGCTATCTGATACGCCAAAGTTATGATAAATGTACCGGACCGAAAAAAATTACTTTGTTTTACAAAGCACTAAAATAACATTAAAATTTATTTTAAAGATAATTGTACGTATACGTAATTCACACATCCGTTTCGTCCCTTTTAAAAACCAAACTGCACACAGAATAAAACGAAAATTATATACCCATTTGTTACTGGACGGGTGGCTCAGAAGATAGTACGGTAACCTCACATCAAGATTTGTCATCGTTTTCCTCAAGAGACCAAAAGTATGATGTATAATTTGTTTCAAATCTGAGTCATGCGTATTTTCGGCTTTTGATATATTAAATACGCGTAGGCGTCTAAAATAAATAAGTTTTAAAATAAATCGTCAAGAAATCATCGACAACCCTTCAAAATGTACTTTTTTGGGTTTGTGATATTTACGTAGATGGGCATAGTATACAGATGAAATGTTTAAGAGAGACAAAATACAGTACTCTAGAAACCATACTACATTAGTCTACGAAACTATGTAGCAAGTAGCTATGGCGCTACGGGGCTACGGTGCTACGAAGAAACGCTCCTTTAAACAATCGCTTGGCATTCCTTATATTTGCAGGTTTTCTTCTTCAACACAAAATAATAAAAACTTTAAACACATCACAGTATAAGCTATAACCCTACAACCTACCTGGAACAGCATATCGGATAAAATACCTAGCACGCGACCCACTAAATTAATTTTCAAACCATTACGGATGAAGTAGCTTCATTCGAGCGAAACATGATAGGGAAAAATTTACATTTCCACCAAAAACTGGGTGAAAACTCGCGGTCGGACAAAAGAGTGAGTACCCCTGAAGGTTAGAGATAAATGACAACAATCCCGGGTAATTTATTTGGTCCTTAAAGGCAGTAAATGCGTTAAGCACTTCCGATTGAGAGATTCTTGGCATGAGTCTGGCAACACTGCTTTGTCAACTGTTTTTGTGTGCGATGTCAGTGTCCAAAGTTTTGGCCATTAAGGCGGTTGTTTTCAACCCTTTTTCAAGGTCATTAACAATTCGGTCTATGAATTGTCGACGTTTCAAGTTCAGAGTTTAAATGCAATTAGACTTTTAAATGTACTTACTTGTAGGTCATTATTAAAAGGTTGTGTTAAAGCTACTTCACAATTTTCACCTACTAGCTTAGCCGTACAAGAACTTGTTCAAGAGTATGCTCGCGGTTCCACCCGCGTTATTTAAGGCTACTGCTCCGCTTCCGTCGCTCACAGCGCGATGTTATATAGCCTATAGCCGGCCGGCTAAATCGGACCAGTAGTTCCTGAGATTAGCGCGTTCAACCAAACAAACAAACTCTTCAGCTTTATATAATAGTATAAGTATAAGATTAGAAAAGATATTTAGGAGGCAGCGATAGCCTAGTGGAGATATCAACAGACTGCCATGAAGAGGGTATCGGGTTCCAATCCATGGCGCGCACCAATGACTTTTCGGAGTTATGTGCTTATTGAATTGTTAATTATCGCCTGTCCCTGCCTCGGAGAACACGTTAAGCTATCGGTACTGGAGGCAGACGCTGTATGCAAAAGCTAATATGCAGTTCGATCCGGTTAGACAAGTAAGCGGACCCCGGATGCAACAGGAAGGATGATATCTTATAATTAGGTATGTTACGTAAACTAGTGGGATATCAATAGTTAAAACGCTATCAACATTTAATATATATGCATTATATTTCGATATCTGTTTGCGTCCTGCAAAATAAGATTGGTCTTTTAAACCTGCGTATTTAGAACACGATTCGAAAACCACTATAAATGATAAGATATCTTAATTCCTTGAGGTTCCAGTAACGCAAATTTCTCAATTAAATATTACAAAATAAATCGATTGATCAGTATACACGTGGCAAAGGAATGCCTACCTAATCCAAAAATAATAACACATTCAATGTCAACACAAAAAATATTAGCCGTAACAGAATCGTCGCAAAGTCTTCGAGTCCCCGGCGACATGCCACACGGACAACCGGCGAATCGGACCGGACAAATTCATTATATATTTATTTGTGCCTTTAACACATGAGGCCCCGAGAGCCTGGACTTTAGTTATGAATTTCCAACGAAGATTAATGATATTAACTGCGTGGGAAGGCCCCGAAGTTTCTGGAAGCAAAGGTGTTTAATAAACCATACGCTGTGATGAGTACGGCTATCAGACGAGTCAATCACGAGATGAATTAGATGAGAAATAATATTATTTTGGACCGTTACTGTACTATTACGCAATAAATACTTTTAAAGGTAGTGCTAGCTGCGCCCCGCGGATTCGTTCGCCGCGTCGATACCTCTACCTTAGATTTTATTCTTTTCACCCTTTAAGACCGCGTTCTCACGATACGATGACGACAGAATATAAGGTATTTAAATTGAGGTGTTCACATGATTACCAGATTTTTTTGCATTCAGGATAGATTCAATATAATGGGAACAGCTACACAATCGTCCAACGATAATTAAGATAATTAATTGTCATAACATATTGACAATACGCTCTTAGTTCTGGAATATTAAAAATCTTTCCAAAAACTAGGCTATTGCAGCCTCGTATACATATAGCTATGTGTATTTTACTTATATATACACGTATCTGGGGTCAAAAAACCCGGCTTATGTACGATATCATCGAAACTAATGTCGTATATAATAATGTATTAAATTTATGATGGGTATTTAAACGTGTTTAAGAAAGAGATAAAGACGTTAGGCACGCGAATTTCGAAGACTAAGATAATACAGATATTTCACGTCCATTTATTGCCAGTCTCAAGATAAGATAGATAAAACATAGAGCAAAATTGCAGTTTATGTCAAATCTTATATGGATAATTAGCTGTAACTCATATTTTCGTCTACTGGACCCTATATATTTAGCAGCAGCCAACATAATATTCGTCTACTGATACATTCAACATTATTTAACAATACAAATCGAAATAATATAAATAAATTCCGACACTAACCAACGATTGCCCCAGCTATAAAGTAAAACCTTTAATGAAAATACATTCTCAGTGTAGAGCAAGAATGTTTTTTTCCTTGATTTGAAAAATTCATAGATCATCATCAAATGTCAGCATATTTTTAAATAAAGAGTGATGTTTTAATGTTTAACTAAATTCTGGCCGCGACTCCGCCCGCCTGCCTGTCGGTTATCTCGACAAAAAGTAGGCCTTAGATGGCCTAATAAATATTTTTTTTTTTTAATTCTGAAGTATATTACTGCAACGTTTCTGTTCAAAAGTTTTTGCGTAAAAGAGTAACAGACATTCATCGAGCCACAAATTAATTCTCACACACCTTTGAGTTTCATAACAGTCAACAGTAGCAGTATACACGTGTTGGGATTAAAAACGTTATTCATATACGACGTCAAAATAAATGTCGATTAAAATAACTTATGAATTATGTATAATATTTGTTAAGAATATGAAACCGCGTATATAATTATGACGTATAGGCAATTATAAACAGTCGTTAGGTACGGTATCGAAAATTAACATAATGTCGATATTTCAACTCAATTTATTACCAGCTCCCATAATTTGACATATGTATGGTGGTTTACTATTGTTTGACAAAAAACGTATGACAAAAGATCATTTTACAAACAACGTTTGAAACACTTATCATTTGACAAACTTTCATTTCGCAAACATATTACTTTAAAAACAATCATTTGACATAATACAGGTTTCGCAAACGTTTTACTTGGAAAATAATTAAAATGTTAAATAATTATTTAAAAAAAAATCATTTGACTAAATAATTCGTTTGCCAAATTGTTGATTGTACAAAAAGTTAGAAGATAAATTATTAGTTTTTAAAAATAACTAATTTCTAATCAAGTATTGGTTAGAAATTAGTTACGCGAAATTTTGAAAATATTTAATTGCATGGTTGCAATTTTCATCTTGGACAGATTATTTATAGGCATGTAATAATTTTGTATTAATACTAATTCCAAAGAAACTAAAGTCTTTAAAAAAAATACACACTGCCTGAATTAAGCGAAATAAGTAGAATTCGGTTTTGGCACTCGCCGGCCACTACCGCGGCACGCTCGCTTCGCTCGCTCGGCTCGTGCGTTGTGGTCGCAGTTCTAACCTAACCTAACCAGCCATTGTTTCAGTTGACCCTACACAAAGATTGTTGTTTTAACGTAGATTTTGGTTACTAAAATAATTACCAAGCAAGGCATTTTGTCAAATGTTATTTATGCATTACGTTGTTTTGCCAAATAACATGTTTAAAAAAATAATCAATTTGAAAATTAATGTTTTAGCATAATAACTTTTTTATAGTAAATATATTGTCTAATGAGTAGTTTATTAAACAATAGTTTGTAAAATAATAAATTTATCAAGTATAATTTTGTCAAACGTTATTTGTCAAATGAAAATTTTTCATTTGTTTTTTGTTAAATGATCGGACACCATGTATGGTACGTATCGTTTATTTAATTAGCGGCGAGCAGCATTTTTGATAAGTGCTTAACAATCATCATCGTCCTAGCGTTAGTTCCAATTACATCCAAAATGTCCACCTTGAAGTATATGGCCTGCTTTCTAGTCTAACCAGATTTGACGGAATTTTAGCTTTTTTGCAGAACAACTGCCGTCTGACCTGACAACTCAAAGACATCGCAAAACTCCACGGCTTAGACGAGTGTAAGTATTTTAAGGGTTTACTGATTCCCTATACGACTGTCAAAGATCTTCATGACAGCTAAAACCGACGGTAAAAAGTGCTTACCGAGTGACGGGGTAAGCGATAATTATCAATATCACACACACATTTACTGCTTAACAATAAACGTGCCAATAACGATCGAAATCGCGGATCGAACCAACGACTGCTGGAAATAAAATAAAAGTAAAATATTTACGAAAAGGAGGCTGTAGCCACAAATAGTTTCATTAATTTATTAACACAATAGATACGGCATGTTACGGCAGGTGAAAACATAATCTAGAACAAAAACATAAAATCAAAATCAATCCTAACACAATCCACTAAATGAACATAAGGTGATTTCTTCCACCGTCGAAGTGTGGTATCCTAACTATACAATAAACATAATATTCTGTCGGTACGTTGAGCATTGTCACAGTTACGTATTTCAATAACTGCTTTAGACATTATTCATTATGTTGCGAGTCGGCGAATGCTGAATACGCTGTAGGAGTAATTGCTTCTTCGAGATATGCTATCTTGAATCCTTTGTAACAAAACTATGATCGATATTTTTATACGTCACTGAAATCGTGAAGAAATATAATCTGTCTGATGTTATCATAAAGGCTCTTAATATAAGTTATTTGACTTTACTTTACTTATTCACAAAACGATATTCACTCATCGTAAGCAATCAAGTATAGTCGAAAGTTGATTCCACTACATCATAATATATATTTAGTTATAATATTTTAGCACTAATCCTTCGAAGTATTAAACCCTACTCTCTTGATTATGAAATATCGGACTAGTAACTGTGAACAACACATGGTCAATGGTTTGGGTAGAATAAAAGGTTAGGAGATGTATAATTTAATGGGATTAAAAGAATTGGCCATTCTTCAAATCGTGTCAAACAAATTCAAAACAAGTCCTTCTCGGTTTCTAGGTCAATAACATTCGTCGGTTACGCAATGTCCTTAGAAAAATATTACAGGTCAGGGGATCAGAAGATCTATTAGGTTTGATAGCCCGTAGGCAAACTTGAACTACACATGTGAGGCAGCCATTTTGTGGAATACACAGCGGGCATGTTAAACTAAAATCTAGCTAGAACACACAGATTGCGCCTAAATCATCGGCGTAACGGTCTGGCCACAGCCTACTGCGGCGGCGGCAGCGACGGGTGATTTCGGTGTTACATGGTGCGTTTACTCTAAAGGCGACATCGGTCGCCGCGGTATAGCAAAGCGCGCCAAGTAAGTACTTCATCGAAAACGCTCGCCGGTGCCGCCGCCGCTGTAGGCTGTGGTCGGACCGTAATAACGCTTGAATATAGAGTACGATTTAATTTACAATAATTGGGTGATTACCGAACAGGCTGGGCAACATTAACGGTAATATTGCCTAATAAAAGTGTTATTGTGCTTGAAAAGCAGTTTTTGTTTCAGATTTTGTTCGTACTGCGAATTTTACGTATACGACTACAAGTTTACATTTCTATGTATGAAAATAACGTGTTATTTTAGATATATAAGTTGGGTAATGAACACAATGATAAAGTTTATTGCATGCTAGATACTACTTGGTAATATCAGGTTGCCAAGACCCGGACACTCAGAGATATACTAATATTTCCGTAACGGGTTTGAATCGTGTAACGTTGAAAATAAAACTGAGATACCAATATGTGTACAAATTGCGGCAACTTTAAACTTCCTATAGATCTTATATTGTGCTGTCTATGCACATATGTAGTCAAAATAAAGATAATAATTTGTATTCACTTAAGTACATAAAAAATTGGCTTAATTAAAAGACTACCTGTTTTTTTTTTTGCTTAAGATAATGTTGAATGAAAAAAAAAGGATTTTTTTTGTCTGTGATAGTAACTAGTAATTAAAGCAATGATATGTACCTGTAATCAATATACAAGTCTTACTCTATATCAAACATTTTACCTAATGAAAAGCAAATATCTCCCACCACAACAAAATATCAAATATGCTACCAAAAATCTTTTGTAATCCAGCAGATCTCTTTAATACTCGCGCACACGTATGTACGAGTATAAATTATGTAGCATCCAATACTAGTGCATGAACAAGAGAATTTTAAATCCGGTTATCCGTAGCGAAGTGGATCTAAAAGTTCAATAGTAAAGAGATCGACCCCATTCGAGCCGTACTCCACCCATGCACTGCACTTAATAGATAATTAATTAATCTTTGTTAGTGTTGCCACTCTGTGCATAAAATTCTGCTGTATTCATAAAGAACAATGGCCAAATATCTATAGGAGCTGTACTTGAACTTTTTTTCTATGTACATGAACAAACTATAGTGCGATTTGTTTGTATTCATGTCTTAAACACTATTCCATCAGAAAATGGCACGTAAGAAGCCAGAATAATTTAATATTTATAAAAATACTTTGAAGGTTAGAATTTACAAATAAGTCACCAAATAGGTTTCAACAGTTTTAAGCTCATCAAAATGATTTAATAATGTTTTTAGGTATTTCGTTTGTGAATAAATATAACTCTTAATGTTTTTTATCACAAAAATGCAATTACAACCATAGAACGTGTACCTCCCTGATATCAAAGACATTAAATACTATGTACCTACTGATATCTATTTTGCAAATAATTTACCTTCTGTAACCAAATATGATGGGATTAGGTAGGGTCTTGTTTGTATATAAGTAGTAAAGATCTAAAATCGCATAAAAGAACGTATAACAACCTCACAACAAATGCACTGGATCGCAACTGTCAATACTGTCAATTGATTTCAAGGAATCGTCAATCAATAACAAATCGCGTTTCGTTATTCGCTTATTATTAGCAAAATGTCAATGCAATTTTTACTTTTGTTAAGTTTTCTATTTTATAAAATGAATAATACAAACAGATTTTGAGTTGTTGTGATATTTACTTATTAAGTGAAATATTTTACCGCTATTTAACTATTAAATATGAAAATAATGTATTTAAGTATAATCGATAAAATAATTTATACGCAATGAAACGTTATTAAGGTACATTATACATTCTGATTGCAAAAAATGTACGATGATAAAAAAATGAATATCTTTATTTCTTGGATTTTTATGAGATATTTTTAACTGTTTATATAACTTTGAAAAATTACGATTTTTTCATGTATATAGCATAAATGTGTACACGCTCAGGTCCGATTTGGCCAATGTTCTTTAAGGACTTACTTCAGTCTCGTTTTTCTCTCAAATTAAGTAATTAACAACAAATGTACTTAAAATATGTTATCTTCTATAAACTATTATCATAATAAAACGTAAATCTTACTTCTTAGTTAAAAAATAAAAATAATGACAGCCCTCAAATATTTGATACATTCACTACGTACGTTTGCAGTCAATGCATATTTGTACGGCGCTTGAACACGGTAAGAAAATACGCCCGGCCTATGCAAGAATTGGCGTCGTAACTAGAAAAGAACTGTGTATACTGCTCGCAGCGGTGCACAAAAAAATCTTGTCTGCGTAAGACACGACGATAAGACGTAAGACGCGGCGAACGTTGTTGCGGAGTGGTGGGGGTCGGAGTAGTAGGGTTCACACAGCCAAGTAAGTAGTGATCTGTGGGCGTTTGGTGTGGACGTGTATTGCAGCGTAGAGTACAAAATGGATGATGAGTTACTTATAATTTTAGTATAGGGACAACCGGCATTGTGGGACAAAACTTTAGAGATATATAAAGGTAAAGGACTAACATTCGAAGCATGGAGAGAACTATTTATTATCTTATACAAAGACTTCGACGACATGACAAATGTCAAAAACAATGAATATGGTAAGTACTTATAACATATAACTTTTTATTTGAATTTTCTGAAATACAGGTTATTATACAACAGAGTTTATAAAAAATAAAAAAAAATATGATTCTATTTTCACTCGGGAAACCTGGAAAAAGAAGATATCGGTGTTTTAATTTTGAGTTAGGAATTAATGATGTAGGTACGTTTGGATTGTCCGTATTTATGCAAAAAGGGAACCACTCGACAAATTTAGATTTTTGCTTTTTTTTAAGAATACTAATTTAAAAGTGGTTTATTTTCTTATTCAAAAAGATCCACATGATTTTTTCCTTGGAGACAAGTTATACAAAAAGCAGAAAGGAACCAACAGCAAAAACACACATTATTTATATTGCAAAACCGAACCACAGCACCATGGGACTCGATTCTTCAAACAAATAAACCATATTAATTCCATGTCATTTTATACAAAATAGATCCACTGATACTTGGTACCATTATACATTAAAAATATTTATTTTATTAACAATTATTATAATACAGCAAATGGAACCAAATTTCTGTGTTACCGTAATGCGTAAAATAAATAAATAATTTAATGACTAATATTTTTTTTTGCAAAATGGAACCACATTATACACTCGGTTCTACCACGTATAAATTAATATTGTAAAGAGCAGAACCACAAGTATATGATTTCATTGTACTGCGAAAGGTGTAACCTTCAAGTTCGAAATTCTCGCTAAAATTGAGAGTCTACAAAGACCTGTACGCATCATGGGTGTCTAAACTCTCGAAACCCAGCAATGATGACTGAAGAGCCCAACTCCCGTGCCAATAGACGGAGGACATCCCTGATGTCAACGGCGAGGTAAGAGAAGGTCTTGAGCAACCTGAGAAGGACAAGTCTCAAGAGGGGTGTCCAATCATTTGACAAAAACAAATGAAAAATTTTCATTTGACAAATAACATTTGACGAAATTATACTTGATAAATTTATTATTTTACAAACTATTGTTTAATAAACTACTCATTAGACAATATATTTACTATAAAAAGTTATTATGCTGAAACATTAATTTACAAATTCATTATTTTTTTAAACATATTATGTGGCAAAATAACGTTAAGTATAAATAACGTATAATAAAAAAGTATAATTGACAAAATGCATTGCTTGGTAAATATTTTATTAATACTAACACAACAATCTTTGTGTAGGGTCAACTGAAACAATGGCTGGTTAGGTTAGAACTGTGACCACAACGAATTCTACTTATTTCGCTTAATTCAGGCAGTGTATTTTTTTTAAAGACTTAAATTTCTATGGAATTAGTATTAATACAAAATTATTACTTGCCTATAATTAATCTGTCCAAGATGAAAATTGCAAGTATGCAATTAAATATTTTCAAAATTTCGCGTAAATATTGGTTAGAAATTACTTATTTTTAAAAACTGATAATTTATCTTCTAACTTTTTGTACAATCACCAATTTGGCAAACGAATTATTTAGTCAAAAGAATATTTTTAAAATAATTATTTAACATTTTAATTATTTTCTAAGTAAAACATTTGCGAAACCTGTATTATGTCAAATGATTGTTTTTAAAGTAATATGTTTGCGAAATGAAAGTTTGTCAAATGATTAGTTTTTCAAACGTTGTTTGTAAAATGATCTTTTGTCATTCGTTTTTTGTTAAACAGTTTTTTGTTAAACAAGGACGACGGAATAACCACCATTTTCATTTTGTTATAATAATAATATGCAATTACCATTATTTTTTGCTTTGTAGTTAACATTTTTATAAATAAACGAAAATTATTATCAGACTTGTTATAACTTGCGCGCCCAGCATTGGACGTCTTTCACCTGATATGATGATAATGATAACAAAACGAAATATATTATCCAAAAAGTAATTGCCGGCCAGTAACTAGTGTAGAGTTCATTGGCAAGAAAATGAGAAGACATTTTCGAATGTATTACGCAATTAGTATACCTTAATTATATAAATAATTCATAAAGCTTATTTACTTATTTGCATCTAAGTTCTTTGGAGGTTCTAATTTAATCAATGTGTTTGTTTCATCATCATCGTTCTAAAGTTAAACCAATTGCATCCAAGACTTTTACCTTACAACACGGGATACACTGGCTAGTCTAACCATATTTGAAAGAATATTAGCTATTACACAGAATGGCTGCCGGTTAACAGTAAGCTATGGCTTAGACCAGTGTCAGTTGATTCTACCTGCCAACCACATGTACTATTTTGTTCATAAAGTAAAATGAATGAGCTATAAACATGTTTACTGTTTACGTAATTAAAGTTCAATAAACAATTACACGATTTTATTATAGGTACATGCTAACATTAAATTAGAATTCGTTAAAAATCAACATGCTAACATAGTCTTACTATAAGATACAATATTTAATTGCATTCTATGAAATAATAAATTGTATGTCATGTAATATTTACTCTCTAGATAATGATGGATATGAGGTACTTAAAAATACATATTATTATCTAAGAAACATCAGTATTCTTTTACTAATGGTTGGCTTGCTCCTCGCACACAATCTTTGCGATGGGACTTCTGTTTTAGGGTTACCTAGACAAAAATGGCAGAAAACTGAACCCTTATAGATTCACTACGTCTGTCTGTCTCGATCAATCAAGTTCATAACAGTTTTTAGGAATTGATTCCAATCGACCCAAACGTTAAACAATAAAGATCTCTATTGATCACAGAACATTGAGATATCGCCTTACCACGTCTTGCAATCTTCTAACCCTTGACTCTAACCTAAAATACTGTGCAATAACTATTTCTTGAGTTAAGCCGGCCTAAACAAGCAAACTGAACGATCGACCGGTACAAATATTTGTACAACTGTACGTACGCACTAAATTCTGTACTTGATATAACAAAATATAACTTAGCAATTTCTGCTTTCTGTGCCCGTTTGAGCTTTGATTTCCAACCTTGTAAAATAACTTGTTGTTTATTTGGCATAATTTTAAGAATGCTGAGTCTTAGTTAGGAAGTGGGCAAACAGCTGTAAATAATAATAATTGCAAGAGCGTTTCTTTGGGCGCCTGAAAAAAGTATTGAAAAGTCTTTTATCAGGTGGCAACAAGGTACAAGCTTGCAACAGTTGGGTCAAGCCACTTCTGGTATACTCCTTTGGCATACTCAAGTGGACTCAGACTGAATTAGACGCTTTGGATAGGAGAATCCATACATTGCTGACGGCACATCGTATGCATCATCCACGTTTATCCGTGATGAGGTTGTACATCCCACGGAAGTGTAGGGGTCGAGGCTTTTTGAATGTCAAGACCCTACACAACTGCGAGGTGTGCAATCTCAGAGACTTTTTTCTTCGGACAAATGTGGAAATGCATCGCGATGTTGTCGCAGTGGACAATGGGCTCACCGCTCACCCCCTCAAGTTGGCTAAGGAAAACTGGCGCAAACCTATAGTATTAAGCACTGATGATCGGGCCATTATTGTGGGGAGTCGACGTATGATCCAAAGACTTGATACGACAGCTATGCCCTCAATAATATATGAACAGTCGATCATAGAATTTAGCCCAGTTGTCAAGAATCTAGGTTTACACGTTGATAGCAATCTTAGCTGGCAAGTTCACGTGACCAGCGTTTGTCAGAAAGTCTCAGGATCCTTGCGCGCTTTATATCGCCTGAAGAATTTCCTGCCATGCCCTACTAAGGTAATGCTAGTACAAAGCTTGATTTTGCCTATTATAGACTATGGTGATGTGTGCTACTACGACCTGAATGCAGATCTTCTCAACAAACTAGACCGACTTCTCAATAACTGCATTCGATTTATTTACAATCTTCGTAAGTATGACCATGTGTCTACTTACCGTACCGAAATCAAGTGGCTACCCATTCGTCAACGCCGTAGCTTGCGTGCTCTCTCTACTCTATCCTCTTTCCTTAACTGTCCTACACCTCCCACTTATTTATCTTCCTATCTAAAGTACCTGTGCTCAAACCACAACAAAGATCTTCGCTCCGCTAATAATCGACTTCTTCTATGTCCTTCCCATTCAACCAGCTTCGTGAACACTCCTTTTTTGTTCAGTCTGTTCACCTCTGGAATTCGCTTCCTCCTGAGATCAGGATGAGTAAAAATCGGATTTCATTTAAGGCAAAAGTTCGTGAGCAATGTTTGGGTCAATTGGCAATATCTTCAACACTTTGAGACATTGTATTTATGTATTTTTACATTTATTTATCATATTTATTTATATATTCATCTTATTATATATATTATATATAAACATACATACATTTATATATTTTATTATATTTATATACTGTATCGATATCTTTTTTTTTAAATAAACTATATTTGTTATTACTAAAATTCGGAACGCACCTACTAACTGACTTCTCTGCATCACCCTAGGTTGACTGTTAGATCGGCATTAAGTCCGCCTATGTACATGATTTTTATTGTGCAAAAAGTTTAATAAATAAATAAAAAATTAAATCGCAAGTCTGTATGGCAGAGCAAGGAGCTGCATGGTAGGTTCTACCGGGCTTTCCATGGGCCTGATGTGGACCTATTAGCTTCGGTGAACTGGCTATGCTTCGGTGACCTTTTTGGGGAAACCGAAGGGTTTGTCTGTGCAATTGCGGATGAAGTTATCAAGACGAATAACTACCGGAAATATATCCTGAGGGATGGCACTACGGATATCTGTCGTGCTTGTCACCAACCTGAATCCCTCAGGCATATCGTTTCCGGGTGTTCCCGTTTTGCTAACGGCGAGTACTTGCACAGAAATAACCAAGTAGCCAGGATCATTCACCAGCAACTTGCTCTGAAGTACAGACTTGTAGACATCGAGGTGCCGTACTACAGGTATGTTGCTGAGCCAGTACTTGAAAATGGCCATGCCACATTGTACTGATATCGTGGTGATAGATCGATCAGAGCGCCTCGCAATAATTGTTGATGTCACCATTCCTCATGTCGAGAATCTCGTGAAAGCCGAGAAAGACAAACATATTAAATATCTGGACTTGGCTCACGAGATCGTCGACATGTGGGATGTGGACTTGGCAATTATTGTACCGATAGTTGTGACGGTTAACGGCCTAATAGCCAAGAGCCTCAATTGTCACATTAAGAGGCTCGCGTTGGGTGCTTGGGTCAAGAGCCTGATGAAAAAGGCAGTACTTCTCGACACGGCACGTATTGTGAGGAAGTTCCTGTCTCTGGAGCCCTAGCCACCGACAGTTTGGACCCTGTGCCCGTTGCTGGTGGGATCCCATGTTTTTTTATATTTTTAAATGTATTTTATTTTTTATTGTATATTTAAAAATGTAAATCAAATCTGAAGAATAATAAATAAAGGAATAATAATAATAATAAGAAACCTACAGGTATACAAAATAAACCCCACCATCATTAACTTTTTGAAGAATGCTATGTGCGATTGGAGAACGACATTACACCTTAATAATGGTACAGATACTGTCACAACAGATGAAATTTATATCAGGAATGGCATTTTTCAGGGAGACTCTCTCAGTCCGCTATGGTTTTGTCTTGCCCTGAATCCATTATCTCACCTACTCAACAGTACAGCAAATGGTTACAAATTAAATTCAGTAGCAGCCGTCACACATCTCATGTATATGGATGACATCAAATTATTTGCAAAGTCTCAGAAAAGGGCTTAAAATCGCTTATAGAATTAACCGCTCAGTACAGTAGAGATATAAACATGTCATTTGGTCTAGATAAATGTCGCACAATAGGCTAGTTGACAAAAAAAAAATTATAAGTCCGTCCTTTACATTATTCAAAAATAAGCGATACGTATTTTTTTATTTGTAAATTAAACCAAAAATGACCAAGATATAGCTCATTAAAGTTACGTATAACGTCACGCCGTGCTGCATTTTGTCGCACTAGATGACGTCACACGTAACTTTGATGGGCTATATCTTTGTTACTTTTTATTTAATTGAAAAAAGAAAAAATACGTGTCCAATATTTTTTTATAATCTAAAATACGGACTTAATAAAATGTAATTATTTTGACCCTGGAAACTACCCTATTCACGTTCACAAAGGTAAAATAGTTAGTAACGTTTATAATGGAGACGAACCTGATACATTTGAATTTATGGGACCAACAGATACATATAAACACTTAGGTATTCACCAGTCTAACACAATCGATCACAGTAAAATATAGAAAGATCTATGCTTAAAGTTCACAAAACGACTGAATTCAACATTCAAAAAACAATTATATTCGAAAAATCTCTTCAAAGCAATCAATACATTTGCAATACACGTGTTGACATTTTCATTTGGTGTAGTAAAATGGACACGTACAGATATCCGCAATTTAGAAATTAAAATCAGGACCACACTAACGAAACACAACTACCTGCACCCTAAGTCAGCTATCGAAAGAATCTCAGCGAAGAGAGAAAAAGGAGGAAGGGGACTCATAGACCTAAATGTACTATGGGAAGGGCAAATACAAAACCTGCGAGATTTTTTCTTCAGCAAAATTATTACTAGCAATATTCATTCAGCAATAGTTGATACCGACAAAAATTACACTCCACTAAATTTATCTAACAGAAACATTGTTTATAAAACCCCACAAATTCATGTCGCTGACAAGATTAATAAATGGCGTTTCAAAGAACTGCATGGATGATATCTGCACGATCTGGAACAGCCACACATCGATATAGACGCCTCAAATGCATGGCTGAAATCAGGTTCACTATTTCCAGAAACCGAGGGCTTTATGATTTCCATACAAGACCAAGTCATAAATACAAAAAATTACAAAAAACATATATTTAAGGATCCAACCGTTCAGAATGATAAATGCAGGAAGTGTCATCGCGCCTCCGAAACTATTCAACACATTAGTGCCTGTCCAAACTTAGCTCAAACCAATTATACCCACAGACACAATCAAGTTACCCATATTATTCATCAGAAGTTAGCTATAAAACATAACCTTTTACCACCTAAAGTTGTACCCTATCTTAAAATATAAAATCCTTGCGTTACTGACTGACTGACAGACACGCTACAGCCGAAGCTATTGGGCGCAGGAAGCTGAAATTTGGCATGTATGTTCCTTGGGGACCGTAGGGGTGCACTAAGAAGGGATTTCCCGAAATTCCCACGGGATCCGCCAAAACGGGTAAATTTAAAAAAATGCAGGCGTAGCTGCTGGCGTCCTTTAGTTATCAATATAATCCCAAATCGGTGTTGGAGAATCAGAATCACAAAATATATTACGACAGAGCAATACTAACTGATAAAACAATACACAACAATAGACCGGATATAACCATGATAGATAAACAAAATAAACACGCATATATTATAGACATAGCAGTCCCTAAGGGCGGTTTCAGATTAGCGTATTTTTCTGCGCGTATACGGTCGTTTCGGCGTACGCGCTTACACGCGCGCTACAATACGCGCGTCATAAAACCGAACTCACGCAAACAGGCATATTTCGGCGTGTTCGCTCGAAACGGTAGTGACATCTTGTCAGTGTCAACATGGATTCTGATGGCTCGCGCTTATAAGAGCTTAGAAGCGCGTCAACGCTCGTATGAGTCACGCGTGTGCCAACGGGCGCGCCTATACGCGCCTACATACTCTTCCAAAAACGAGCTTATACGCGCGTATAAGCTCGTTTTTGGAAGAGAGATATATATATATATATATATATTGTAACGTAAAAAGTACCTTTCGAGTGTGTGCTGTTACGATAACCCTACTAGGGTGTGTCTAAATAAGAAGCGTGGTTAAATGTTACAATAAAAATTGATTTAATTGCCAAATAAATTTTATACATCAATTAGCAAGCGTTACTTAAATGAAAAAGATTACGATTTATGTGATATTTAGAAAAATTAACACAGGGTCGCGTAGTTCGGCGAGGGGTGGGGTTTGTGTGGAGAATCCAGCTGCCGATGGTCCAGGATAGTTGGTCAACTTAACTCCGAGCTGTAGTCGCCGCAGAAAGGGCGCGCGAAGCCAACGCGTCCGCTTATATAGAGGCTCGCAGTGCGGTGGGGACGGAACATGCAGTCAGCCGGGAGGCGGTGTCGTCCCGACGTCACAGCGACGTCACAATATATATATATATATATTTGTAAATATATACATATTATACATAGAAACACCCAGACCAATACAAACATCCATGTTCATGCACACAAATGTTTGACTTGAGCGGGAATCGAACCTGCGACCTTCGACGTAGCAGTCGCTTACACTCCCGCTACGCCAACCGGCCGTCAAATCTTTGTTTGGTACGCATTATAATAACTAGGTCGCTAAAAGGAGAATGACCAAAACTGGGCTATTTTGTGGCAAGTTTGCTTCTAAACCATTCATATCTAGAAAATCTTCTTATAATTTATAATTTTATATACATTAATTTTAATTTAAAGCAAAACGGGGATTTTTAGTTCAAAATTAATAGTATCTGCGTTGTTCCGGTCGTGATATCGCCATTTCATATTCAAAACTCATTTTGCATATTTAGGCAAATGTTTATAGTTTCTTGCAAATCCCTTTTAATAGGTAAAAATTACATTCATAGTGAAAACAGGGTGACATAACAAAAGTTCTAATAAGCAAAATAATACCAAAATCTTATGATATTTTGAAAAATGTATTGTGGTGAAATATTTTCTATAAATAATATGTTTATCCCTTTTGCAAAATATCACCCACGAAATAATGTTTTGTACTTATCGAAAATATGGGAACATATTTTTATTATACTGGCATCTGTAATGTGTTACGCAAAGAAATATAACCTTATTACTAGTCCAACCTCTACGTCAGTTACACAGAGCAGTCACGTAGTCAGTTATTTTGACATGAAAACAGTCAAATTGCTTTTTCACCTATTATCATATCTCTTTATTGGACAATAAGTAATTTACTGTCGTTTATATTGACTTGAACAACCCTTTGTGGACCAAACAAGTTTATTTCGTGTTATCAAGACTCGTGGGTTGACTAAAGTATGAGACAGTCTTTATTGGTAACATTAGTATGTCTGGACTTAGAACACTAGCCGTGGTGAGGATTGCAGTTATGTTAACTAATCCTTTGCGGTACCTCGGCAGCAACACGTGTCCGTTCTTTGGACAAGCTATCTGATTCGGAGCTCAATATTTTGACATCATGGATAGCGCCAGTCTGTGTAAGTGTTGTTTACTTCTCTTCTCAATTCCTACAATTCTCTCAAGCTCTCCTCGCCGAATATTCAAACTACTTTAATTGTTTGTTTCAGGAATTGAACGGAGTCTTATGTTTAGAATGCTACACATTAATTGAAGCTGTTCTAACTTATGAGGTCATACCTGCACCACCTTATGGTATACGATATACAAGCTCCTGCTTCATTTTGAGGTGATTTATTTGAAGAAGATTTAGGTATAATAACAAATAAAATGAAGAATAACATAAAAACTGTGTTTCGTTTACCTATTAAGCATAAAACAGTGTTGTTTTAATGCCAACTTTGTAATAAGTTCCAATAGAATGAGCTTATCTTTTGCGAACTAGCCTCACTGAAATTCTCATTATTGAACCACATGGTATTGCGAATTCTCAGTAAAAAATATATCAGACTGAAAAAACCGCAAACTAATATAATGTACAAGCGTTTGTTTCGTAGCTCCACTTCTTTTTACAACTATTTTCTATATTGTATAATATACATAGAGGCTTCTAATTAATTCCGGTAATATGATTAAATCATATCATCACCGCCCTAGAGTTATGTCGGTTGCATCCAAGACTTCAACGCCTAGGAGCCCTGGGTCCGCATACTAGTCTAACCAGATATGACAGAATATTAGCTTTTCCATATTCTGACCGCCATAATCCAAAGGGAAAGCGATATTGTATGGTTTAGACCAGTAAGTATCGGTTTATTGGAGGGTACTGACTCCCCGTAACGACGTGCGATGGTGAAAGATCTTCATGACAACTGGGACCGACGGCTTAACGTAAGTACTCTTCGAAGCACGGGCGATAATTAACTAATTTACTACTATTTATATGATGTAATTATTCATGTAACTATCACAATACTTAACCTTAAAATATTTGAAATCTTTATTTTCCGATAGCTAAGAACTGCCGCCGAATATCTTATTAATTATTTCCTAATTTAATTAGGAGTATATTTACTATATTTTACTGGTCAAATCATCGAGAAGCAAACTTAGCCCATCTTCCATACAAATTTGGTCATTCTCCTTTTCATGCTTGATTGCAATTTTAAAACTAGAGGTTTTTCACACAGTCAACCAACCCCCCATTTTACCCCCTTAGTCAGGAAATGAGGCAGCGATAGCCTAGTAGAGATACCAACAGACTGCCATGCAGAGGATATCGGGTTTGAATCCACGGCGCGCACCAATGACTATTCGGAGTTAATTTATGTGCGTATTAAATTGTTAATTATCGCTTGTCCTGTGCCTCGGAGAGCACGTTAAGCCGTCGGTCCCAGTTGTCATGAAAATCTTTGACTGTACTTAAATAAACTGACACTAGTCTAAAACCATGGAATATCGCTCCCTATCCCTTCGGGTTGCGGTGGTCAGACAGGCAGCCAGATCCGGTTAGACTAGCAAGCGGACCCCAGATGGAAAACTGGGATAACGCTAGGAGGATGATGAGTCGGGAAATGTTTAAAAATCTTCCCCACGTAATAAAATAATGAAACCTTCTGTCCAATTTCACGTTTCTAGGTTCAGTATTTTGTGCTCTTCGATGATATGTCAGTCGAGTCAAGTGATTTTAAACAATAGGAGAATGATGATGATTAGACATACAGGTTATATAAAATAATTTAGCGGGTCTTAATCGCGTTAATTTAGAATTAAACAAGTTAAATTAACGCGATTAAGACCCGCTAAATTATTTTGTATGATGTATACAAATCACGAAAGTTTAAAATCGACATACAGGTTGTTAATAATTATAATAGCTCTCAATCTCAATTACCATAAAATACCTTGATACAACAAAATATAGATCTAAATAAAAATAAAAAACAATCAGCTCTTCACTTATTACTGACACTTGTTTATATATAATAACATAACATTACTCTGTGGTAGTAATCGCAATTATCACCAATATCGTATCGTATCTTATAGCTCTAGTATTCATACATCAATACTCATACACATACATCAACATAAAAAAAATATATACAGATACGATAAGAGAAATCGGACAAGTGCAACACTGTATTTTTTTCATTATCAATCAGAATTTATGCGTCGTTAAAGTAAATAAAATATACTTATTTTGAAATATGCACATCAAGTCCTTTCACATGATACCTCACTTGAACTAGTAGTTAAAAAAATGGTTTCGACCTATTTTGAAGAGTAGGTAGTTTATAGATGTAGTATTCAGATTTTTTCGAACTAGTAATATGTAAGGATGTCACTTGCCAAATTTTAAAGTTCCAAGTCAGCTGGAATTATATCAATTGTGAACCCCTAGAGTGCCAAAATATTTGTCTTTGGAGACATTAAACGGCCGAAACTATCTTGTTTTTACGTAAATGTAGAAGTTGTATTTTTTCACAGCTTCAAGGCTGGAGACCTGTTAATATGGTTTTAATTCCAACTTGATATCTCCACGCATTCCTGAAATCAAGTATCTTAATATATGTACAGACAGACAGACGGACGACAAAGTTTTGTAAATGTGGCGATTTTACTTTCTTAAAAACGTTTTCTATTTATTCTTAGTACAACTTTTTAATTAAATAATTATTCAAAGTAATAGAGTAAACAAGGAGAATAAAACCTCCTTGGACTCACTATTAGGGTTCCGTAACTAAAAGGTAAAAAACGGAACCCTATTAATAAGCCTCCGCTGTCTGTCTGTCTGTCTGTCCGTCTGTCCGTCTGTCTGTCTGTCACCAGGCTGTATCTCATAAACCATGATAGCTAGAAAGCTGAAATTTTCACAAATTATGTATTTTGGTTGTCGCTATAACAACAAATACTAAAAATAAAAAAAATGAAAATACTAAGGGGGGTCCCATACAAAAAACGTGTTTTTTTCGTATTTTTGCTCAAAATTACTAATTGTAACAGGTAGACGCTTTAAATTTTCACAGAATATGTAGTTGTATATTACCTTTCAAAATAAATAATAAAATTTTAAAAAAGTAAATAAAAAAGGGGGGCTCCCTTACAACAAACGTAATTTTTAAGCAATTTGTTACTCGATCTTAATAAACAGGTAGTAACTTATAAAGTATTTCAATATACATACAACGAACGTGATTTTTTTTTTTTTAGATGATGGTACGGAACTACGGTAAAAAATTGGGCAAGTGCAAGTCGGACTTACGCACCCTTCGTGCGTATCATGCGTAGTGAAATTTTATTTTATTTTCTTATAGTTCAACATAACAAGCACCTTTTATTGACATTAAACGTTTTAACGTTCACAGCAGCCGTTTCTTTTAAAATGTTGTAGTTTAAAATAAATATAAAAAGAAGCATTAAAATCTCTCTGTTTTATTTGTGTTGCGGAGGGCGTGAGAAGTAAGCACAACTCATTAAGGATTAATTGTCGCGATAAAACCGCCGTAGTGGCATAGTATAAAAAGAATAGTAGGATAGCTTCATACAAAATTACAAACCAGCCGCCGCCCCGCGCCGCCGCGCTGTTTTGAATGTACGCGTGAGTCGCCGGCGCCGTGTACGCACGCACTTTTCACGCACACACTCTCATAGACGAGCGCGGCGTCAGTACGGGATGCGCCGCGCGTCTGATCGCGCGCATTCATGTAGGTGCTACACTGCTCGCACGCTCGAATTGTTTATGTACATTCAGTTTTGTAATAAACGTTATTAATATTATACAGTGTGTTAAACGACAGTAATTTAAACTTGTTACATTTTTCTCGCTATAAAGGGCATTTAGATAGTTATATAACGCTTAGGTAGTCAGAAGGTATTTGAAAAAAAATATATGCAAGCTTAAATTCTGTAGTATTCAGCGCAATCACTTAAAAAAACGGCGAAAAAGCGCGCACGCCGACAAAGCCGGCGCCGCGGTGTAAACAAGTGACAACCCGTGCGTCATCGCAAGAGTAGGCAATTAACTCGCCGAGCGGCCTTAGCTAACCTACTATTCTTTTTTTACTATGATAGTGGCCACCTACGGCCAAGGTCAACGACCCCGCCCCCTTCCCTTGACTGGGGATAAGCGTAATTTGCATACCAACTGCAGAAAATTCCATACAGAGAAGCTCTTGATACCCACTCTTAATATGGTATGTAATGTATTTTATGTTGACCCTTTCTTAGATAAAATACCTTTTCTTGCAGAAAGCTGTGAACTGTGGAAGCAGTATACGTTCAATGACAGAATCAGCATCTCTTGGTCTGTGACATTTTGGCTAAGAAATATGAAAAAATACCCAGTGAAGACATGGATGGTGAATATGGAACTCCCTTCTCAGCTGGATTTATTGTACTAAAACTCATATTTTTTTATCTATGTGTCAGAGCCAGGACCTCCATAAATCGGGGAATTGCGAGTCCAACTCGCATACCTTGCGATGGTCGCAAACAAAAATGTATCCATATTCTCTACATCATAAGTTTGTACTCGCAAAGAGAATTTATATTATATTTATGATAAAACTACATGCAGCAATTATTTTTATGAATAAATAGTTTCATGCCAGCGTGTACACTGTATCTTGCTCATATTTGTAAAGTTTCAGCGATATTTTTACATTATATATATATGCATATTGTGCATGTCGTCAAAGGTTCATAGAAATAAATATAAATCTACAAGCTTTTACAGAGCCAATAAACAAAGAAAAATCAATACAAGTCACAAGGCGACCCAAAGAAAGAATTTCGCAATGTTCACACAGGCTGTTGTTGGCAAACCTCGTCGAAACTTAACAAAGTAACCTTATCCAACCGAAGCATTTTGGCCACCATCGAGGCATCTCAGACACCCGTAGATATATTTTGGTCACTTTCGAGGCTAGGCTTTAAAGCTAAGTACGGGTGCGTAATATTTTCGTTGAAAGAATGGTGATATTTCTATTTATTAAGTTAATATTGTATATCAAAAAACGCGTAATTAAATAAGCTTTCGAGTGATTTTAATTAACACCAAATAATATACTTGAAGCCCACGCAAGAGCGGTATAAAGCGCGCCCGGTAAAATATTTTCCCGCCATTTTTGAGCGCGCTATAATATTTCTAACATATTCATATTTCTCGTCGTTTTTATTATGGGAGGTATATAAGTATTGTACAAGGTTAGAAAGGTAATTGAATTTACTTTCAGAAAAAATAAATATAATGGAATGAAACATTTTCGTTTTGAACATAAAAAAATATAAAATATAAATTATTGTTAATTGCCGCCAATTTTCGTATTTTATTTTTCAAAAATTTTTTTTTGTTATATATCAGATTCAAACCTAAATAAGTTTCTTCTCAACTAGATTTCCAATTTAAAAAAACATATCTGTTAAGAATCCGATAAGAATTATTCTTATTGGACTTTGCACAATTGTTTACTTTTTCCCGCCAAAAATAACCGCCATTCCCGCCAAAATTTTCGAAAGCCAATATCTCATGAATTATAGGAGTATTATATATCATATGATAGTTTTATTTAGTTTGTTTTGTCATAATAAAACAATAATTCATAGCATAAATGTAACCTTATCTATATATTTTCATTCAATAAAAAATAAATGCCGTTTTTTCGGTAATTGAATGAATATAGCCTCTTGAATTTAAATTGTAGCGGTAGCTACATACAACTGAGGCCATCTAGCGAGTGACGACGAAGTCTCAACAACAACAACACGGCGACATCTATCGGACACAATGCGACGGATAACAAGGTGCTGAATCGCACATGCAGAGTTCGCGCGCCGAGTTGTATATATACAACATCTGACATACGTCCGTCGGACTGACAGTCCACCAGGCACGATCACCCAGCCTGGTTAGAGGATCCTCCCTCTATTTGGAGCAACACCACCCTTGCTTCCTCCACAAAATTATTACAAAATATTTGTTTATTTTTTTGCTGTTATTTATAATTAATTAGTTCATTCACAATTAAAACATAAAAATATTACATATAATTATATTATTTGTTTACAATGATGTTTTGAATCCATAATTACGCCCCGCGCGCAACATGCAAAGACAGCGAAATATACAAAATTTCAAATGCTGACATTTACATAATTTTCTAAGCAAGCAATGCTATCATTTTATATTATTGTAAAGCTTTTACCACCAAGTCTACAAAATAACAAAAGTAAGCAATTTATAACCCATATTGTTATCATGACAAAGAAAAATGGCGAGTAGGTCGTCGATAGACGACATTGTTTACAATAGGATCAAGTTCGGCGGGTCACATAAACTAAACGTTCCATCATTCAGTCACCATTCAAACATTACTACAAAGCTTATTTAATCTACTTTCATAAAAACATCACTTCAAATATCAACACCCGAGTAACGAGTCGTATGTTTAGGTTTAAATTAGCACGGCAAGTAGCCTTGCTTCGCAGGTGGTCCGATAACGTCGCGCCGCGCGAACAAGTGTATTAGTTTTTAAATGGTGGGTGCACCACCGGATAAACTTGAAACTGCTTGAAGCTGTAAAATCAAATTAGTTTAAAGGCACGTTTATCGCTGTCACTGTGGAGAGGCTGTCGACAGCCTTGGTCACCATGGCCTATCATGCAGCAGGAGCGCAGGTCGTATTTCACGATACGGCAACCTTAATGACATTCTCCGTCGGGCTCTTGTCTCCGCTGGCGTTCCAGCCCACCTTGAACCTCAGGGCCTGGTAATTATTCAATGGTAAAGGTTCAATTAATTATTATTTAGATACGGGCGATCATTAATATTAGTGTAAATAAATTCAATATTTGTAGACATGACGTGAACCTAATTTTCCTTATTCGTTCTATACAGGTGATTTTATTTTTATATTAAAGCCATATTATTATGTTGGTCATCAACTAATGCTAAGCAAATCAATATGGGACTAATGCTATCGCGTTCTTATTTTCTTCTGTGTGAGGTGGCGTAGGAGTTTCAGACCGCCCAAAGATCCCCTTTGGCCATGCCATTCGAGTTACTTCAACTTTGTCGGTTCGATGCAATTTTGTAGAGCAGGATCTCATCAGCAACATTAACTTTTTATAAATGCTCAACTACATTTTTTGGACAAGTGGTCTCTTACCATCAGGCGATCCGTATGCTTGTTGGCCTCCTATTTCGTAAAAAAAACATGTAGACCTTAAAAATAAACGATATAATCAACTATAACACATGTTCCTACAGTATTTTGATGTTTAGGTATATTATATAAGGATCCCACTTTTCCATGTCCAAAATAACCGCCACGTAACTTAGGACAATGAATCATGAGTCCGCTGCGCGTCCTGACACGTCGATACCACGCAATGCTCACGTCCCGATTGATGGACGAATAATTAGGTTACAAACATTGCATTTTTAATATTATGAATTATATAACTAAATAAAATAAGGCGTCAAAACAAAAAAGAGATGACGTCAAATTACGAAAGTTTCGTATCGTATCAAACAAATTCAAAACAAGTCCTTTTCGGTTTCTAGGTCAACAACATACGTCGGTTACGCAATGTTCTTACAAAACTATTAGAGGTCAGGGGATCAGGAGATCTATTAAGTTTGATTGCCCGTAGGCAAACTTGAACTAGACATGTGAGGCCGGACATTTTGTGGATTACACAGCGGGCATGTTAAACCAAAATCTAGCTTGAACACACAGACCGCGCCTAAAATATCGGCGTAACGGCCCGGCCACAGCCTACAGCGGTGGCGGCGGCAGCAACAAGCGATTTCGATGTTACATTTTATATTGTAAAACATGGTGCAGCTTCCACCAATACAGCAAAGTTCCGTTCGTCTGTCGTCACGTTTAAAACCGTCCATACGTCATTTACGCGTCCCATTTATTTCGGATGCATCTCTGCCAAAATTAATTATTTTAAACATTTCTAGCTTTGCTTCGCAAAAATAAAATTTATCGTCAAAAGAATGTAGTTTGTACAAAAGCAGATATAAGGGGCACGCGGCGAGCGAGTGGGCAAGTTTCTATCGTAAACTTAAATTTTATACACTGATTAACGAGCGCGCCAATCTAATTTAAAAGAGTAACGGTTGCAGCGGTGTGGCGGAGTTGAAACTAGTGGGACGTGTTGTAGTGAAGAACTATAGAGTGTAGAGCGAGCGGCGTGCTGTCGTGGTGTATCAGTGGATCTACGTGGGCGTCGACGCGCCGATGTCAGCGCGAAGAGCGCGCGATAGTTGAAAGTAGTGTGACGTGTTTTAGTATAGAACTATAGAGTGTAGAGCGAGCGGCGTGCTGTCGTGGTGTATCAGTGGATCTGCGTGGGCGTCGACGCGCCGGTTTCAGCGCGATGAGCGCGATAGTTGAAACTAGTGAGACGTGTTGTAGTATAGAACTATAGAGAGTAGAGCGAGCGGCGTGCTGTCGTGGTGTATCAGAGGATCTGCGTGGGCGTCGACGCGCCGCTGTCAGCGCGATGAGCGCGATAGTTGAAACTAGTGGGACGTGTTGTAGTATAAAACTATAGAGTGTAGAGCGAGCGGCGTGCTGTCGTGGTGTATCAGTGGATCTGCGTGGGCGTCGACGCGCCGCTGTCAGCGCGATAGTTGAAACTAGTGGGACGTGTTGTAGTATAGAACTATAGAGAGTAGAGCGAGCGGCGTGCTCTCGTGGTGAATCAGTGGATATGCGTGGGTGTCGACGCGCCGCTGTCAGCGCGATGTAACGGGTTCTGGTAGTAAAACGCAGAAAAGGTTCTATGCGTTTATTTGCCGAGTATTGCCTCGCTTCCTATGCCGAGTATGACCGACCAACAACACGACACTGGCCTGAACACTAAGGGCTGCAGTCTCCCACGCTGTTCCCTCCAGTAGTGTGTAGGCAGGCTGCTCGAAGGCTGCGCGTAGCGGTGCAGGCCTTCGCTGACGTTGGCTCAGCTGGCAGACGCCGGCGGTGTGTGTACGATGAGCAGGGCAGGCCAGACTCTTCGCCAGAGGTGAAGCCGAAGGCGATGCAGGAAAGTGTAGCGGTCTAGGAGCGTAGCCCGGAGCTTCCAAGGTGGACCTGGAACCTGAAAGAAAGCAGCATTAGGAGAGCCACAAGCAATAGAGTCAGGCAGGCGGCCTCAGCTAGCAGGTAGAGAGATGGGCAGTACGCTAACGCAGTAAATGTAGTGCTTACCCGTAGCTGGGACCAGGATACACGTAGATACGACGTAGGGTCAGTACGTACGCTTAGTTATAGTAGGTAGGTAGTAGAAGCGACGTTAGAGTAGCGGTGCCGGCCTCTCTGTCGGCCCCTTTATATACCGGGCCCTCCATCAGCGTTGGTGTCGGCGCGTAACCAAATATGGGCAAAACTCACGAGTGCGGACGATGGCCTTCTCTGATTGGCCGAGCGTATAGGCGGTACTGTGACGTACACTCGGTAGGTACCGGTCATACGCTACAATACCGCCCGTCTTTTACGTGGCTAACAAGGAAAATCCGACTAGCTGCGTTAGGTCTATGAGTCCGCTACTGTCCAAGCTAAAACGGCATATAGAGAGAAAGAAGGGAAAGTCTTCTACGGTTTGTAACAAATAGTTAGGCACCAGAGTGTATAAGTTTTAGGTCCTTTATGTGCCAAAACCCAATAGAATTTCCAGACGCGTCCGACAACTCGTAAACGAGGGGCAACTTTTTATTAATCACTGTGCACTTCACGAATTTAGGGGCTAGTTTCTTACAGAAGGACTTATCCTTGTCGCTCTGATAAAAAGTCCTTTTCCACACAGTGTCTCCCACATTAAACTCAGCTGATTTACGGCGTAAATTATACGTTTGGGAATTCCTAGCATGAGCTTGAATGAGGAGTGCCTGAACTTTGTCAAATATGCCTGATAAGTGACCTATGTTTTCTGCGTAATCGTCCCTAGGTATGTATACTATATCATCAGCGTCCGTGTCGACATAGTGTGAGCCGCATGGAACTAGTTCACGTCCATAGACTAAAAAACTAGGTGTATAGCCCGTGACTTCATTAACTGCAGTATTTAATGCAAACTGCACCTTAGGTAGGAGAGTGTCCCATTCCTACAAACGCCGCTAAGGTAGAACCAATGGTTTTATTATAGCGTTCGACCGTATTGACATGTGGGGAATATTTAGGAGTATAATGAAGATTAGGGATTTTGTACTTGCGCAACATAGCTTTTAAAGTAGCACTGACAAACTGTTTACCATTGTCCAATATAATTGTAGATGGTATACCATGAACTAAAAATATTTTTTCTTCCAAAATATTAGTTATTATTTCAGCAGTTGCGCGCCTGATAGGAAAAAGTAGACAGTATTTACTAAAACAGCAAGTTACTACAAAGATGTAGGCGTTTTGTTTTCTTGTGACGGGTAGTGGCCCCACCAAATCTACACTAATTGTTTGGAAGGGTCGTGAACACACTTTGGGTCGTCCCATGGTTCCCAATGGTGCGTGGTTCTGGTGTTTGTGCGCGATACAAGTGTCGCAAGAATTTATGAACTTAACTACGTCATCGCGCATTTTGGGCCAATAGTAACGCAGTGCTAAGCGCTTGTAAGTTTTAAATATACCGAAATGCCCCGAAGTGGGTTCGGCATGGTTCCCTAATATGGCATTATTTCGATCAGAAGAAGGTAGTACTTCTTTCCATTCGAACTCCTTACGTAGCATACACCTAGATTTAATCAAACGATACAATTTATTATCTTTAATAGAATAGTCTGGATAGTCATTAGGCGAAGATAAACAACCATTGTAGGTGGCTAAATACCATTGATCAGTGTCAACATTAGGGTCATTCACGTTATTATTATTCGCGTTAATTATATTTACAGGTAGGGATAGTGATAACGCATCGGCTATAATATTATCTGCGCCGCGCCGATGCTTTATTTCGAAGTTAAAGGCTGCCAGACGAACCGACCACCGAGCTAATCTACCAGTCGGGTTGCTCAAGTTTAGGAACCATTTCGGTGCAGAATGGTCAGTATACACCACGAACTTTAACCCGTTATCTAAATAACAGCGCCAATATTCGAGGGCTGTTAGAACTGCTAATGTCTCACGTTCTGTTATACTGTAGTTTTGTTCCTGTGCATTTAGTGACCTACTGATGTAAGCGATTGGTAGTTCCACGCCATCTATTTCTTGTGTAAGCAACCCACCGATGCCACTCGCACTCGCATCTGTGTGAACTTGAAAAGGTTTCTCGTAATCGGGACACGATAATATTGGTGCGGAGCTTAACAATTGTTTTAGTTTACAAAACGAGTCATCAGCTTCCACCGACCACTGAAATGGTGCAGCTTTCTTACCGGTAGAGATAAGTTTGTTCAAAGGTTGTTTGTGCAATAGTACTAAAATTAGGTATAAATCGCCGATACCATGATGCAATGCCTAAGAACCTTTTGACTTCTTTTTTATTCTTAGGCGTAGCATATTGAAGAATGGCTTCCACCTTACATGGGTCTACTTGTAATCCTTTAGAGTTTACTACGTAGCCCAAGTACTTCAATTCATCACGGAAGAATTTAGATTTTTCTAAGTTAATGGTAAGGTTGGCCGATTTTAATTTTTCGTATACTTTATTTAATAGTGACACATGAGCATTAAAAGATGGCGATATAAGCACGATATCATCTAAAAAAACGAATACAGTTTTCGAACTCAGGACTGTTCGTAAACAAGTGATCCACCAAACGCTGTTGTGTCGCAGGCGCATTCGTTAAACCAAACGGCATAGTCACAAATCTAAATGTTCCTCTAGTAGGCACATAGAACGTAGTCTTATCACGATCACATTCGCGAAGAGGCGTCTGCCAAAAGGACTTAGATAAATCTATACTACTTAGATATCTAGCGTTCCTAAGGTTGTCTAAAATTTCGGATACGTAAGGTAGTTTGTACGCGTCTTTTTAGGGTTCCGTGGTCCACAAGGAACCCTTATAGTTTCGTCATGTCCGTCCGTCTGTCCGTCCGCAGCCTAGCTCAAAGACGCCTGGTGCTAGAAAGCTGATATTTGACATGAATATAGACATAAGATATTGCAACAAAACTGTGGAATAAAATTTAGGAAAATATTTTTTTTAAGGGTATCTCCCCTACATACATTGTGGGGTTGAATTTTTTTTTGGTTGAGTACCCCATCATGTGGGATATCATTGGATAGGTTTTAAAAAAATATTATTAGTTTGCTCAAATCATTTTTCGATCAAGTGATTGGTTTGTCAAATATCAAGCTTTGAAGTGAAAAAATTGTTAGACTCAAGTGTCCCCCCCCCTCTGCCGGTTAAACTATTAATTTGGAAGAGGTGAAAAAAATCACAAATGTAGTACATATAACGAATTTAAAAGGAAAAATATCACGGCTAAGTAGATATCACTAGTATACGAGTAATCGTCGGTTAACTTATAAATACCTATTTCTGTGAGTTTACATTGGGCGCGCTGGCTTAATCTTAAAGATATACGTACTTTGGTATGTAACGTACTACGGTACTACGTATGTATAGTAGTAGTATGTCTTGGAAACCACATTTTATGTTTACAATACATAACTGGATACATACCTAGTATTTTTCTAAACAAAACTTAGGTTCTTATAATAGTGTTATTAAAATTATTTTTTCAGCAAAATAAACAGTCGGATTTGTTGTACATTAATACCCTTTGCAGCAAGTCATTATGGGCAACTACGGAACCCTACATTGCGCGTGGCCCGACACGCACTTGGCCGGTTTTTAGTAATAGAATTAAGTTTCCGACTATCTAAACAAAACCTTAGTTTACCGTCCTTCTTAGGCGTTAGTAAAATTGGTGACGACCACGGACTTTCGCATTTTTCTACCACTCCCAATGCAAGCATTTCGTCTAATTCGTCAATAATTATTTTTAATTTCGCCGGCGGTAACCTATAATATCTTTGGCGTATCGGCGCAGAATCGCCAGTGTCTATTGCATGTTCTATTAAGTGAGTTCGTCCTAAACCGGTTTTTTCAGTAGAAATCGACTCGTATTGCTTTATAATTAACTTAGCCGTTCTTTGTTGTGACTCACTCAATTCACTAAAAGATTGCAATACGTTCGTGTTACTCAGCTTATTTTCACTTAACACACTACACGGCAATGTTTTAGACATGCATACGGATGCGATATGGTTAGGCAGTAATTTAAATAGTTTCCAGAAATCGATGCCTAAAATTAAATTACTTGTAACTTCTGGAATAATAAAAGCTTTCAATAAGTGGGTTTGATTATTAAAAGTAGTGGGTAAGTTGAGAAGACCGCGCGGCAACAAGATATTTCCATTCGCGGTCCGAATGGAATCAGTGTTGTGACACTGCTGTATTTCTAACCCGGTTTTAGTAATTACCTCCAGATGGGAGTTGTTACCTAAAATTGTAATGGCTGAACCGGAATCGAGCAATCCACAAATAGGTAAACTGTTAATCGTTACGTTCACATAGGGCCGTAGGTCATTTTTAGGTTTATTATCCAGGATCGAGGTGACGGAATAACTAGAGAAATACACTTTTAGAGTGTTTAGCCAATTTCTCCAATCATCTTTGTCAAAATTGGTTGAATAGTTTGTAGAACCTAATTTAGGCTTTGACACGCCCCGACCCTGACCAACTAGTTTTTTGGTTTCGTAGATTTACAGTTCGGGCAGTTAGTGAATGTCACATCCCTACGGCTGCACTTGAAGCAAATTGCAAACCGATCGCGTTTGCACTCATTCAAACTGTGATCATTGATACGGCAGCGCGGGCAGTACTTGGACGTGACTAGGGCGACAGAGCTAGGTTTAGACTTAGGATTGCTAGGTTCGTTGTTCTCAGTGAATTCGGGTTTACCTGGCGTACCCTCTATAGTGGCAACGGGATAATTATTGAAGGAATTATTACGCGCTCGGTTATTAGGTTTGTGACTGTAAGCTAGGTCTGGTGCCAACGTGTCGTTACTGTAATACGGCTCGCGGAATTGAGAGTTCAAACATTTCATCCGTTCGTAGTTTAAACATAACGTCTGCAGTGTTGCTATACTGTCTATTGAAGATATTGACGGAGCTAGCACTAGCGAGTAGCATGGACGTATGTTATGCAATAGAATGTCTAACTTTTCGCGTTCGGACAATCGTTTTGACGGTGACAGCCTAGCGAACAGCTGATTTATTATCGAGAGATAAATAATTATTGTTTCGGTAGCACCTTGAGTACGTCGGCGGATTTCATTTAATAACCGGTAGTCATAATCGTACGGTGTGAAATCGTTTATTAATTTAGTGGTGAGTTCTTCCCATGTATTGAAATATTCTTTTAGGCCGCGATACCAGTGAAGTGCGTTACCGGTGAATATTTCGGAGGCATATGATTAAATTTTAGTGGAAGGTAGATTACGCGCGGTTTGGAATTCGGTTACGCGTTGTAGGAACGCTCGGACGCATCCCGTACCGTCGTATTTTAGCTTAGACAGTTCGCTAACTCTCAAATGCTCGCAATGCAATACTGGGGCTAACCCTGCCTGCGTCGAGGTAGACGGCGCAGGTTGGGCCTCAGCCACAGCATCAGCTGAGCGAACACCTGATTGCTCAATGGCGGACAGCTCCGCCGAGAGCTTGTCGAACCGGCTGCACAATTCAGTAATTCGTTTTGAATACGCCGTAGGACGTTCCATCCTACGGAGTCTGTGGAATATGTGGTTGTGCAGTGCAGTAGACCTCCTAGCTAGGTTCGCGTCGTAAGAAACAGATAACGTATTTAGTCGCTTGGCCAGCTCAGAGACGGCCTCGCTAGCGCCCTCGAAGTCCACCGCTATGGCTAGACCCGACTCCAAGATGTCATCATTTGGAATGGCTTCCAGTAATTTAGGGAGCTGCTTCCGCAGACCTAGGACAGAGGTAGCCGGCTCCTCACCTCTAATCGCAACCTCGTATCCTAGTTCACTTTTGTTTAAAAGGAAGTATTTTATGGGGTGTGAGCCCATTGTGTATGAATAAATAAACTGCGTAAGTATATACTATACACTACACTTAGTGCGCAAGCGTTCCGCCCTTACAAATGGCCTACTTTACGATTAGGCGTAAAAGTTCGACCGTTAGGACTAATTAGGAAAAAACGTTAGAATTCAAATTTGCGAACTAGTACGTAGTAGGTAGTTACACTAAAAGGTAGACAATTAATATAACAATACGTACCGGTTCGCTGTAGCCGCACCTGCTCGCTTACAATGATGAAGACCTGCTAGATGAGAACTCGAGCACGGAAACCGAGACAATAATCCACGTAGGCGCCACTGTAACGGGTTCTGGTAGTAAAACGCAGAAAAGGTTCTATGCGTTTATTTGCCGAGTATTGCCTCGCTTCCTATGCCGAGTATGACCGACCAACAACACGACACTGGTCAGGCCAGTGTCGTGTTGTTGACACTAAGGGCTGCAGTCTCCCACGCTGTTTCCTCCAGTAGTGTGTAGGCAGGCTGCTCGAAGGCTGCGCGTAGCGGTGCAGGCCCTCGCTGACGTTGGCTCAGCTGGCAGACGCCGGCGGTGTGTGTACGATGAGCAGGGCAGGCCAGACTCTTCGCCAGAGGTGAAGCCGAAGGCGATGCAGGAAAGTGTAGCGGTCTAGGAGCGTAGCCCGGAGCTTCCAAAGTGGACCTGGAACCTGAAAGAAAGCAGCATTAGGAGAGCCACAACCAATAGAGTCAGGCAGGCGGCCTCAGCTAGCAGGTAGAGAGATGGGCAGTACGCTAACGCAGTAAATGTAGTGCTTACCCGTAGCTGGGACCAGGATACACGTAGATACGACGTAGGGTCAGTACGTACGCTTAGTTATAGTAGGTAGGTAGTAGAAGCGACGTTAGAGTAGCGGTGCCGGCCTCTCTATCGGCCCCTTTATATACCGGGCCCTCCATCAGCGTTGGTGTCGGCGCGTAACCAAATATGGGCAAAACTCACGAGTGGGGACGATGGCCTTCTCTGATTGGCCGAGCGTATGGGCGGTACTGTGACGTACACTCGGTAGGTACCGGTCATACGCTACAAGCGCGATAGTTGAAACTAGTGGGACCTGTTGAACGTGTGATAGAACTATAGAGTGTAGAGCGAGCGGCGTGCTGTCGTGGTGTATCAGTGGATCTGCATGAGCGTCGACGCGGCGCTGTCAGCGCGATGACCGAGCGGCGTGCTGTCGTGGTGAATCAGTGGATCTGCGTGGGCGTCGACGCGCCGCTGTCAGCGCGATGAGCGAGCGGCCGGCGTGCTGTCGTGGTGTATCAGTGGATCTGCGTAGGCGTCGACGCGCCGCTGTCAGCGCGATGAGCGAGCGATAGTTGAAACTAGTAGGATGTGTTGTAGTATAGAACTATAGAGTGTAGAGCGAGTAGCGTACTGTCGTGATGTATCAGTGGATCTGCGTGGGCATCGACGCGCCGCTGTCAGCGCGATGAGCGAGCGGCGTGCTGTCCTGGTGTATCAGTGAATCTGCGTGGGCGTCGACACGCCGCTGTCAGCGCGATGAGCGAGCGATAGTTGAAACTAGTGGGATGTGTTGTAGTATAGAACTATAGAGTGTAGAGCGAGCGGCGTGCTGTCGTGGTGTATCAGTGGATCTGCGTGGGCGTCGACGCGCCGCTATCAGCGCGATGAGCGCGCGATAGTTGAAACTAGTGAGACGCGTTGTAGTATAGAACTATAGAGTGTAGAGCGAGTGGCGTGCTGTCGTGGTGTATCAGTGGATCTGCGTGGGCGTCGACGCGCCGCTGTCAGCGCGATGAGCGAGCGATAGTTGAAACTAGTAGGACGTGTTGTAGTATAGAACTATAGAGTGTAGAGCGAGCGGCGTGCTGTCGTGGTGTATCAGTGGATCTGCGTGGGCGTCGACGCGCCGCAGTCAGCGCGATTGGCGTGCGATAGGCGCCACGCCGCGGCGCCGGCAGGATGTGGGCGTCTCACGCCGGCCGCGCGTTTACCGAGGGTGTACCACGCCACCTAACTTTCCTCTTATCTCTGTTTCTACAAGTTTTCTTTTCAGCTAAAAAGGTTACTTTGTGGACACGAGGGGATTTTTTTAATTAGATCACGTACCGTGTTTCGATGTTTTGTTAGTTTTATACCGAGGCGCCCGGCCGGAGGTAATGCGATAGTAGGCTTAACCTTGAGGGCTAGGCTCGAGTTTCGGCACTGTACTGTGCAAAGTATTGACATGGTGTTCTCAGGAATTCGGTTAACTTCAAGAAGTCGTTGAGAATAGCTCGCTTGCCGGTCGTTGAGATGCATAGTTGGCAATGTTCCTGCATAACTCGCTAAATCAGTGCCTAATTTCGAGTACTATCGCATAATTTGCGAAAAGCTTTTATTTTTGTGTCTTCATTATGTTAAAAGGGTCGAGCTAAGGTATGTTACAAAGGAATATTCATGCGGTGGCAGGATCAAATACATATTATTATCGTTCACAATTGTCATGAGCGGTAACTATGATATATTATTACTAAGAGTACTTCCCTCCAGAGGCCCTTTAAACTCCGCCACATGAGTGATATTAAGAGAGTTCTTAATAGTATTGTCTAATGTAAATACGTAGACGGAAATGTTACGTTAGAATTAAACTAATATTATTTTAGATGTCTTATATCCTTTTATTTTATTTTAAAGTTTTACATTTATGTTATTTAACTTTCATTTTAATGTTATATTAGGTAAACCAAAATAAACCGTATAATTAATAATATCGTAACTGTATGAACCTTTTAAGTAAATTAAAATAAAAATAAAAACAAGAAGCTTTTTCTGTTTTGGGAACGAATGATTAACTGTAAGTCAACCGTTGGTATAGATTTTTGTTTTAAATCAAGAAAAATGTAGAATTGATATGTAGCATATTATTATTATAACTACGAGACATAATAAAAGATAAAAAATGTGAGTGGAAATCGCTCTTAACTTCACATTTGTATACTTTGACGACTAAATTATACAATGTTTGATCTACTTTTTACCGCATCAATAAATATGCACACAGAATTCAATTCTACAGCTTATGTAAGTACGTTTTTGTGCTCAACTTATGGCATATTTGTATGAACTGGCGAACAGGAAATGTTATCCCATAAAAACAATACTTATACGGTATACATGAAAACAATAGTATTGTTTTTATGGGATCTCATTTCTTTTTGTAGATAGTCTTACTTTTGTCCTTTCCGGTACCTTTTACTTCTTGTAAACCAACAACGCATTTTCTTAATTAAAGCTCTAACTGCAAATGTCATTTTGTAATCCTTTATATTTATATGGGATTACAATGTTATTTATGCAGTTAATGTATCTCGAAAACTGGACAGAAATTGAAAATATTTTAATTTTTCCTTGATTCATATACTAAACATTAATCGTATTCTAAATTTGAAGCTTCTATGTCTCCTAGAAGAGCCTTAGAATTTTGATGATCGGTCAGTGAGTGACAAAATTAAGAATTTTGACTCGTTATAATTCTTAAACTACTAGTTCAAATTGAATGAAATTTGAAATACACCATGTTTATGCAATGCCTGCATGGTTACTAAAAAAACAGGCTTCTAGTTTTATCCACAACGAAGTTGTAGGGGGTCGAAAATGGCCTAAATTGCTTCGAGAAATGGATGGTACAGCCGTGCCGCTTTTTTGCTCGACTTGGTGGGGGGCACTGCGCTGTGCCCCCAGATGAAGATGGCTTTAAACTAAATTAATATGAAGACCAGTATACCATTGATCATTTATTATGAGTACTAGCTTGTTAGCCTTGCAAAGGACTTGCGTTTACATGAGACCTCTGGTGCAAGTCTCAAGCCGGGAAAAGCGTATAATAAGTTTTTTTTTAAAGATTCTCTTAGTAAGCTAAGCTTGTTCACTATGAATAATGGAATCCGAGAAACATATGTAGTTTTGTAATTAGGCTTGATGTTAGAATGTGATAGATCAGTATTTGGTTCGACTAATCCTGGTACTCTCACTCTCTTTTAGTTTTGCAATTATGGTTAAATGTCAGCTATTTTAGTAAAACTGGGGCACCGAAGGTAAAACTCACGGGTTTTAATCATTATATACCTAACTAGGTATATAAAATATAGTTTGTGCTGACTGGCTTATCACCGTAGAGCCTAAACTATTGAAGCTAGAATCACTAAGTTTGGAGAGTGGGACCGTTTTGTGATGTAGGCACTTACTAAGGTGGGCTTTTTATGTAATAGCCGACGACTTGCAGATATATACTCAGGTAAATGTAGAGTCGCTTTCTACGGAAATTGACATGGTAAATAAAGATTTGGCTGAAATACAGAATTGGACAACAAGGTTCGGACTGACTGTAAACCCAAATAAAAGTCAGGCTATTGTCTTGGGCAGCCAAGGATTGGTACGAAAATTAAACGCAACCTCCTTTCCAACCATCATATACCACGGTTCGGCCATAGATAGGTACCCTGTGGTTAAAAATCTTGGGCTGTATATGGATGCCACACTTAATTGGCAAACTTAAGTGACCCAGTTGAGCCAAAAGGTCACCGGCACCCTACGGACTCTTAACCGCCTCAAGAACATACTCCCATCCAAGACCAAGACAATGCTTGTACAGACCTTAATTTTTCCTTTAATCGACTATGATGATGTATGTTACTATGACCTGCATGCAGATCTTCTAAACAAACTTGACCATCTTCTCAATAACTGCATTCGATTCGTTTTCAATCTTCGCAAGTATGACCATGTGTCTATTTATCGTTCCCGATTGAAGTGGCTTCCTATCCGTCATCGTCGCAGTTTGCGTGCTCTCACTACCCTCTATTCTATCCTTATGTCTCCTTCTTCCGCAAATTATCTAACTTCCCAATATCAGTATCTGTGTTCCAACCACGACCGAAACATGCGATCGTCTAATAATCTTCTTCTTACTTATCCCTTCTCATAACACATCTCTTAATCACTCTTCTTTTCTCGTTCAGTCTATTATCCTCTGGAATGCCCTTCTTCTAGAGATCAGCATGTGCAACATCAGGTACAAATTTAAGGCGAAAGTAAAGGAGCTCCTGTTGGCAAGACCAGCAGATGTGTCATAGGATTTGTATCTACGAGTATAAATCTATTCACATTATTTATTATTACGTAGTTACTTAAGGCGGCTTTATGTATTATTTCTTTAGTTCTCGTATTATATTATAGTATGAATGTATTTATTGCATATATATTGTATGGGTAGCCGAGTAGAGGAGGCAGCGATAGCCGAGTGGATATACCAACAGACTGCCATGCAGAGGGTATCGGGTTCGAATCCACGGCGCGCACCAATGACTTTTCAGAGTTATGTGCGTATTGAATTGTTAATTATCGCTTGTCTCGTGCCTCGGAGAGCACGTTAAGCCGTCGGTCCCGGTTGTCATGAAGATCTTTGACAGTCGTTACAGGGCGTCAGTACCTTCTAAATAAACTGACACTAGTCTAAACCATGGAATATCGCTATCCCTTCGGGTTGCGGAGGTCAGACAGGCAGTCGCTCCATGGAAAAGCTAATATTCAGCCAAATCTGGTTAGACTAGTAAGCGGACCCCAGACTGAAACTGGGATAACGCTAAGAGAAAGAAGATATATTGTATATGGATATTATATTTATATATGTACAGTGTATCTATGTGTACCTACTTATTTAAGTATTATATTATTATACATATTATGTGTATTATTTGTAATATTGTAATTATAGTATGTACATATTTAATACACCTACTACGTTTCTCAGCACCGCTCAAAGGTAGATTGGCAGATGCCCAAGGCATTAAGTCAACCTGTACACAATTAAGTGTATAAAATAAATAAATAATAGGTGGCAAACGAGTAGACGGATCCTCTGATGGTAAGCGATTACTGCCGATTGATGCTGAAATTATTTATTTAATTTATTTATTTATTTATTTAATAATTACCAACTTACACTAACAGTAACACCACACGTATAAGTTATTGGCAAGTACATAATAGTAAATCTAATAATTACATATTGTATCTTAAAATAGCATAATAGTTAAAAGAGCAAAGTAAATAAATTTAGGTACAACACACTTACATAAAAAATATAATTAAAGGATACCACAAAGAAACAAAATGTAAAATAAATAACATATAAAAATAGAATTATTGGTAACAAATTGTACTTGGAGTAGAAATACCCTCCAAGTAACGTATAGTAGCAGTTAGAAGTCTCGGTTCCCTGTCGCTAAACAAATCAAGAGTCTCATCCAGTTTCAATAAGTTATTAAGATGGCTAAGTGCCAAGTACAAAGGACTATGTAACAGGGTTATGGTTATATTTGTTGGTATATGAAATAGAGGACGGTTACGCGGACGAAGTGAGTGTCTGGAATTTGGTGGGACGTTCAGCGACACATGCAATAGTAGGGATGGGTTGGTGAGTGTCCCACGTATGAGACGGATGAAATATTTTACTAAGGCAAGATTTCTTCTCACTTCTAAAGTTTGGTAAGAAACCATTCCTAATACAAAAGGGGTGGGGTACATGTAAGGGTAATATCCATGTATTTTAAGGTACAGGTAGCGTATAAATGTTTTTTGGATTCTTTCGAGCACTAACCTGTATTTTTTTTCGTGTGGATTCCAAATTACACTGTTAGTCTCCATAATGCTACGAATATACGCATTGAACAATACTACTATAGCCTGTCTTTCAGTGAAAGATTTTATTTGACGCATAACAAAACCAAGTTTTCTGCAGGATGTATTGCATGTCTGTGTTATGTGGTAATTAAATGTTAGCTGGGTGTCAAAGTGCGTTCCCAGGTCTCGTATAGTTGATACTCTATTAAGGCTGTCATTATTAAGAGTATAAGTATTATAAATAGGTGATTTTGCATTCGAATATGACATAACTGCACACTTGCTAACGTTTAGACCAAGTTTGTTGTTGGTGCTCCAGTTGTATAAGCTGTTGATGTCACGTTGGAGTTTGGCTGTGTCCGTAGGATTACGTATTGGTAGCGCGAGTTTTACATCATCCGCAAACATTAGTATTGTGGAGTGTTCAACATGTTCTGGCAGGTCATTGATAAAAATTAGAAACAATAACGGCCCTAAACTGCTGCCCTGACCTATACCGGATGTCACAGGATACAACGAAGACTTAGCATCATTATATGATACGTACTGTTTACGATCAAATAGATAGTTAGTAAAGTATGCTAACAGTGGTCGAGAGAAACCTGCCCTTGCCAATTTCTCTAAGAGCACATCACCATCAACCCTATCAAATGCTTTCTAATAGTCAAAATAGGCTACGTCTACTTGTACCTTATCATTAATATTTTTGGTCAGAAGAGTAACAACGTTAAGTAGGTTTGATGTAGTAGAACGTCTCGGCAAGAATCCATGTTGCTCCTCCGCAAACCAACCCTGCAATTCATCGTGGATCTTTTTATTTAAAATAGATTCCAAAACCTTACCGAATACAGAGAGGATAGCTATCGGGCGGTAGTTTTTTATGTCGGATTTATTTCCGCTTTTGTGTACTGGAATGACTTTAGATGTCTTCCAGGTAGTAGGGTACACACTAGTGTTTAGCGATAGATTAAATATAAACTGTAAAGGTTTAGTGAATATTTTGTAACCATCCCTAACCAAAAATTGTGGTACATCATCTGGACCCTTTGTATATGTAGGAGCCAGTCGAAGTAAGGCCTTACGAACATCGTTTTCATGGATGTACTCGATGTTTATATGTTGTGTGACATCCGGATATAAGTAAGCTTTTTCAATTGCCTTTTCAAAGTTTAAGTTAGGTAAGTTCGGTAGAAAATTACTACGAAAATAATTAGAAAAAGCCTCGACGACTTGCGTGGAAGACATATCGCCGAATTCCTGTTCATTGTTCTTACGATTATTCTTTATAAATGCCCAGAAGGATTTAGGAATTATGAAAGCTACTACCTATAAGAGTTTTTTATATTCCTTTCCAAAGGAAGTTAAAGTAGGGATTGAAAATTTGATGCTAAAAACGCTGATTTTGAATCTGGCACTTTCTTTTTAAATATTTCTGACCAGGATAGTACCACAAATTCGGCTGTTGAACTAGTTCTCAATATTAGTGGACTAGCTATTCAAGTTTTTGTTCACTCGTCGGTCACGTACAAACAGTAAAATGTTAAGATGCACGTCTTAATGACCATGTTGAACCAAGTTGGTAAACTTGTTCCAGTTTTAAACAATTGTTTATTGTTCCCGTGTTTTAAGAAGCCTTATTTCGAACAATTTAAGTTTCAGATGATAGTTGAAGCGTACATTTAAACTGTAACGTATTTTGGTAGCTGTTGGGAGTGTTTGTTTGAAAGATGTTTTATTTCTTCTGAACGTTATTATATTGGTTTTTAAAATGTTGGCCTAGTTTTAAAGTACATAAATATTTTTTATGTAATATTAAAATAACAGCTTTTTACTGAATGTTTGTGAAATTATTTATTATGATTGTAATCATAAAACCGACTTATATTTTATTGTGTAGCTGTCTGTTTATGTCGGCTTATCTCTGAAAGGGCTAAACCGACTTTCTCGTGGCTATACCTTTAGATAGCACATTGTCATCTATTTACTTACTATAAGTTGTTTATTGTCTTTCGTGATATATACTTTACTACATACGTTTGTTTCGAGTATCCGATGTTTCGGCACTATTGCAAGCGCCACGATCATTACTGGTTGCAGTATGTACTACAAGTACGAATACTTAAAGCAAAGGTTCGTGGTATTCAGCCCGAAAGACAATATACTACTTAAATATAGACCAAGAAAGTTTGAATTTATATTTAACCAACTATTATTATTTGAAATTCTAATAAATATTGTTAAAGAAATACGATTCCAATAGGGAAAATATGATTTTCTTATAATCTTTATATAAAAATCGGAAAATGTCACTGACACACCTAGTTACTCAATAAAAACAATAGTTTGAAGAGGTATTATGAGCAGTTCACTACACTGAGGAAGCCTTGAGTACAAAGGGATTACTGATCTTTCTCTTTTATTTGTCTGGCATGAAAATCTCCAAACAAAATAATACAATAGAAAAACGTTAAGAAAAGGTTAATTAACTAAATAAGGGCGGCCCGAAATATAACTTTTACGTTATTATCTTTTCACAAACACCTACAGTCACTCCAACTCTTAAATACACATAACGTTGTTTTTCATAATCATCATATTCGTTTTTATTTCAAAAGTGGATACCATTGGTTTTCTGTAGTAGTTTACGTAAAACTTTGTTTGTATTATTGTGAGAGAAATCCATTATATTTTACTTTAAAACTGGGATTTCACTTTTACAGAAAATGTATCTACCTCTCTATTGAAAATCTTGGGCAACAGATTATTGCTCTTCGGATTACTAGAAAATGATACAATGATCATTGGCAGGCACAAACGAATCAAATAGAGATTTTGGTGATTTCTTCACTATTTCCTACGGTATCAAGCAGGGCAGGTAGCTTAAAGGACTGCGAGATGTAGGATTGTAGCCTAGTCCTGGCACCCAGAGCTGAAAAAGACGTGTAGTTGTCACCATTTGTAAAACCCCTTTCTAACATTATATTCAAGTTCTAATAACTTTAATGGTGCAAGTTATCTATTATAATTATTCTTGCATTACTGACAAAACTATAGGGCGCAAAAAGCTGAAATTTGTAGTATTGTTTTTTTGTGTCTGTAGGGCTAAGATTCTTGGACAGAATTGATATATCTTCGTCTATTCTTTACATTATTTGTGATGCCTGAATGTACCGTTTCTATTATAGGAAATTGAAAATGTTTTATTGCATTTACAATTTAATTATGTAATAATTTTATCCGAACACATTTTCCATGACTTCCAAAAGTAATAAACGCGAATAAATAAATAAAATTACGTAACCTTTTTACGTTGCATTATAATTCAAACTACAGCAAATAACAAGATATAAATTATTTGTATTAATTTAAACAATTACTCCAATTTTGTAGTGAAAGTTTGTATAGGACTGTAACCAAACGTTTATACGAGGCTGAATCCAAGCCAAACAATCCGATCTCATATATTAATTAATTATTACTGCTAATGCGGCATCATAACTTCATAAAGGACATTGGGCAAATAGTATGGGAGAAAAACCCACGGCGGACAGAAATGAAATTGTGAGTATATATCGGTAAATGTCTCTAGTTTATCATGGTAAGGGTCGCTTTCTTGTGGGTTGTGGGAATTCAAAAAAAAAATGAAAAAACTGATTCATATTTTTTACATTATTTATTCGGCTGCCTCCGTTGTCCAGTGGATAGCGTATGCGACTGCTGATTGGAGATCCCGGGTTCGATTCCCAGGTCGGTTAAAAGTGTTACTGGGTTTTTCCAAATTCTCAGTAGCAGCAAGGAGTCGGGTGATGTGTCCGGTAACGGCAATAGGCTCGACCTCTATTCCGTGGGACCTAAAAATTCATGGCAAAATGTGGGTGTAATGTTACACCTCTGCCTACCCCTTCGGGGATACAGACGTGAGTCTATAAAAAATAAAAATATTTATTCGGCGTAATCTATGTCTATGGTTATTTCATCTAAAAATACCGCAGGAGTGTCAATTTCTTGATGGTGCCTAGCCCAGGATAAAAAATAAACGATACTGACAATATGCGCGCAACTGCCTATGGTACGGCGGCCATGTATACATGAGCAGTAATAATCCTCAACACTTTGTCTTCCTTGTCTCGCTGGGTTTATTACAATAAATGTGTAGTGTTGTCGCGCTGTGACATGTCGCGACTAAATTCGTCCTCTTATCAATACTTTATTGCTTATAATATCTTGGTGCCGATAGAGCTCTATCAAGTAGACGCCATTTGGTCTCAGATGCTCATGGCAGTACGACTTGGCCAGTCTTAAATGATAGCTTTCCAATGTGAATAATGTCAGCTCTTCATATGTTAACTGTGGGAAATCTCTAAAATCTGGATTGTTTCCATCTAATAGCATGAATGCAACTCTGGAATGGATCTGAAATAAGTTAAAATATAACAGTTAATGTTTGTCGTCTACGAGATATTGATTTTCTCAATATGGCTATCCACTGACTAATAATAATGTTTGTTGATAGTTTTATCAACGTTATTTATATTACGTACGCAAGGTTTTCATTTCATAAAGAGGTAACAAGACAATATTATGATATTTAAAATGGTCGATACAGTATCACGCCATTAAATCAAGCGAAAACTCATAAAGTATATTAAAAACACAACTTACCTCTTGTGGTATTATTTCTTGAAACAATAACATAGAGTGATGTCGATATCTTTCTTAAAACAATTCTGTAAGTATGTGTTTTCTGCGACGTAACACAGATCTGTCACACACCACACAGTTATTACGTCTATCCATACCAAATAAATTGCAAACAAACAGCAATTAACTTGGTTCAGTAAACGTGCTTAGTTCATGAAGAAATTCAAAATAAAACCGGTAAATGACATTCGCGTTATTATCTACTTTTGCTGCTTGCCATGGCAACACAAGGAATTCCTTATTCGTTGACCACGTGAAATATCGAAAGCCTATGTCAGTTCCATACATTTTTGATATCGCTAATCGAATGCCATTTGGCTACAGGCTCTGATGTGTGAAAGAGAGGAAGCGAACGTATACCTGCCGATTTGGATCACACGGCAGGCACATGCATGCAGTCGACGGAACCCATTTTATAGCAATTTTTAACAGAACGACAATTTATATTACTAAAATAGAGTATTCGATTTTCTTTTTGTATAAATATATTTCTAGTTCTAACTTTGTTCTCCCATGGATTCTAAAAAAAATTACCATATGTAATGGTAAGTGAATTTGTCCTCTTTCATTTTATACCAAATTCGTCAATGTCCGTGACCGGGTCGGAAAACGCCCAATGTCCTTTATGTACTACATATCCACTACTACCCATATTAATATCAATGAAAATATATAAAATTTTGTCTCTCTTTCGGTCTATCTGTTATGCTTTTAAGGCTAAACCACTAAACCGGAGTCGATGCAATGTAGAATGGTAATAGTTGAAGAAGAGTATATTTGATGAAACATATTTCTAACACTATTTTTCAGAAACACACAAGTCAGGGTTAAATTTGAGGCAGAAAGTGTATATAATTTGGAACACAATTTTTTGCTGGTTGTTCAGGGAAATGCTGTATTTTAACAATACAAATAATAAGTTACTTACAGCCACAATTATTCAATGATAGATACGATTGACGGTTAATAATAAACAAAATGATCCGTCATATCAGCTGCAATGCTCAAGGGACTTCTCACAATCGGACCAACAGAGGAAATGTATTGGCATGGAACTAATAGATAATCACGATTATGTACATATAATGAGGTAATATACTAATCTAGCTAAAAGTAAATACAGCTGTATAATAATAGTATCCTTATATCCCATTTTACCGAATGATGTTAATCAGTTGATGACATATTCTGTAGATACCATATATATGTACATATAATTTCATCACATATCGCATATTTTAGATGTGGCATCATTGAAATCCAACTTATAACGTATGTTATCTAACGAATACGTTTGTTATCTTATTGAATGCCGTATATAATGAATGTCAATTTCTTGAACTAAGATTCACCTATTAAACTACACATGCTATCTTAAAATTATTTATTTAGTTTTAAGTTGCACAAAACAAATTACAATCTTATTATAAATTAAAAACAATCAAAGCTTATGTTTAGATCTAGATTGCAACTCAACACATGTGCATACATTGAAACAATTATACATCAAGTTAACAGACAGAAGAGATGTACAAACATACACGGTTTAACTTCGCAACACAACAACAACAATACTGTGACGGCCGGTGTCATGCCAAGTTGTCATCACTACCGTTGCCAAGGACTTCTGACGTCTACACGACAAACTAGCCACAATAATTTATTAGCAAAGAGGTTTGAAGACTATTTTATTATTTGGAAATGAGTTTTTAGTTCGATGACGTATACACTCTGTCAAGTGTTCGCCAAATTCACCAGTCATTGACAACAGTCATAACAGTTATGTGGATTATGGTTTTTATGAATATTTGGCAAATATTACAAATAAAAATTATTTAAATATTTCGAGTAAAAATTAGAAAATTCTAGAAACTTCAGGAAGGAATGGAAAGGTTAAAAAGAGACAGGAGATGGAAAAACAAATTTAAATATTTCGAATAAAGATTAGAAAATTCTAGAAACTTCAGGAAGGAATGGAAAGGTTAAAAAGAGACAGGAGATGGAAAAACAATTGAATAACGAAAAGACAATCGAAATTAGTAGATCTAGAACATTCCTAGGGGTATATAAGGCGGTATAGACGCACTAAGCACCAGTTTAAGTTGAAAAGTGGTAAAGTGAAGAAGAAAAGGAAGAAGTAAAAGGAAGAAGGAAGAAGTAGTAAAATAAACAACGAACATTTAGACAAGCTTGTTATGCTGCAAAATCAATTTATTTGAAAAATAAAATAAAAAGCGCTGAAAATACCATAAAAGCAACTTGGAATGTGATCAATAGCGAAACTGGTAGAGCCAAAACACGCAGTCGCGACTACCTACTAAATATCAATAATGTGAGTATTGCAGAGGACTTGGAAGTAGCGACGGAATTTGAAAAGTTTTTTGCTAATATACCCATTGTAACTACAGCGTCACTCAAATCGTCTTCCATGTCTGCTGAAATGCTGCTTAAAGACTGCGTGCCGGAATGTGTTACGGCCTTTGAATTTGTTGCTGTTACTACAGATGATGTTCTTAAACAATTTAAAACTATTAATATGAAAAAGACAAAGGATCTGTGGGGATTGTCAGTAAAGACTGTTTCGTCTATTATTACATTAATTGCTCCACATCTTGCAACAGTGTTCAATGGTTGTGTCACTTCTGGAACATTTCCTGTTTTAATGAAGTATAGCAAAATGACACCTTTATTTAAATCTGGTGACACATCAGACCCCTCAAATTTTCGACCTATTTCTGTATTGCCAACACTTAGCAAAATTTTTGAGAAACTAATTCTTAGTCAGCTACTTAGTCATTTCAATAGACATAATCTTCTTCACAAGAAACAGTTCGGATTTACGAGGGGTTGTTCAACTACTGACGCAGCAGTTGAGTTACTGAAAAGTATTTTTGCAGCTTGGGAAAAGTCGCAAGATGCGTTAGGTATATTTTGCGACTTGTCTAAAGCCTTTGATTGTGTTCATCATGATACTCTTATCAGGAAACTATATCATTACGGCATTAAAAATAAAGCTCTCGATCTCCTGACTTCTTATTTGGGCAACAGAATCCAGAAGGTCGAAGTTAATGGTAAGACATCTCCAGGTTCTGCTTTGAAAATGGGTGTCCCGCAGGGTTCAATTCTCGGACCATTTCTATTCTTGATATATATTAACGATTTACCTTATTACGTTAAGCATAATCATGAGATTGTATTGTTCGCTGATGATACCTCTTTGATTTTTAATATTAAACGACGACAGAGTAACTTTGACGAAGTAAACAATGCACTCTCTAAAGTTGTCAATTGGTTTAATGTTAATAATCTATTACTTAATAATAAGAAAACTAAACTTTTAAAATTTTCAATGCCCAATGTTAAACATATGCCAACCAATGTACAACTTAATGAATCTAGGATTGAGCCCGTCGAGGCAACCATGTTTTTAGGTATTATGCTGGACACCAAACTACAATGGGGTCCACATATAGAAAGGCTTTCGGGCAAACTCAGTTCTGCAGCTTATGCAGTTAAGACAATTAGACGCCTCACAGATTTAGAAACAGCTAGAATGGTTTTTTTTCAGTTACTTTCATAGCTTAATGTCGTATGGGATTCTTCTCTGGGGGAATGCTGCAGACCTAAATACAATATTTGTTCTGCAGAAAAGAGCTGTAAGGGGAATTTATAACCTCAGTCCAAGAGTTTCTCTAAGAGAAAAGTTCAAAGAAATAAACATTCTAACTGTTGTATCACAATATATTTATGAAAATCTGCTATATGTACATAAAAATATTGACAAATTTTGTAAAAAATGTGATATACATTCTGTAAATACAAGACACAGAAATAATCTCGTAGTTCATAGCACTCGTCTCCACAAAATAACATACATACATAGACTCACGCCTGTTTCCCCGAAGGGGTAGGCAGAGGCATATTAAACGCCCACTTTTCGCCAGTGTTTTGATCCCACGTAATAGGTGGCGAGCCTATTGCCGCTTATTGGGACATTTTGTTTGCCGAGCTTGCGACTTTTCCCAAGCTGCAAAATAAGTAGCTGTTTTATGGGGCAATGTATACGCTTTTATAACAAGCTCCCTTATAATATAAGAGACCTATCTATAAATAAGTTCAAAATTATTGTAAAAGCGAAATTGTGTTCAAAAGCCTATTATAAAATATCTGACTATAAAGACGACCAAAACGCTTGGGACTGAGCTGTTCTAATTCGACACACAAAAATAATTGTATTAAATATTTCTTTTTAATGACGTTTCGTAAGTACTTTCAAAGTTTACACGAAATAAAGAAGTATTTCATTTCATAAAGTGAAGTGAGAGTATAGTGCAGTAAAGTGCAGTGAAGTGCAGTGAAAAGTGCAGTGCAACAGACGCTAGTGTTGGTGCTGTCCGCGTCGAAATTAAACGGCGCGTCGTGTGTGAAGTCGAATAAAGTGTCATCAGTGCTACTCGGTGTTTCCTTCCAATCCCGTTACCCCGTCCGTAACAATTGGTGTCAGAAGTGGGATTGGAAGGATCAAAGATGCCAGTCATGCCGAGGGAAGGGCCTACGACACGTGCAAGGGCTGCCGCTCAAGAGCAAGGTGACTCTAGCCAGGAAGTTGTGAGCACGGATGCTCCTTCGCAAGGAAGCGGATCTGAAGGAGGGGTATCTACATCCGCAAGCGCAGCTAACCCGCTATCTCTCGCAGACCTCGCAGCACTATTCCAGCAGTCACTTAAGGAAAACTCACAGCTTAAATCCGAACTCCAGCAAAACTCGCAGCAGCTTAAATCCGAACTCCAGCAAAACTCGCAGCAGCTTAAATCCGAACTCCAGCAAAACTCGCAGCAGCTAAAATCCGAACTCCAGCAAAACTCGCAGCAGCTACAATCTCAGCTTAGCGAGATAGTGGAAAGCCAGGATGAGATTCGCCATTATATATCGGAGAACGCTCGTAAGATCACCGAGATGGAGATGTGTATCGGTGAAGTGCAATCTCGCATGGCTACTATAGAGGAAGAGATACAGTCCTGCAAGGCGGCAGTGTCGGAAGAGGTGCAGTCCCGCATGGCATCAGTTTCGGATGAGATGCACAGCCGCATAGAGGAGGAGTTCAGGAGGATTAAAGCAAACGTCCCTTCAGTCGCAGTCACCTCATCAGGTGCTGGTAATTTTAAAGTGCCTTCCTTCGATGGTACCTCATCCTGGGAGGCGTACAGGATGCAGTTTGAAGCCGCTTCTTCTAGTAACAGTTGGAACAGAGAGCAGGCCAAAACTGCACTCGCTCTGGCTTTACGCGATGGTGCAATATCAGTGCTACAATCTGTGGGGAAAGACGCCACATATGAACAGCTCATCGAGGCTCTAGAGTCCAGGTATGGAGAGGCGCATTTGGAATTTGTATTTCGTTCTCAGTTGCGTAACCGCTGTCAGCGCCCTAACGAGTCATTGCAGCAATGGTCGCTAGAAGTAGAGAAGATGGTAGGAAAAGCTTACCAGTCTGCACCCCCGGCACAAGTTCAAAGCATGCGTCTCCAGGCGTTCATTGATGGCATTTATGACGATGAGGTCAGGTCTGCCGTTCGTCTGAAGCACCACAACAACGTTAAGGACGCTTTAGCGCATGCTCTCGAAGTGGAGGCTGTCCGTCGAGACATCAAGGGTGGACGAGTCCGAGTTGTGGCCGCAGAAATGCAGCGAACAGATCGAAGATTTGTCTCAAAATGTTATAGCTGCAGAGAACCAGGACATTTCAGCAGTAGCTGTCCGAAACGTAAACGTAAAACTGACGCTACTGTTCAAACGTCAGAACACGACCAGGAAAACTAATTCCAGCCAGGGCTGCGGGGCAAGCGCTGGCCGGTAGACGAAAAGCCCCTAAAGTTTGTATCCGACAAAGCACGGATGGGAACAGCTTAACCATTGATGGAGCGGTCAATGGCGTTACCTGTTTGCTGACCTTGGACACCGGTGCGTCACGAACTGTTATAGGGACTCACCTGATAAGGAAGAATGGGAAGATTCTAAAACAGTCAATTCGACCTCGACTGACAACGGCTACCGGCCAGCACATCCCAGTCAGGGGAGAGCAAATGGTGGCTTTCAAAGTAGGTGACAAATTATATTGGCAAAAAGCACTGATTGCAGACATCGTCGCCGACTGCATTGTTGGGCTAGACTTCTTCAGAGATCACCAATGTAGATTGGATATTAAGTGTGGTATCCTCAAGTGTGGAGACGTGGAGATTCCAATGAGAGGTGGAGGCACAGGAAAGGTTTTGTGCCTCAAGGACAGCAAGCTCTCACCTAGGTCACAGACATTTGTTCCTGTCACATTACCTGCCACTTCGAGTCAGCGACGTTGATGATAGAAGACAAAGGAGATCACGATCCATGGTTGCCAGCATGTGTAGTTGTTGCTTCTTCACAAATGGCTGTTATACCTGTCCTAAATTTAAGTGATGAAGAAAAAGTTTTGAGAAAGGGTTCTGAGATAGGAGTGTTTTGAAAGGTTGCAAAGACGATCTAACAGAAATCGAATCAGAGAAAGCAAAGAAATTGCTGACACAATACGTCGACATTTTCTCAAAGAACGACGGCGACATCGGAAAGACAGGAGTAGTAAAACACACCATCAATACAGGGAATGAACAGCCGATCCGTCAACGCCCGCGACGTGTGCCTTTTGCCAGTGAGAAGGAGGTAGAGGATATGATCGAAGATATGAGGAAAAACGGGGTTATTGAACCATCGACTAGCCCGTGGTGCTCGCCTGTGGTATTAGTAATGAAAAAGGATGGATCGACTAGATTCTGCATTGACTACCGAAGATTGAATGATGTAACCAAGAAAGACAGTTATCCTTTGCCTAGAATAGACGACACGTTAGACACGTTATGCGGAATGAAGTGGTTCACAACAATAGACCTAAAAAGTGGTTACTGGCAAGTGGAAATGGACCCAAAAGACAAAGAGAAGACAGCTTTTTCAATGGGCAGAGGCCTTTGGCATTTCAATGTTATGCCTTTCGGATTGTGCAACGCACCAGCTACTTTTGAAAGGTTAATGGAACACATCCTTGCCGGGCTTTTAGGGGAAGCTTGTCTGGTGTATCTCGATGACATAATTGTAATGGGCCGAGACTTCGATGATCATCTCACGAAGCTAGAAAGTGTACTCAATAGATTGAAAAATGCAAATCTGAAGCTCAGTCTTAAAAAATGTTCATTTTTCAAGCGACAAGTTAACTACTTGGGTCATGTCGTCTCTGAAAATGGCATCGAGAAAGACCCTGCCAAAATTTCGGCGGTTAAAGATTGGCCCGTGCCTAAGGACAAGACGCAGGTGCGCTCATTTATGGGGCTTTGCTCTTATTACAGACGTTTTGTAAAGAATTTCTCGAGCATCGCAAAACCCTTACATGAGCTGACGGAAAAAAAACGACCATTTAATTGGAATGAAAAATGTCAAACTGCTTTCGAAGAGTTGAAGACGCGTTTATGTGAAGCGCCAATTCTTGCATATCCCGACGTCAATGGAGAATTCATTGTTGACACAGACGCAAGCAATGTGGGTATTGGTGGAACTCTTTCCCAGAGACAAGGAGATCAGGAGGCCGTTATTGCCTACTTTAGCAAATCACTGTCTAAACCTGAATGGAACTACTGTACCACACGAAAAGAGCTTCTTGCGGTAGTGAAAACTCTCCAGCATTTTAAAAAGTACTTGATCGGCAGAAAATTCCGAATCCGGACGGACCACGCAGCGCTCAAGTGGCTTTTACAGTTTAAAAATTGTGAGGGTCAGGTAGCTCGATGGATAGAACAACTTCAAGAGTACGATTTCGAAGTTGAGCATCGTGGCGGAAAATCTCACGGCAATGCTGATGCCTTATCAAGACGTCCCTGTGATAAGAGCTGCAAACACTGCGTGCGACAAGAAGGAAAAGAAGAAGCTGCCGTCAAGGTAATTAGAACGGATACCATCGACGGGCGATGGAACAAGGAGTTCATTATTAAATCGCAGGAAGAAGATAAAGATTTGAAACCGATACTGGAGCGGCTAAAGAATAACTCTCTTCGGCCAGAATGGAGTGAGGTGGCTGATACTAGTACCGTGACGAAAAGTTATTGGGCGCAATGGAACAGCCTAATAATACAAGATGGACTAATTTGTCGAAAATGGGAAAGTGCTTCTGGAAGAGACAGTTATCTTCAAACAATAGTGCCAAAATCAATGATTCCTGAAGTTTTGCGAGTTTGTCATGATGGCCCATCTGGCGGACATCTTGGAGTACGAAGAACCTTGCTGAAGATTCGTCAACGTTTTTATTGGCTGCACTGTAGGGAAGACGTTGAAGACTGGTGCAGGAGATGCGTTAAATGTTCTTCAGTTAAAGGACCGCAAACTCGGAGCCGTGGAGCTCTAAAACTATACACTGTAGGAGCTCCTTGGGAACGGATTGCTGTGGATGTAGCTGGACCATTTCCTTTGACAGAAAGTGGTAACCGCTACATTCTGGTGGTGATGGATTATTTCACGAGATGGCCAGAAGCTTTCGCAGTCCCCAATCAGGAAGCAATTACAGTTGCGACAAAATTAGTAAATGAAGTATTTTGCCGATTTGGTTTACCGTTAGAAATCCACAGCGACCAAGGGAGAAACTTTGAATCGCAACTCTTTCAAGAAATCTGCAAGATGATGGGGATCCACAAAACTAGGACAACTCCGTATCACCCTCAATTGGATGGAATGGTGGAGAGATTTAACCAGACATTGGAGCGCCATCTTGCTAAAGTGGTCGATAGCCATCAGAGAAATTGGGACGAATATATCCCACTATTTCTTCTGGCTTACAGAGCCGCGGTACATGAAAGTACGGCAAAAACCCCGGCACGAACAAATTTAGGAAGGGAGCTACGACTTCCAGTGGACCTTCTTGCTGGATGTCCTCCGGGAACGCCTAGCTGTGTTACCGATTATGCATGTGAATTAAGAAGAAAGCTCGAAGAAATTCATGAACACGTTAGAGAAGAGAATTTACAAGCGGGAGTAAGAATGAAGACTCGATATGACAGACGCGCAAATGCAAGAGAATTCGAAGAGGGAAGTTTGGTGTGGCTTCATAATCCGGTCCGATGTAAGGGAAAATCTCCGAAATTACAGCCAAGCTGGGAAGGACCATATACTGTTATAACGAAAATTAACGACGTAACCTACAGAATTCGGAAGACACCTAGAAGTCCACTGAAGATTGTTCATGTGGATAGGATAGCGGTATATCATGGATCCAACAATGCTAGGGACGAGCATGTCTTAGAGAGGGGGTAGTGTGACGGCCGGTGTCATGCCAAGTTGTCATCACTACCGTTGCCAAGGACTTCTGACGTCTACACGACAAACTAGCCACAATAATTTAATTAGCAAAGAGGTTTGAAGACTATTTTATTATTTGGAAATGAGTTTTTAGTTCGATGACGTATACACTCTGTCAAGTGTTCGCCAAATTCACCAGTCATTGACAACAAGGCGATGGCCGTACGGATAACACATTCCGTTCACGTTCTTAAGGCGTGGGTTCAAATCCCAGTCATAACAGTTATGTGGATTATGGTTTTTATGAATATTTGGCAAATATTAAAAATAAAAATTATTTAAATATTTCGAGTAAAAATTAGAAAATTCTTGAAACTTCAGGAAGGAATGGAAAGGTTAAAAAGAGACAGGAGATGGAAAAACAAATTTAAATATTTCGAATAAAGATTAGAAAATTCTAGAAACTTCAGGAAGGAATGGAAAGGTTAAAAAGAGACAGGAGATGGAAAAACAATTGAATAACGAAAAGACAATCGAAATTAGTAGATCTAGAACATTCCTAGGGGTATATATGGCGGTATAGACGCTCTAAGCGCCAGTTTAAGTTGAAAAGTGGTAAAGTGAAGAAGAAAAGGAAGAAGTAAAAGGAAGAAGGAAGAAGTAGTAAAATAAAGTGAAGTGAGAGTATAGTGCAGTAAAGTGCAGTGAAGTGCAGTGAAAAGTGCAGTCCAACAGACGCTAGTGTTGGTGCTGTCCGCGTCGAAATTAAACGGCGCGTCGTGTGTGAAGTCGAATAAAGTGTCATCAGTGCTACTCGGTGTTTCCTTCCAATGCCGTTACCCCGTCCGTAACAATACTATATCTTAAGAAATACTTAACTATTTTACTTCTATTTGGGATAGAGGATATCCTTTAGAATATTTAAAAATGTGTAAAATCTAGGATGAAAAATGTCTAACTGTAAATTAGTTGTAACTAATTCATTATATTGTCTAGCCATTCTTACCAGCGGATTGTAATAAGAAATATTGTTTTTATAAATTTGCAAGGCAAAGAGATTAACACGGTTCGATCTACGTAAACTGTATTTAATGTTACCTGGGCGGTTTGAAAAGTTCTCGGCCTAACCAAGATTTGAGGGTTGTATATAAAAAAAGTTATACTCATTCGACAGCTTAATTTTCTGGTTACTTGTATGTCAAGTACCATTGTGATAGGTTGCGTAATTATTTTTCTACGATTTTAAGTTCGCGCGAATCTGCTCGTCTCCCAGAAAATGGAAAAAAGTGAAATAAGAGCCGTGATTAAATACTTAGTCAAAAAACATATGACGCCAAGTCAAATCAAGGAAGATATGGATAGTACATTAGGTGAATCTGCGCCTTCATATTCCACAGTAAAAAAATGGGCGGCTTTGTTCAAACAAGGCAGAGAAAGCGTCGAAGATGACCCGAGGAGCGGAAGGCCGTCAACGTCCACCACGCAAAACATCTGCGCCTTCATATTCCACAGTAAAAAAATGGGCGGCTTTGTTCAAACAAGGCAGAGAAAGCGTCGAAGATGACCCGAGGAGCGGAAGGCCGTCAACGTCCACCACGCAAAAAATCATTGACAAAATCCATAAAATGGTTTTAGAAGACCGAACGTTGAAAGTGCGTGAAGTGACACTATAAGGATTTCAACTGAGCGAGTATATCATATTTTAACCGACGAACTAGGAATGAAAAAGGTGTCAGCAAGATGGGTGCCGCGTTTGTTAACCGCCGAACAAAAGCTCAACCGGGTTGAAATCTCAAGTAAAAATCTTGCCTTGTTTTGATCAAATACTAGTGACTTTTTAAGAAGATTTATAACCACTGACGAAACTTGGATTTACCACTATATTCCTGAGACAAAAGAGCAGTCAAAACAGTGGCAACATAGCGATTCTCCGCCACCGAAGAAAGCCAAGTCGCAAAAGTCGGCAGACAAAGTGATGGCATCAGTGTTTTGGGATTACAAGGGAATATTTATTTTTTATTGACTACCTTCCCAAGGGACAGACTATAACAGGTCCATACTACGCTAACCTGTTAGATAAATTAGCAAAAAAATATTGCGAAAAGCGGCCGGGATTGGCCAAAAAGAAAATCCTCTTTCATCAGGATAGCGCCCCGGCACACAAGACAGTTGTTGCAATGGCTAAGCTCCATGAACTCTATTTCAAAGTATTAAACCATCCCCCATATTCACCTGATTTAGCACCATCGGACTATTTCCTGTTCCCTAAATTGAAAAAAATACCTGGCTGGAAGAAAGTTTTCCACAAACGAGGAAGTGGTAGCTGAGGTGGAACGGTTTTTTGAAGAGTTAGAGGAATCGGCCTATAAGAGCGGCATAGAAGCGCTGGAACATAGATTGAATAAGTGTATTGAGACAAGGGGAGAATATGTAGAAAAAAAATATATAAAAAAAAAAAATATTTGTTTTTATGATCGGGCCGAGAACTTTTCAAACCGCCCTCGTAAAAGAATTATGCGAAAGCAATTCGGGTGAATCAATAATTTAATGAATTATTTTATATAAATAAACCAGATCAAAATATTTGCGACGACCTTCCAATGGTTGTACATTGAATTTTTGCAGCCTCTGATCATAATTCAAGTACGTACGACCAACTTGCTGGCGGTAACAAATAATTTTAAGGCATTTCCTTTGAACACGCTCTATCTCGTTAATGTACACTCTATAATATGGTGACCAGATCGGAGAGCCATATTCCAAAGTACTTCTTACCAGGGCATAGTAAGGATAAAGCACACTTTGAGCTTTTTTGAAACCTTATGTTGTCCGTAGAATGAAACCTAGGAGCTTGTTGGCTTTCGAGATTATATGTTGATAGTGAGGTCGAAAAGGCAGCGATAGCCGAGTGGATATACCAACAGACTGCCATGCAGAGGGTATCAGGTTCGAATCCACGGCGCGCACCAATGACTTTTCGGAGTTATGTGCGTATTGAATTGTTAATTATCGCTTGTCCCGTGCCTCGGAGAGCAGGTTAAGCCGTCAGTCCCGGTTGTCATGAAGATCTTTGACAGTCGTTACAGGGCGTCAGTACCTTCTAAACAAACTGACACTAGTCTAAACCAAGGAATATCGCTATCCCTTCGGGTTGCGGAGGTCAGACAGGCAGTCGCTCCGTGGAAAAGCTAATATTCAGCCAAATCCGGTTAGATTAGAAAGCGGACCCCAGACTGAAACTGGGATAATGCTAAGAGAAAGAAGAGTGAGGTCGAAAAGAAAGTTTATCGTCGAAGAGTATACCCAAGGCTTTGGCAAAACTAGACCTATTAAGTACTTGTCCATCAATAATGTAATTATGTAAAATTTTGTTGCGTTTGTTTGAAAAAGATATTGAAAAACATTTATTGATATTTAAAAACATTTTATTCGTATTGCACCAATCTGAAACAATGTGTAGGTCGCTCTGCAAATTCTGACAATCGGCCATAGACGTTATGTTGGCAAATAAAGGAGACATTGACAGGACAGACGCTCAATTAGGTCATTTATAAATATGACAAAGAACAGGGGGCCCACATGGGATCCCTGAGGAACACCGGAATCAACCCTCACTGGTAAAGAAAGATAACCTTTTAAGGCTACCAATTGACTCGGATTATCTAAATATGATGAAATCCAGCGAAGCAAGTTACCCTGTATACCATAGGCGGCAAGTTTTTTGCAAAGTAGTTTATGGTTGACCTTGTCAAACGCCTTTGAAAAGTCAGTGTAGATAGCATCTACCTGACCACCTACTGAAAAGCTTTTACATAGGAAATTCTTGTATTCCAACAGATTCGTGATGGTAGATGTGTTCCTAACGAAACCATGCTGCCGTTCCGAGAGAATGGGTTTGATGTGATTATACAAGTAATTGTATAAAAGCGACTCGAATAACTTGGCAAAACAAGATAAAATGCTTATTAGTCTATAGTTCTCGCAATGCGACCTATCACCGTTCTTAGAAATGGGTACTATGTGCGCCAGTTTCTAGCGTTTCGGAAAAGTTCCACTGTTGAGTGATTTATTAAATATAATGCAAAGAGGACTTGCTAGCTGTGCAGCACATGAGCAGACAAAAGAAGGTGGAAGCAAGTCAGGACCAGCGCCTTTGTTTTTATCCAATTGACGCATTGCCAGTATTGCCAGAATGTCCTTAATGCTAAATGACACCGATGACAATACATTAACAATCCTGAGGTCAGAGGCAACGGTCATCAGATCGGGACAGGATGGCGAGTTAGGTAGGTAGGTTGTCAGTCTCAAAAACAGAACCAAAATAATTAGAGAAGAGTTCGCAAATACGCCAATAACCTTAGATGAATTAGATTCTCCCAACGACATAACTCGAGGTATTGAGGTTTGACCCTTTTTGTTGTTTACAAATTTCCAGAACAATTTTATGTTCTTCTTAATATAATTTTCAGTAGAATATAAGTATCTTTTGTAACATTCTTTGGCTAGTCTTTTACATCTAGAACGAAGCAAAGAGAAGGCATCAAAATCGCGGGGATTATTGAACTTTTTAAACAGTTTGTGATATTTTCTCTTTTCCTCGTTGCATTTTATAAGGCTTTTGCTATAACAGATCGGCTAAGTTTGGGGTGTAGATTTCATCATTGGGGTGTGCCTTTTTATTATATCAAATAGCTTGTCATAGAAAATATCCGTACTTGTGTCTACGTCAGGCAATGATAATAAGTTATTCCAATCGACTAACTCTAGTTCCACCTTAATTTGTTGCAAGTCATATTTAGAAAACAGTAACACTGTGCGTAAGCACTTTGTAAGACCTTTCACCTCATATGGTAATTTTATTTCAATTAAAAGGGCTGGATGATGTTTATCCAGTGAGCTCAGGGAAAAAGTATCATTTACACTGATGGTATCGAAATTTGAGAGGATTTAGTCTAAAAGACGCCCGTTCGCATTAGTAATGTTGTTAAACTAACTTAAACTACAGAGTGTCATAAATTCGTCAAGTAACAATAGTTTTTTGGAGAACGTACCGGCTAAGTTTGAGTCAAGATTTGTGTGACTTCTGGAACAGTCAGAAGTTTTGTGTCAGGAGTATTGAAATCGCTGACTAACAAAAAATTATCAGCAGGTCGCGTATGCAACAAAATCTTTTGACAATTATTGTAAAATTGATCAATATCTATATCCGGAGGTAAGTAACAGACACAAATATTTTTTATGCCGCTGTGGCTTTAAGGAAGCAAAAGTCTCGCATGATTTAAAAGTGGATTTCACTCTAGCTCACAATAATCTTGCATCTGCAAAACGTCTTTCAACCTGCTTTTACATACCAGTTTCAACATTTTGCTCTTCCCACAAACTTCAGGCACTGTCTACTCATTCACAAACTAGCTTACTAAGGCTTAGTTGGCTGTTCAAAGATCAACACTACTTTGCAAAAGATAATCCGGCGAAACCCATCCAGTAACTATTGAAAACTTACGATGAGCGAACATCCAAGCTAATATCACTTAGAATTCTTAGAACAATATTGCTTCTTGGTTTTAGAAATGATTTTTGTCAAGTGTTTATTTTGTATCCTTAGTTTGTGATAACGTAAAAGATTTTGATGTTTTAAGTGAAGTGGAGTGAAGTCGAGTGAAGTAGCGAGCTCTCATATCGGAGGCCAAGACACACTTTCGGTTGCTGAGCCATCGGAGTAAGTAAGTAAGTACTTAAAATTTAACCTAAAACACATACCTGTTACTGTTTCTGTACGTAATTACTTGTAATCAAACGAGGACATAGCGAATCATGGCCGACATTTACTAGCAACATAAAAAACTCCGCTCTCGCATCTGTTCATTCATTCACGAGCTTCTGTGCCACAGACAGACAGGTCAAACTTATAACACTACTCTTTTTTGCGTCGAAAGGGTTAAAAATAGAAATACATGTTACAAAAATATGTGAAGATAGTGTTGAAAATTAAAATTAATAAATTTGAAAATTTTCCAACAACTTACCTGCAAGATTGACTCGCCGTTACTTGTATCACTCTTTACACAAAGTCAGTTTGCCAACTATCCACCAACTGATACTACATCACGTAAAGCCGCGTGTAAAGCTTATAAAACTTTTTATTTACTTTATATATCTAGCTCGGAGGTTCTTATCATAAAGATACTTTCCTCGCACGCCTGAAAACCAATGTAGCCTTGTAAAAATACCTTTGAGCCGTGTTTATGTTTAAACCTGTGACACTGCTGTTCCTTTGATATACTTTTGCCAAGGTGTCTCCTGTCGCGTAGACCTGAAACTGAGTCTAGAATTTTACCTTCCGTTTCGGTAATTTTGAGCTTGGGATGCGTAACATTAGTATATGAGCGCTGGATATTGAGCTCCTGAGCTAAGTCATCCTGAAATGGGTATTTTAGATTTTGTGAGATTCACGTACGAATATTTTGGTCTTGACCCGACTGTTGCACAAACAACACGAGAAAGGGAACAACCACGAGAGCTGTCTACCACTCGACGTCGACGCGTCGTGAAGGTCAGAGGTTGCGACAGAAATCGTGGAAATAGACGGAGTAATGGTGTGAAGAACGACTTTGTTAGAGTTTGGTATGAGGGACGCCTGTTTTATCTACAAAGATATAACTTAGAACGTGTTTGTATATAGTAGTTAGAAAACATAAAGCTTTGGCGATGTTTGTTTCCTGAATTTGTGGTTTTATATAATGCATGCAGTGCGTATTTTGACAGCTGAGTATTTTATAAACTTTGAAATCAAAGTTGGTTTGGTTGGTTCCATGTGACAAATCTATGGATAAACTATCAAAATATCAAGTAATTAATCTCTAAACATATGCTTTCTTTGGTCATAGATTTCGCCCGTACAATAGCTTTCTTTAAGTAAATTTGTCTCCAGTTGTACAATTCGTATAAAGGAATGGTTTGGTTTACGAACCTTGTCACAATACCACTCCGGGGTTATAGATTTGCTAAATACACATATATACATGAGAGTAGTGACTGACATTCCTGACGAGATATTCTCCGTTTCCGTGAATTTCTGTGACTACCAAGACGAATAATATAGCATTCAGTACGACATATTCAATATATTCCGGCCAAGGGAAGTGGTTGGATACGACTCTATACCGTTAATATCGGTATGTGTAGAGAACTGGAGAGTTTTGATTTAGGCCTATGCTCGGCATTGTACGTCTATAGACTGAGAAGGCTATGAATTACATAGACCTAAACGCTTTGAAAAGTAGTAACCGAAGCACAATTCATTTTCACTGCCCTACAAAGGTTTTATTTTATTTATTTATTTATAGTCTCACGCCTGTATCCCCGAAGGGGTACGCAGAGGTATAAATATTACACCCACATTCCGCCAGATTTATTTTAGTCCCACGTAATAGGGGGCGAGCCTATTGCTGTACCGGGCACATTACCAGACTGCGTGCTACTGAGAATTTCAGTTTAAAATTTTGCTTCAAAGGTTTAAGGTACTTACTAACCCTTAACGTGTCTACACCCCTTCTATCTAAATTATTACCACTTAAACTTACGTTTAAAAATATGTATAATACACGCGAAAGTCGCGTCGTAGTATAATAATATTCAAAATAATTTATTTAGTACACTCTCTCGTGATAATATTCAAGTATATAATGATATCGGGCCCTACCTTGGAGTTGGCCATGCAGAATGGACAGCATAATTAAATAAAATATTCCCACCACCTGGCAAAACTTAGTGACCTCGTAACGACACCCTCGGGAGTCTATAGGGCGATCTGTTACAAAAGCCGATTTGGCAACGTTCGAGAATGTTATTATAAGTCAGAGCATGTTTCACTGTTTGCATGGAGCAAACTGATATTAAAATCACGTTCAAAGGTATTATTAATAGGTAATGAACACAGATTACTCTTCAAAATAAAATCATTTCAAACAGTTCCGAATCTACATCGCTGGCGTTTCAAGTAAACCAAGCGTGGTATAGAAGGCTACACGGAGTATTTATTATGTAGTTGAGCCACTCAATACAGTAGCAGGTTGATGTTTACACCAGGAAATGAAACTTCCGACCGACGTCCGGTACACCTCAATGAGTGCTAACTAATTATTGGAGACATCTTTGCTTTGTGTGTGGTTCGCTTTACACTTTTGTACTGAATTGATTCTCGTTTTGGAATACATTTGTGTTTGTGTAGCTAAGAATATCGAGATAACTGTCGATGTTCATTGTGTCCGTTAGCTGTATGTTTGTAAGGTCTTAGGAAAAGGTCAAAAGTTTTAGGAAAAGGGCGCGAGTAGTCTCTTTAAAAAAAATCGTTCTGTTTCTTTATTTACACTGCATTTTCACCTTTATTTCTTTTTTCTCTATTTTGTATTTGCTAAATTCATCCTGGGTCTTGGGAGAGTGTATTGCGCCATATACTGCAAAGTTCTGCAATATGATACAAAGTACAGCAGAAGTCCAAATAGCTATAATTAGACTAACATAGTATATTTTTCTTGATTGATTCGAGTATAGACCAGGCGAAGGTGTGTGGAAACGTGTATGTTCGAGGCTGAGTCACTAAAACCCCCGCGGTGTCCGTCGACGTTCTACTGTGACGTCATGCAAGTCACGGCTAGCGGCTACCTCGCCAGAATGAATTCAAACTAATACCTTTAAATTATTATACACACAACAAAAACGTCTAAGCAACACATACTTTTTCAAATTATTACATACTATTTCAAATTATTAATCAATTATTATATCATTTCTTACCTATGTAAACTTTTTTGATCTAGAGGACATACTGGCTGGTTGTAAAAAAAATTCGAGTATCATATTTGTTTTTTTTCACAAATTCAAAAGCGAATGTATTTGTTCTAATTTTATAGCGTTTTCTTTGCTTATTAAAATTAAGGCCCACTTGCGTAACGTTTGATTTAACCCTTAATTTGGCAGGATATTTTATCTTTATCTCAAATAATTTTCTTAAATTATATTATTATATACTTGTAAAAGGACTGTAAAAAATATTTAAAAAAATATTCACCTCTCTTTTACTTAGAAACCCTTAGTATAATATACTATACATAACTTGATGTTCAGAATTGTACTCACCTGTTTGTTTGTATAATATACTATACATAAGCGACAGGGGATGTTTTGTGGGAAAACTAAACAGACAATTAAAGCTCAAAAGTTAATGAAAATCAATCATTGTGCTAACTGTAAAAGCAATTTCTCGTATTTGGTATAAAACACAATCGTAATAATTGTCATTTTGTACAAAAAACGTTTGTCTGTCCCTTCTTACAGTAGAGTCAACCACCGTATGTTGTGCCAGCCTGTTCATGTCCAATTTTATCACGTCGGATGTTATCAGAAGAACGGTTTCTTTTTGGCGCGGAAATCTTTTGATTTTCTTTCAGTGGGACATCTTTGATACGCTGTGTTGATCAGTAGGTTAGTGTAGGAAACGGTTCAGAGAGAAGAGAAGATGTATTTGATGGTACAGATGGTAAATCTCCATCCCAGGATGAACACGACGGCATTACTGCAATAATTGGTGAATAAGTTGGCTCTCTTGTAGGTGTTTCAGTAGGTACTATCTAGAATAATCGATGGAGAATTCCTCAAGTCATCATCACTGTCAGGTATAGTACATTCCTGGCGAATGCTAGGTGACAAATATTCTTGTTCTGTATTTGATGCTGGTACGAGGTAATTATCATCCGATAGCAAATTCATTCTTTCGAGTGACGAGTCAATAGAGGGAGTGTCAGTCTCCGAAGACGAGTCACGCAGCATGTCTTTACGAAAAAGCATTTTCATCGCCTGACGATGTACCACTATCATCAGACCTACCATCTTCTGGAGGAATAAGAGCCAGAATGCGATGAGACCTGGTTGTTAGTCTGCGCTGTTAAATAAAAAAAGAAATACATGCAAAAACCGCAACCCAAGATAATAGAATAATGCCCAAACATAAAACAGCCCGGTATTACATGCACATTAGCAGGATTCGAATCAGAAATGTATAGCCCATTATACTAAAGTTAATAAGCCCACTTTGTTGAAAATTGCGAAATGTATAACCAGTTATACATAAGACTTTGGTGTCATTTTTCACACAAATGATTGAATACAAATTAGTAGTTTGATAGTTATCTCAATTATCAATCATTTTGTTATAGAACTGGAAGCGAAATAAACATATTTTTGAATAAAAAATAGGAATATATAATAACTTACAGAGAGTGGTCGTTGACGTTCCATTTTCGAAAACTTTTTCGTACTATATGTCACTGTCATTTCTAAATACAGACGTCCAAAATATTTTATTTGACAGGTAAAATGTTTCCTTAGTGAACAGTGTAAATCAAATTTAGAAATATTTGAAATCAAGTGCAGCAGATTTTTTTTAAGTATACCTATAATGGGTTATACGTTGTCGAATTAAGGGTTAAGTCACTCCTTAATTTAAATTTGTTGAACAGATTTAACAGCATAAACTAATTTAAGTTAAAAGTATTTAGCGTCCCCTTGCACAACGACAACAACGCTTAGATTTAGTTAAACATTTTATGAGGTCGGTAAAGTAGTTTCTACGTTTTTTTTCATGGCATGAAGCCTTTTTGTTACGATTTTAACGATGTTATGCGTATGGTTTCGCATAAAACCTTAGACTTTATATACTTTGAGCATAAAACAAAACGCATTGTCGTCGCCTAGCAACGAAATGACAATTGACAAATAATGACTAGAAACTTTTGAACATTAACCCTACAACCCTACATGGGGTGCAGGTGCACCCCACACCGATTTGTTTTCTAAATATCTCAATTTCTTTAATATCCACGAATTCGCGCGTCAGAGTATTTTAGTTTGGTGTCAACCGCTCGCGTTACGTCAATACCGTGACGAGGGACCGCGTTGTGTGGTCGCCTGTATAAGTGCTGTGGGGTACGCTAGTACCCCAGTGTAGTAAAATCGTAAGATTATTTATTTATTACGATTGATGCATTTATATGTAATAAGTTATTAAATTTGATTATTTATTAAAACAATAGTCTTATATGAATTAAATGCAGATAGTTTTAGATATTATGAAGGTAAAATTCAATGAAGTTTATTTATACTCTATCGCTATGGTATAAGGGGTAATGTTCATGAGCTTATAAAATCATATCTGTTAAATAGGAGGCAAGTGACTGAAATTACGAATATATGTCTTAAATCCAAAAGTGAATTGGTTCATAGGTCAGATGTAAGAACTGTAAAATTTGGAGTCCCACAGGGTAGTGTCCTGGGACCTTTGCTGTTCAATATTTATATAAATGACCTCCCAACAACAACTACCTATGATATGACTTTGTTTGCTGATGATAGCACAATATTATTTACAAATAAAACCTTGACATCTTATGAAATTGACATTAATAATTCTATCACTTCAATTATGCAATGGCTTAAAATAAACAACTTAAAAATTAACTTAGATAAAACAAAAATAATTGAATTTAAACAAAGAAAAGAAAGAACCGATAAGAAATTAAATATTAATTACAATGGTTATCAATTTACAGAGAGCGAATTAACTACATTTCTTGGGTTAAAAATAGATGAAAAACTAAACTGGAAAGACCATGTAGACTATGTATGTTCCAAAGTGAGTCAGTCCGCATATGGACTATATAGGCTAAAAATATAGCCAATACATCAACATTAATAACAGCCTATCATGGCATTGTCGTATCAACATTACGGTACGGAATAATATTTTGGGGCTATTCCACTGACTGGCTATCAGCATTTAAAGTTCAAAAGCGGTGCATTCGAACAATTTTTGGTATAAAGGTACCTGATAGTTGCAAACCGTACTTTGTAAATAATAATCTGTTGACCCTGCCTTGCATTTACATAAAGGAGTGTGCTGTGTTTGTGAAACAAAATATGGAGTTATTTAAAAAAAATCAAGTATTCGACATGCTGGTAAATTGTGTGTTGTCGAAAGTAAAACGGCGCTAATGCACAAAAGCTTCTTTTGCACTGCACCACGCATTTATAACAAATTACCTACTCAAATAAAAAATATTGAAAATCTACAATTATTTAAAAGGCATCTTCAAAAACTGCTTGTAGTTAAATGCTATTACTCGCTGCAGGAATATTTAGATGATACACATAATGCTAATAATTAATTAGAAATAAACTTTATTTATTTTTAAATTATAATATTTACTTATATACATTTGACATTTTAATTGTGATTAGCTGACATTGTACTTTTATAATTATTATTGATATTTTATAATTTCATTTTTAATTATTTCATGACATTTTAATATTCTTATTTCTAAATTATGACATTTTGGACTCTTATTTGACATTTTTATAATAAGTAATAGTTTACTGTTTCTGTGTTTGCATGCCTAATTGGTGGGATATGGTAATAGAACAATGTATTTATTATTAAGATCTGCAAATGTATACCCATATTCGCAAATTAATAAATGAATTATGAATTATTTTGTTTCGGATGGCTGTCAGTCAGAGGTTTGAATTACGAAGAAATAAGCTCTATTCTAGACCACAAATCTGGCGAGGAAGAAATAGAAGTTGGGACCAGTTGTAATTCCTGGGTTCTTTACAAGTGTTCAAGATCAAATAATAAGCCAAATATAAAGTTTCAGCAGAAAGTATTGAAATTAGGTTTGGAACTGATACATGAACATTTGGAGTACCGTTACCGGATGCCAACTTAGTCCATTGCAGTGATCCTCAAAAAAGGACCAAATCCTTCAAGCGCTGTTGCTCAAACTACATTTATCTTTGTGTAATAAGGCTGATTTGTGTTCTCAAGTTACCGATTATGTTTAATAAAACGTATTTTCATTAATTGTCTTATTTTTATTTTAAGGATTACAGTCATTTTAGTATGCGGTGTTCCAGCACCCAAGTGTAGGAATAACATGTGCGCCAAATAGTGTAGGATTCTAGGGTTAACAATAACACAAGTAGGTAAATTGTTATCAGTTATATCATCATCATCATCATGTCAGCCTAGTCCACGACGTCCACTGCTGGACATAGGCTTCCCCCTGCTGCGTCGTCCGGTCCAATTATATAATTATAGATAATTTTCGCCGCTAATGACAAGATGCCAACATCATTGTGACAGTTCTTAAATGAAATTAGCCACTAAACAGCCGATTTTCGGTAATTAATTTTGACAGTTCTTAAATCATATTACTCGACAAATTTTTCGTTGTGCAAGACGCTAGTGGTGTTTAATATTTTTTTCTCGTTAAATACTTCTTAATTCAATGTAAGAATCGTTGTGCAAGTGGGCCTTAGTATTCTGTATCAATTTTATGATTTAAACAATAATTTGGAAAAGTATTGAACAAATTGGAATTTTGAGACATTTTTTACATCATGGAGCGACGTCATTTGAACGCAGATGAAATGCAATGAGCTGTAGGGATGTTGCAAGCGGCAGAAGTCAATCTCAGGTATCTCGGTATTTTGGTATCAACAGAAGCATTATTTGCCATCTTCATCAGCGTTACACTAATACGGGAGATCCTGCTGAGCAGCACCCAGGTCGAGGTAGGTGTACAACCACACGGCAAGATCGATACATACAACTGACTGCAAAACGCCAGCCGATGTTAACCGCCCGAGAGATATGTAGGTTTAAGGCTTCAAAATTCAAGCGGTCTTATTGTTAGCTGCCAAACTGTGCGAAATCGACTGCATGAATATGGCCTACGAGCGCGACGGCTAATTAGGTGCCCACCGATACTTCACGGGAATCGCGCTCGTCAAAATGAATGGTGTAGGGAACACTTTACATGGACCCGGGAACAAAGGGATAAAATTTTATTTTGCGATGAGACTCGATTTGGGTTCAAGCCTGATACTAGAAGGGTAAGAGTGTACCGTCGTCCTGAAAATACTAAACGACTGAGGTGTGTTCAGGAAGTGCATCTATACAACTGCTCAACAGTTATGGTATGGGGGGGTACTATGGAGAACAGACAAACTGAGCTCGTTTTTGTAAATGGTAACATGAATGTTGTAAATTACGTTGAGGATGTTCTGGCCTTATGTCCGTCCATTCGCACAAACGCTTGGCTCCGATTTCATGTTTTTGCATGAAAATGCGCGTTCGCATACAGCTTTGCACACACGGGAGTAGTTGGCAGGGGAAGACATTCTGGTATTGCCTTGGCCTGCACAATCGCCAGACCCATCGAGCATGCATGGGACAAGCTCCAGAGACGTGTTTTAAAGGACTTGAATGGAGTGACAACAACCCAACAACTGATTAAAATTACACAACGACTAAAATTTCGTTGCGAGCGATTGCCGCAGGATAACATAAACAATCTCATTGATTCTATGAATAATCGGTGCCAGCAAGTTCTCAATAACAGAGGAGGCCACACTTTGTATTAAATTATGCAATATTTGTACAACCATTTAATGTCAGTTTAAGTTTAGTTGATTAGGCACCTTACTTTGTACTACGTAAATACAGTACTTACTCGTAATTATTGTAAATTAAGATTATTAAAAAAAATAAAAAGACGGAGTGTTGTTTAATATCAAAAAAGCATTAAAAATAATATAAATAAGAAAATACTAAGGCCCACTTGCACAACGATTCTTAAATTGAATTAAGATGTATTTAACGTGAAAAAATATATTAAACACCACTAGCGTCTTGCACAACGAAAAATTTGTCGAGTAATATGATTTAAGAACTGTCAAAATTAATCACCGAAAATCGGCTGTTTAGTGGCTAATTTCATTTAAGAACTGTCACACTGATGTTGGCATCTTGTCATTAGCGACGAAAATTATCAATAATTATATAACTGGACCGGACGACGCAGCAGGGTGAGGCCTATGTCCAGCAGTGGACGTCCCTAGGCTGACATGATGATGATGATGATATAACTGATAACAATGTACCTACCTGTGTTATTGTTAACCCTAGAATCCTACACTATTTGGCGCACATATTATTCCTACACTGGGGTTCTGGAACACCCCATACTAAAATGACTGTAATCCTTAAAATAAAAAAAAACTATTCATGAAAATACGTTTTATTAAACACTAGAGGACGCCAGCAGCTCCACCTGCATTTCTTTTTTATTACCCGTTTTGGCCGATCCCGTGGGAATTTCGGGAAATCCCTTCTTAGTGCACCCCTACGGTTCCCAAGGAACATACATGCCAAATTTCAGCTTCCTGCGCCCAATAGTTTCGGCTGTAGCGTGTCTGTCAGTCAGTCAGTCAGTAACGCAAGGATTTTATATATTAAGATAATCGGTAACTTGAGATCACAAATCAGCCTTATTACACAAAGTTAAATGTAGTTTGAGCAACAGCGCTTGTAGGATTTGGTCCTTTTTTGAGGATCACTGCAATGGACTAAGTTGGCATCCAGTGACGGTCCTCCAAATGTTCATGTATCAGTTCCAAACCTAATTTCAAAACTGTCTGCTGAAACTTTATATTTGGCTTATTATTTGATCTTGAACACTTATAAAGAACCCAGGAATTACAACTGGTCCCAACTTCTATTTCTTCCTCGCCAGATTTGTGGTCTAGAATAGAGCTTATTTCTTCGTAATTCAAACCTCTGACAGCCATCCGAAACAAAATAAATAAATTTCATTGAATTTTACCTTCATAATATCTAAAAATATCTGTATTTAATTAATATAAGACTATTGTTTCAATAAATAATCAAATTTAATAACTTATTACATATAAATACATCAATCGTAATAAATAAATAATCTTACGATTTTACTACACTGGGGTACTGGCGTACCCCACAGGACTTATACAGGCGACCACACAACGCGGTCCCTCGTCACGGTATTGACGTAACGCGAGCGGTTGACACCAAACTAAAATACTCCGACGCGCGAATTCGTGGATATTAAAGAAATTGAGATATTTAGAAAACAAATCGGTGTGGGGTGCACCTGCACCCCATGTAGGGTTCTAGGGTTAATGCTCAAAAGTTTCTAGTTATTATTTGTCAATTGTCATTTCGTTGCTAGGCGACGACAATGCGTTTTGTTTTATGCTCAAAGTATATATGGTCTAAGGTTTTATGCGAAACCATACGCATAACATCGTTAAAATCGTAACAAAAAGGCTTCATGCCATGAAACAAAACGTAGAAACTACTTTACCGACCTCATAAAATGTTTAACTAAATCTAAGCGTTGTTGTCGTTGTGCAAGAGGACGATAAATACTTTTAACTTAAATTATTTTATGCTGTTAATTCTGTTCAAAAAATTTAAATTAAGGAGTGACTTAAATCAAACGTTATGCAAGTGGGCCTAAGGATTTAATGCGAAAACACATTGTAAAATTAAAATTTGTATGTGTTGCTTAGACTTTTTTGATGTGTGTACTTACTTTTAAGTTATGGCTGGCAACAAAAGTAAATTACCATCTGTCTGTATATTTAAAATTCTTGCGTCACTGACTGACTGACAGACAAATTAGAGCCAAAACTATTTGGCGAAGGAAGTTGATTTTTGGATTTCCCGAGGTTCCCACGGGATCAGGCAGAAACTAAATAAGAAATAATGTGTGGGCATAGCTGCGAGCATCTACTAGTTTACTATAAAAGTTGAACACCTGAAAATAGACCTTGCATTTTACACTTTTTTAAAGTACTCAAGTATTTTTCTTCTTAGATTATGGAATTTAATCGCTTGGAACCAATTCTTTTGCCGTGATGAATTTCATTTATCTGATTTTAATGCTACTTGACGACGGTATATTGTAAATTTCAATATTATATTCAATATTTAAAAGAATACAAATTTATTTTCAGAGATGATGATAATTATCTCTTTATTAAATTATATTACAAAGTGTTCACTGCTTTTATGTCACAAAATTATATAAAGATTCCACTGCTTTTACTTAATACAACTTTTGCTTTGTATAAGTAATTTCGATGAAACCTTAAAAGTCTATCTAGGTATATACTTTTATGTAGCGAGGTATAATTATATCAAAAGCGAAAATATTTTTCTGTTTTCAATAAAAGGTAAGGCAGATTATATAGTACGCCAAAGATATATTGCTATGGTCTATAACACAAATCTTGATCTTCTTAAGATTCCATGCACTACGCACTATAGAAACCGAACACTCTGCCAACAACCGTGTAACCAAATCGAGCGCCATATCCCGAAGCAATTTATACATACACATACATACATATACTCACGCCTTTTTCGCGTCGGGGTAGGCAGAGACACGCCACGCCACTTGCTCCTATCCCTACAAACCTCACGCACCAATTCGTTACACAGGAAATGAACGTAAACTAGGAATAATTAACGCTAGCCGTTTTTAGACAGCCAAGTTTACTAAATAAGGAAGAAAACGTGCAATTAGGGAGCGGAAGCAACAAACGAGAGATTTCAATTTGCTACGAAAAAAATACTAGTTATTTATAAGATTTTAGTTCAAAGCCGAATAATTAAGAATACTAGACAGTCTCGAGGAAAAAAAATAACTTTTAATTTTATATTAAAAGTGAATAAGATTTTCCCGCGTTAAAAGGAAAATCTTATGTCCACGTTTTTCTCGTTAAGGAGTCAGCAGAGTCACAGGTATGGTAGGGTAAGGCCACGGAAATTACTTGTTTTAAGCTGTGTCGACGTTTGATACTTAAATAAGGTTTTTGTTGCCTTCTTATGAATTACCTTGGGTAGGCATAACACCGTTTGTGAAAGCTTGAGGGTCAAGCTTATTATTTTTCTTCAATTTTTAGAGTTTTAAACATACATAAGTCTTTACAATTCAAATTCAGATTTATTTACCTATTGGTCGTGATGGTAATTGAACGTATGAAATGTAGCTTGGCAGTGAGACTTACTAACCACTAGGCAACCAGACTAAGTATGACTTAAAATTTAACTATATCGAATGCGCTTTGCTTGATGCAGTCTTTAATTTAATTTCCTGACCGTTTCTTTTAAAGTAACCTTCTGCTAATCTAGCAAGGTGCACCATTGTATCCTCACTTGATACTTGATACTTGATTGCACGGGCTGTTTCCGCAACTCCACGTCTTTGCGTGTATTTTGCGTGCGGGTGGGAATGGTGTCGTCATTCGAGCTACCCCAGCTCTTCGAGGAAGGCCAGCAGACTCTTGATGTGGCCCACGGCCTCCCTCAGGGTGCTGTATCTGGTCAGGTACTGCTGCCTGTGCTGTGCGACCTCAGGGCAGTCGAGGAGCAAGTGGGCTGCCGTCTCGTCTGCTGCCATACAGGCCCTGCACAGCGGGCTGTCGGTGATACCTATAGTTAAAAAGGTGTTTATTAAAGAATCCGTGTCCTGTGTAGGCGGCCGTGACTGTTCGTAGTTGTTGTTTGGACAGCCGGAGGATTTGTTTGGCTATGTTACCGTCTACTGCGGAAGAGCCTCCTTGGCCTGCCTACATGTTTCAACACCAATCCAGGACTGGTTGTGTTTGGTCCTGGTCCTATTTCTTACCAGGTTGCGATAAAAACCAGAAGGGAGGGGAATAATGGGCTCGGGTCCCACCACCTCTAAAGTGGCCCCTCTTCTGGCAAGTACGTCGGCTGCGATTCCCTCTTGAGCCACTGTGGCTCTTGATCCATTGCAGTGTTAATTTTTTTAGTTTACCTACCTCTGCTAGTTTCTGGTGGCATTCAAGCGTGAGTGCCGAGGTGATAGTATGGCTTTTGAGGGCTGAGAGGACAGCCTTACTATCTGAGAGGATCCTAATGGATCGTATCCTCACATAACTGCTTATAATTTAATGCCAAAAACTTTTTGCTTTGTTGTTAGCAAGACAGAAAGACAACATTCAGCGACAAAAACTTGGTTAGTTAAGACCGTCTAGTGAAATTATAAATTCTAAAATCAAAATAAAATTAAAATGTTTACTTTGAAAATAGACTTTTTAAGATTCAGAGCTCTAAAATTGGCTGTTACTAACCACCGGTTCCAATATTTATTTGTTCTGTCCATGGATTTGGATTCTTAAGGTACATATTTAACATATCCAGACAGTCCGTATGGTGACGGATTAATAATACGGAATGTCACCACCCCATATCATCCCATGGGTGTCGTAAGAGCCGACAGAGAGAGCATATTATGCAGAGAACAGAGGGCTGTTCTTTTTCTGTTCAAGTTTTCCTTCTCTTACAATGGTAAGAGAAGGAAAATTTGATGCAAACCCTATTTCAACCTGTTTGGCCAGCGTATAGTAGGTAGGCCAATTCCTCCTTTCAAAGGAGAGGCCTAGTCCAGCAGTGGACTGTTAAACGCTGATGATGATGATGATGATATTTAACATAAGCTCCATGCAACACAATGACATATTGACAAAATAAGGGAAGCCCGGAAGCTACGTCCGCACATTTTTATATATTTATAACCATTTCTTCCAGATCCCGTGGTAATTGCGGGGAGTCCCCTCTTAGTACACTCCTACAGTTCCCAAGGAGCATACATACCAAATTTCAGATTCCTGCGTCTATTAGTTTTGGTTGTGGCTTGTCTGTTAGACAGTCAGTAACGCGAGAGTTTTATATATACATATATGTAATATGTGTATCTCTAGTTGTCAAATCCATGGACAAATCACATATTGGAACCAGCTGTAAGTATCGCTGTCCAACTGTCCATATGTTCGTTAGCGAGTTTATGTCGTGAGTTCATGCAGTGGTAGATTGGGTTGCAATTTTCAGAGAAAGTGTATTTCTACTACCGCCTTAACAACAAACCGACTTTATTATACTTTATTATATTATGCCGATCTTTTTATGCCCTAAAATATAACAATTTGTCGAGGTGTTATTTATTTTACGTTATACTCAAAAACTTTCTAGGCTTAGTTTACTTAGATTTCTTAATTTTCTTACAGTATTATATAATCATGCGTCTGCATAATTATGTAAAATGTTGCAAATACGGAAACATCGCTGTTTATTGTAAAACCACAGTAAATCACTCAACTCAAAGAAATTATAGTAGTTCAAATTAGCTATGTAAATTTGAACAAAGGGGTTAGGGTAATTTTGTATGAACCAGTGGCATGATTTTTTTTTGAGCGGCCACTTAATTTATTGTTGCTTACGTATAGTGATATATATAATAATAATGACTCATAAAATAACTTTGCCCTAAGTAATATCGGAGCTGAAATATATGATATCGAAGTAGGAAGAAATTCAACATCATGTCGTCTAAATAAACACGTAACCACGTATATGTATTGTGAAAAAATATAGCACGCATGGCACAATACATACATTCATAAAGTTACGCATGTTATTGGAGGAGTATGTACCGCATTCATCATCATCATATCAGCCACACGACGTCCACTGCTGCTCCCCCAAGGTTCTCCACACAGACCGGTCTTGAGCCGCCCGCATCCAATCGCCTCCCGCGATCTTGATGAGATCGTCGGTCCACCTTGCGGGGGGCCTACCTCTGCTGCGTCGTCCGGTACGTAGCCGCCACTCCAGAACCTTTCTGCCCCAACGGCCCTCGGTTCTTCGAGCTATGTGCCCTGCCCACTGCCACTTCAGCTTGGCTATCCGGAGAGCTATGTCGGCGATTTTGATTCTACTGCGGATCTCCTCATTTCTGATTCGATCTCGCAGTGAAACTCCAAGCATAGCTCTCTCCATCGCCCTCTGAGTGACCTTGAGCCTTCTGGTAAGGCCCATAGTGAGCGACCACGTCTCTGACCCGTAAGTCATCACTAGCAACACACACTGGTCAAAGAATTTCGTCTTGAGGCACTGCGGGATATCGGACGAGAAGATATGTCGTAGCTTCCCAAACGCTGCATAACCGAGTTGGATTCGACGATTGACCTCCTTCTCGAAGTTGGACCTATCTAATTGGACTACTGGTACCAGGTAGATATACTTGTCCACAACTTCGACTGTAGAGTTCCCAACCTGAATAGGAGCAGGTACAACATGGACGTTCGACATGATTTTCGTCTTGTCCATGTTCATCTTAAGACCTACTTGTTGGGAGACTCTACAGAGGCCATCGAGCACTGTGCCTAGGTCTTCCATGGTCTCGGCCATGACTACGATATCGTCTGCGAATCGAAGGTGAGTGATGTACTTGCCGTTGATGTTGATGTTTATGAAGGCTATAAGTTATCTTTGAAAATAATAGTTACTGCTTTTTTGCAAGTAAACGTATGTGCCGTCTAGTATAATAATGGCTCTACGATCACCTATAGGGGCATCTGGATTTCCAAATAGAGCTCTCATCATTAGACTAACGCAATCTCAGAGGGCAGAGTAACAGCTTTCAAACATCACCTTCATTGTGTAATATAAACAAAAAAATTATTACAAGATGAAAAGAAAGTTTACTACCGCAGGGCAGCTTTGCGGCGAGCTGAATGTGTGTGGCGACACTGCGGTCCCGAATGCTTCAGAGAGTCGATCAGGGCCTCGTCTCCGGCTTGCCTTTATTGGCTGGCCGGAGTAGATTTCCAAGAGTGCCCGCAGGATTCTCAACTCTGGCTTGCCTTGGTCGGCCGGCCAGAGGGAAGCCGCAAGAGCTATTAGCTCGGGGGTGGAAGTGTCAGTCTCAAGGGCGTAACTACGGGGAAACCCGCTCCGGGCCTCTGTTGTCACGAGGCCCGCGATGGCGAAACCGGTGCCGCACCGCTCGACACCCCTAGCCACTCGCACCGGTGTTGCCCTCTGGCTGCCTTTATGGCAGAGTTTGTTTGCTTTGGGCGGCTGTTTAGATAGGGCCCATCTAGTGAGTTGGCGAGTCACCACCTGCCACGCGGACGGATGCTATAGGAGTATCACTGGCAGGTGCCGTTTATTATCCATAGTCTCATTTTCAGTCCGTTCAACACCCATCCCCATAATCCAATTAAATTATGCTCCACATCATTACAATAGTCCTACACGTGCTGCGGTTAGTCCATAGCTGTACTCAGTAGTGCAGCTGTGGAGGCGCCGCGGCATGTGTCCCATCCCATTTTTGATTGCCAAAACATATTGCTGATTTGCCATATGGTAAATTATGTCGAGCTTTGCGGCATTGGCTGACAGAGGAAAGCTTTTATACTATTAAAGATTTTCTTAAAAAGAGCTCCTTTCCTTTTTTCTATTATGGAAATGCATTGTAATACACTTAATATTATCATTAAACTTAGTAAGTTATTAATTTATTTTTTAACTCAATGTTTAAATTTGCACACCTTTAAAGAAGGTGAAATATGTCGTGATCTTATATTGTATTTTAACATCTTATGTACCATATTTCTTGCAAATAAATAAATGAATGAATGAATGAATGAATGATTAAAGTTCTCTACGGGCCTCTACACGTTGGATCCATATCCCCGTGTAAGCCTCCCAAAGGACCGGTTATTCTTCTAACACCATGTTAGAAGAATAGCCGTGAAAAAGAGACACATAATAATATTATACAACATTCACACAACACCATCTAGTCCCAAACTAAGCAGAGCTTGTACTAGACAATGGATAAACATACATAATATATACTTTTTTTTGTAAATACATACATATTATAGATAGAAACACCCAGACCAAGACAAACATCCATGTTCACGCACACAAATGTTTGACTTGAGCGGGAATCGAACCCGCGACCTTCGGCGTGGCAGTTGCTTACGCTACCGCTGCGCCAACCGGTCGTCAAAGGGACGTGTTAGGGACGAGTCACGCGAATTACAGAAAGCATACTTTACCGTGACCTCGCCCGATGCATGGTAGTCATAACTAACTACGACAAACATGTTGTTTAAAACAAGGAAGGTAATTGCATTTTTATATATAGGACTGTGAGTATAATACAGATGTTTGAATCGCCGTTATCATACTTTATCTCGTCCTCACTAGGCATCTAGCGAAGATCGAGGCATAGTAGTACTAACTGACTACCACAAACATGTCGTATAAAAACAAGAAGTACAATCGTTATTTTGCCACACCTACAAGATTTTAAGTTACATATTTCTAATACTCTTGAAACTATATTGAACACTACTTCAAGTTTATTAGATATTTGAACTACGATTACGTTCACTTCAACAGTGCCATGAGTGCGATTTAAACTTTCAACGTTCTTACAAATACAATCTTAGCTCACCTGACAAATCCAACGCTATTGTAGACGTGATATATCTCAGTTTTATGAGGCAAGGAGAGACTTAAAAGGAATATTCTCACAACAAGGATTCTCACAAATATTCTCAAAACACTCCTGAGACAGATTGCATTGCCAACCGCACTATTGATAAACAGGCAGACAGTTTACAAAAAGAAGCGCGTTTCATACTTGAATCTCCGATCCTGACAGTCATGCAGATCTTTGAAAGGCATGACGCGTAGCTTATACCTTACATAATTATCCTGCAAATGTTCTTAAACATAGAATATTAGACGCTTAAACATAGAATTTCAGTCGTTCTTTGGAAAGGTGATATTCCGTGAGATACGATTAAAGTTAGTAACGGTTCCTGGTGAGTGAGGTCTTGCATCGCTTCGCGGATAATTCTAAGATAATATTTATTGTGAATTTGTGACTATTTTTTATAATCTGCAATCTTGTTCATAGCTAATCTATCTGGTACGCCAAAGTTTTGATAAATGTACTGGACCGAAAAAATAAACTTTGTTTTACACATCACTAAAATAACATTAAAATTTATTTTAAAATAATTATACGTATACGTAATTCTCTCAACCTTTCGTCCTTTATAAAAACCAAACACAGAATAAAACGAAAATTTATTCTGGCTCAGAAGATAGTACAGTAACCTCACATCAAGATTTGTCATCGTTTTCCTCAAGGGGCAAAAAGTATGATGTATAATTTGTTTCGAATCTGAATCATGCGTACTTTCGGCCTTTGATATATTATATTACATATACGAAGGCGTCAAAAAATTAATAATTGTTTAAATAAATCATCAAGAAATCATCGACAACCCTTCAAAATGTACTTTTTTGGGTTTGTGATATTTACGTAGATGGGCATAGTATACAGATGGAATATTATGTTTAAGAGAGACAAAATACGGTATCCTAGAAACCATACTACATTAGTCTACAAAACTATGTAGCAAGTAGCTATGGCGCTACGGGGCTACGGTGCTACGAAGAAATGCCCCTTTAAACAATCGCTTGGCATTCCTTATATTTGCAGTTTATCTTCTTCAACACAAAATAATAAAAACTTAAAATACATCACAGTATAATCTATGAGTAAACTTACAACCTACCTGGGACAGCATAACGGATAAAATACCTAGCACGCGACCCACTAAATTAATTTTCAAACCATTACGGATGAAGTAGCTTCATTCGAGCGAAACATGATAGGGAAAAATTTACATTTCCACCAAAAACTGGGTGAAAACTCGCGGTCGGACAAAAGAGTGAGTACCCCTGAAGGTTAGAGATAAATGACAACAATCCCGGGTTATTTATTTTGTCCTTAAAGGCAGTAAATGCGTTAAGCACTTCCGATTGAGCGATTCTTGGCATGAGTCTGGTAACACTGCTTTGTCAGCTGTTTCTTTGTGCGATGTCAATGACCAAAGTTTTGGCCATTAAGGCGGTTGTTTTCAACCCTTTTTCAAGGTCATTAACAATTCGGTATGTGAATTGTCGACGTTTCAAGTTCAGAGTTCTAATGCAATTAGACTTTTAAAGGTACTTACTTGCTGACATACTTTTAGGTCATTATTAAAAGGTTGTGTTAAGCTACTTCACAATTTTCACCTACTAGCTTAGCCGTACAAGAACTTGTTCAAGAGTATGCCCGCGGTTACACCCGCGTTATTTAAGGCTATTGCTCCGCTTCCGTCGCTCACAGCGCGATGTTATATAGCCTATAGCCTTCCTCTATAAATGGGCTATCTACCGTCTAGTTCAATATATAGGTATGAATTACATTTCAATATCTGTTTGCGTCCTGCAAAATAAAATTGTGATTTTTAAACCTGCGTATTTGGAACACGATTCAAAAACCACTATAAATGATATCTTAATTTCTTTCAAATTCCTTGCAAATTTCTCAGATTAAATATTACAAAATAAATCGAATGAACAGTATACACGTGGCAAAATGCCTACATAATCCAAAAATAATAACATGTTCAATGTCAAGACAAAATATTAGCCGTAACAAAATCGTCGCAAAGTCTTCGAGTCCCCGGCGACATGCCACACGGACAACCGGTGAATCGGACCGGACAAATTCATTATATATTTATTTGTGCCTTTAACACATGAGGCCCCGAGAGCCTGGGCTTTAGTTATGAATTTTCAACGAAGATTAATGATATTAACTGCGTGGGAAGGCCCCAAAGTTTCTGGAAGTTAGTGCTAGCTGCGCCCCGCGGATTCGTTAGCCGCGTCGATACCTTAACCTTAGATTTAATTAATTCTTTTCACCCTTTTAGACCGCGTGCCCACGACACGATGACGACAGATTATAAAGTATTTAAATTGAGTTGTTCACATGATTACAATATTTTTTTGCATTCTGGACAGATATTGAATCTGTAATGGGAACAGCTAGACAATCGTCCAACGATAATTAAGATAATTAACTGTCATAACATATTGACAACACGCTCTTAGATCTGGAATATTAAAAATCGTTCCAAAAACTAGGCTATCGCCACCTCGTATACATTTAGCTATGTATATTTTACTAACATATATATTCACGTGTCTGGGGTCAAAAAACCCAGCTTATGTAAGATATCATCGAAGTTAATGTCGTATATAATAATGTATTAAATTTATGATGGGTATTAAAACGTGTTTAAGAAAGAGATATAGACGTTAGGCACGCGAATTTCGAAGACTAAGATAATACAGATATTTCACGTCCAGTTATTGTCAGTCTCAAGATAAGATAGATAAAACATAGAGCAAATTGCAGTTTTATGTCAAATCTTATTTGGATAATTACGAGTACCTATAACCAACATTTTCGTCTACTGGACACTATATTATTTAGCAGCAGCTAACATGTTTGTCTACTGATACATTCAAAATGATTTAACAATACAAATCAAAATAATATAGTTAAATAAATTTCGACACGAACCAACGATTGCCCCAGCTATAAAGTAAAACCTATAAAGTGGTATTCTCAGTGAAGAGCAAGAATATTTTTCTCCTTGATCTGATAAATTCATAGATCGTCATCAAATGTCAGCATATTTTTAAATAGAGAGTGATGTTTTAATGTTTAACTAAATTCTGGCTGCGGCTCCGCCCGCCTGACTGTCGGTTATCCCGACAAAGGCTAGGCGTTAGATTGCCTAACAAAAAATATTCTGAAGTATATTACTGCAACGTTTCATGAAAACCCGTTCAAAAGTTTTTGCGTAAAAGAGTAACAGACATTCATCCAGCCATAAATTCATTCTCACACACCTTTGAGTTTTATAACAGTCAACACGTCAACACAAATAGCAGTATACACGTGTTTGGGGTTAAAACACGTTACTCATATACGACGTCAAAATAAATGTCGATGATGAACTTATGTATTATGTATAAGATTTGTTAAGAACATTAAACCGCGTTTATATAAGCAATAATGTAGTCGTTGTCCGTGTGGTGACGGATTAAAAATATGGATTGTCACCACCCCATATAATCCCATGGGTGTCGTAAGAGCCGACAGAGGGACCATACTATGCAGAGAACAGCACTGTAAGAGAAGGAAAACTTGATACAAGCCCTATACCAGCCCGTTTGGCCCAACGCTGCCCATTATTAAGAGGAATAGGCCTACTAAGGCCAATTCCTCCTTTCAAAGGAGAGGCCTAGCCCAGCAGTGGACTGTTAAAGGCTGATGATGATGTACAGTCGTTAGGCACGGGATTTTCGAAAAATAAGGAATGTGTCGATATTTCAACTCAATTTATCACCAGCTCCCATAATTTGGCATAATTGTATAATACGTAAATATACGTACGGCTATTCTTCTAACATGGTGTTAGAAGAATAACCGGTCCTTTGGGAGGCTCACACGGGGATATGGATCCAACGTGCAGAGGCCCGTAGAGAACTTTAATCTGAAATGGGATGGGACACATGCCGCGGAGCCTCCACAACTGCACTACTGAGTACAGCTATGGACTAGCCGCAGCAAATGTAGGACTATTGCAATGATGTGGAGTCTAATTTACTGGTTTATGGGGATGGGTGTTAAATGGACTGGTAATAATGATACTATGGATAAAAAACGGCACCTGCCAGTGATACTCCTATAGCATCCGTCCGCGTGGCAGGTGGTGACTCGCCAACTTACTAGATGGGCCCTCTCTAAACAGCCGCCCAAAGCAAACAAACTCTGCCATAAAGGCAGCCAGAGGGCAACACCGGTGCGAGTGGCTAGGGGTGGCGAGCGGTGCGGCACCGGTTTCGCCATCGCGAGCCTCGTGACAACGGAGGCCCGGAGCGGGTTTCCCCGTAGTTACGCCCTTGAGAATGACACTTCCACCCCCGAGCTATTAGCTCTTGCGGCTTCCCTCTGGCCGGCCGACCAAGGCAAGCCAGAGTTGAGAGTCCTGCGGGCACTCTTGGAAATCCACTTCAGCCAGCCAATAAAGGCAAGCCGGAGACGAGGCCCTGACCGACTCTCTGAAGCATTCGGGACCGCAGTGTCGCCACACACATTCAGCTCGCCACAAAGCTGCCCTGCGGTTGTAAACTTTCTTTTCATCTTGTAATACATTTTTTGTTTATATTACACGATGAAGGTGATGTTTGAAAGCTGTTACTCTGCCCTCTGAGATTGCGTTAGTCTCATGATGAGATAACGGCTGCCCCAGAGGGGGTTATTATTATTATTTGATTAGCGGCGAGCAGCAAGTGTTTAACAATCATCATCGTCCTAGCGTTATCCCAATTGTTTTCAAAATTTTAACCTTGAAGTGTGTGTCTGCTTTTTAGTCTAACCCGATTTGACAGAATATTAGCTTTTTTCGCGGAGCAACTGCCGTCTGACCTACGCAACTCAAAGAGATCACAAATCTCCACGGCGACCAGTGTCAGTATAATATAAGGTTTACTGATTTCCTACAACGACTGTCTTATGACAGCTGAAACTGACGGCAAAAAGTGCTTACCAATGAATACAGATTTACATAGAAGCGCAGTTCTTAAGGATTCGTGTGCCGATTCCAAGAGGAGACTGTCTCCAGTATAGTTTGTAGTTGGCGCCGTTGGCGGCGCTGGCGTCGTTCTCCGTCTCTCTTGCTCTCGTAGTTAAGATACACAGGAGGAACGTTCGTCTCTCTTGCTCTCGTAGAGACAGCTGTCACAGCGCGACTGCCACGCCGCCAAGCGGCAATTTGGGTCACAGAAAGTTTGTCTTCAGAGTGCCCATAAGTAATGCGCCCTATGTAAATATCTGAGCTTTTTGCCGAAACACGGAGTAAGCGATAATTATCATTTTACTGCTTAACAATATAGGCTGAAAAACTTGCATATGACGATTGAAATCGCGGATCGAACCATCGACTGTTGGAAATAATAAAATACCTATAGTTACACCTTGAATTGAACATGCATTCTCAGTTAAATAATGTTAAGTACCTATACGGAAAATAGCCACAATTATTTTTTATCATTTACTAACACAATCTCTAATTAAGGCATGGTACAGCAGGTGAAATTAAACTACAGTTTACGAATTATCACGATATATTGGTTTCACTTAGATTACAACATAAAGTCAAAATCAGTCCGCACAGCAATGCTACAAATGAACATAACCTTATTACCATACTATTGGTGAGCACGTTTGCGTTGTAGGCGCAAGATACGTTCCGATTCCTTTGACAATCATTCTTCGAAATGTGTCGAAGTGCAATATGCTAATGTTGCTAGTTAACCATCCTTGTGTCTGTGTCAACTAACTATACAATAAACTTAATCTGTCGGTACGTTGAGTATTGTCACAGTTGCGTAGTTTAATAACTTTTTGTAAATTTTATTGAATAAAGTTTATTATTATTATTTATTATTTAACTGTTTTAGACGTTACTCATTATGTTGCGAGTCGGCGTTTGCTGAATACGCTGAAGGAGTAATTGCTTATTTGGGATATGTTGTGTTGCTTGAATCATTTGTAGCAAAACTTTCATTGATATTTTCTTCACGTCACTGCAACTGTAAGGAAATATAACCTGCCTGATGTTATCGCTTAGGCTCTTGATACAAGTTATTTAACTTAACTGCATTAATTCACTAAACCATTTTACTCAACGTAAGTAATGAATTATAGTTGAAAGTTGCTTTCGCTACGTCATATATATTTAAGTATATTATTTTACCACTAATGCTTCAAAGTATGAGACTAAACGCCGATCTTATAATGTTGAAATTATTAAGCCCTATGCTCGCGATTGAGAAATATCTCATTTTGAAGCCCTCACACTGTCACATTCTCACAACCTCACACTCTCTCGCCTCTAAGATGATACTATCAGAAACCCAACCCTTCTTTATCAAGCCATGAATCTATCCTAGAACAAACCAATCAACCTTCAAAATGTTTGACAGACAAGCAAAGCAGCAGTGTCCATCGTACATGCAACACTAAAACACTTACTATAAGTATATGGGGTCACATGAATGAACCCCTTATTACAGACGGGACTCCGCGCCTGGGGGCAGTATCAAAACAGTATCGGCTGAGCACACATTAACATAAAATTTCCCACCAAAACAAACAGTTTAGTCCCGAATAAGGTTATGCCAGATACCGACTATCGACTTGTTATAAACAACATTTGAAAAGCGAGGATCTGATGACGTAACAGTATAATATGTTGTGAGAAAATTAGCGTTCATATTCACGTGCGCTCAAATATGCTCTTTAAAGGGCTTGGATATGTTATTTTCGAGTTCCAAAACCACTATATCAAGTTAAAAATATCTTGATATAGTGGTTTTGGAGCTTTCAATGTCTTTTAACACCGTAGCGCTAGGACCATTGCATTGTCACATTCGTACTATCGTACTTATTGACGGATATTATGGTAATAAGGTTATTTGAGACTGCAAACGTCCTACGATAAAATAAATAATTTCTTGTAGTCCACCATCTTTACCAATCCATAGGTTCTAAAATTTATTATTATTTGATTTCTAATGAGGAGCTGGAACAACAACCACTCTCTCTCATAATAACAACCACTAAACTACTATTAGTCGGCAAGAGTCTTCCAGAACACAAAAACACTGATGTCTACAAGCTGCATTAGCCACAGGCATCTTTTTAAAACAGCTTTTCTCGGTATTGGCTCGGTATTATTTATTATTTTAAAGCCTCATATTAATATAATAATATATTTATACAAAGTACATAGGCACCGGTAGAATGCATTATCTAGCAATTAAGGTAGAGTGTACTGCGCCGACCCACCCCAAATAAATTGTGACCAGGGCAAGACAATGGTGAAGGTAGAGTGTTTCAAAAAGGAAAGAAGTAGGTGTACTGTAGTTATGCTAACTATAGTGCATTTATCAAAGTTTCAGGCCGCTATACAGAAAATGATCTACATGGTATTGCTCGTAAATAGTTTTACCTAAACACAAGATGTCAAATAATTGCTCAAATTTCTTCCTCTCGCTACTAGAGAAGGATACAAATTACAGAGACAAAGCTTTTCCAATAGACACATCAAAACTTGCAATAATTATCCTGTATGAAAATCAAAGCGGCGATAGCCTAGTGGTGTACGTAACGGCCTGCCGAGACGATAGTCTCGGGTTCGATCCCCAGGTACCCCGGGCACACACCTCTTACTTTTCGAAGTTATGTGTGCAAGTTGTTAATTATCGCTCGCTTAACAATGTGCCCGGTAGATGGCAATAGGCTCGCTCCCTATTACATTGATACCGAATCATAACTGGCGAAGTGTAGGTGTGTAATACACCCCTGCCTACCCCTTCGGGAATAAAAGGCGTGAAGTTATATTATTATGTAATGTTATGAAAATCAAACTCGTGACCCAGTTAACATGAAAAGATGTCTCGCATTCACATTAAGGACTTTGGACTCGAGCCTAACTTTTAATGCACATACATATCACAACAATATGCAAAAAGAGCTTCAAATCACTAGGTTTTGTGATTCGACAATCAGTACCGTTTCGGAGTAGGGGTGCTATAATTGCGTTGTACTTTTCATTTGTTAGAAGTATTTTAGAGTATAAATCTGTAATCTGGGATCCACACGAAGACATGTATCGTATGATGATTGAGCATGTACAGCGGAATTTCTGTCGATTTCTCTACAAAAAGCTTTATGGCTATTATCCTTATTTATATCCGTCTCTGTTCGTGTCAGGCATAGTGTGTCTTGACACGCTGGCATTACGACGTAAGTGTGCCCTTATGTATTGCACTATTACTTGCTTCTTAATAATAAAATTGACGATGCGACCACACTGTCACGATGTTCGTTATCGGCGCTGAACCACTCCACCCGGTTACGCTCGCGCTGCTTGCTTGCCGCACCACAAGTGCACTGCTTAACGCTCAGATTACTCAGTATCCGGATGTAGATATATTCTTTACACAGTTAAATACATTTATAAAAAATGCTATACACTTTTTGTCAAATAATGACAACATATAAAATAAGTAATTGGACTTAGTATTAATAAGTAACTATGTACCTACTATGTATTTTTTGTACTATAATGGCTCACTACACGCATTGGGCAACTGTAAGTGTAGTGGGCAGTTTAAATAAATAAATAAATTAAATAATTAATTAATCAATAAATAAAAAGAAACAAAAAATAAGTAAATAGATAAATAAATAAATAAATAAATAAAGCAGAGCTTAATAAACGTCAACTTTAGCACGTCACGTAAACGAAAGTTACAAGTAGGTAAGTACCCCAATGTTCACTCTTGACGTTTACAAGGGAATTTTGTATTTCTGGCAATCCATAGACACGGTAGGAAAGTCGGTAAGTATATGTCTCACTGTCAGAATAATTAATGAAGAGAAATTTAGAAATTGTCTCAGTGGAAAGTATAAATAAATTGTGACGTTGTGCATCGCCTGGCGTTCTATGGAACGCCAGGCGATACTGTACTGTATCTTGGAAGCTATGGCTTCCAAGATACAGTACAGACCAACCAGGTATGGTCTCATTTTTCTAAAAGGTGCTGTGTTGATACACGTATAGAAACGATGCGACGATGCCTCCATACGACGAATCTTTCCATTCCTGCCCGAAGACTCAACTAAAGTAACTTACTGAAGAATGAAACTTTGCTCTTCTTTTATACCGTCACGTCTGAATGGCACTGATACACGTATATGGACAGTGCCTCTGTTCAGAAGCTCTTTCCACTGCAGCACGAAATATATGTTAAGTAACTTGTAACGTAATACTACACGTATTGCGTTATAATATCTCGCAGGCGCTTAACGCCAGCTTAGCCAGACATCGTTCGCAATATTACCAAATATGGTCATATTCACTAGCCAAAGGCAGTTGTGAGTCATAGGCTACATCTATATAAGATGGGTGCGCGTTGTAGAATGGTCACTTTCCCTAGACATCGGAACGCTGCCGCTACACCTCGCGATTATTCTACATTCTACTTCCTATCTACTGTTCCGCTGGGGTTCACCCTACGAGCTCACTGCACCTGACGTTCTTCCTACGGGCTGACGTTCTTCCTACGGGCTACAAGCCACGAGCTGCTGGCGCCGTGCCGCTACTAGCCAGCTGCCACCCAAGCCTCCGTTCCTGCCTACGAGCTCCTACAGCCAGGCCACGGACGCCTGAGCCTGACCGCTCGACCCACATCGGCTGCACCGCCTGAGACCCGCTCAGCCTGAACATTGACCACAGAGCTGCCTGCGCAGCGCACCTTGGCCAGCTCATCGGCGACCCTTCGAGCAGCTACCCTGCGAGCGTCGGAGAGCAGCAGGAGTCTACACTCCAGCCAGCTCAGGCCAGTGCTTACCTAGTTCGGTCATACTGTATGTAAGCGGTAGTGAGACATAATAAAGAACCTGTTCAGCCTAGCAGTGTTTCTCTCGAACCCCGACATCCTACCTGAGACCCTCCGTCTCAGTGGCGCCCAACTCTATTTGTCTCACTTCCAATTACTGCAGTTGTTCTTGTTTAGGAGGTCAGTCCTTGTAAACGAGGAGGTGCAGACATCAGCGAACTGGTACGTAATATCTAACTTGTGTGTATCTGTGTATTGCTGTCTATCTTTAATTTCTATTCTTGTATACCTATTATGTGTTATCTTACTATTGTCTAATTCAAATTTCAACTACCGATTCCCTACGTAACTGTTCGCAATTTGAAATAACCGTTTTTTATTTTTGCAAGTCACTATCTATTGTCTACATTTTTACACCGAATCGTCGTAGTTTCTTTGTAAAGCAGAACTATTGCACACGGAGGGCTGTAATATACATACGTTCTTTTCTATCATACTTATTTTATATCATCATGAGCACTAACCCTATCAAGTACTTTCTACTTAATAAGAATGAATTGGCCTACGAGGTCGCTATTCGCGGAGAGGAGCCGGCTACCTCTGTTTTAGGTTTACGGAAGCAGCTACCTAAACTACTCGAGCTGATTCCGAATGACGAAATCCTAGAGTCAGGCCTAGACATAGCAGACGACTTCAAGGGAGCTAGCCTGTCAGTTACCGATTTAGATTCGCGAATCTCTTCCCTTAAGGAATTATACGACCACAACTTGGCGAAGCGAACTACGGCTTTGCACAACCAGGTCTACCACAGATTGGGCAGATTAGACAAATCCGAACCTAAATACGGCAAGAAAATATCCGACCTGACTGAACGCTTTCGGATGCTGTCGGCAGAGCTATCTAAGATAGAACACTCGAATGTTCCGTCGGCGGAAGTCGGAGTCACGATGACTTGCACGGATTCAACCCCTGCACAGGCAGCGTCGACTCCGGTAACTGTCCACTGTGAGCATTTGAGGGTTGGCGAACTATCGAAACTCAAATTCGACGGAACAGGCTGCGTTCGCGAATTTCTACAACGCGTGACGGAATTTAGGACGGTTAGAAATCTACCTGCCAATAGATTATTCGATTACGCGTCCGAAATTTTTACTGGTAATGCGTTACACTGGTTTCGCGGTGTTAAAAATTCCATTTCTACATGGGACGAACTAGCTAGTAAACTCACAGCTGATTTTACACCGTACGACTATGATTATAAACTTTTAGCCGAGATTCGTAATCGTACTCAAGGGCAAACTGAAGGTATAATCATCTATTTATCAATTATGTTCCAACTTTTTGCGCGATTGTCACCGAACACGGTACTAACCGAACATGAAAAACTAAATATATTGCTTCACAATATTAGACCGTGTTATTCTACAGTACTAGCTTCATGTACTACGGCTATAGACACTATAGACTCTCTAAAAACACTATGTCTTAACTATGAGAGGTTCCAGTGTTTAAGTGCACAATTTCACGAACCTAGTTACCCTACGTCTAACACAGTAGCACCTGATTTAGCTTACATAAATAAAAAGGACACGCACGGTCACTATAATAATTCACAGTACTATAAACCGTCTAAACTAAAAAACTACGCTTCTGTCGCATCTATAAATGTCGAACCGAACGATACACCTGTGCCTAACCCACAACACTATAATGTCAACATGATATCTAAATCAGCTGTTCCTACAAAAATAACTAATAAGAGGTCTGTTTTCTGTCCGCGATGTCGTTCAACTGATCACTCGCTAGGGACGTGCAAGCGTGAACGTTATCCGATATGTTTTAAGTGTGGCCTTAGGGATGTCACGTTCGTAAATTGTCCTAACTGTAAAAATAAATCTTTTTCAAAAAACTAATTTACTCGGATCGTAGTTCGTCAAATAAGATGACAAACCCTACCGTTTGTACATCTTCTAAACCTAAATATTTTGACATAGAAGACTGGAAAAATTGGCTGAACACTCTAAAAGTGTATTTTTCCAGTTATTCTGTGGCTGCGATCCGTGGTCAAAAACCTAATACTGATTTTCGACCCTACGTTAATGTAACCATTAAGAATCTACCCCTTACTGGGTTACTTGACTCAGGTTCTGCCGTGACTATATTGGGCAATAATTCTCATATAAAAATTATTTCTCAAACTAATCTCCCTTTGAATAAGTGCGATAACCCTACTATATTTTTTCGATCGGCGGGTGGTCATCGTTTGACACCGATCGGCTATATCAACCTACCCACCACTTTTGAAAATAAAACTTATAACTTAAAAGCGTACGTAATTCCAGAAGTCACTAGTTCGTTAATTTTAGGTATTGACTTCTGGAAAAGATTTAAATTGTTACCAAATTATATTTACTCTGTCTCTTTAGCTAATAATGACCCTTGTAGTCATTCCTTACCTAATAAACCTAATGCTGCCTTACAATCCTACAATGAGCTTAATGACTACCAAAAACGTTTAGCGGATAAGATGATTAAGCAATTCGAATGTATATCTTCCGAGAAGAAAGGCCTTGGACGTACCCATTTAGTCGAGCATCGTATTGATACAGGTGACTCACCGCCATTACGTCAGCGATACTATCGTCTGCCGCCAGAAAAATTGCGTGTTATTATTGAGGAACTAGACGAGATGCTTAAACTCGGAGTCGTAGAACCGTGTGAAAGCCCATGGTCTTCGCCTATCCTATTAACGCCTAAGAAAGATGGTAAACTAAGGTTTTGTTTAGACAGCCGAAAACTAAACTCGGTTACACGTAAGGATGCGTACAAACTACCGTATGTTTCCGAAATCCTAGATAACCTAAAAAATGCTAGATTTCTAAGTAGTATTGATCTATCTAAATCTTTTTGGCAGACGCCTATTCGGAGTAGCGATCGGGACAAGACCGCGTTCTACGTACCTACCCGCGGAACATTCCGATTTGTTACTATGCCGTTCGGCTTAACTAATGCGCCGGCTACGCAACAAAGATTGGTCGATCAATTATTTACAAATAGTCCAGAGTTCGAAAACGCGGTGTTCGTATTCTTAGACGATATTTGTATTATAGGAAAAGATTTTGATCATCACATTCAGCTGTTATCTAAAGTATACGCGAAACTAAAATCAGCTAACTTAACTATTAATTTAGAAAAGTCACATTTCTTTAGAAACGAATTAAAATACTTGGGTTACGTAGTCAATTCTAAAGGACTTCACGTAGATCCTAGTAAGGTGGAAGCAATAATGAACTATCCTGTACCTACAAATAAAAAGGAGGTAAAACGGTTTTTGGGTACCGCGTCTTGGTACCGTAGATTTATACCTAATTTTAGTTCAATTGCAGGGCCTCTAAATAAACTTACTTCTACCAGTAAAAAGGCTGCTCCTTTTGTGTGGTCGGAGGAAGCTATCAACTCATTTATTAAACTCAAACACCTGTTATCTACCGCGCCTATTCTATCTTGTCCGGACTATAACAAACCGTTCGAAGTGCACACGGATGCTAGCGACTATGGCGTAGGGGCTTTACTCACACAAACTACTGACGGTGTGGAGTATCCTATAGCTTATATGAGCAAATCCTTGTCTACACAGGAACGTAATTATAGTATTACGGAACGGGAGGCGCTAGCTGTTTTAGTCGCGGTAGAACATTGGCGATGTTACTTAGATAACGGTTTGAAATTCACTGTCTACACAGATCACTCAGCCTTAAAATGGTTTTTAAATTTAAGTAACCCTACGGGTCGCTTAGCGAGATGGGGGGTGCGCCTGTCTTCTTTTAATTTTGATGTGAAACATCGCCGCGGCGCGGATAACGTCATACCCGACGCACTATCGCGGGCAAGTGCCGTGTCGGCTATTGATACTAACACTGATAATGATACTACCGTAACCCCGGATCAGTGGTATAGTACTATCTACAATGGCTGTAAAAACTCACCTACATCTTTTCCTAACTATTCCATCAAAAATGATAAGTTATATCGATATATGGTATCGAAATGTGCACTGCGGAAAGAATTCGAATGGAAAGAGGTTCTACCTACCTCGGATAGATCTACAGCTATTAAAGAAAACCATTCGGAACTCGCTGCGGGTCACTTAGGTATTTTTAAAACGTATAAACGTTTAGCACAGCGTTATTATTGGCCCGGTATGCACGCCGACGTTGTTAAATTTATATCTTCATGTGATACTTGTGTCGCACATAAACACCAAAACCACGCTACTTTAGGTGTTATGGGACGACCAAAGGTGTGCTCTCGTCCCTTCCAAACAATTAGTATCGACCTTGTTGGACCCCTTCCCTCAACTAGAAAACAAAATAGCTATATTTTTGTTGTTACTTGTTGCTTCAGTAAATATTGTCTTCTCTTTCCCATCAAGCGGGCTACCGCCGAGATTATAACTAACATTCTCGAGGAAAAAGTTTTCTTAATACATGGCATACCTTCAACCGTTATTCTAGACAATGGTAAACAATTTGTAAGTGCAACTCTAAAGTCTATGATTAGAAAATATAAAATACCTAACTTGCACTTTACACCGAAATACACTCCGCACGTAAATTCTGTTGAGAGATACAACAAAACCATCGTGACTACTATATCTTCGTTTATCGAAAACGACCATAGAATATGGGATACTTTAATTCCCAAAATTCAATTCGCGCTAAATACTGCGGTTAATGAGGTAACTGGTTATACTCCGAGTTTTTTAGTGTACGGCAGAGAACTAGTAACTTGCGGTTCACACTATATTGATGCCGAGTCAGATGATGTTATTTATATACCTAGGGATTCTTATGCTGAAAATATAGGCTGTCTATCAAGTATTCGATAAGGTCCAGTCTCTTTTAATCCAAGCTCACGCTAGAAACTCACACACATACAACTTACGTCGTAAACCGGCTGAGTTTAACATAGGTGATACCGTATGGAAAAGAACCTACTATCTAAGCGATAAGGACAAATCATTTAGCAAAAAACTTGCTCCCAAGTTTACCAAGTGTACTATTATTGCTAAAAAGTCACCACTAGTATACGAATTAGCGGATTCGTCGGGTAAATCTATTGGCAGTTGGCACATTAAAGATTTAAAACTAATTAACTACACTGATTCCTAACCTAACTAGATTCTTTCATTGTACCTACCTGCAGTTTGAGTTTCATAGTCACTATCTACTTAGCACTGTCTACAGAAGTTCGGAGGACTTAGTTAGACGGATTTTTCTTGTCTAGACACGAAAAATCCTGCTGTACAGAGCGGGGTATTGTAACGTAATACTACACGTATTGCGTTATAATATCTCGCAGGCGCTTAACGCCAGCTTAGCCAGACATCGTTCGCAATATTACCAAATATGGTCATATTCACTAGCCAAAGGCAGTTGTGAGTCATAGGCTACATCTATATAAGATGGGTGCGCGTTGTAGAATGGTCACTTTCCCTAGACATCGGAACGCTGCCGCTACACCTCGCGATTATTCTACATTCTACTTCCTATCTACTGTTCCGCTGGGGTTCACCCTACGAGCTCACTGCACCTGACGTTCTTCCTACGGGCTGACGTTCTTCCTACGGGCTACAAGCCACGAGCTGCTGGCGCCGTGCCGCTACTAGCCAGCTGCCACCCAAGCCTCCGTTCCTGCCTACGAGCTCCTACAGCCAGGCCACGGACGCCTGAGCCTGACCGCTCGACCCACATCGGCTGCACCGCCTGAGACCCGCTCAGCCTGAACATCGACCACAGAGCTGCCTGCGCAGCGCACCTTGGCCAGCTCATCGGCGACCCTTCGAGCAGCTACCCTGCGAGCGTCGGAGAGCAGCAGGAGTCTACACTCCAGCCAGCTCAGGCCAGTGCTTACCTAGTTCGGTCATACTGTATGTAAGCGGTAGTGAGACATAATAAAGAACCTGTTCAGCCTAGCAGTGTTTCTCTCGAACCCCGACATCCTACCTGAGACCCTCCGTCTCAAACTTAATAAAGAACGAAACCCTTCTTATATACCGCCTATCCTTTAAGCCTTAAATGTCTTCTTTCGTAACTGCATTATTGGGTTAACAATTTTTAGAAACCTATTTTCTGCCTTTGTGCTCATCAAAGGATTAGTGTTAAGCTAATCCTTACCCTTGTAGTGTCAAAATAAAATCTGCAAAAATATGCACTAGCCTTCACTGCAAACGCAGGGTAAAAAGTACCTATGAAACAGTCTTTTGCCATGATTGTCTGTGTGGTTAAATATAAGACATTATTATCCTAGTAAAATAAGGACTGATTTTATTTACTGCATATTTAAAACGATGGCTTTTACTTTTCTTACAGTAAGTTACTTTAAACGCCTTAAACTGTCCTGCTCAATCTTTGTTTTATGTTCAAACCCGGTACTTGCTTATATTTCGCACACACAAGGCACAAGTGAAAGAAGACAAAAACAAATAAATATAATTCCCATCAATAAAGCATATAATTTGAGTTATTTATGTACCAGTCGTAGAGTTAATATCAATCCTTAATAACATTATCAACCTACTACCTTCACGACGTATTAATTTTAACTAGAGGTCGCCCAGTGGTTGAAATTCGACCATTATTTATTAAAATTTTAAGTTTCTACATTATTAAGATTGTACTGTCAAAGACTACAATCACTTCGCCGCACAATAAAATAAAGAAAACTTTTATGAAATTACAGGAACGGCTATTAAATACTCTTCTTGGTTATAAAACTCTAAAACAGTTGTTAACATTATAGACTCTTACTTTATAAAAATGTCATTCTCTTGCCCTTGCGCAGTATGTCCTTTGCTTCTATAATTCTCGTTATCTAATTATTTGCAAAGGAGTAAATCTCTTTCATCCAATCATATCCCATCCTCACACAGTCGACTACTCTACACTCTACACTACACTACACAAATTTCCTTGGCCTGATCATACTTTTCGTACCTCTACTTTCATATTCGCACTGTCTAAATTTACAACGTTTGTACTTATTTGAATATGAAGTTGAAAATATTTTATTATATAGTGTTTTATTTTAAAGGTCTCTTACGGAAACTTTATCTAAATTGGTGTTTTATTAGTTAATGAGTTATAACATTGAATACAGTCTATCTCGATGGCATTATGGTGCAAGCGATATATAACAGAATAAATTAGATTTACCAAAATCAATCAATTAACAGAAGAATATTTGTCCAATATTTGAACTGTTTTTCTGCTTGGTCACAAACCTCGTCTAATTATGACAAAGCATTGCCTTTGTCATAATAATACGAAGTTTATGCCGATGTGCAATAGACCGTCCGATATGTGAAATCTGCCAACCCGCACTTGAAATATGGTCCAAGTGGTTGGCAGACTTTTCATGTCTATCGAGAACGCTATAGAAAAGTTTTGGACATGCTGATTCCTCACGATGTTTTCCTTAACGTTTTACAAGCAATAATTAACAATTTAATACGCATATAACTTTGAAAATCCGTCGTTTTCGCCGTGAGTGTAAACCCGAGGCCCTCTGCGTAGCAGTCTGTCAGTATCTACACTAGACTACCCCAGCCAGCAGCCTACGAGTATTGTAACAGCACAAATTATTATCTGGATAACGGTCCTATTCGACAGAATTACTGTCAATTATAAAAAATGAATTGAGGCACATTATTTAATAAAACAGTTACCCTTTTAATGTACAACTAACAGATAGTTTTAATTTCCGCGTTGAATCAACTATCCGGTTGTAGTCAAGCGATAAATTAACGAATTAACATTGTTTATATCTAATAAAATAACGTACTTAATTGGTAGACTTCGATGAGTTGATAAACTAACGATATTAAGCAGTATTTTGTTCATAAATTTATATTTCAATCTAAAGCAGCATATTGACTTGCCAATTAATTAGCGTTAAACATAGCGTAGGTCTGTACAAGTGAGTTCCTAGCTTACTTTATGCGTATTCACTCTACTACTAATATAAACCAAAATCTTTCGAGGATGAATGACGCGAAAACTTCGTAATTTTGATAAAATTAACGTGATTCAGGAAACCTACAACTTCATAACATATTATTTTGCCCGGATTAAACGTATCGCGGAGAGCTTAAAAAATATTTAACTTACGATCACAAATAACACAACACAACAGTTCAAAGTTTTGTCCCGTGTTTAGTATAGACATTACTCAGCAAAGTGTTAAGGGGCGAGCCAGCAGCATAAAGGATCCACTACCACTAGTTCGTCGCTTGGTGTCCACTCGGTGTCCAGTGTGTCCACAGCTAGATATCGCGTCGTAATTCATTGCTAATAGAATCAATAGGAGACAAATTTTAAATAATTATCGTCATTGTAATATCCAAAAGTTCACATAAACTATCAAGATGAGTTGAAATATTTGACGGTAGGCAGTAGTGCCTAGCGATTTATTATACAGTTCCAAGACACAAGAATAAGACAATATATTATAGATAATTAATGATAGGCCTACTCCCTTTGTAGAAAGCCAATAAACTGAGCAAAATAAACTTTCCAACTAAAATATACACACTTCGTCGCAATTAATGAAATCGAATCTTCGCCGTAGTAGCCCTTCCGAAGGGTTTTAGATATTGAGTATCGACTCGGCAACGCAATCCATCATCTATTTGAATCGAAAAGTAATTAAACAGTCTTAAATCCAATGGTGGAAGTCGAATCATTCTCTCGTTAATGATAAGCGACGAATAATTGTAAAAAGGAAATCAATTTCAATATAACTTTAAAGGTATTGAAGGAAACAGTAGTAAATAAAATATATTTGATTGGAATCAAAGGAAACGAGCAGAGACAGGCGCGATATTGGAGGTTTAAATCTATGATTAATATTTTACGCATGCTCCTTCGCTTCATTGTAGATAAGAAGGAAGCAAACGTGGGCGCATCGATTATTATTAATTGCCCAAAGCTTATTTTATCTTTGGTCACAAGTGGTTCAAACAATTTTAAGGTATCTATCTATACATGAATCTAATCCCATGAACCACTAATCATTATATACTTCAAATATGTTTAAAGTTGGTGCAATTTTTAGAGCTTTATATAGCTAGCGAATATAAAATATATAAAATTAAAAAGCCTAAGAACATTAAGTCACTGATGTAGAGCATCATAATATTCCGACTGGGCAGTGTATGTAAATAATACAACATTTACAATACAGTTTTATTTAAAATCACGCACGCATTAATACGAGCTCAATTTCCAAGAAAACAAATTAATAATCAAAATAAACGACAAATCAGACCACAGAAAATGAAATAAATATTTTAAAAAAAAGACTACGTTGCTTAATTTTCCCGTTAGAGCAGTCGTAAACAATTATAATATTTCATCATGGGTTCTGTCGATATCGCACAGAACCCTTATTCGTTGGCAGACATTTTCTTTCTCCGCAAACAGGGAGATAAAAGTAATAATTTAGTAGCCAGCCCTTACGTGATCTAATTAGAAGTACTTACCTCTGACCTGGGACGAAAACATCTACCCAAAGATTGTGAGATTGTGTCCTCAACGGGAATAAAAGTTTATGTAAGGTGAAAAATTATGACTGTTTTACAAGGTACGCCGGACTCGTGGATTTTTAATCCTAGAAAGTGTTTAATGAAACCAAACATTTTTACTAGCTTGTTTTTTTAACTTTGCAGCCATGTTCGCCGATCCTGAAAAGGATTCTGAGCTTGATTATTCTATAAGTGGCAACACAATTCTTCTGTATTGTTAAAAAAACTTGTGAGTATTTTACATTAATACCCAGTAACTGAAAGGAGGTTCGCTTCTATTACGTGCAATATAACATATGTACCTAATTCATTATAGGTCTGGCTCCATTATTGTCTTTAGGAAACTCTTTCCTAGTGTGCTTAGATTTGTACGCTTATTAAATACTTAGTAATATAATACAACTTAATTTATAGGGACATAATAATAAAACATAATTTTGTATCTGAAGCTTAATCTAATCTAACCTAATCTAATACAAAAAAAAACATAAAACAAATCTAAAAGTGAAAATATTTACAAGGTTTAGGCGTCGTAAAATGCCTCCGCATCAATGTCATCGGGTAACGTGCCCAGAAGGCTGGCAGCATTGCCACGCTGGATGGCAATGCTGATTCTTTGAGCAAAGAATAAACCAGCCTTCTGGTCACGTGAGACGTCGATTAATCGTTTAGAAATTTCCCGGAATAGAGAACGAGCACTCGGACCCCATGAGCCTAGCGTTTCCACCCCAAACGGCTCAAACACGTAATTACTCACTAAATTACAGTATTTGCGCCGTTTGAGGGTTTCCGCAGTTGCAGCAGCAGCGCCGGCGTGGCCTCCCGTGCTTGGAACATGTGATGGCGCGAGGGTGTCTACGCAGGTTGCGTCCCACACCAAAGGCCTACCCATTTTCCAAGGCAACAATGACATACCATCAGGTCTCTTACCGTCGTCACGTACCAAACCATTTGGTTCAAGTACAGCTGGTACGCCAGACGCGACAAGAGCACGACGGATTATGTCATTTAGATGGGCATGACGAGGAATTCTACCAGCGCTTCTGCTGCAAGATAGCCCATGGTGTCCGAGGCTATCGACGTCTTCTCCACAATGACATCGATGCGGAGAAACACACGGAGCACCTAAACGCAGACAGGTGGCAATACGGAATGTCTCATCGTCCAACATGGTTCCTGTGTTAGACGATGGTAGTGCCTGAAGCCATAGACCGGATTCCCACTCTCCCACAGCCAGCAAGCGAGCACGCTCTGTAACATTAAGAGATGTATCCAAAAGACTTTTTCTTACTATGTTACAAAGCGGCGCGTCCCACTGTCTTTGGGAGAATAGGTTGGTAGGCAAATCAGTGCTTGGACACGCCATTTTCCAGGCGTTTATAGCTTCGGTTTTGCACAACACTTCTGAGTTAACTAGTGTAGGTAATAAAATTTTCCTAGTTAACTCTTCCGTGCTGTGGACCGAAGATAGAAACGCCGGTAAACTAACACTAGAAATTTTGCGTATACCGAGCCCACCTAGACGTATGGGCAAAGACGCTTGTAGCCAGGCTCGGTCGTTCAAATCCACATTTAATATTCTCTTTAAAGTAATTTGGATAATTTTGTCGATTTGTTCTAAAAGTGATTTGTTTTTCCAAAGTTGGGAAGATCTTAAGGCATGTGTGAATTTTGGGACGAAAAGACAATATCGAATAATGGTATAAGCCGAATGAATATTAATTTTGAATAAGCGATCAGAAATTTCACAAAAATTTTGTATTTTTTCCTCTAAGAAAGAATCGAAAGATTCTTCAAATACTGGAGAACCCAGGAGGCGGAGAGAAGTCTTATCAACAATTTTTAAGTTTGATGCCAAATTATTAAATTTTGATATTATCGAATGTTTTTTTGTGGAGTCTGTTGTATTTACAAACAGCTCACATTTACTATAATTTAGTTCCAAACCAATAGAAGCGAATTTATTTTTAAGATAAGTCAAATCTTGCAATACTATGTCTACTTCGCCCCCCAGGGTCCCGTCATCCAAAAACCATACATTAAATTTAGAATTTATTTGTCGAATAATGGGTTGTATAGCTAAACTAAAAATGACTGGTCCAAGAGGGTCACCTTGTTGGCATCCAACTGCAGATTCCAAAAGATTGTCCTGATATAGTAATTTTGTGGGATACCTGTAACATTGCCAAAGAAATTTAAAAATTTTGGGGGTTTCTAATTTTGCTTGTGTCAACAAGATGTCCCTATTCACTGAATTGAAGGCGTTTTTCAAGTCAACCTTCAAAATGACCTCTCCATCACCACTTCCAAGGTACGTGGAAAGGGCATGTATAGCAGCCTCACAACCCCCTTTGGAACCAAAACCTAGCTGTAGGGGTTGGAATTTTTCTGATAGCTCCCTGCTGTAAAATTTACAGCATATCTTGGCTGCTATACGCCGATATGTGCAACCTACGGCAATGGGACGAATACCACCATCCCTCTTGTTAAGGGCACATAGATTCGCCCCATACAAGATGTCAATGATGGCATCGTCCACATTACCGGAGAGCATCATATTGACTAGCGCAGTCAACTCCTTCAAGAGTGTATCGCCAGCCACCCCAGCACTTGCACACACAAGATCTTTAAGATGCTGTGGTGTCAAGGCATCAAGGCCACCTGCCGAGCCACTCCGGAAGGAGCAAACTGCTGCTAACACGTCCTTGGCCGTGGTGATCAGGTGTTCTGATTCACTGTCGGGAGCTTCAGGAAAGGAGAGATCATTAATGGGCGCTGGATGCTTGCTCTTCAGACCCGCAAGCGTCTCTGGAGAGCAAGGCGCCACCACATCACTACTGAATAATAGTCTAGACGCGCCCCGTATGTCACCATCCCTTAATTTGGATTCCACATATTGATAGAGTGATTTATGCTTGTATAACGTGAATTTAGGGTCTAAAGTGTTGGCCGAAATTTGACAATTATACTTAATTTGGGATGTTAATGAATTTTGGGCTGCCTGATTTTTATCAATATGTAAAATCCTATAAGGGAATGTCAATAATTGCTCCCAGGCCGTTTTGGAATTCTCCCTTACGACAAGACCTATGCATTCAGCCAATTTTTTTGACACTGATGGTCTTGCCCCACGGGGAATTCTTTTAATAATCGGAACCGAATGTTTTAATTTAGATAAAATTTGCCAAAAAGGAATTTGGTGGGTGTCTCCTGATCCAGATTGTGAAAGTATTGAAGGGCCTGGAAGTACATTCTGGGATTTATGTACTTTACCAAAATGCACTTTCAGGCCCCGCTTACCTTTGAAAAAGCGGTCCTGGGAACAATCCGGACACCGCACCAGACCAGTCAGTGACGTGGCAGGTTGACTGGCACTCACATCCGTATCGCCATAACGGTCTTGCATGCAATTTATTTCAATAAAGAATTACAAATAAAATATACAATAAAACATATTTACAATATAGACAGATACGCATAAACTGTCAAAGATTTGTTGTTTATAAATTGAATCCACAGATTGTTGTATGCGGGCATCCAGACTTTTTGGGTGCAGTGGCACCGTCCTGTTTGCTGTTTCCTGGTATCTTGTCGTATTTGCTTCTCTTATACGACCGTAAAGCGAGTTATTCTCCTGCTATTGTAGCACTTCTGACTTTGAGGCAAACGGCTTTAAAATAATTTCAATGGGAATGTGGTGTACACATGACAGTTAGCTTTTGGAATCGTAAACTGAACAAATATCATTGATTGGAACTCGTTGTGAACTTGGTTAAATATATTGCAAATTTTTGCTATTGTTTATTTGGTATATTATGTGATATTGTATTTATAAGGTACTATTATTTATATTTATTTTATTTTCTTGGTTTTTATAAGCTGTCAAACGTACACGTTACGTTTCGTTTTTCAACTGCACTTCGAACAATAACATAGAAAATGAATACAGTTGATTTCCGAAATCCAACTCAATATCTCTCGAACCGATCGTCGCGCTTGAGCTTACCATATCAGAACGAACGGAGAAGTCATTAATCCACCGATAACATTAATGTAATGAAAGACTAAAATTAGAGATTATGAGCAGTAGATATCAACGGTTTTCTTCTGAAGCCCGTATTCTCAAATAATACGCAAGTAAGTGTCGACATAACGCTATGATAAGTATGAGATTTTTATTGTGTTCATTATCAGCCTCAATAATACAGCATTAATACAGTCGTCTGCTATGTAGATGTGGGTTTAAACGCTGCATAGATACCCATCTGTGCAGGGTCCAAAGCCACGGCGCGCACCACTGACTTTTTTGCCATTGAGATCTAAATTTTAAACCGTGCAAAATCGCTTTCCCGGGTCACAGAGGTCAGACGGTAGTGTTTTCAGGCTCGTAACGTTACGATAATCTATACTCATGAAGAAAAATATAACACGTCTTGGCCATGAATTGTCGGTTTTGCCGATACTGTGCTGTGCTTAAAATAGCTGTTCACAAATTCTTACTTATGTGATTTTCCTATCACTTAAGTGTTTTTGTGACTCAATATTGTTTGTTAATATAAATGTCAGATGATAAGAAAAAATATAAGCAAGTGATAAAAGAATAGCACGTAAAGAATGTCTCAAACTGGTGACCTGAAAAGCACTTTAAAGGCATCTTACGAGCCCATAGCCATAGTGACTAAAGACGAGTGACATTTCAAACTTTGTCAATTTTGAACAACAAACTTGAACGAAAGTTTCCTATTTGGTAACATCTATCGATCAATGCTCTACAAAGATAATATTAACATAGAGCTATCGCAGATTTGTCGTTGGCTTAGTTAGTGAGGCTCGAGTTAAATGTCAAAATCTTTCAATTTCAAATGGTGGTGCTTCTAGGTTTAACAAAATCCTAGAAAAATGTAGTAGCCGCACATAATTATACACACAACCGTCCAACATTGCTAAACTTTATTTTCTGTAAATCTGTTCTAAAGCTTTGGCAATATTATATGTTTAAGAGAATTATGCAAAGAGAATCTTCCGTGTTAAATATGTGGTACATTTAATATTTTTTATTTTACTGAGGTGAGCAATGTTACACTACACACCAGGTACTTTTTCATACAAACTAAAACAGTCCAGTTTCCATGCTCTATGGAATATACAAAATAGCTATTCACACTACCTAACTTCTCAGAACTTATCCCGCAAGATGTTTCTCGTTCCTCTGTATCACATGACCATACCATACCAACAGATATCCTATACAAAAATATTGTATAATTATACTGGGTGTCAACTCTAACACTAATTTTGCAGTGGGGAATGTTGCCAGTCCTATGTTCACGCAGGTTTGGGAATCATTACCCACTCCATTATCTTCGAAACTTTATATTTCAAAGATCTCAAACAAGCATAAAAACGAAGCGCTTTATTAATAATTATTCTGCTAATTAAATAATTGACTTGAAAGTTGTAGAACGCTGAAAGTTATAGAACGCTGACAGTATGTAAAAACGTAAAACAAGATTTTGGCACCACCTTACAACATGTCTCAATCTCAATCTACATAAATTGTTCTTATGTCCGTTCTAGATAGCTATTCCTTTGAGAATGCGTAAAGGTTTGTTCCAGACAGAACTGTTGATAGTTTTGTCAAATATTAAAGTATCTCTCTGATGTCCTAAGTCCTACAACAATAAATAATTTTAGGATATTATGGAAATTAAGTGCAGTTGCAATTTATAAATGCATTGCAGACTAGACATAGTGGCAAAAAAATGCAGCACAAAATGAATTTACTGCAATTGTAACAATTAATCAAACTAGATTTTCATACTTTTGCAAAGTTCTAAAAATATTATAATTACATGAAAATAGTTAGGTTAAGTCACTTATTAAATGGTTCAAATCTCAACATTATCCATCGTAATTATATCACTATGGGTACCAAATCTGCCGTTCTCCTTTTTTTATGTTAATAGGCGGCAAACGAGCAGACGGATTGCCTGATGGTAAGCAATTACCGCCGCCCATGGACACAAGCGTCACCACAGGAGTCACAAGTGCGTTGCCGCCCCTTGGGGTTGGGAAAAGGGATAGGATGAGGAGTGGGACGAGGGAGTAGGAATAGGGGATAGGGACTCCGGCACTCTTACTCACCGAACGAAACGCAAAAGTTTAGGTACTGTTACTTCACGTCGATTTTCTGTGAGAGGGTAGTACTTCCCCGGTCGAGCCGGCCCATTCATGCTGAAATCAGCAAGGCTCTACTACCTATAAGATATATCTCCTTTACGCTAAAGATAAATTAATGTTAGCAACTACTAAAACGTTTTTACAATGAAGGTTTTAGTATTAATAATCATGCTGCAATAGTTTGAAATTATGTATTTAATGTATATGTATACAAAGATCATCAAAATAGGTATCATTTCTTATCAAAAAAGAAAAACTGAAGATTAATAATATTGTTGATAAAATAGTTTTCACTATTAAACTCCATAAGACAGATACAATGATTAATAGTAGGTAGATATTTTGATTTATAGATTTAATTTTGTAGAGGTGAATGCGTAAAAGTTAAGTTTTTTGTCAAAAAAACACAATTTGATTGAAACTGAAAAAGTAATTTTATTTCACTGCAACTGTGAAACCAATAGTTTTATTCGATAAAACTGTTTAAATTGCAGTATTTTCACAATATTACTGCACTTTACTTAGTATGATTTATAAATAAACAATTTAAAATGCATTAATAGCAGGATTTACTGCATTTTAAAGAGTTTTTATAATGTTTTGCAAAAAAACTGTTTGTAGTATCAGGGGTTAAAAAATAAAAATAGCGATAATATTGTAGTTTTTTTTTTTTAAACGTAGCTGGCAATGTTTCATAATTTAGTTTTGTGCCTATCCTTTCACCTTGCATTGAAGGTTTTATCGAAAAATATATTTTGGTTTGGATACAATTTTAGGGGCTTTTAACTTTAAACGCGTTTTTCTCGAATTCGTGTTTTTGCTGGTTTTTTTTATGGAGTAGGGGACAAACGAGCAGACGGATCGCCTGATGTTAAGCGATTACCGCCGCCCATGGACACCCGCAACACCAGAGGAGTCACAAGTGCGTTGCCGGCCTTTTAAAAAAGGAATACGCTATTTTCTTGAAGGTTTGAAGGTCGTATTGGTTCGGAAAAACCGCTGGTGACGGATCATTCCACAGTTTAGAGGTGCGAGGCAGAAAGTTTCTAGAGAAACGCACCGTTGTGGATTGCCAACCATCTAAATGATGGGGATTGAAATGCTGTCGCGTAGAACGATGGCGGAAAGAGGTGGCAGGGATTAATCTGAACAATTCCTCGGAGCACTCCCCATAGTAGAAGCGATAAAAGATGCATAGCGAGGCTACATCTCTACGCAGCGCCAAGGGGTCTAACCGATTGCAAATATCTTGGCAGTCAACAATTCAAGCGGCTCTCCGTTGGATGCGGTCCAGAGGGAGAAGCTGGTACTGGGGTGCCCCTGCCCAAAGATCAGAACAGTATTCCATATGCAGCCGGACCTGCGCCTTATAAAGGAGCAAGCGGTGGGCCGGAGTGAAATACCGTCTCGATCTATTTAGCACGCCAAGCTTCTTCGAGGCTAACTTAGCCTTACCCTCTAAGTGACCGCGGAACTGGACTTCGCTCGATATGTCGACACCAAGTACTCCAATACTGGAGAAGGCAGTTAAGTGGGTGCTCTCAAAACGAGGACATACGACCATCGGCAGTTTTTTTGCGGTGAACACGCAAACTTGTGTCACTGTGGGGTTAAATTGGACCAAATTAAGTCTTCCCCAATCTGAGACCATCTCCAAGGAGGTCTCAATTTCAGACACAAGTTTATTTCGGCTCTCGATGACTTTTTCCCGAGAAATGTTGGCGTGGCCGGTATATAAAGCATCGCCTATGCTGTCATCTGCATAACAATGAATGCCGCTATCTAGCAACATATCATTGATATGCAGGAGGAACAGAGTAGGCGATAGCACGCAGCCTTGAGGGACACCAGCATTTACAGACAAGGCGTCAGAGCATTCACCGTCAACTACGACCTTTATGCTTCTGTGTGTAAGAAAGCTGGTGACCCATTCGCATAATTTCTCGGGCAGCCCATAGGAAGGGAGCTTCGAAAGAAGCGCTTTGTGCCAGACCCGATCGAAGGCCTTCGCTATGTCCAAACTGACCGCCAAAGCCTCCCCCTTTGTCTCGATCGCCTGTGCCCAACGATGTGTCAGGTATACTAGAAGATCACCAGCCAACCGACCCTTACGAAAGCCGTATTGCTGGTCACTAAGCAGCTGATTATCCTCTAGAAACCGAAGGAGCTGGCAGTTAATAATGAACTCCATTATCTTCGAGAAGAGGGAGGTTATGGCTATCGGTCTGTAGTTGGACGGGTTAGAGCGATCGCCTTTTTTAGGGATCGGGTGGACCAATGCAATCTTCCACGATGTTGGGACTTTGCCAAAAGAGTAAGAGAGACGAAAAAGGCGTGTCAAAACTGGTGCCAACTCTGGAGCGCAGATCTTTAACACAATAGGGGGAATTCCATCAGGCCCACTCGACTTATGGATATCGAGGGACAAAAGTGCCATATGCCAGTGCGCGTTGGTGGAACCGAATATCCGGCATACAGCCCTTCAACAGCGGTATAGTGGGCGGTTCCTGTCCCCCGTCATCCAAGGTCGAGTTGGACGCAAAGAGTTTGCCCAGAAGATCGGTTTTCTGCTTTGCGTCGTGGGCCAAGGAGTCATTTCCCATGTGTAGCGGTGGAAAGGATGGCTTACAGAAGTTCCCTTTGATAGCTTTGGCAAGAGACCAGAATGCACGAGTTCCCGAAGGAAGGCGCTCAAGCCTCTCGCCAATTCTACCGATGTGCTTCGACTTCGCACTAGCAATGTCTCTTTTGAAGGACCTGGATGCAAAGTTATACTTCTTTTTTAATGCGCTGGTATTTTCATCCCCCGCCGCCACCGCATCAGTCCAGGCTTGGTAAGCTTCCTGCTTCCTGTGAGAAGCTTTTTTGGAAGATGAACCAAACCAAGGCCGAAATTTGCCACCAATGGGGACCACAGTGGTTTGAATGAAAAGTTCCATACCCTCTAGCACTACATCAGCAACAGAATCAGCAGCGGCGTTGAGATCATCCGGCGAGAAGCATACTTGTCCCCAAGGATAGGACGCAAAGAAGTTCCGCATCCCATCCCAATCTGCTGACTTGTAGTGCCATACAAGGCGACTGCGTGCAGCCCGCGATCGCAGCGAGCACGTGAGAGGCACCACACTCCGTACAATGCAGTGGTCTGAGGAGCCAAGTGGGGCGCCTACGGATACCTTGTAGCCGTCCGGATGAGAAGTCAGCAGAAGGTCCAGCAGTGAAGGATTCTGACTGAACGTCTGGGATTCGCGTGGGCGTGATAACCAGTTGTGTCAGGCCATAAGCCAGTGCGAAGTCGTGAACAGATCTCCCCGCTTGATCAGTTTTACTGAAGCTGAGCCAGTCGGCGTGATGGGCGTTAAAATCGCCAAGCAAGATGATCTCTGCTGACAGGATCTGCTGCTGCACAAAGTCTGAAGCCATTTGGATGTGCTCAATGAGACGGTCAGTTTCAGTATCACCGCTATGGGACCTATAAAGGCAAGCATAGACGCGCGGGTGGTCGTCGCTATCTATACGTAGCCATAAGGTGGAGAGGTCCCTACCTTCAAGATTCCTAAGGCGACGAGAACTGATATCGTCTCTAACATACACGCACACTCCGGCCTTGGACAGAAAGGAGTGTTCAAGTCCATACCCAGGGTAATTAAGGTAGGAAGTGTCTGCTGGAGGCGATATCTGCGTCTCAGTCAAGAAGAGCAAGGCCGGCTTTGTTGTCTCGAGGTGGTGGTGAACAGCATTAAGGTTGGTGTGTAATCCCCTGATATTGCAGAAGTCTACGGCCAGTGTGGCAGGGGGTGCCAGGATATTTTTGCTCCTTTTAATGGAATTTTCGAGCGCAGTTTTGCCCCCCCCCCCCCAGAGTACGAGGGGCGGCCTGGGCGTCCACGCTTAGATGCGTTGTGTCCTGAACGCGGACGCCCAGAGAGGGATTCTCCAACGCTAGCGCAGTTGGTACCCTCCTGGGGTAGCAAAAAGTTTTTCAACTGCACCATCATAGGGGGGTTTGGGGGATTGGGCCTCCGGTATCCTCACTCACTCGGCGAAACACAACGCAAGCGTTGTTTCACGCCGGTATTCTGTGAGGCCTGTGATTCTATCACTCCGGTCGAGCCTGACCCATTCGTGCCGAAGAATGGCTCTCCCACGCGGGAGAGCCATGCTTCGGCACGTGTTACTGCACTTTAGATTTGGGGGGCAGCATAGCTAAACGTATTAGAGTATAACAGGCTATTCCGGGTATACATAACCTACAAATCACTGCTCAGAACAATTTAGTACAATATTAGCAGAAAGACGTCGTGTGTCATGGCTGCTATGACGTCACACATTAAACTAATTGCGTAGCTACTAGCTGAGCAAGTTTCAAGTTCATCTGTGTAATGATGTAACTGCTAGCTTTACCTACAGTTCCAATTGTGTATGAATTTGTTATAAGGGTGCAACTCTTACAAGAAAATTTAATTATTATGTTTGTTTTGGGTACCTAAGTGTGTAGCCAACTTCGGTATCGAAGATTAAGATCACCCAAAGACCACTGATATATCTAACGATTTTTGTTGGACAAATCTTGAGACCGACGGTTTTACGTGCCATCCAAAGCACGGTAACATTCTGATTTGTAAATGCCACAAACAGGTAAAATAGTTAAACTCTTTTTATACTATTTATTACATTCATACATTGTTTTCCAACAGATTACACATCATCTTCAACATCGGTCTGTGACGAGAACTTTTGGGAAGGCCTATGTCCAGCAGTGGACTTCTCTAGGCTGACATGATTGATTATTACGAGAAGATGATGATGACACATCATCTTCTCGTAATTAAAAGTTCTGACTGAAGCACTGGTAGATCATCAACAAATGTGATGATGATTACACTACCTGATCTGTCCGTATTTGCCACAAGCCAGTTAATACCATGACATCCATCATCCTTCGACACTTTCTCATCACACTAAAACTTAAACACAACTTTCAAAGAACCGCCACTGCGTACATGTAAATCTAACAGAAAGTTAAAATAAACATACGTAAGATAAAACTGCGGTAGCCGTTTTCAAGCATCCCACTCGCTTTTTTTAATTCACAACATAAAATACAAATTTAAGTTGCAACTTTTATGATAATGAATGGAAAAACTGTGAGCATCCGACATATAATGAGGAAAACATTATTTGCAGTTACAAGTACAAATTATTTAATTTTTACTTTGAATTGTTTAATGTTTTGTAAAACTGTATTCTATTTAAGTATGAGTATTAACTGGTTTTACTTGTAGTAAGTGAAGATTTAGAATTTATTGTACCTTTTTTGCCGATACCTTTTCATCATCGGTCATTGGTCAGTGAGGAAGACTTAGTATTGCCGTGACGTGACCACGACCAATATTGCTCTGATCAATGAGCTGAAAATGGCAAAGCGGGGCGGACTTCTCATTCATGACTTAGGTTTGCATTGCCACCAATAAATACTTTAGTCGTCTGATTCCTAATCACAGCGTCAGCCCGGTTGTATCCAAGACTCTCGCCTTAGAGGTCGGAGGTTTACTAATCCAACCAGATTTGAAAGAATATTAGCTTTGTGTTATAGTATTACTAGAGGACGCCAGCAGCTACGACTGCATTTTTTTTTAATTTACCCGTTTTGGCCGATCCCGTGGGAATTTCGGAAAATCCCTTCTTAGTGCACCCTCACGGTCCCCAAGGAACATACATGCCAAATTTCAGCTTTCTGCGCCCAATAGTTTTGGCTGTAGCGTGTCTGTCAGTCAGTCAGTAACGCAAGGATTTTATATATTAAGATTATAGTATAATATGACATGCAAGGAAATAAACATGTCTTATTACATCCTTACTTTAAAGCGAGCAATTAAGGCCGATTAACCACAAGCTCATCACATTACCCAAATAACCTTCAACAAATTTCCAATACACTTGTGGAGATTAAATTGATTAGAAGCTAGTGAAACAGTGCCGTCAAGTTTTCAAACATTGTTCCCTCTTAGCTTTAAGAACAAGAACTAATAAAATATAATAGTTTTACACGTGAACTGCCGGATAACTCCGAGTTAAGTTATAACTGGCGGTTCAAAGTCTCAATGTCTGATCATTGAACGTTGTATTGGCTTGTGAGGGGGTGTAAAAAGTATTTGTTTTTTAATACAATTCGAATATGAGATCAACTTTTGCCTGCAGGTGTGCCTGCGTGGTAAGTTGTTAAAAGGTAAAAATAATTACTGTTTGTAAAGCCAAACATAACAAATTAGTGCATGTCAGATTTATAAATTGTTTAGATTACATTTACAGATATAATGTCAAAATAAGAAATGATTAAGAAAATAAAAACTTTAATAGACGAGATTTTCAATTGCCAAACATTTTCAAGACCAGTATAATTTATAAGGTATTGCCAACCCACAAATTTTTAATACCAGATCATCAAAATCAAAAGTGAAATTAACGTTCGCTTTATTTTAAGTTCAAATTCAAATCCGGAACCAGACAGACTTTGATTCCGGATTTGGATTTCTAATTTTGAATAATGTATATCCCTTGCTGCCATACCATTGGAGTTTTCTTCCAACGTACTATATGGTGCTGATACATTTGAGCATTCACCCGTAAAGTTAATGCTAATGTTACAAAACAGAAAAACAAACGGGCGTGTTTTAGCGAGTGAGCGAGAGTGAGAGAGAGCGAAAGACTGCCTTATTGGGAAAGGTTATTAATGATTATTTCAGTGGTAAGGATAGATGGTCACTTACACTAACCAACTCTTCTTCTTTGTACTTATTCAGAATTTATATAGATACCTTACTTTCATTTTTTTTAATATAATATATCTCTAGTTCTTTTAAATAACTATTCATGTATTATTAGCTCATTCAACTTACTACATTTACATTTGCATTGTTGTTCCACTAATTTTATTTTTAAAATTTGCTGCAGTGTTAGACCAAGGTAATTCGTGATCATAGGCTGTACACTAACTCTTTGTAAATGTTGTGTATGCATATACCTACCGTCACTTTCTGTAACATACATGTCCATCAAAGTTCTGAACAAGATCGCGAGTTGCCTACATACAGACGTAAGTGGATGCTCCCGTTACACAAGATGCACACTGGAAGGCTACTACAGCACTTAATTTAGTAACTGCATTAATTATTTAAGTATTATGTATGTTACTTTTTACTATTTACAAGTAATTAAGTACAATGTTAAACAGCTGCAACCTTGCATCCTTACAAAAACAAAATATGTACCACAACACTGGCGATTAAAAAGAGTGGCCATGAGTTTTATTGCCCGTTCTTTCTCGTGGTTCTACCTATAGCTTTGCGAACGAGGCAGTAAATGTAAATGTAGAAGCAATAAGTATATTACTTTAAAAATTTGACGTTCATAAGCGTCACCTTGTGACCTAGGTGAATAAATGATTTTGACTTTGAGTATTCTTCGAACGTTCTGGCGAGCATTCCAGCGAATTGACAGTAAATTTTCTTTGACGTTTTTACGTCCACTAGAAAGATCGTCAAAATATTCGTAGCAATGTTCGGCTAAGTTTGTTGTTCAGTTCGACAAAACAAAAATTGGCGAACGCCCGCTGTTCTGTTACACGTGAATTATCAGGTGTGTCAGCAACATAAGAATTCTGTGGCGTATTCGCGGAATATTACAAGAGGTTTTATGCGAAGTCACTCGCGCCTCTCAAATATTAATAATTCCTATACGTGTGCTATTCTGTACGAACCGAAAGCCTCCAATGAGCTTAGCCGAGAACGTGAAAAGGTAATGCTGTATTGTCGGTTCAGTGATTTGGTTTATTCCGCTTAAAGCTATTTTGTAAGGCCTTACATTCACCGAACATTTTCCTGCTGTCAGTTTAAGATATCGGATATCGGTGTAAATTGAATTTTTTTGTAATACTTTATAATCTATTGATGAATTCTTTGTGTTATTAATCACATGGTCTCTTGCATCTCCAAATGACTCGTAAGGAAACACGTCAATACTTTATCATTCAAATATAGCTGGGGTGTTGGCTTAATCTCAATAATAATTAATGGCATGTGAAGTCATCACGCCATTAGACCACGCTCATTAATTTTTAACGTATTAAATTGCTCTATCGTTTTCCCACTTGCGTCCAAGGGCCCAATTCTCTTAAATAAATACAGTTTCGATATAATGTCAGTGTCACACTTACGTCACTAAAATCGTATTCTTCTCTTTTTTTTTTATTTCACCTATGTTGTCCCACTGCTGGGCAAAGGTCTCCCTAACACTCCTCCAAGCATACCTATCTTCTGCCAAATTGGTCTCTGTCTCTGGTCTGCCTATTTTCCGCCGCCCGTCTTGCGGCACCCATTGCGTGACGATCTTCGCCCATAGGCTAGGATGCATCCAGATCACGTGACCCGCCCAATCCCACTTTAGGTTGGCAGTCTTCCGTCCCACATCAGCAACACCCGTCAGTGATCGCAGACCGGCATTCTAATTGAATGAAATCGTAACGAGATCGTTAATTGAAACAAGTGTCAAAATATGTGTTGACGACAAACTGTTTATTTAAAATTAGGTATACGATAATGACATTAGGCTATCAGAATACTGCTTTTGAGACAATTCAAAATATTATATCATTGTCATAATATAAAAATACAAGAATTGGGCCACAAGTCTTTCGCCATAGTGCCCTAGATCAATTTTCTAGCATCCCTTAAATTTGACCAAATATTTAGCCTAGCTTTCCAAGTTCTATCTTAAATTCAGCAATAACAACTAGTGTCATAGCTAAACGACAATATTGGAGGGCAATAATTCGAGCCATTTTACACACGATTGCATTGGAAACAATTTAATGTGCGGGTGATACTGCCAGTATTAATTATCTGTTTCGACGTAATGTGTTCAAATTGCGAACGCTTTTTGTGGTTAGCTGAATTATTGTTCGTTTACAATTAAGTTAGACACTTATACGAGCACTTATAGAAGTATTGTTCATGAAAAGTCGATGCTTTTTGGATAAGTTATCACGGTTAGTAGTATGTAGACATATTGTGGATGACTCCTATATATACGAATAATAGATTTACAGTACATTTATGGCTTGTATTCTATTAAAAAGAGAAGACAGAGAAGGCTGTAATAAAATGATAAATGACACATTCTTACACGCAAACTTAAAACGAGGCCAATGAAATCAATGTATGAGTCTCATATAATATATTATAAATCATTACCTTAGGTCATGACCTTAGTGATAATTGCTACTCATGAGTAGTAATTATCACATAACATTACCTTCTAAAGTCATTTTGAAAATACTCCGCTTTAGAGATTAACTTAAGAGTGTTTTGTTTGTCTAACTCCATTTAAAAAAATCTTAGTGGATGATAATAAAGATATGCCCGAAAAATTGTAGCAGACATCCAAAATGTAACCAAACCACTTAACTATTAACAAAAATTCAAAACAAATTAAAAGAACAGACTCAATTTTGAGAAAACGTGGTGCTGGAAGCTACATCGCTACACGTCTAAGTAGTTTGGCATTCATGAAACAACTAATTATCACTGACACCCACGAGCACCGACTCTATTATGTAAATGCTACGTACCGCAGTTGCGCTTTGATAGCGACTGGTTGTTACGTTTTGTTGGGGTTGCTAACACTTGTGTAAAAGGTTCGCGAGCTATGCACTTTAGAGGAATGTCCACATATATATACAACTTTTCATAGTCCATTGTTGGACATAAGCCTCTCCTAATTTGTGACCCAATATTATTGTGAGTCAATAGGAAGATTGAGCCCACTATGCCACTCAAGTCAGACGGGTTGATATAGAGGATTGTGCTTCTTTAACAGGTACAAAAAATAATATTTTGCAAACGGAAATCAACAAACTGTATACAGTTTGTTGATTTCCATTTGCAAAATATTTTAAGGGGCGAATATACTACTATAACTGAATACAAATACATGAAAAAGTAATTCACTAAAAGTTAATAAAAATTTCGACGTCATACTCTTTGAAAATGAACTCGCTGTATTGACCGCCGCCGCTCAGCTGGTTGCCATTGCAGGTGCCTAACACACACAAGCACACATAACTACAGTGATTGCGCGATACAGTCTTATTTTGCACGATTCAGCAGTTTATTCTGATTAACTAACTAAGTAACATTTAATGAAAATAGGGTCTTATATTATCATCGCACACTGTTAAAAATAATTTAAGGTGAATAAGTATACTCTCTATGAGTGCGTCCTACCCGTTATGACTTACGGTGCCGAGTCGTGGACACTGACGGTGCGACTAGTCCACCAATTTAAGGTCGCTCAGCGAGCTATGAAGAGGGCTATGCTCGGAGTTTCTCTGAAGGATCGAATTCGTAATGAAGTAATCCAACATAGAACCAAGGTAATCGACATAGCTCAGAGAATTAGCACGTTGAAGTGGCAGTGGGCTGGTCACATCTGTCGCAGAACCGATAGCCAATGGAGTAGCCGTGTTCTAGAGTGGAGACCGCGCCTTGGCAAACGTAGTGTAGGACGCCCTCCGGCAAGGTGGAGTGACGATATACGCAAAGTGGCTGGCAGCGGCTGGACACGAAGAGCCGAAAATCGGGCTCAGTGGCGTGCCATTGGAGAGGCCTATATCCAGCAGTGGACTACGGCAGGCTGATGATGATGATGATGAAGTATACTCTCTATATTGTGTTATTAAAATATTTTGCAAATGCAGATCAACATATTGTATATTTTTTTTAAGATAGCAGTAGGACTGCAGTCTGTGTAGCTGCAATTCTAAGTATATTTTGTTTTTTTTGTAACTGCCATGGATATGGAGGACTGGATTACGCGATACGTTCACACATTTGATCGTTCTGTAGAAAAAATTTACGAATCACTACTGAAACCGAAAAGCCGAATTTCGTTTTGTAGAAGAACCTACAATAGCCATGTTTTTCCATCTTATAGAAAGTGAGGTCAGCACTAATATTAGCAGAATGATGTCTCTATTCGTGTTTATATAAAAAGGAGGTTGGTAACTTTCGAGGAAATGCTCATAAGCTCCGTGGTTCTACGTTTTAGGTAAGGTGTGATCAAAGTTTACAATCTGTACCTTACTGGAATGTGCTTTGTTAAAGTGTGTATAATTTTGTGTGAGCATAGAGGCGGGACTGGAGATCACACGAATACGTCAGTAGTTTGGTATTCATGAAACGACTAATAATCACTGATCCTCGCGGGCGTAGGCTTTATGGTGTAAATGCATCTTTGCAATTGTTGCGCAGCTTATTGCTTTTATGTTGCGATATTCTTATGCCAATATAGGTATTTTAAAGTATATTAAAAGTTAAGCCAAAGTCGCCAATATAGTCATGCTGAAGTTGCACACAACTCGAAGAACCGAAGGCCGTTGGGTCAGAAAAGCTTTGGAGGGGCGGATACGCACAGGCAGCCAAACCAGAGTTGAGCCCTTCGCAAATGGAGAGAGGAAGTTTAGCAATGATTAAGAAATGCTAATTTTTTACAACTGCATTAGCAATGTTACATGCTAATATTTCTTTACAATTTTAACAAATCTATCGTAAGATAAGGCCTTGTTTAGTTGGTTTAAAGATGGGTAAACAGTTACAACAGATCTCTAACGCTCCTCACGAAAAGTCAGTACTCTTAAGTACGTTGACACTGTTCGGCGACCAGAAAATATTGATAGCATTACCGACAACCTGTGTAGTACAAAAAGGAATACTAATTTTAGAATTTTTTTACTCATTATAAAGCTGAAGTTGCCATTTACAGAGGCATCTGAATTCCAACATAAACTATATTTCAAGTCCACTTTAAAAAGGCTTAAAGCACAAACTTAATGACACACACGCCGGAAACAATTTAAAGTGCACAGCTAGAGGTGCACGAAATATTTAAAAATGCACTTGCTCCCCGTTGCACTAATATTTTATTTGCTGTGCAGGCAGAGATTTCTGTAAAGAATACGTTCGTTTATAATGGAAGGAACAATAAAGCCGCCAAAGTATCTCCCTAGTTCTGAGAACTATTAGTTTTAAGGTTAAGTATCTCGTAATCCTATCATTTGGTTTGTTGGCCTATAACCGTGGCCTTGTACGCTACGGTAAATTTAAATAGGATGTACGGGTATTAAGGGCCAAGGCTGTGAATTATGTTGGAATATTATTGAGATTTACATGCTCATTTTTTATCATAATGTGTTAGAATGTCACCGTGTTTACATGTTTCCTCTCCTACTCCGTAAACAACTCTATTAACGAATACCTGTTTCTTCTTCTTCTTCCGGTGCTTCTTAAATCGTGAAAGTTGGCCGTCAGTTTCTTGAATTCGTCTCTATCTGCAGCCAGCCGGAACAGCTGTTCAACGGCGCCAATGCCGGTCCACTCCCGGATGTTCCGCAGCCACGATTTCTTCCTTCGCCCAGCGCGTCTCTTTCCCTCCACTTTGCCCATCATTATCAACTGCAGCACCGTGTATCTATCATTTTTGAGCACGTGTCCGAGATGGCATCATTTTCCGGGACATATGAACGTGCTGAAGCACGGTTTCATTTCTGACCTTCTATGTCCAACTTATGCGCAACATGCGACGGTAGCACCATATCTCAAATGCCTGTAGACTGTGTGTCTTATAGTGTCCTCTTTCAAGGTCCACGTTATACCTGTTTGTAGCTATGTTATTATTATAATCATCCGTGTGGTGACGGATTAAGAATACGGAATGTCAACACCCCATATCATCCCATGGGTGTCGTGAGAGCTGATAGAGTATGCAGAGAACAGTACTGTAAGAGAAGGAAAACTGGATACAAACCTATACCAACCCGTTTGGCTAGCGTGGTATAGTAGGCCAATTCCTCCTTTCAAAGTAGAGGCCTAGTCCAGCAGTGGACTGTTAAAGGCTGATGATAATGATTATTATAATTAGTTTTTACCATTCGTATTTCAAGCTGTTGGTGTTTCGAAAATGATAAAATAACAACAATAACTAAGGTTCGGCAAAAATTACTCTGTATATCAAGCTGTGAGCAATTATCGCGCAAGAGTCGCATCCAAAATATTCAATATACGGTCATTTAACAAACTCATAGCCATTACTGATTAATCGCTTATTTAACTAAACGTAATTTGAAACAAATTATAGTTGTTACGGTGACATAATTATGTGGGCGTCGAACTTTGATCAAAATTTGTAACAAGCTCAACATCAAAATAATCGGCCTTGACCTATAATACGCAGATCAAAGGTCATAAGTCAAATAGAATACACGACACATATCTTTTTGTCTGAAGTTATTAATAAATCGTTGCGGGCTAGTCCAAAATAGACTCTGAAAGGATATAGTATACCTAATATAATATCCAAGAACAACTCACATTGTCATCTGACCCTAAACTCGGCAAATAACGATGGCAAGCAGATGACTGACATGCATATTATAGACAAAAAATACCCTGACACAGAACAAATAATGGTGCTTGTCACACAAAGCTTTGTCCTAAGTGTGAATTGAACTTACAACCTCCGGCTTAGTAGACGAACAGGCCAGCTGGAATTGAAAACGATATATTAAAAAAGAAAAACAAAGGGACGTATATGCTACTTTCGACAAGATAATAATACATTTTGCATAAATATACAGATACATGTTTGAATATGCATAGTAACACTAAATGTATATAATATAGTCTTTGATCTATCCAGATGAGGATAAAATTATCTATTACTAGAGGTCACCCGCAGCTACACCTGTGCATTTTTTAAATTTAATATTTCTAATAATTTCTTACAGCTCTCGTCGGAATTTTGCTGTACCCCTACCGTCTCCAAGGCAATGCCAAATTTCAGCTGCTTGCACTCAATAGTTTCGGCTTTGCGTTGTCTGTAAGTCAGTTAGTAACATAATGTAAAAAGTGATAGTGTACAGTCAACAGCAAAAGTAAATTATCAAAATCAGAAATTCAATACTAATGAACGGAGTTCACGTCAGAACTGTGTGGCGTCGAAGTGATTCAAAAGTAAGTGATTGTAAATTATATCAATAATTTACTACTTGTACAGCTGCCATATATTCGTGATCAGTTTTGACTCCAAAAGTTATAAACTCCAATTCACATCAGAACTAAGAAGTGAAAAAAATGTTCAAAACTAGTCAACAGTTAAAATAAAATATAAATGATGAAACTGAGGCCACGTCATCATGAGGCAAATAATTTGTCCATACTTTGTTTTTAATTACCCCAGTAATTTAATTTGTTATGTTTTACGGAAAAACAGCTGAATTGGATAAAAATGCATATTTAATATATTTTTTATAGACTCACGCCTTTATCCTCAAAGGGGTAGGCAGAGGTGTAATATTACACTCACATTTCGACATGAATTTTTAGGTCCTACGTAATAGGGGGCGAGCTTATTACCGCTACCGGGCACATCACCGGACTCCGTGCTGCTACTAAGAATTTGGAAAAACGCAGTAACACTTTTGCCCGACCCGACCCGGGAATCGAACCGGAGAGTTCCGATCAGCAGACGCATACGCTATCCACTGGACCACGGAGGCAGTCACTGGACCACAGAGGCAGTCTTTGTATATTTAATATAATTATGCCAAATTTCATCTCTCATGTATTTTGTTTTTTGTAACTTCTGTCAAATGTTTAAAAGTAACTGATGTGATACAAAACGATAATTCAATAAATATCTTTGCATGTTTGTGCATTTATGTCAATGTTCAAAAGAAGCTGATGCGATACAAAATTATAACTCAATGATTGCTTTATCCTAGTCGGCTACAATATATCTGTCACAGTACACAGTGACCTATCTGTCACAGACTAATGCTATGCCTTGCGTTTTGTTTCTTTTTTTTATGTTGTACTTTTTCTGTGTCTGGACAAATAAATAGTTTTTCTATATGTATAAAAACCGGAATGTAGACTGATAATTTTATCTTTAGGGCATTATTTATATTCAAAGTCAAAAAGTCAAAAATCATTTATTCATCTAGGTCACAAAGTGACGCTTATGAACGTCAAATTTTAATGTACATTACTTAATGCTTCTACATTTACATTTACTGCCCATTCGCAAAGCAATAGGTAGAACCACGAGAAAGAACGGGCAATAAAACTCGTGGCCACTCTTTTTAATCGCCAGTGTTATGTTACATATTTTGTTTTTGTAAGGAGCTGCAACTGTTTCACATTGTAATTAATTACTTGTAAATAGTAATTAGGAACATACATAATACTTAAATAATTAATGCAGTTACCAATTTAACTGCTGTAGTAGCCTTCCAGTGTGAATATTGTGTAACAGGAGCATCCACTTACGTCTTATAATGTAGGCAACTCGCGACCATGTTTATAACTATATGGTGGAAATATATGTTACAGAAGTGACTGTATATGAATACACAAAATTACTAAAACATTAGTTTATAGCCCATAATCACGAGTTATCTTCATCTTACAGTGCAGTAAAACTTTAATAAAATTAGTGGAACAACACTGCAAATGTAAATGTAGTACCTAAGTTGAATGACCTAATAATACATGAACAGTAATTTAAAAGAACTAGAAATATTATATGAAGATTAACTGAAAAATGCAAAGTATCTATATAATTCTAATTAGGTATAAAGATCATGAGTTGTCTAGCGTAAGTGACCAGCTTTCCTTATCACTGAAATAATCATTAATAGTATAATAACCTTTCTTAATAAGGCAGTCTTTTATTTTAGTTTTAAATGTACTAAATGGTAATTCTAAAAGACTAATTGGTATTTTATTGTATATACGAATACCTAGCCCTACAAAAGAATTATTAACTTTATGTAAACGATGATAAGGGGCATATAACCTATGCCTGTTTCGAGTATTTATGTTATGTATATCGCTTTTTGTGGTAAATAAACCTATATTTTGCCTAATGTACAAAATATTAGCAAATAAAAATTGCGAGGCTACTGTAAGAATTCCTATAGACTTAAAGCGTTCCCTAAGAGTATCTTTTGCACCTAACATGTATATTGCTCTTACCGCTCGTTTTTGTAGAACGAAGATATTCTGAATATCCGCAGCCCCATAACAAAATGCCGTAGGACATAACACTGTGAAAATAGCTAAAATAAACTAAACGAGCCGTGTCGATGTCAGTAAGTTGCCTAACTTTTCTGACGGCATACGCAGCAGAGCTTAGCTTTCCTGCAAGACATGCTTTATGTGCACCCCATTGTAACTTATTATCTAGTGTAATACCTAGGAACACTGTAGAGTCTACTGTGTCAAGTTCCTCCCTATCTAGCATAATATTAGGTCCCAGTTGTCTTACATTAGGTAAAGCAAATTTAACGCATTTAGTTTTCTTAGAATTAAGTACTAGGTTATTTGCTGTAAACCATTGTGTAACTTGTAATAGTGCATTATTTACATCATCAAATTGATTTCTATTCCTATCTACTTTAAAAAGAAGTGACGTATCATCTGCAAAAAGTACAACATCACAGATGTTTTTTAAATAAAAAGGTGAGTCATTAATATATACAAGAAATAGAAAAGGACCTAAAATTGAGCCTTGTGGAACGCCTAGCTATATAGGTAATTTAGAGGATGTAGTCCCATTTACATCGACACACTGAAATTTCTGCCGCAGGTACGAATCGACAACACTAAGTGCGGTTTTCTCTACGCCATAGTGGCGGAGCTTACGCAGTAGCGTGTCGTGCTGAACGCAGTCAAATGCCTTGGATAGGTCACAGAACACTCCAATAGCATTCTTTGATACCTCCCAAGCACTATAAACGTGTTTTATGAGAGCAACACCCGCATCAGTAGTGGATCTACCTTTAGTAAATCCGTATTGATCCTTGTGAAGCAGACTATTTAAATTAAAGTGGTTTAGTAGCTGCTTTAAAAGAATCTTTTCAAATATTTTACTAAATGCGGGCAAGATAGATATGGGCCTAAAATTATTAATTTCATTTTTACTGCCAGATTTGAATAAGGGTATAATTTTACTTAATTTCATCAAATCCGGAAATACGCCTAGGTCAAAGCATTGATTAAAAATTATAGATAGGTAAGGCGCAACAGTCTCAACTATAGTACCTAAAATTTTAATTGAAATGCCCCAAAAGTCACCGGTATTTTTAATATTAATTGAATTATATGCGATCAATATATCTCGCGGGGTAACGTGCTCGCATCTAAACACGCTCTTGCATTCAGGTACACTGCTAAGCAACTGTATTGACTTCGCGCTTTTATCACACTGTAAGCAAGAGTTCTGTTGGAATAGTGCAAAAATCCAAGTATCGAAACTCTTTAATGTCAATCTGAAATTCGGCTGCCACGTACAATATAATTATAAATTTGAATTTAGAATACAATATTGATGAATTTTACTGATCACGAATATATGGCAGCTGTAATAGTAGTAAATGATTGGTATAATTTACAATCACATACTTTTGAGTTACTTCGACGTCACATAGTTCTGACGCGAACTCCGTTCATTAGTATTGAATTTCTGATTTTGATCATCTACTTTTGCTGTTGACTGTACGTACAAATTACCTCAATATCGGTCCAATTATTTACTTTATATTAAAGTATAAATTAGATATTTTTAAATTTAAACTCTGATATTGCTTGAAAGAGTTTCGATCTATGAAATGTTTCAAATTGGTCCTGTAATGTTTTAACAGGAAAACCAATGCCTGAGGCAGATTTTGCGCAGTCCGTTACAGTGACGTACTTCAACAGATTCCAAAAAAAAAACTGCTGTTACGAATGCTGTCTTACCACGAAATATATTTCCATATTAGTATTTGAGAATAGCTACAGTTTTTATAAAATAATTTGAAAAGAAAACAAGAATTAGGCAAGATTTGCAACTGACGCGCGGAATGCTCAAGCATTACATGACTGAGTAATTTTATAATTCATTTAAAAATTTTGCCAATCCCAATGAGGATCGTTGGAATTGGCTAAAAGAACAATGCCCATTTTTCTTAGAGACGCCGGCCTAGGTGTGAACCGTCAAAAATCATAGTAGTTGTTATTGCATTTGATAAAAGAGTGTTAAACTAGAGTTTTGAGATTAATTAGAGGTCGGCCACATTCATAGTTTTATAACAAGAAGTACTTTTTTTAAGCTCAAAAATCATTAGGTGTGTACGTACATTTATTAGGACAGTTACAGTATTTCGTAGTTTTGAGTAGAAAGGAATGAGTTAATCGTTTGGTAAGGGTAGAAATCCGAAAGAAAAAGCCAGAAGTCGTAAAAGATCCACAAACATTCACAATGCGCACGAGCAAAAAAAAATAACAAACAAAATAAATTGAATATGACATTATTGACATTAACTAAGAGTCAAAAAAGTGTTGCCATTTTACAGTTGTAAAATGATTATATTTATTAATCGATATAAATTTGGGTCATCATAAGTTATATATCTATATATTTGATTCAAAACAGAACTTATTTGTAGTTAATCGCATATATTCCTCAAAAATACACAAAATAAAAATGTTTAAGGACCAAATAAAGATTTGCTAGTCACTAACATTTTGAGTAGATAAAATGTGAAATCGATTAAGATAATCGATTTAATATTATGAATTCTTTACTGGCAAATTCTGATCTATTACGTGTTAGCTATTTAGACGTTAACACATCTTTTTAAGCCTATTTATTGATTATGTTTCTCGGCACACCTTTAGTAATGTCTATAAATTAAGTTAAAAATAAAAAGGATTATTCAACAACAAATTGAAACTCTATTGTGCTGTTCATGAGTTCGAAACTGGGCCAGAAATGGGCATTGTTCTTTGGTATTGTGAAATTTAATCTTATAATAATGCTTTTTAATCGGACTTTTTGTGCGGTGACTTTTTTGCAATGGAATTTATAACAATGCCTCGCAAGGGCTCGCGGGTCATTGAATAATGTACAAATCAATCAATCTAGAAACAAAAACAATGACATCACTGTCACGCACAGATGACGTTTAACCATTTGTTTTATTAATAATCAGAATTGCTTGCTGTAACTTTGAACTGAATTTATTTGGGGTAGTAGCTTGGTGGTCTTCTCATCAGTCATCATAGTTCTTACGTAAATTTTTTGAAAGTTTTCCAAAATTCCCCGCTTTCTTGGTACTATATAAGGTTAATTAAGGTTACGTCAACCAGCAAAACTTTTACGGTAAATAAATATATAAAATTGAAAAGTCTGGGTCCTTTACGCAAACCTTATGATTGCTACGACAGTTACAAGATATAACTAGATAGCTCGCATGATAACTATATGTATATCTCCTCGCGCATCTCATCCACTAATCCATTCCTATCTAGACAATGACATACCAAAGAAAGCCGGCACGCATTGAAATCATTTTGCATCTTTAATTGTGATTCGTGACCGACCAATACCGCCCTTGTCTCTAAGGTATCTTACAACTGTAATAGTTCGTACACACACATCACAGTACGTACTACGTAAATTTCTAACAGAAAGGGCTTTTCAGCTATCGTTATTTCACAAAGACAAACCAGTCAATATTTCACCTTCATTTATGTTTTTCACAATTTACGTTACAAACGCTCGAACAAATTTTCACAATATCTAATTGGACAAATTTAATATCAGGTTTCAATTATTTTTACTCAGTTTTTTGTTCTTATTTTTACAGTTCATCACAAATGAAATTATTTTTATTAATATTTGTAAACAACATTGATTTTGAAGAATTGCGACATGACTATAGTATGCTGAGATTAACTTGAGTTCTTTAAAAGTACCCAATAGTAAATATTTATTATTTTACTAGATACCAAATCATAACAAAATGACGACGTCCGTGATTCAAACCATATCGTTGGGATCGCGTGCAGCGGGTCGGCCTATGTACAGCGCCTTGGGGGAGGCCTATGCCCAGCAGTGGGCATCTTTCACCTGATATGATCATAATAATAACAAAACGAAATATTATACTACCCAAAAAGTAATTGCCGACCAATAACAAGGGTACAGTTCATTGCCAAGAAAATGAGAAGACATTTTCGAATGTATTACGCAATTAGTATACCTTGATTAGATAAATAATTCATAAAGCTTATTTACTTATTTGCATCTAAGTTCTTTGGAGGTTCTAATTTGATCAATGTGTTTGTTTCATCATTATTGTCCTAGAGTTAAACCAGTTGCATCCAAGACTTTTACCTTACAACCCGGGACACACTGGCTAGTCTTATCATATTTGTAAGAATATTGGCTATTACACAGAATGGCTGCCGGTTAACAGTAAGCAATGGCTTAGACCAGTGTCAGTTGATTCTACCTGCTAACCACATCTACTATTTTGTTCATAAAGTAACATTAATGAGCTATAAACACGTTTACTGTTTACGTAATTAAAGTTCAATTAACAATTACACAATTTTATTGTAGGTGTATTGCTACATGCTAACATAGTCTAACTATTACAATATTTAGTTGCATTCCATGAAATAATTATTTCTGTTATGTAATATTTATTCTCTAGTTACTGATGGATATGAGGTACTTAAAAAAATACATAATATATATTATTTAAAAAACATCGGTATTCTGTTAATACCTTTGTGTAATAGAGAGCTTGCTCCTCGCACACGAATCATTTATCTTTGCGATGGGTCTCCTGTTTTAAGTTTCCCTAGCCAAAAATGGCAGAAAACTAAACCCCTAATAGACTCGTGTTATGAACTTGACTCCTATCTACCCAAACTTTAAACAATAACGACCGGTTGGCGCAGCGGGAGTGTAAGCAACTGCTATGCCGAAGGTCGCGGGTTCGATTCCTGCTCAAGTCAAATATTTGTGTGCATAAACATGGGTGTTTGTCTTGGTCTGGGTGTTTCTATGTATAATATGTATATATTTACAAAAAAAAAAGTATATATGTATGTTTATCCATTATCTAGTTCCCATAGTACAAGCTATGCTTAGTTTGGGACTAGATGGTGATGTGTGAATGTGGTAGAATATTATTATTATTATTATTATAATAAAGATCTCTATTGATCGCAGAACATTGAGATATCGCTTTGCCGCGTCTTGCAATCTTCTAACCCTTGGCTCTAACGTAAAATACTGTACAATAACTATTTTTTTGAGTAAAGCCGGCCTACACAAGCAAACGAAACGATTGACCGGTACAAATATTTGTACAACTGTACGTACGCCCTAAACTCTGTACTTGATAAAACAAAATATAACTTACACGATTTCTGCTTTCTGTGCCCGTTTGAGCTTTGATTTCCAACCTTGTAAAATAACTTATTGTTTATTTGGCATAATTTTAAGAACACTGAGTCTTAGTTTGGAAGTAGGTGAACAGCTAATTAATTTAGTTCAATAACAAGTTCACACACATTTCGTGCTTAAAAACCAGCCTTACAAACCAAACCCTCTTTTCCCTTTGGTAGCGCCATCTACCTTCCTATCCATAACTAATCGCATCAACATCAATCGTTCTACGTTCTAGTGCGAGCGATATCATATTTCCGTCCCGCTCTATCCCACTCCCTGGAAGAGGCACTGCCTTCCGCCTGATTCGTCGCCGCGATCGTCGACGCGAGTGAACAGTCGAGAACATTCCGCTCGCTGAGAACGCCGTCTCGATACCGTACCGCGCCGCACCGTTGTATGTGATTTATTACCGCTTCCACCAAGGAAAACCCGCTCGTGAATGAAAAAAAGCAGCTGCATCACGAAACCACCAGGAGACTGCTCTATGGAAACGAAGAAGGTTGTATAAGGTAAGTGCCCTCCATCCTTGAAATATCCTATACCCACTCAATCTCCTCTTCCCTTATTCCTTTCTAGGCGACCCAGAACTCGCCCTAATACAGTCCATTTTCCTGCTCCAAGTCGCCTAGAACCCTACGGTTTCGGTGTAACGCCGAACCACCCTTAGTGAAAAAATACATAAAAAATCCTTGTGATTTAAAATTGCGTCCTAAAATGAACTTACTTTCTGTTCAAAATTCATGTTTCCTGCTAAAGTAGTTTTGGCAATAATATGACACATTGGACAAAAATTATAGATGGATGTTGATAATGATGATGCTAGGTTGTTATCCATTATAAAAGCTTGGTAAAGCTTCAACTGGTATTTACAAGTAAAACCTCGTTACCCTTTAAGTGGAAACTTACAAGGGAAACCTAGTTCTATTTCTCAATCACAGCATTTTAAAGAAATTCTAGACACTATTTAACATAAAATCCGTTTATGAAACAAAATATTGTTCTAAAAAAAATAAGCAGCTCTTCATTATTATTGACATTTGTTTATTTACCCAACAACCAACACCTTCATCCGCCGCCAAGGGCGTTTCGTTCGGGGCCCTTCCGACCATCTGGCGGGCCAATACCCGTCAGGGGGTAGCGAGGAATGCTTCGGCGATACCCGACCCTCCGACACACGGGTACATGAGGAACACGGGTTGGTTTTTAGTCAGTAACAGTCTGACAGTCCCCTTCACCCTTCACCCCGAGGGCGGAGGGACTCCATGAGGATTTTCCAATCCAACACCAAAAAAAAATAAAAAAAAAACAAAAATGGTTAGACTAGTTAGCGGGCCCCGGGCTTCTAGGGGCATGAGTCTTGGATGCAACCGGGATGACGGTAGGAAGATGATGATGATGTTTACTCTGTGGTTACAGAACCACAATAATCACCAATATCATAGTACTCCAAGGCACTAACCGTTATTTCTATAAACATAAAAATATCAGTGCTTGATTTGCCTCTAGTACAGTACCTATATATCAATATTAAAATACATATAACTATTAAAATAATTTATTTCAATGTATTTTATCTGACATAATTACTTTATACTTTTGCCGTTTTTTCTTTCTTAAGTACGCTTTTCTATTTATTCTTAGTACAACTTTTTAATTAATTGATTATAAAAAGGAATAGAGCAAACTAGAAGAACAAAACCTCCTGGGACTCACTCTTAAACTACGTATCTTGCGTAGTAAAATTTTATTTTATTTTCTTATAGTTCAACAGAAAAAGGACCTTTTATTGATATTAAACATTTTAAAATTCACAGCAGCCCTTTATTTTAAAACTTTTAAGTTTAAAATAAATATAAATTGGAGCATAAAAATCTGTCTGTTTTATTTGTGTTGCGGAGGGCGCGAGAAGTAAGCACAACTGGCATTTTGACTAAGAAAAATGATAGATCTCAAAAAATAACACCGTGAACACATAGATGTGAATATGGCACTCAGTACTTCTAAGCTGGAATTATTATACTGAAACTCTTATTTTTATATCTTTGAGTCAGAAGCAGGGCCTTAATAATAAAGCGGGGAACTGCCAGTACAACTCGCACCCTGGGGTGCATGATAGGAGCCGAGTGACGTACTTCCAGAACTCCGTACTTCCGGCACACCCTGGTAGCAATCAGAGAGCCGCACACGCTGATTGGCCAATCCTTTCACCACAATGGCAAACACCATCAGTCCAGCCCTAAAACCGGCTCTATGTGTAGTATCTGTCAGCATCGAAGGTTTTTCCAGCGAAAAATCAGACATACTATCAGAATTGTGCTGTACCACAGGCAGCGATATTCTGTGTGTTCAAGAAACCCCTGTGGATTTCTTCCTCTGTGCGTCCCTGTGGACGCATAAAAAAGTCGGCCACACATTCCTGGATTTCGCTTATCGCCGAGATCTGTCACCCGAAACACCGTAATGCAGTGTTTGCTGCTTCCGGCGTAAGCATAAAATCAGCTGAATGTACGACCCAGAATGGAATCGAAATTATTACCTTAGACCTTGGACACTGCACCGTTACCTCTCTTATAAAGAGAGGTAACGGTGCACCACCTAATATTCCATTCCAATTTGCTGGCCAAGCCAGCAGATAATCCAAAAAAAACTTCCGGCCTATATCACTCCTGTGCCATAGTTACAAATTGTTCGAGCGATTACTGCTGGCCAGGCCCACGAACTTGGTCGAGCAGGTTTTGATTCCAGAGCAAGCAGGTTTCAGATTGGTGAAGTCGTGTTGCAACCAGACACTGAAACTCACGCAGTGCATAGAGGACGGGTTTGAACTGCGTAAAACAACTGGCTCACTTTTGTGGATCTCTCTGCAGTCTACGACTCAGTGAACTTCAGGTCGAAACCATGACCGGCGATCACAAATTTGTCATGACACTCCGGGCGCTTTTCCATAACCGCCGCTATTAGGTCCATCTTCTATCTGATACGAGTCGTTGGAGATCTCAAAAGAATGGGCTGCCCTAAGGAAGTGTTCTGACACCGCTTCTTTTCAATCTCTACACAAATGACCAACCCTCCTGCCCAAACACCTCCCGATTTATTTACGCGGTCGATCTTGCCCTAACATAACAAGCTACAAACTTCAAAGAAATAGAAAAAAAATTTCACTAAGGCTCTTAGCATCTTGAGTACCTACTATGAGGCAAACGCACTTAAACCCGCCCCTCAACTGCAATATTAACCTCATAGGTTAATAACAGGTCGAGATTAGTGTGGCTCTCAAACAGCTCAAAAGCAACAAGGCGCCGGGTGATGACGGAATTACGAGCGAGCTTCTGAAGGCTGGCGGTGCACCCACTAGAGAAGCCCTCCGGAAGCTATTTAATTCCGTCTTTCTCGAGGGTAAAACGCCACAGGCGTGGCACAGAGGTGTGGTGGTGCTTTTTTTTAAGAAAGGGGATAAAACCCTCTTGAAGAACTACAGACCCATCACACTTCTGAGCCACGTCTACAAGCTGTTTTCGAGGGTCATCACGAATCGTCTCGAGAGCAAGCTAGACGACTTCCAGCCTCCCGAACAAGCCGGTTTCCGTAAAGGCTATAGTACCATAGACCACATGCATACGCTGCGGCAGGTTATACAGAAGTCCGAGGAGTATAACCAGCCTCTATGCTTGGCGTTCGTGGACTATGAGAAAGCCTTCGATTCGATCGAAACCTGGGCGGTGCTACAGTCTCTCCAACGGTGCCGGATGGACTACCGATATGTCGAAGTGCTGAAGTGTTTGTATGAAAACGCGACTATGTCAGTCCGCCTCCAGGACCAGAGTTCGAAACCTATTCAACTCCAGCGAGGGGTGAGACAGGGGGATGTCATATCCCCGAAACTGTTTACCACTGCGCTGGAGGATGTTTTCAAGCTTCTGGACTGGAATGGACTCGGCATCAACATCAACGGCGAGTACATCACTCACCTTCGATTCGCAGACGATATCGTAGTCATGGCTGAGACCATGAAAGACCTAGGCATAATGATCGATGGCCTCTGTAGAGTCTCCCAACAAGTAGGTCTTAAGATGAACATGGACAAGACGAAAATCATGTCGAACGTCCATGTTGTACCTGCTCCTATTCAGGTTGGGAACTCTACGCTCGAAGTTGTCGACAAGTATATCTGCCTGAGACAAGTAGTCCAATTAGGTAGGTCCAACTTCGAGAAGGAGTTCAATCGTCGAATCCAACTCGGTTGGGCAGCGTTCGGGAAGCTACGACATTTCTTCTCGTCCGATATCCCGCAGTGTCTCAAGACGAAAATCTTTGACCAGTGTGTGTTGCCAGTGATGACTTACGGGTCAGAGACGTGGTCGCTCACTATGGGCCTCATTTGTGATTTGATCTCGCAGGGAAACTCCAAGCATAGCTCTCTCCATCGCCCTCTGAGTGACATTGAGCCTTTGAAGTTGATGCCGAGTCCATTCCAGTCCAGAAGCTTGAAAACATCCTCCAGCGTAGTGGTAAACAGTTTCGGGGATATGACATCCCCCTGTCTCACCCCTCGCTGGAGTTGAATAGGTTTCGAACTCTGGTCCTGGAGGCGGACTGACATAGTGGCGTTTTCATACAAACACTTCAGCACTTCGACATATCGGTAGTCCATCCTGCACCGTTGGAGAGACTGTAGCACCGCCCAGGTTTCGATCGAATCGAAGGCTTTCTCATAGTCCACGAACGCCAAGCATAGAGGCTGGTCATACTCCTCGGACTTCTGTATAACCTGCCGCAGCGTATGTATGTGGTATGTGTGTGGTAGTAGGGCCATGCTGATTTCAGCACGAATGGGTCGGCTCGACCGGGGCGGTACTACCCTCTCACAGAAGATCAACGTAAAGTAGCAGTACTTTTCTGCTGTGTTTCGCTTGGTGAGTGAGAGCGCCGGAGGCCCAGTCCCCCCTTCCCATTCTCTCTTCCTTTCCTTTGGGGATGGCAGAGAGAGTGTGAAGGTTTAGGTGAGGGGGCGGTTACCGCAGCATACGTTGGACCAGTGAAGTATTAGTGGAGTCATTGTGTGGGTAGTGGGGGTCGACCCGCCGGCCAGGGAGACCCATAGAAACGGTGGTGCCGCTGGCCGCCCGCGGTATAGTACAGGGGCCCAACTGGGACTAACCATCTCGGGAGGCTGCCCCACCAGGCCGCGCATAATCTCGGAGTGGCTCGTCGTGCCGGTTGGTGACCGGATGGTGGGACCCGGCGACCACTTCCGGGAGGGTACGGGGGCCCTTCCGTCCGGCGGATCGGCCACTGCTATTCTGCACAGTCTAATGACGAAACAATACTCCACGCTTTGTCACGCGCCGCTGCGGTAATTGCCACCTCTTTTCACGCCCCTCCTTTCTTCTTCCACTCCACTATGGCAGCAAGCATTGGTAACGGTCACACAGCGGCGTCAACCTTTCCCACCCACACGCTACTTGAGGTGGAGTTCGCCAACATCCGCGGACTTCATTCAAACCTCAACGCCGTCCACCACCATCTCGAGACGGCAAGGCCGGCCATGCTTTTTCTGACGGAGACTCAAATAAGCCGCCCTGCGGACACGACTTATCGGGAATATCCCGGCTATGCCCTTGAAGAGAATTTCTACGCAAAAGCCGGAGTATGCTTGTTCGTCAGGGCGGATATTTGTTGTCGTCGTTTACGCTGCCTAGAGGACCCCTCCTTTTCCGTCCTGTGGATACACGTAAATCTGGGTTCATTAGCCCGGATTTACTTGTGTCTATACCGTTCCCATACTGGAGATGCCGAGACAACTCGACTTTTTGATTACCTGAGTCAGGCGGCAGATGAAGCGCAGGAACAGTTTCCGACCGCTGAGTTGGTCTTTTTGGGAGATTTTAATGCCCACCATGAGACCTGGTTGGGCTCTCCCAAAACAGACCACGCGGGAAGGGCTGCTCACGCATTTGCTCTCACGCATGACCTGGCCCAGCTGGTACTCCAGCCCACCAGGATACCAGATATTCAGGGTCAAGCGCCCTCTTTGCTGGACCTTCTGCTGACGAGTCATCCAGACCAGTACAGTGTGTCGGTTCAAGCCCCATTGGGCTCCTCCGACCACTGTTTGGTCTGCACTTCAGTGCCAACCGCTGCGCCTTCACAACATGTGGACGTAAAGCGACGCTTATGGCACTACTCGTCAGCAGATTGGGATGGCTTGCGCAGTTATTACGCGTCCATTCCGTGGTCTCAGCGTTGCTTTGGTGGGAGGGATCCTTCGGAGAGTGCGTCTGCTGTTGCTGGGAAAATTCTGTTAGGTATGGAATATTATATTCCATCCACTTTTGTCACCAGCAACAGCAGAATTCGGCCCTGGTTCGATCGCGAGTGCGCCGATGCTGTTAAACAAAAACAGTCGGCGTACCGTGCTTGGATCAGGACTCGGTCTCGTCGCGATCCGAATGTCCCTCTCATCAAAGCGGCCTATAACAGAGCCGCTAAGGTCTGCAAGAGGGCATACACCAGAGCGGATGCACAGCGCGTTGCACGGTTTGGCCAAGAACTTCTGTCGCACCCTACGGGAAGCCGTGGATATTGGCGGCTGGCCAAAGCCGTGCAATCCAATTTCTGCCAGTCTTCGCTGCCACCGTTGCGATGCTCTGACGGATCACTGGCTCATGGGCCGCAAGAGAAAGCTGACTTGCTTGTCAATCTCTTTGCGGCCAACTCCCGAATCGATGACCGTGGTTCGCAGCCGCCATCTATAAACCACTGCGGCCACTCCATGCCTGATGTTCGCATCAGGCAATGCGATGTTCGCGCGATACTGCGGTCTCTCGATGTCCGGAAAGCTAGTGGTCCCGACGGTATCCCAGCGGTTGTTCTTAAGAAATGTGCAGCCGAGTTGTCTCCAACACTTACACGCCTGTATCGCCTGTCTTACTCCTCTGGCGTCGTGCCGCAGGCTTGGAAGGAGGCGAACGTACAACCGATTCCCAAAAAGGGGGATCGTTCTGATCCAGCTAACTATCGACCCATAGCCATAACCCCTATTCTCTGCAAGGTATTCGAACGGATTATCAACACCCAACTCGTTCGCTACCTAGAAGATCGCTCTCTTATCAATGATCGACAATATGGCTTCAGACCGAAACGATCAACGGGCGACCTTCTAGCGTATGTCACTCACCTTTGGGGTGAGGCTATGGACAGGCACGGGGAGTCGTTGGCTATCAGCCTCGACATCTCCAAAGCCTTCGATAGAGTCTGGCATCGTGCGCTTCCGGCTTACGGCTTGCCACCTCGATTGTGCAACTGGGTTGCTAGCTTCCTGCATGAACGACGTGTTCGAGTTATTTGCGAAGGCTTAAATTCAAAGTTTATGCAGGTAAATGCTGGTGTGCCCCAGGGATCCGTCTTATCGCCCACACTTTTTCTTCTGCATATCAATGATATGCTCACTTTCGGGAGCATACATTGCTATGCAGATGACAGTACCGTGCATGGGCGGTATCTCGGCCATCCTGCGGCTAAGCAGGCCGACATTGAGGAAAATAGGCGAAAACTTGTCGCTGAGCTTGACCAGGTTTTGAACAGCATCTCGAATTGGGGGGCTGAAAACATGGTCGAGTTCAACGCCAAGAAGACACAGGTGTGCGCATTTTCAGCTAAGTTATCTCCATTCCTTCCCCAACCTTCTCTTCTGAACACTCCACTACCGATACAGGACAGTCTAAATATACTTGGTATGGACATACGCCGCAATCTCAACCAGAGAAACTACATTGAGGGTGTCATTAAATCGGCATCTCGAAAACTCGGAGTCCTGAACAGAGTGAGGAGATTTTTCACGCCGGAGCAGCTGTGTCTATTATACAAGACTCAGGTTCGCCCCTGCGTGGAATACTGCTCTCATCTCTGGAACGGCTCCGCTCAGTACCTGCTAGATGCCCTTGATAGGATGCAGCGGCGTGCTGTCCGTATCATAGGTGACCTTGAGGCTACTAAGTCCCTTGAATCTCTGCAATTACGCAGGGACGTAGCCTCAATGGCTGTCTTTTACCGATTGTATCACGGTGAGTGTTCAGAAGAACTCTTTCAACTCATCCCACCCTCTCCTTTCCTATCCCGAACAACACGTGCCGGGTTAAGGTGCCATCCTTATACGGTAGATCAGATACCGTCACGTACGAAAAGGTTCGGTACGTCTTATCTTTGCCGTACCATAAAAATGTGGAACTCACTGCCAGCTCACGTGTTTCCTTCCTCCCTTGATCCTGGGTCCTTTAAGCGGGGCGTGAAAAAGCATCTCTCAAGGCCGTCAAAGTGAGGGCCATCATGTCACATTGCTTAACCAGCAATTGGGGATGGTGGCCTTCCCAATAGGACTTCACTGTCAGCTTACAATCAGGCAGCGTGAAGTCAATTTGACAGGTTCTTTCTAATAAAAATAATAAAAAAAAAAAAAACTCTAGCTTTTACGGAAACCGGCTTGTTCGGGAGGCTGGAAGTCGTCTAGCTTGCTCTCGAGACGATTCGTGATGACCCTCGAAAACAGCTTGTAGACGTGGCTCAGAAGTGTGATGGGTCTGTAGTTCTTCAAGAGGGTTTTATCCCCTTTCTTAAAAAAAAGCACCACCACACCTCTGTGCCACGCCTGTGGCGTTTTACCCTCGAGAATGACGGAATTAAATAGCTTCCGGAGGGCTTCTCTAGCGGGTGCACCGCCAGCCTTCAGAAGCTCGCTCGTAATTCCGTCATCACCCGGCGCCTTGTTGTTTTTGAGCTGTTTGAGAGCCACACTAATCTCGTGCATGCTGACGTCCGGGATATCTTCGGTATAGTATTGGGTCAAGGCAGCTCTAGGGTCTGACGCTGGAGTACTTGCGGGTTGTTGCGTTGTAGTGTATAGCTGTACATAGAACCTTTCGATCTCCAAGAGCTCAGGCTTGGACGATACGATTCTGCCGTCCTCCGTCTTCAGCTTTGTCAGCTGACTCTGCCCAACAGACAGATCCCTCTGGAACACTTTGGATCCCTTATTCTGCTCGATCACCTCACGAACACATTTTGTGTTGTATTGGCGGAGATCGCGAGTCAGAGACTTAGAGATCTGTCTGTTGAGGTGCCGATATTTCGGCATGTCGTCGGAGGATAGCAGAACCATCTTGCGCCTTTCCTCTAACAGCTCGAGGGTCGGATCCGAGATCTTGTTGGTTCTCTAGCTGTTCTGGGGCTTAAAAAAGAAATGTAGCCCCTGTTCTATGGACAACATCCACGAACCCGTTACTGTATACGTCCACATCTACGCATTCACCCAGGCATTCGAAACGGTTCTTGAGTTCGAGCTGAAAGCTCTCGGGGTTTTGGATATGAACCGGTGCCGGCCGGAGCGTGGACTTTATCAACCTCGACCGTTCGAGGCTTGTACAGATATTCAATGTGCCTCTTACCATTCGGTGATCGCGCCCCACTTTAAGTGAATTGATCACGGAGACATCATTGAATATCTGCCTCTTCGTCGACATGATAAAGTCGATCTCATTTTTTGTTGCACCGTCCGGACTTACCCAGGTCCACTTGCGGCATTCTCGCTTCTTGAAGAAGGAATTCATCATATAGAGTCCTTCCTTCTCCATAAAGCTAGCCAGCAAGTGACCCCGGGAATTCCGATGCCCATAACCAAATTGCCCCACTCTCAGCTCATCACCGTCGCGTTTGGCCAGTTTCGCGTTAAAATCTCCCATGACCACGGTGTAATGGGTTTTGTAGCCATGTATAGCCCGAGATATATCCTCGTACATGGCTTCCACCTCCTCATCGGGGTGCGACGAGGTCGGAGCGTATACCTGTATGACCTTCAGCGAATACCGCTTGGATATTCTGAGTATAAGGTACGCTACCCTGCTCGACACACTCCCGATATTTACCACGTTGGTCACGAGAGATTTGTGGACGATGAACCCGACACCACCTTGGGACTGTTGGTCGCCCTCCCGGTAGAAGAGCAAGTTACCGGAATTGAGAACTATCGAGTCCTCCCCCTGTCTGTCTTCGGACTTCAGATGGGCCTATGATATCCCATCGCAACTTGCTCAATTCTTCTTCCAGCTTGACAATCTTCTCGTCGGTCCGCAGTGTGCGCGTGTTCAGTGTTGCCAGGGCCAATTGTCGTTGGTGGTGGTAGCCCGATCTCTTCCGGAGATTCTTCGCACCCCTTGCGCCGCCGTTACCATAGCCGCTACCATAACCAGGACTAGCGGGGCCGCCAGGGACTAGGGGCCGGTTTTAAATGGTGTGGTTCATATTTGGGGGATATGCCATAATCGCCACGCTTGGTAGGCGTACTGGCGATCGCAGTGGCGGAAGTTTTTAGTGCTGGACGCTGCTGCCCATCTAGCATCTTGGGATTTACTTCCGCCAGGTTCGGATGGTTTGACCGCCATCTTTCGGTTGACTGCTTGCGCTGGGGGAGATATTATGACGAGTATCTACTCGTCAGAGTAGAGTAGTAGGTCGTCACGTCCCGACGCCATCAGCGATACGCTAAGAAGAAGAAAAACTCGCAGCCTAAGAGTCACCAACAAAATCTGTATTGAAATTATCTACAAGATAAGTTTATACTCGCTAAAAGAATTTATATTACATATATGAAAAGCAGCGATAGCCTAGTGGAGAGACCGACAAACTGCTACGCAGAGGGTCCGGGTTCGAATCCACGGCGCGCACCAATGACTTTTCGGAGTTATGTGCGTATTAAATTGTTAATTATCGCTTGCTAAACGGTGAAGGAAAACATCGTGAGGAAACCTGCATGTCTGAGAGTTCTCCATAATGTTCTCGAAAGACATGTGAAGTCTGCCAACCCGCACTTGGCCAGCGTGGTGGAATATGGCCTTACCCTTCTCATAGAATCTTCTCATGAGAAGAGGCCCGTGCCCAGCAGTGGGACAGTATATAGGGCTGATGATGATGATATGATAAAAATGAAATCTTATAAATGCAATTACTCTGATGACACAATACCCGATTTTCTTTCTTTTTTCTTTTTCTTTCTTTTCATGCAGCAAATGTTTGTATGGACAAATAGTTGTTCCATGTCGAAGTGTACACTATATCCTGCTCATATTTATAAAGTTTCAGCAATATGATAAAAAAATAAAATACATTGCCGTCAAAGGTTTATAGAAATACTAGCTGATCCGGCGAACTTCGTACCGTTATATATATATATATATATAATATATATAAACCTACCTCTTGAATCATTCTATCTGTTAAAAAACGCATTAAAATCCGTTGCGTAGTTTTAAAGATTCAAGCATACATAGGGACAGACAGACAGAAGACAGACTTTGTTTTATACTATGTAGTGACTAGACGTCGCCAGCGGCCTTAAACTTTTCTCTTGAATCATTCTAAAAACACAAAACATTTTAAACAAAGAAAAATCAATACAAGTCACAAGTCGACACAAAGAAAGAATTTTGCAATGTTCCCACAGGCTGTTGTTGGCAAACCTCGTCGAAACTTAACAAAGTAACCATAAACTTGAAACTGCTTGAAGCTGTAAAATCAAATTATTTTAAAGGCACATAACATTTAAATTAATTATATTTTTAATTGACTTTTCTCGTGCTTTGTTTTGTGACAGCCTTCAGACGACCCTGTCGATGTCAATATCACAAACTTAACAGCATATGGACTGATTTATAATGGAGGTGTAAAAGGCTTGTGTACTTCTTAAGTCAGCCTTTTATTGCCGAAGATCTTGATCGTGAGATTTTGATGAATAAACTGTCTGAACACATCGGCTTCTAATCGATTTTAAACTTTCGCGATCTGTATACATCATAAAAAATAATATAGCGGGTCTTAATTAACTTATTGAATTTAAAATAGTTATTGTATGTATATATAGAGTTCCAAAATATAATAATCTAGACGTATTTTTTAGTAAAATTGACAAACTATTAATGTATATTTCTAAAAATAAATATAAAAATATTGTGTTAGCGGGAGATTTCAATATCGTCATTTTAAAAACGAATAATGCTACTCTGGACTTGGAATGTTTATTTCTCAATTATAATATGAAATTAGCTCTTAAGCAACCGGCCAGACACTAGTCAAACTTGCATCGACAATTTTGCTCACAACTACCAAAAGCCATGTAAGACTGAAGTGTTAGAATTTGGATTGTCAGACCATACTTCTCAAATTATAAGGATACCTGTTAAAAAAATCCGATTTTAAAGATATGGCGTAAAACAGTGCGTGACTACAATGACCATAACATAAATAAATTCAGGGAATGTTTAAATAGTCTTTCGTTCTCTGAAGTATATGATGCTACTGATCCAAATACAGCTTATAACCATTTTTATACAGACTTTTAATTATTTTATGACCTATGTTTCCCTAAAAAGCATCGTATAACAAAAGTAAACCAAAAGCTGAAGTGGATATCTAATGGGTTAAAAGTCTGTAGCAGAAATAAAAGACGATTACTATGGCAATTTCGTCAAAATCCTAGTACGCTAAATAAAATTAAATATTGCAAATATAGTAAATTATTAAAAAGACTTATACATCTTACAAAACTTGCTCAAAATAATTATAAAATTACGACATCTACAAATAAGTCAAAAGCGACCTGGCAAATTATTAATCAATCTCACCACAATATTCCAAAACAACAAATTATGAACATTATAACTGATAATAATTATATTATAAATAATCCTGCTGAGATAGCTATAGCTTACTACTTGAATAATTATTTTATAGATAAAATTAAACCAATAAAAACTGTGGTCAAAAAGTTACTAGCAATATTTGTCACCGGCAAAATTCAATGTTTATGGTACCAAGTCTACCTCAAGATATAGTAAGCATAATAAAAAACCTAAAAAATACTATTAGTGTAGGATACGACGGTTTCTCTACGAGAGTTATTAAATCAGTTAATGAGCAAATATCCAACCATCTGAGTTATATAACCAATTTGTGCATACAGACCGGCGTATTCCCTTCGGCTCTTAAAATGACAGTTATAAGGCCTCTATATAAAAAAGGTGATAATAAACTAGTAGAGTCTTATAGACCCATAGCATTGATTTCTATATTTTCCAAAATACTTGAAAAATATTTTTCAAATGCAATAAATAATTACTTAGAAAAATATGTAACACTGAGTAACGAACAAAAAGGATTCCGACGTAACAAAAATATAAATACGGCAGTATATGATTTTTTAAAGTATGTTTTATCACACGTCGATAAAAGGACACCAATCTGCTCTATTTACTGCGATATGACACAGGCGTTCGATTACGTGGAACATAGTATCTTCTTAAAAAAACTTGAAGCCTATGGTATTCGTGGTAACATATTAAGACTAATAAAGTCGTACCTGACCGGACGTCAACAAAAAACAGGGATACTTAGATTAAATTTAAATAGGAAAATTGAAGAATCACATATGTCAAGAGAGCGCTCTATCAAATATGGGGTACCTCAAGGTAGCGTAATGGGACCGTTCTTGTTCATTATATATATTAATGATTTGCCACTTGCAATTGATTACCCGATGACGCTATTTGCTGACGATAGTACAGTTACTATATCTTGTGATAATGATGATATCTATGAATCTGACATAAATAATACATTTTATTCTATTAATACATGGTTACAGAACAATAATTTGAAGATTAATTTGACAAAAACGAATATTACGCATTTTAACCAAAGGACAAAATATATATCCAACCCCAGACTAATGTATGAGGATACCATTATATCAGAACCAGATTCATCTCGTTTTCTTGGATTGGTTATTGACAAGAAACTGAATTGGAAGGATCATACTGAAGGTCTATGTAAAAAAATAAGTAGCAGAGCATATGCCCTTTACAATCTCTCACACATTGTAAATTCAAACGTATTATTAACTGCATACCATGGTCTTGTTGAATCTTTATTAACTTTTGGCATTATCTTTTGGGGTAACTCGACAAACAAAGAAATGGTTTTCAAAATGCAGAAGCGGTGTATTCGCGCAATGTTTCGCCTTCAGAGCACTGATAGCTGCCAGCCACTATTTAAAAGCCATAAAATTCTGACACTTCCGTCATTATATATTAAAGAACTAGCAGTATTTGTAAAAAGCAATCCGCACTTGTTTCCACGCTTGTCTGACAAAATTACACGCAGTCGACGTGACGTTGAACGATTATGCATACAGTTTTCAAAAACGTCGTTAATGCATAGCAGTGTTCTTTGTATGGCACCCATTATTTATAATAAAATACCAAATAGTTACAAAAAAATAAATATTAATGCATTTAAATCCAGTCTCAAAACGATGTTAGTCGACAAATGTTACTATCACATTAATGATTTTTTAAATGATAAATTTTGACATTTTATTCCTTAAATTTATTATATTCTATTGCGATTTCTTTTATGACATTTTATTATTATTTTGATTAATTATTACTTTTTTGTGTGACTATGTGACTTTTGCCTGTATATAATTTTTATTTTTATGCAAATATTGTATGCTGAGATGGCAGGACATGGTAGAAATAAATTATATTATGTGAACATCCTCTGTACCTGTGTTCCACAATAAATGATTTGATTTGATTTGATTTGTGTTTATTAGTGTGTAGACGTCATTAGCGTATTGTGTCAGAGTACCGTCATTGCGAACTTAAATAAAGACCAAGTGAGGGTAGGTGCTGAAACCCGCATTTCCACAAGACGGCGCTGAACTCTCATCAGTCTCGCCACGACCACGCTCGGTGCAAGACGAGCGAAACCTCGGAAACAAATAGGTATTTATACCTTAAATAAGTTAAGTTATCGAGATTAAGACCCGCTAAATTATTTTGTACATCGGTAGATTTGCTACTGTTTCAAATATGCAGCGATTTCATTTACTTAAACTACATAACGGGTCTAGTTTTAGTTTTGAACACTCCAATAAAATAAACAAAGTAGTCAGTGAGCGCATAACTTCAGACCGACTGCACCAAATAAAGAAACTCTTTTTTTGTTGTGTTTGTTACTATTGGACAAGGATTGCATAATTGATAATTATGAAAATAATTTTCCCTTTACCACACCACCTAGTTAATTTATGGAGTAACCTTTTAAGAATAACAGAATATTTTTAGTTTAAAGGTATTTTCGTGACCAAGGGTAGCCCATATTATTATATACCTCTAATTTATTTACTCGACTGTAACTGGACGCATCAATTATAGCATTCCGTGCCTCTAAACCATGATCGTGTATCAAACCAGCCCCTAGTTTATCCAAAACACAGTGAACGCCCATTGCACTAAATCTTATTAACCTACATTTCCACACTTGCGAAGTACAAGAAGATATATGACACCGGCAACTAGCACTTAGTAGTGGTAACTTAGCATTAGACCGGTGAGGTCACTGACCCCCGCCGTATTCGCCTGCCCATACATCCATCTTTTACACAGTTCTTACTGCCTTTGAACAATTATTCTAATGTTGTGTGGGCCTTGTACTTGGTTGTTTCTATTTGCATTGGCTAGCACGATTGAAGAAGTAGGTAACTACCTACAACTTGCTTTGTACAGAATGTCAGATGCGCAGCACTATTTGGACAGTTTTGCTTTGTTCGATAAGTGAATCTGCTTCCTATCTACTCATCTTTCTTCTTTAAATTGTAACTATAATGCTAAAAAACTTAAACATCTGTATGAGCCAAGATTACCATATACTACCGCAAGCCATCCATGGAAAATAAAATTACCAACTAATCTATATTACACTGCACGCCATATTCTTTCACCACTATAGAAAGCCCCTTACCTTCGTTCTAAGAAGTGTTTAGCAGCAATCAGGCATCGACATGAATTGCATAAAGCAAACTCTCAAATAATTCAAACATTTGACACTAATCTCAAATCAAAGGCAACAATCTGTTTACTGCGCCAGCGGTTCTTAAACCGTGACGTCGCACAACACTTATTGTACTTATAACTTGTAGACAAAAAGTCTCGGTTTGATCGTAATTGTAAATTATAACTTTTTAGGGAATTACTGCACATGCGACCTAGTGGTTAAAGTGGTCGCCTCACCATTTGCACTGTGCCGAGTGTTGTAGGTTCGATTCCCACACGAGATACCACTTTGTGTAATGCAAAAATTGTTGTTTGCGTATCCGTATAGTGTCAAAGTCAAAATCAAAATCCTTTATTCATTTGGGTCACAATGGGACGCTTATGAACGTCAAAATACTAAGTTTATAAAATAATTACTTAAATAATTTACATTTACTGCCACGTTCGCAAAGTAAGGGTGTAGAACCATGAGAAAGAACTGGCAATAAAATTCACGGTCATTCTTTTTCATCGCAAGGTTTTGCATAATACACATAATTTACATTTAAGGTAAGGTGGTGCAACTGTTACACCTTCTATATCACTTGTATATGTTTACTGTACATAATAATACTCAAGCATAATACTTCATTTTAATTTTGATCTTCATTTAGTTAGCCTCCTCAGAATAGACATGGTAAAACAGGAATATTCACTTACATTATATATATCTAATAATTCAGGCAATCCGCGAAAATGATCAGAATCAAGATGGAAATGATGTAGTTAAATATTAAAAATATCAACCCGCAAGACCGTCATCGACCAGTCATCGCAAGTAGCACCCGTTCACGAGTATGACGCATGGGCCAGCCATCATCCCTCTCGCCATATTAGAGGGACAAGGATGACCCGACACACGACGCCACCACATGAAATGACATTTTAGTGAGCATGACGACAACGGTAAACGAACAGGCAGTAAGAAATAATCTATTGGTATACTGACCATGACAGCCAATTACCTCCATTTTCCAGATCGTTATTATTAACATATATGCAAATGTAGAAAGAATTTTGTGAAGGTGACAAGTGAACAATGATATGATCAGGGATAAATAATGTTAAACTACCTTCAACAAATCATAAAAATATCCAAATCCTGCAAAATCATGTGTTCACGAGGCACCGCCACTTAACATGTCACTTATCAAAACCAGAATTTAACAAATCTATATAACAATTATATTAAACGGTCAGAAAAGAAAATACAGCCTAAGCCTATCCCCATGTTTTTTTTTCTTTCTTAAAAACTACTCCTCCCGCATTAGGACTTAATCCTGTGTCGCGGGGGGCTTTACAAACATACAACTAACGGACACAATGAACACCCAGACTTGAAACAACAATTTGTGAATTACACAAAGTGTTGCCTCGTGTGGGGATCGAACCCACAACACTCGGTGCAGTGTCAAGCGGCGAGGCGGCCGCTTAAACCACTACGCCAACCGTGCAGTCATGGTGTCTTATCATTTAAAAATTCCTTGATAGTGTAATAACAAATAAAGTTCCTAATTGTCCGTTTGTATTTGTGCATGGGTAAATTAATTATTTCAAGAGGCAATTTGTTGAAAAATCGTATACCAATCCCCGCAAATGAGTTCTGAACTTTATGTTAACGGTAGTTAGTTCCCACTAGTTAATGCTTATTCCTTGTGTTCACTTTGTGCAAATCACTATTTTTGCGGTATAGAATCAAGTTTTCTTAATGTACAATAAGTTAGCATGTATATGTTGAGATGCAACTGTCAATATATCTACTTCTTTAACTTACTTCTTTAAATTTATCACGTAAAGAATCTCTAGCACCTAACTTATAAATTGCACGTATGGACCTCTTTTGAATGACAAAAATAGTCTGTATATCAGCAGCTGTACCCCATAACATTATACCGTACGACGTTACACTGTGAAAATAACTAAAGTAAACTAGTCTAGCATTATCTATATCTGTGAATTCCCTAACTTTTCTAACTGCAAATGCTGCAGAACTAAGTTTTACTGCGTGACAGGATATTTTGGCGCCCCACTGAAGCTTACAATCTAAAGTTAGACCTAAGAATACGGATGATTCGACTAGTTGAATTGACTCCTTAATTAAAATTATATTACTAGGAACACTTTTGACATTAGGCAAAGAGAATTTAACACATTTGGTTTTGCTAGGGTTGAGTACCAAATTATTTGTCGAAAACCAATCTAATATTTATTTATTTATATACATGGAAAACTTACAGCTAAGGTAACATATCAGTGATCATTCTAGAAACTAGACAGCCAATTACAAGTTTTCGCTTCTAGAAGATAAAATAAAAAAAAGTATGTGAACAGTCTCGGCAGACAGAAAGAATTATAGTTATAATATAATTATAGCTAATTGGTTTATACACAAAGGCAGAAAAGAATAACACTATAATACGGTCTATTCTATTAAGCATATTACAGAAAGATGGATTAAGGATTAAAGAATTTAAGGCTCAAGTTTCCCCTTGCTAATGATACTTTAGTGGTTAAAACATCAAAATCGTGCTCCTTGCATAATTTATTAAAATTGCGGCTCGCTCTCACGACATACGAGCTTTGCCTGTAGTTAGTAGATGCAGATGGTACATTTATTGGTGGATTAAACCTAGTGAATTTTGGTGGGACATTTATTGAAAATTTTGATAGTAAATGTGTACAATCAATTTCATTGGTCATTTGATTCTAAAATTAGTAAAAGAATTTGAATTAAAACTAATAATATAATTATGTAGTGATTTATATTAGGCCCTGTTCCTCTTAAAAGAGTTATTAATAAATGACCAGCGATTATATTAGCTGTTAATCGTACAGTTAAAGTACCAGGTCGAATAATATTACTAATTGTTTCAATTAATACTATAAAAGGCATTAAAATTGATCTTCATTAACAGAACACAGTCAGCGATCTCGCGACGGTTTTTTAAAGGCAACGTATGGAATTGCGGCTTGCTTTCACAACATACATACGTAGTTAAATATAGTTAATAAAATATAGTTTTGCCTGTAGTTAGTAGATGCAGATGGTACATTTATTGGTGCATCAAACCTTGTGAATTTTGGTGGGAAATTTAATGAAAATTTTGATAGTAAATGTGTACAATCAATTTCATTGGTCATTTGATTCTAAAATTAGTAAAAGAATTTGAATTAAAACTAATAATATAATTATGTAGTGATTTATATTAGGCCCTGTTCCTCTTAAAAGAGTTATTAATAAATGTCCAGCGATTATATTAGCTGTTAATCGTACAGTTAAAGTACCAGGTCGAATAATATTACTAATTGTTTCAATTAATACTATAAAAGGCATTAAAATTGATCTTCATTAACAGAACACAGTCAGCGATCTCGCGACGGTTTTTTAAAGGCAACGTATGGAATTTTTTACAAAGGTAAAGATAGTTCCCGGAATCATATGGTATTTTTTGATGGTAGCATAGATATTTAATAAAGCGCCTCTGAATCATCTCAATACCGTCTATGTATTTAAAATAGCAAGGGCTCCAGATCTGCGACGCATACTCAAAATGGCTGCGGACATAGGTACAGTACAAGATTTTAAATGCCTTCGCTTCAGTAAACCATTTAGACATTCTCATCACAAACCCCAAGGCTTTGGAAGCTTTTTTAACTAGTGCTTCAATCTGTGCGTCAAACAATAATTTAGAATCGTGAAGCACGCCAAGATCTCGGACAGAGTATGATCTAGATAATGTTAGGCCTCCCAACGTGTAATTTGCTGCAATTATTGAGCACTTTCGGGTGTACGTTATTATTAAGCATTTACTAGGATTAAGATCGAGTATTTTGTCTTTACAATACTTTTCTAGTTGGTATAGGTCTGATTGAAATCTAGTACGTCTGCATGTGATGATATAGTGGAGTAGATTTTCATAACATCTGCAAAGCATAATAATTTCGATGATTCAAGGCAAGAATATATGTCATTAACATACACTACGAAGAGAAAAGGACCGAGCAAAGAGCCTTGTGGAACACCGCTGGGGACAGTAAACCAGCTCGAGATGTAGTTGCCCAGCACTATTGCCTGTGATCGGTTCTCAATGTAGGAGGCGAACCACCTGAGTAAGTCACCGCGCACTCCCATGTTGCTAAGCTTCATAATTATATAGTAGGTTATGGTCAATGCGGTCGAATGCTTTACTGTAGTCAGTGTAAACGCAGTCAACCTGTTTACCCTTGTCCATCGCGTCTGTTATAAAGTCGTTAAAAAGTACCAGATTTGTAACAGTTGACCGATCTTTAAAAAAGCCGTGTTGAAAAGGACTGAATGAATTTTTAAGAGCAGCATAAACTTGATTGTGAACTATCCTTTCAAACACTTTCGCTATTATGCATAGCTTCGATATCGGTCGATAGTTAGTGACTTCTGTTTTAGGCCCCTTTTTGTGGATAGGTAGCTAGATAGCTTGTTTCCATATTTTCGGAATATTTGTTGCCATATTGTGCAAGAGTGTTATCGACGGTATCAAAGTTACTTGGATTGCGATCAACTTTAAAAATAGTGACGTATTGTGGGCAAACAAAACAATATCACATAAATTTTGAACAATGAACGGCAAATTTTAATTATTAAGATACATATATTAAAAAAAGAAATGTACCGAGAATACAGCCCTGTGAAACGCCCATTCCTACTGGCAAACCTAGAGAACTACATCCATTAACATCTACATACTGAATTCAATCTCTAAGGTATTGATTGAATAATAGTAAAGTTTGCCGCGACATAGGGCTTAACCCTATTTTTTGACGTTATTTTTTAAACAAAGGGCAGTACAAAATCGCTTAAAGGCATCTACTGAACCAAAGCTTCACATTTTACTGACGGACCAGAGATCTTAAACGATCTTTTAAACGGTAGTAGAGCCTTGCTGATTTCAGCATGAATGGGCCGGGGAAGTACTACCCTCTCACAGAAAATCGACGTAAAGTAGCAGTAACTAAACTGTTGCGTTTCGTTCGGTGAGTGAGAGTGCCGGAGGCCCTATCCCCTATTCGTTCACGCTCACCCTCATCCCACTCCTTCTCCTATCCCTTTTTCCAATCCCAAGGGGTGGCAACGCACTTGTGACTCCCGTGGTGTTGCTTGTGTCCATGGGCGGCGGTAATTGCTTACCATCAGGTGATCCGTCCGCTCGTTTGCCGCCTATTACAATAAAAAAACTTCTACATATATAATATTAAGGTTGATATCATACGAAGTATAAGGTGGTCCACTTTCCTGGAAGGCCAGTCGTCACATAATAGATCAATTTAATACTGAAACTTAGCAAGATCCAAAGTGATACCAATCTTATGACGCTGTTAAATTGATTTGCAAAGGCATGGATACATTTTTCAACTATGTTGAGAAACACTGTACTAAACTAATCGCTACACTTCTGCAAAATGAATAATTTAAACTGTATTGAATTACAATTTCGCATCTATTATTTGCTAAGAATTTAAAAAAAAATAAAAAACGCTTCATCAATTTTAATATAATTTTATTGTGTCATTTAGGCATGATTTATCTACGTACCGGTTTGATTCATAAATATTTCTTAAAACTTTTGTTTCAATATAAAAGGTTAATTTTGTATGAAATTATTGCCCAATAGTATCGTCTAAAGTTTATAAACATTTTAGCTGCATTTTAGTTAAATTATTATATAAAAGTTTTTATATGATTTTAAACTGTGAGGAGTTGAACGAAGCGGTGAAAGATGAAAGCTGTGAAAAACAAACAAAGTTTATTTGAAAAAAGAAACATATTTTACAAAGATGACAACGTGCATAATTTTTATTTAGTTATACCTAATTAATGATCGAGTAGATTTTCTAATATTCTGTCTTAGCATTTTTTAGAAATTTCAGGAGAGAGAGGACACTTCAAAACAAGATAGAGAAGATAAAACTGCACCAACATGAAGTTTATTATCAGTCGATCGTTTAGAAGCAATTTTGCAAAGGGCTCTGAGATATTCCAACAACTATTCTTAGGCCTGTCGCACTTTAAAGCGCGCACGTTCCTCGAGCGTGTGTTCGGCTGGCGCCTAGCGCTGATTTTGTGCCATAGAGTGAAAACTGAGCGCACCCCGGACACACCGGGCGCCCGCTCAAAGAACGCTCAAGCCCAATATGAGGTCGACTTTAAGGTCCAAAACTTTTGTAAAACATACATACTTTATTTATCGCAGTGTTTGAGGAGACGGCCGCTTATGAAAGCTGGGCAAGCGAATATAGTAAATTAACAGACTTGACATTGGCTAACGGCCATTTTCAATATTCGAACTATAGATAGATCTGTATATTTTAGATTCGTATTTGACATATTTTGTATGGAGTTTATGTCAAAAACTGTCAAAATCGAATCTAAAATCTACAGATCTATCTAAAATTCGAGTATTGAATTCCGTAGTTAGAGGTCTACATGATTACTGCGCGCATGGTCATCCAATAATGTCAGCATGGGTCGAACCCTACAAGAAACAAAACCGGGTATGATCCAAAAACTGTGCCTAGACTCGGCGGTTTTCCTTGCAATTATATAAAGCCTCACACACTACAGGAATTAATCATACTACAGGGGCTATTATAATTATAAATTGGAGTTTCCTAAATGCTGTCAAAGACCGTCCGTGGTACTTTAAGGACTATTTTTCAGGCAAGATATTAAATACAAGAAAGGACAAAACCAAGGCGTACGCTTGTAAAAATAAAATAAAAAGTTCTGAAAATAAATTGAGACCTTTGAAATAATAGGATTATATTGAATTCAGGCGCGGTTGACGATTCTCGATTGAAATGAAAAGCTCACTTTCCACCGCTATAAATTTCAGATTACTATTTTGAAGGTGTACGTTGCACTCCGTTTAACCAACGACAGTCGAAGGAAAAATAGGTGTTGAAATTTCTATTGCAGTTTATCCTAATAATGTTCATTATTACGCACCGCTTGAGAGTTGGTTATCGCGACATGTTTCATTGCAGTAACGTTAGTCTTTATCACTCTGTAGCCTCATAACAATTTCCACACACAAAAACTATACCACAACCTAATTCCGTTGCGCTGTAAAAAAAATGTCCTAAGCTGGGCAGCAATCAAAAACTTTGTCAATAGATTTGCTAATATGTATATAGGTACAACTCATTTTATATGAAAAGGAAACTAGCGCCACAGTATTGACAATGAACTAAAATTATTTATTAGTTGTATGCTTTCATAATAATAACTACTTTATAATTTTGTTTCGTTAGTTCTTAAATAGGTAAACCGAAATTTTGTTCCATAATTACAGTAATTTCAACTCAAAAATTAATTCCTTTTAAGTTAATTCTTTAAATTAGAAACAAAATTCTTATTTACCTACCTTAATAATTATATAAGACTTTTGTTACTTTTGAAATATTAAATAGATTTCTAAGATATACAAAGCAAACAAAAATTAAGTACACAATTTAAACGTGAATAAAAACTTATTCAGGGCAGCACAAACTGAACAAATAAAAATAGATAAAAGAAAGGTAGGGGGTTCACACCCGGACGCTCCGCGTGGTCTTGACAGAGGCCTATGCAGGATGCGTCCTAAGGTGCGGTTGCGAGGTACAGTTCTTCTGCCCCTCACAGTCGGGCGCGGCCGCGGGAGGAGAGGCGTGTCGGTGTTGCATTGCCGCGCGCCCTATCTCCCGCGGCCAAAAGCGGTGCGGCCGCAAACTGAGGAAGAGGAGATGCGGTGTTGCGTTGCCGTCTCCCTTTCCTCTGCGGGCCGCTGGGTGTTTTGGCGGCGGAGCCCAACACCTTCATCTGCCGCCAAGAGGGTTTTGTACGGGGCCCGCCTGACCATCTGGCGGGCCAATACCCGTCGGGGGGTAGCGAGGAAAGCTTCGGCGATACCCGACTCTCCGACACACAGGTACATGAGGGACACGGGTTGGTTTTTAGTCAGTAAGAGTCTGACAGTCTTCTTCGCCCTTCCCCCAGGGCGGAGAAACTCCATGACGATTTTCCAACCCAACACCAAAATAAAAAAGGATCACCCTAACTGCAACGTAAAGTCCAGTTAATATTCTTGTTTCTTAAATACTTTCTGTAGTACTCCTTTGCTCTTTATAAAACAAAATATATTAAAGGAATATTATCTTAACACATTTTACAATATAATAAAGAGAAAATATATTTTTTTTTAAAAATACCTATCTCCCTTGTCCTTACTAGCCATCACTCAAATTGAAAATGGCTTTCAGTTTCATACATTTTTAAAAGAGAAGATTGTATAGTATCATGCATTATTTCAGGTCCTCAGTCTGGGCAGCGTTTCAAAATTGATGTATATATGTATGAAAAATATATTGTAGCAGTCAATTCTGAACGACGGGCTTCGTTTATTATAAGACTTAGCACGCAACATAGGTAGATATAATATACGAAGATATAATTGCTAAATTTTACCTTATTATTTAGTTTATATTTAAAAACCTAGCTACCTAACACGCTATTTATTAGATACTGCAAAGATATGAAATGCAGAGAAACCACCTTCTGATACATATTTTTACATTTCACAGGGAGCAAGCAGAATAGTAAGACCTAGGGATTATGGACTGTAAAATTTTATACAGACGTGAACTCGCGATATTATTGTTATCTGTATCATTGTCCTACCGCTATTCCAGTTGCAGCTAGAGGTCCGCTTGCCAGTCCAACCGGATTGTACTGAATATTAGCTTTTCCACGGAGTGACTGCCTATCTGACCTGCGCATATATATGTACATGTGCGTGATATTCTATAGTATAGACTCGGATCAGCTTTTTTAGAGATACTAACTCCCTATAAAGGTACAAAAAAAGAAAATAAAATAATCTTCATGACAGACTGAACCGCCGGCTGAGCGTGCTCTCCGTGGCACGGGGCAAGCAATAATTAGCAATACTATACGCATGATGAGTCAGTGGTGCGCAGCGTGGATTCGAAGCCGATACCCTCGGCATGGCAGTTTGTTCATATCACCAAGGCTATCTACATAATTATATCTGCTTCTTATAGCTACCTGTATAGTGGCACTTTATACTTTAAAGCTATCTAAACACTGTGTCGTAGCTGTAATATATCGTGAGGCTTTCAGCCATTACAGAGCTTTATCTTAGCCGTGAGTGTGTCGAGAAACATATCAAGGGGAGGATTCAAAAGATTTACATAACTATACGCTAAAGGTGGTGTCCGCAAAGTAAGAGCAAAGTGCGAGCTTTCCCTATCGTTCGGACCAAATAATTATTTTCTGTGACAGTTTTAAATGTTGGTTTTTCGAGTATTGCACGCGTGCACTTTACATGGCAGCTTATAAAATCAGTCTACTTAAAAAAACGATTCCCAGGTATTATTTTAGCTTAGTATGACTTGGCATATGCATAATGTGCAGAACTAATAGACTTCGGCTTGGTGATGGGTCTTTTGACACCCCGTATAGTACTGCTACAACAAAAATCGGATATATTCCAAATACTTAGTGATTATGTACCGTGTGTGTAAACTCAAAGTCTAGCTGCATTCATAAAAGGCAGAGGGAAATATCGTCACGTAACCTTCATAATATTCTCAAAGAACATGTAAAATCTTCACGCCAAAGACCTCTTAACTAAAGGATTGCCACCTCGGTATTTTCTTTACCATTATCCTTATAAAGCAATTGAAACTTCGAGCAAATAATTTAAATATGTAATCTTTCGGTTTAAATGGTATAATAAATCTAAAATTGATGAAAGTGTGGACGCCAAACTCTAATAGCAAAACTGCATGGTAGAAATATTCGAAATATTCTTTTTAAATGACGTAAGTTTTTCTCTCGTCTATTATTGTAAAACGTGCACTGTCATTCACATACATCTTATTGCTAAATTAAATAGTTTAAATATAGTTATTGCCTTTTCATTATATCATTAGGTTATGGGCCGTCCCAAGCCTCTCATGTAGAATGGTTTTTGTGCTGTAATCAGTATTACTAAAGAAAATAGTAAAAGTAAAAATTTTACGGCGTGCCGAGAGTGTTTTGTTTTCAGCTATTTAGTATTTACTGATAGAATATTAAATACATGTACCTAAATATGGCTGGAAATAATTCAATGATGTCTATTGAGAAGCTAACTGGTCGTGAAAATTGGGCTAGTTGGAGTTTTGCTGTCAAGGCGTACTTGCAACATGAAGAGTTGTACAATTGCATACTAAAAGTACCAGATGCCGAAGATTCCAACTCAGTTAAACAAGGTACTAAAACGAAGTCAAAGTTAATATTGTTAGTCGACCCAATTTTCTACGTACATAGGTATTCAAGAAGCACAAAATGCCAAAGAGGTATTGGACAACTTGTCAAAGGCATTTGAAGATAGAGGACTGACTCGAAAAGTTGGTTTATTAAAAGAACTTATTAACACCAACCTAGAAATTAGTTCGTCAGTCGAAGATTATGTGAATAAAATTATGACAGCCGCGCACAAGTTAGGAAATATAAAATTCAATTTTGACGATGAGTGGTTAGGTACATTAATGTTGGCAGGGCTGCCAGACATGTACAAGCCCATGATTATGGGATTAGAAAGTTCCGCTATAAAGATTAGTGCCGATTTAGTGAAAAATAAACTACTACAAGAAGTAAAGGCTTCGGACACTACCGCACTTTATACTAACTCCAGAACTAATCAACCCAAAAATAACCAAACTAAATATAAGAAATGCCCCAGATGTTTTAATTGCAATAAAAATGGGCACTTGACCAAAAATTGTTGGTTTAAAAAGACAGGCAATAATACAAAAAATAAAACAGAAAAAACAGGGTATCTTACAGCTATTTCAGCATTAACAGCAAATCTTCAATTTTTGGCATGTGGACTCAGGGGCATCCATGCATATGACCATGCACCGGGACTGGCTTACTGAAATTAAACCTGCACCTGTACCGAGCATACGAATTGCAAATAACAAAGTATTAAAAGTTGAATGCTGTGGTAATGTATGTATCAAAATATATGCAAAAGATGGCAGCCCCGATGCAATACAGGTGAGAAACGTTTTATTTGTGCCTGAATGGAAAACTAATTTGTTGTCTGTCAACAAAATAATCAAAAGTGGATGTCGAGTAGCATTTAATGAGAATGGCTGTCAAATTTACAATCCGAGTAACAAATTAGTGGCAAAAGCAGATTTTATCAATGAAACATATTTGTTAAATACTTGTAAATATCAAGACATACAGGTCATGATGGCCAAGACTGATGATGATATTTATCTGTGGCACCGGAGAATGGGTCACTTAAATTTCAATAATCTTAATAAATTACCTAACTGTACAGAAGGTGTAAAGCTGTCACAAAGAACAGAAAATTCGACTTGCATAACATGTCTTGAAGGTAAGCAAACAAGAAAACCATTCCCCACTGAAGGCTCCCGCGCAACCAGTTTGCTAGAGCTTGTCCACAGTGATGTACCTATGCGGACCTATGGATCATACGTCTATAAGAGGGGCTAGGTATTTTTTAGCCTTCATAGACGACTATTCTAGGCGAGTACATGTATATTTTATTAAGAACAAAAGTGAAGTATTCGAGAAATTTGTCGAATTTAAGAATCGAATTGAGAATGAATTGAATACAAAAATAAAAAATCTTAGAAGCGATAATGGAACGGAATACAAAAATAGAATATTTGAATCCTACTTAAAAAAACATGGAATATTGCACCAGACATCCAATCCATACACTCTAGAACAGAATGGGCTAAGTGAAAGAATGAATAGAACTTTAATAGAGCGTGCTAAATGTATGATTTCAAATGCTGAATTACAGGTCACGTTCTGGGCAGAGGCGGTTGCTACAGCGGCCTACATAATTAACCGATCTCCCACCTATGAACATTATAAGGTCCTGCTCGGAGCGTGATTAGACCTTGCTTTATCAGGAAGAATATTTCGTAAATATACATATATATCATAATAGTATTTGTGGTCGATGTTGTTATATTTATTCATAACTAGATGTAGCCTATGCGTGATTTTCATGTATTACTGCAAAATTTCAAAAAAATCCGTGTAGTTTATAGCGTGAAAGAAGCACAAACAAACGAACACATTTTTGCATTTATAACATTATTTTTACGCTTGTATTTTTTACTCACAAATAGTTAACATGCCACACGCAATGTTATAATTTGCCACCAACTCCTTATCCGATGCGACGCCCCATGAAGTATGGACTGGAAAAAAGCCAAACCTGAGTCACATGAGAATCTTTGGATGTCCTGCAATGGTGCATATTCCTAAGGAAAAAAGGACTAAACTTGATGTGAAATCACATAAGTTAATATTTGTTGGCTATAGCGACCGTACAAAAGGCTACCGATTCATAGATCCTGAAACAAATAAAGGAGTAATAAGTAGAGATGTTGTATTCCTTGATATACATACATACATACATACATAGACTCACGCCTGTTTCCCGGAGGGGTAGGCAGAGACTACGGAACGCCATTTGCAACGATCCTGACATACCTCACTTGCTTCACTCACTCCCATCAAGTTTCTCATGCATGCTCTTCTGTTAAGGGTACTTCTGACTTGTCCTTTTTTCAGGATGTCTCCAATCTGGTCAGAGAACGTTCTCCTAGGTCTTCCCCTTTGTCCTGTCCCATTCACACTAGCCTGATATATCTTCTTTGTCAGTCTATCGTCATCCATCCTCTCCATGTGCCCAAACCATCTTAACATGTATTCCTTGAAGCTTCAATTAAAAGAAACAAAGTAGATAATGTATCTGAAAAAGAAAATGACATTAATAAACATAATTTAGAAACCGTGATAAAAGCCGCAAACAGCGGTTTAATTTAAATGTGAAAGATTAGCGTAATCATGAGACAATACTTAATAAGTAGGTCATTATAATAACTAAAATACTCCCAGGACAATATTATAAAAAGCGTCGCTTGAAACCTAGACGAAATGTTACTGTTGTTACTTTTTTATCTGGCTTTAGATATTTTTATTATTCCCTCCGGCTAGCTCAAGATCCATCTTAATGAAATTTTTATTTACACAATTTTTGACCAGCGCTAAAAGCGTTTAAAAAGAAGCTCAGCAAATAAAGTCATTGTATTTTCCAGGAAATATTTTGTTTTCTTTCTATCAAATAAATTATGACCTATTATGAAGCGATTTTATTCATACACGTACGTGTGTGATATGTTTGCCACGTTAGGGGTTCTAATTTGTATAATACGCCGAATGTAGCAATGAGAAGCCGAATTAAGGTGACCTTGGAGGGGCATTTTTCTTTACACCACGGTAGAAAATCTTAAGATCTAGTCTCCCTCCACGACTCATAGTTAAGTCTCATCATGGTGACCTTGATTTTCCATAGTAGAGGTCACCCAAATCTATACAACGCCGGGACTCAGTTTAGATAATAGGGCCCCGACAGTGAAAATAATAATAGTCAAAAATAGTAAACGATGTTGAGTGATTTCAAAACCTTGTGAGTTGTGACACAATATTTTTCTATTCAATGCAAATAAAGCTATCGTGGGCGTACTGACATCAAACCCGTTCCTTGAAGTTTTTTGAGCTATATTAGAGTACACTTGTTCACTTAAGAGTATAGTTTCTGTATAATATATTCAGATTACTATTTCGCATAATTTGCTTCGGAAATAACTTGAACTATATGAAGGCCACTGTGCACTACTTGGTATCATGTTATGACTTTGGTTGACTATAATCACTTACGGCCAGTTTCATTATTCGATTTAGTACAGTTTTACAGTAGATACATGTTTGACGTATTTGTATGGAGGTTATGTCAAATATGCATCTTTAATCTCCAAATCCATGGATAGATCGGATATTGACTTTAGCAGTTAATAAGAGCTGATTTGATTTTAAATACGAACGCTAAGTGAAAAAATGTCCTTGTGAACATTTATTAATAATCTTGTTCAATGCTAGTCGGGATATCACATTCGATACAGTACCCGAGGTTGTTTAGCACAATACGCTTAGAAAACCTGCAATCAGCAGCAGATTGGCTTTCGCCTTTCTTATATCAAGATTAGATTTTACCTTTTTAGGGTTCCGTACCTCGAAAGGAAAAAACGGAACCCTTATAGGATCACTTTGTTGTCCGTCCGTCTGTCAAGACCCTTTTTCTCAGGAATGCGTGGAGGTATCAAACTGAAATTTATACTAAATACTCGGATCTACGGTTCCACAGAGCTGTAAAAAAATCAAACTTCTAATCCAATGCAATCAAAAGATACAGCCGTATATCCTGCAAATTGCAGCATATTTTCAAACTCGCATTGGAATCAAAACCTACAGGGTACTTCCCGTGAACTCAAATCAAAAAATCTTGAAATTTAGTACGAAGCAACGTCTTATAGCCCAGATAAAGGATGCGGAAGGCTGAGGACCGTGTGCTGTGGTGCGTGTTGGGAGAGGCGTATGTCCAGCAGTGGACTGCGATAGGCTGATTGAGATTGAGATTTCAAATAATTACATAGTCTTCAAACCTTTTTAGGGTTCCGTACCTAAAAGGTAAAAAACGGAACCCTATTACTAAGCCTCCGCTGTCTGTCTGTCTGTCTGTCCGTCTGTCTGTCACCAGGCTGTATCTCATAAACCATGATAGCTAGAAAGTTAAAATTTTCACAAATTATGTATTTCGGTTGCCGCTATAACAACAAATACTAAAAATAAAAAAAATGAAAATATTAAGGGGGGGTCCCATACAAAAACGTGTTTTGTTTTCGTATTTTTTGCTCAAAATTACTAACTGTAACAGGTAGACGCTTTTAATTTTCACAGAATATGTAGTTGTATATTACCTTTCAAAATAAATAATTAAATTTGAAAAAAAGTAAATAAAAAAGGGGGGCTCCCATACAACAAACGTAATTTTTAAGCAATTTGTTACTACCTACAGGTTTGTACGGAACCCTCGGTGCGCGAGTCCGACTCGCACTTGACCGGTTTTTTATTTATGTTATAGGCGGCAAACGAGTAGACGGATCGCTTAATAGTAAACGATTACTGCCGCCCATGGAAACAAGCAACACCAGAAGAATCACAAGTGCGTTGCCGCTCCTTGGTATAGGAAAAGTATAGGAGGAACAGCGGGATCAGGGTGAAGGAAAAGGTGATATGGCCCCAAGCACTTTCACACACTGAACGAAACGCAAAAGTTTGGCAACTACTACTTTATGTCGATATTGACTACTGTGAGAGGGTAGTGCCTTCCCGGTTGAGCCAGCTCATTCGTGCTGAAAGCAGGTATTCTCTATCACCGCTCTAAGTATTCTGCTACAGAATTATATTTCCCATATAAAATATATTGTGCGTAAGGTACCATTTAATCCGCAAGTGTAAATATTGTACTCCATTGCAAACGTCGAATCTAACGCCAGAAAAAACCTTTTAACGTAATCAAACCGTGTGACGAACAATACACCACGTCACGGTGTTGTGACATCGCAGGATAAATGTCGCATACGTACCGTACCTGCACGCATGAAACTATAGATAACTCCAATCCATTATATAGACTTATGGTATCTACAAAGAGGGCTCAGGTTTTGCTGGTTATTGACGTGCAAGTAAACATACTGCTAATCGGTGTTGGAATTTATTATGCAGTCACTGGACATAATGTCGTCTATATTTGTCATATGGTTCCAGCTCTATACAGTTTATCTATATACACAAAGAATTATGTTTAACTAGAGGTTGCCCGCAACTACACCCACACTTTTTTTTTAGTTTAACCATTTCTGCTCATGGGAATTTCGAGAAATCCCTTCTTAGTGCAACCCTACCGTCCCCAGGGAACATACATGCCAAACTTTACCGAAGTCAAAGTCAAAATCATTTATTCATTTTGGCCACAAAATGAACGTCAAAAATTAAAATTAATTACCTACTAGATGATTCTACATTTACTTTTACTGCAACGTTCGCAATTCAATAGGTAGAACCATGAGAAACCTTCTTGCGCCTAATAGTTTTTGATGTAGCTTGTTTGTCAGTCTGTCATTAACGTAAAAATTTTATACATATAGACATTGACTTATATATTACTGCGTAAGGACCGGGCCAACCACGCGAGTAAATGGCACCAGCACGCTGGACCTAAAATGTCAGTTTAGGGCCAACGCGACTCGTTCAACATTGGTCCGAGTAAGCGAGTATTGGCTTGTCATAAAAATGCCTAGTTGTGTGGTAAAAGGCTGCAAAAATTACGATACAAAGGTTAAAAAGGAACATGGGATATCATATCAGAGGTAAGTAACCTTATATTAATTTTCTTGTCATTAAGTTATTAAATAAACACATTTTAAAGTGATATTAATTTTACTATCGAAGTCCACGATGGCGGCCATTGTGCGGCCGTCTTTGAACACGCTAAGTGAACGAAGTAACTTTGTAGGGACGTCATTTTTATTTGTTTTATTTTTGTCTTAAGAACTTAGTACAAGTAATTTTGGTACTTAATAATATATTTTACTAGCTGACCCGGCAAACGTTATTTGCAAATTTTTTTTCTTTTTTTTTTTTTGAAAAATAGACGTGGGCCGATTCTCATAGATACCGGATAAGCACAAAAAATTTCATCAAAATCGATCAAGCCGTTTCGGAGGAGTATGGGAACGAAAACTGTGACACGAGAATTTTATATATATTTTATATTCAATAAGGTAATTCAATTAAAAAAAAACACCCAATCTGTGAGGAGTTAATGCCGTCATCAAGTTTCTGTTGAAAAATGGATAAGAGTGTGGGGGTTAGTAGATATTGTGTTGTGGTAAAAGAAATAATCCATAAAACAGAAATATATATGCTTTACTGGTACCAGTTACTAAATATAAATACAATATGTGTACGACCTAACCGAATGAGTGAAGGGAGACGACTGCTGTGCCGCGCTTACACATTAGCGCGCGTTGTAGGTATATTTTGTAGCGTCAGCAGCCGCTACAATATTCCCCCTTTTATTGAAAAAAGAACATAACAAAATCATACACAATTTAAAAAATCCGAAACAAAATGATTACAAAAACCAATCTACATAAAATAATATCGTATAAGTAAGTACCAGGTGCTAGCGCTCGAATTGCGTCATATCATAAACATGTATCAAGTAACCGGAGCGCTTGTCCTGAGAATGCAAACTAAACAGAAACTCAGTAAGTATATGGAACTCTATAACGATAACGAACTAACTACCTATGTATGTGATTTTATTTTTAGAACGATACTGCTATAACTTTATACTAAAGACCAAAACACCATAATAACACAGTTGCCGTTTCTATTACACTCCTGTTGCTCTTCGTAAGCCGCTTGTAGAGAGCTGGTCGTACAAAGAAGCAAATAGGTTTCGTCCATCCTGCCAGCGATTTTCACCGTTCTGCCTGGACCGTGATGAGGGACGACAGGGTGCGCTATCCAACACTGAGCGGTATCCATCCTCGCTTCCAAGTGTGATCAGCCGCAACGACGCGTGCACTGTTCCATGGAGTGCCACCGCCGGTCCCGTGTCGATCACTGTCCTCGGAGTGTGCTACGTATTGTACGTCTTGGTGCGGAATGCTGCCTTGCCACCAAGGTCAATACGCCTTACGCCTATGCCTCGACGTACGCACTGTCCTGCAGAGTGCCGCCGCCGTCGTATGCTGCTCCAGTATTCTCCTGCTGCCCATATTGCCGTGGTCGCTGTTGTCGGCAGATAGTCGTGTTGTCTGTTATATACTTGGTTGCACGTGTCCTGACTCAGATCTTCTCCGCAGTTAGGTCGTAAGCCCTTTCGGTCGTTGTAAAAAGGGCGAGTCGTCTCCCATGAGTCCAGGATGCCTCCGTGTCCACGCTGCTTGGCTGCACGCTGTTGCCACGCGCACATGCGCTTGTTTGATTCCGCTGACCATGTGCACGTGCGTCGATGCCGCGTTGCCGTAGCTGTGCCGAAGGTTGCGTTTTCTTTGTAGGGGTCACCAATGTGGGGGTTAGTAGATATTGTGTCGTGGTAAAATAAATAATCCATAAAACAGAAATATATATGCTTTACTGGTACCAGTTACTAAATATAAATACAATATGTGTACGACCTAACCGAATGAGTGAAGGGAGACGACTGCTGTGCCGCGCTTACACATTAGCGCGCGTTGGAGGTATATTTTGTAGCGTCAGCAGCCGCTACAAGAGAAATCTTTAACACAACGAAATTTCGCCCGCGCTTACGTCCGCGTGAATTTCGCGTAGATACTAGCCTAGATCCTTTCTTGGGGTTCAAGCTTAGTCTGTACACCACATTTCATCAAAATCGGTTCAGTGGTTAAATCGTGAAAGCGTAACAGACCAACAAACAGACAGTTACTTTCCCATGGCTAATATTAGTATGGATATGGATATTAGTATGGAAGTATGGATATGCAATAACGAATTAGGTACGATTCAAATATTTTGTAACTTACAGATTTCCAAATGATTCAACACATAAACAGATTTGGAGTGGCATTATTAGGGAACAACGTAACGAGCCTTATTTCAAGCCTCATAAAAACACAAGAGTATTCTCTGCTTATTTTTGTGACAAAGATGTTGAAATATTTCAAAAGCCGGACTCCGAAGGGTAAAAGGATCGGCTATACCGCGACTTGAGATTAAGGTATTGGCCTCAAGCATACCTATTTATCTGCATTAAAACTTGATATTTTTTACATATTCTCCCTTATTGGAATCCTATCTACTAAATTTCCTATCTACTTACTAAATATCATAGTCATTTACAGGTTTGAGAATGAAGAACTCCGGCCTTCAACGCCAGCACAAAAATCACAAGTAGAGGAAATTGATGTTGATATTAGAGATCTCCATTCAATATTTGACACGCCAAGGAAAGTACACCCAAAAAAAAAGCAATTGATAGATTACAAAAACGTCAAAAGAGGATAAAAGAAGATAAAAAATTTAAAGAAGCAGAATACTTATTAGGATAAAATTAAGTTGATAACAATTTCAAATAAAGCTGATTGAGACAGATTCGTTTTACTTACACGTTTTCTTTGTAACCTGTAAAATATCATCACAAGAAGGAAATCGTGATGTACCTTCCTTTATCGGCATGTTAAAATGTGGAAAAAGTCATATACGTGCTTACAAGGTTACATCGTTGACCTATGCAACGCGGCACTCACGAAATTCGAATGAGTTATGACAGATGTCACTGTATTGAGAAGGCTTGTATAAAATGTTCAGATGGGCGTATCCTTCTTTTTGAAATCATTGCATATAGACGTGTGGCAAGTTTTCTATTCCGAGAACATCTTCAAACGCCAACACACTTGAAAATAAAAGGATAATTATACCCCTACTAATAGAGTAGTAAGTTACTATTTTCTTTATTAAATATTATTATAAGCAATTCTTTGAAATCCCTTCTCATCAGCGTATGTCGTTTTTGCCATCCAGCCCCTACCAGCTAGAAGATGTTTTTGAAATAAGTACAAAAAATAGACGCGTTTAAACATTTATAAGCGTTACAAGATTGCATGATAAGCAAGTTTCCCCTTTCTTGCAAAAAGATAATGTATACAAAGCAGTAACAGATTATTATGATGATAAGAAATGGCGTTTTGTTTTTCGGGTGAGTGTGTGGACAGTTCTAGTGTTGGAGTTTTCAGACCGCCCGAAAGCCTCCGACATGGCCTAACGATTCTTATTCTAAGACAAGAACAGCTTTTATATGCGTAATGGAACCGACCGCTTTAAAGTGCCCTCCGAAGCACGGTAGCGCTCAGATGTAAATGCCACACGCGCACGCGGTCACGCATCCACGTGGCGACTTGTGCAAGCGTTGCTTAACTTTGCCGATCTGTTTCGAACGGCAAGCCAAGTCTCGCTACGAGCGCTACAGAGGTGACGTGAAATCTTGGTATGGCCATATCTATCAAATCAGCTATACTTAGATACGATTAGTGTAGGGAATTATTCAGAATACAAGGCGTTACTACCCCATTTTTATGAAATGGTGTCGTGAGAGCCGACTAAGGACTATACACGAAGCAAATAGCATCTTTGCAAAGAGACGGAAAACTCGGCTTCAAACCCTACACCAACCCCTCAGGCCAGCATGGTATTGTAGGCCAAATGCAATGTGATGCAAATTATGAATGCCATATACTCTACGAAAGGCTACATATGTATATAATTTAGTATTTCTTGCGAGATGTTGTTTTTAATCCATTTTATATCATTTACGTATTAGTCCGTACCGGCAGCTAGGATAATTTTCTAACCAAGCTCGTTTGCTGTGATTGGTAGACGGTAAACCAACAAACAACTTTATAAACGTATTCCCATCTAAACATGATAAACTATTAGTAAATCGCAATCGGTGAAGCACCTGAAATTACTATTTACCTAACAGTATTCATCTCATTAGCCCGGATATTTTACGTTCAATTAAATATTATTTAGATTCGGGCGATCATTAATATTAGTGTAAATAGATTCGATATTTGTAGACATGACGTGAACCTAATTTAGTGGTGTTGATCTTACTAGTTCTATACAGTTTTGAATTAAGTCCATATATCGGTCAGCAACTGATGCTAAGCAGACCAACATGGGAATAATGCTTTAGAGTTTGTTTTTTTAAGTGTGTGAGTGGCCAACTCTGGTATGAGTTTTTAGAACACCTAAAGGCCTGCTTAGGCCATGCTAAGTGCAAGGCCCGGTTTGCCCAACGCAGGAAATGAGAACGTCATTTCAAATAATTTTTAATTTTACGTATACTTGCAGGAAAACGAAAAATTCGTCTATAAAAATATAATAATATTATGGCATGAATTATACTTTCCTGGCTTCGTTACGAGTTTATCTAACTAGTTATCTTTCAATAAGTAAACAAAACTGACCTATTCTCGCAGCAATGTAATATCTTTTGATTTTGAGAATTTTCATTGGTATAACCAGCTTGGCGCAAGTTCCTAAGAAAAATCGAATGTATGAAACGTGCTATCTTTTTAATGGCTACTATTATATGTATAAAACGTGAAAATAGCATCCTTCACTATGTACCCTTGGAACAGTATTATTTCAAAGTTAGACGGGTTATACGTACATCACCGCCTTGGCCGTCAATAGTGTCAAATGTCACATTATTATCCAGATTGAACTTTGCCGCGTTATGTAGTTTGTTTAAAAAACGTAAAAAACATACTGTAAAAGTGCTTTGTGTATACCAAATAAATGTGATTTTACACTTCTAGTGTTAGTGTTACTATATTTATTTGATTAGCATTGAAAGGAGCGCAATGAAAACAAGCAAAATAACGTGCGAAATATGGCATACAACATGCCGGTCAGGCAATGAAAAAAGGGTAGGTATTTATGGCAAAATGTCCCTAGATAAAGATCAATGAATATTTATAATGTTATTTAATGTGATATATTTCAATGAAACATAAAAAATAAGGAAATATTCTAAAGTTTTATATCCTAGTACTTTGTAGGTTATACAATAGTGCTGCCTGTCAGTTATCGATAATCCGTTATTAGAAATTGGCGCAAGGACTAAAAATTCTATTCTTTTTTTTCTTTTTAGATGTAAAAAAGGGTAGCTGCAACTGGAAACCAAGACTTGCTTTACGTACCTATTGAAAAATTTCATCAGTTGAACTATGTGTGTGGCAAGTATTTTAAGCCGAAAGACTTAAAAAAAGGGAACTCAAGTCAGAAAAACAGTTGTACCTTGTATCTACAGACATTTCTTTAAATCCTATTATAGAAGATATGTTGAAAATCTTTCCATTACATGTACATACATATATCTTTTAGTTCTGCGTATTTTTCTTCGCTAATCTAGAATAGGCTAATTTGTTTGAATAAACACATAAATATTAAATACATATTTTATTTGTGTTGGAAAAGCATAATTCTAGTCGAAACATAATTATAATTATTTCTTACCGAATATTATCGATATCGATATTTCGTTAATCACTAGAGGGTACATCCCTATATTGTCAAATATGACAATGCTGACAACATAAAAACGATGTCAATTAGTATCTTTATGTTGGTACGAGTTCTCCCTGCACGTTTCATACAAAGCTGAAAGTCTCGCATGATCTATGGCACATCCGCCTCTTCTTACGTAGTATTTGTATACTCTTTGGGTATAACTTGTAAAGGTCATTGGGCATATCTGACCCACTTTGCGAACAGTGGCGGACATTAACCAAAATAGTTTTAAACAAAGGGGAATAATATGACCTTTCATTGCATATAATTGTTTGATTAAAAATCGTCGGAGAAAAATGTACAGGATCCTTTAAAAAAGAAAACAAACTGTACCAAAGGTTTTTATGTCATCTTATAAAGGCATAAAAATAAAATCAAAACCGTACAGCGTGATCCACGGTTGAGCAAATGTTTAGAGATATGTTATACGATGTCTCTTTCGCACATTGAACAGGTTTTTTTTCGCACATTAAATAGCTGCGCCCATATAGCTAGCATTGTTTATTATCTGTCTTGGGCCATACACCAGGAAGCAACAGACGCACCCGCTGTCTTTTTAAATGATCTTATGATTGCTTTGGATCAAATTGAATAAAAAATATTTTAATGAATTAGCATTTTATTTTTCTTACCTATCAATTAATTAGCGGACGCCCGCGACTTCGTCGGCCTCATTCAGCCATCCCGCGGTAATATCGGAATAAAATGTAGCCTATAACCCTTCTCATGAATGTGGCTATCACACACAAAAAGAATTTTTCAAATCGGATCAGTAGTTTCAGAGATAAAGAGTATGGATATATACATAGATAACATTTGATTTTTTGAGATTCCCGTAGCTCACATTAATGCGACTAATGCCATAGTAAATGAAAGCCATAGATGAATATACTCTGCTATATTTCGTTTGTGTCCGCCATGGGTATGGTTTCCATACTAAGGTGCCCGTTTACCTTTTATCACAATTTATCGAATACCCACACATAATCACTAAACGAACACTTTATTACGTTAAAACAATATGCAATGTGCAAAGATAACGCAACATATTTTACTTTAGTAGAATCATAATTTCACCATAAAACGTTTTTGTTTATGCGACGAAAATTAACAGCCGCCATTCTTTGGGAACGTAATAAATGCATTACTAAAGTTTCGTTACTTTTTCACTGCAATATTTATCCCATTTCGATAAAATATAACTCAATATGAAATCTACACTTATTTTCCAGTACTTCTGTATATAAAACTTATAAGATTGCTCAATGTTTTCTCATTACAACATTTTTTTCTTTTCTCGTGCACACTTATTTCAATATCAAAATTGCCAATATGGCGTCGTCGCTATGTTCAATAGCATACGTATTTTGTTTAGTTAATTTTCGTTCATTCTTGCTCGTTTCCAGTTAAAATTGTATTAAACCAAAAAGTATTAAAATTGGTCAAGCGGAAATCGATAAATCGAATGATTATAACCAGATCGTGTTACAAGTACAAAAGCCGTTAAATACCAACGACCAACGATAGTCGTCCCGTTATGCACCTATGAGGTGCATATTGCAGTTGAGGGGTTAAGCCGTTGCAGTTGTGTACAGCAGGATCTTATCAGGTACATTTACATTTGATAAGTGCGCAACAAGAATTCTTTGGGCAAATGGGATATCTGAAACATCTGGCGACTTTAGAAATAGACTATAAAAATAGGTATGTAAATGTTTCATAGATCCACTTGTCCATGAAGGTAATGTAGATAAAGCTACCATAACCGTTCGACATATTACCTCTAAGATGTCCATAATAGCCTCCATGGAACACAGGACAATGAATCATGAGTCCGCTGCGCGTCCTGACACGTCGATACCACGCAATGCTCACGTCCCGATTGATGGACGAATGTATTCGTTACAATACATTTACACTTTTAATATTTTGAATATTAAGATTTTTTGGCTAAGTAGGTAAAACAGGGCATTGGGCGAGTGTAGGGAGAGATAATGACGCTTGGTAGCGCCATCTACCTTTCCATCGATAATTAATCACGTCAACGTCAATGGTTCGTCGCTGCTCGGCCAATCCGAGCGATCCTTTCATGAATCCCCTCCCAAAACGCCTCGCTATTGGCCGCCCTGCTCAACGGCGACGAAGAAAAGACTGGAAGATTCGAGACGCTCGGAACTCGGGTCCGTCAGTGAATTTTCGAATAGTCTGTTAACAATTGGCACTAGGTCTACACGTGTGTTTCGTAATGCCAAATTTTACAAACTTTGAATTGGCACTCTATTTTATATCAATTAACTTTTTCAAGTAATGCAATGACCACACACAACTAGATACTAAACTTTCGTCTATGAATACACCTACTAACTACCAATTTTAACATAGGGTATGCTCATGAAAAACACTACCTGAAATATTTTTATTCTGCCGGATTATATTGCCTGCCAAGTAATGAAATCGTTAATGATGTCCCCGACATAGCCAACTGCGACAGCCAGTGTTGCCAATAAAGGATTACTCGTAAGAACATAGTATATTTTTGAGTAAAAATAAGAGTATCATTTACACGGTAATTAAAAATACCTTAGAAAAGAACACGGTAGTAGCCTATTACCGTAGACCGTGTCTTGCTCAAAATTACCGTGCATCTACGGTATTTACCGGGTATCTGGTAACACTCGGACGTGAATCATTCGCGGGTAGCGCGCGGTCCGCTTCGGACCCGCACGTTGGCGACGAGCCGTCAACGCGCGGCAAGCATGCGAGCAGCGAGTTGCCACCGAGCCGTCCACGCGCGGACGGCGGGTGGACCTGTGGCTTGCGACAGAGGCGATCCGGTGACGCTACGGAGTTGATGTAGTGAGCGCATACCCATACAAATCCATATAAAGAATACTAACCGCACAAGGCGAGGCGGTGCGGAGTGGGTGCCGGCTGGCTCTAATGAGCGTTGACCTTTATACCAAAAACTCAACAAACCGCCCGCGAGTGAAAGTGATTTGTGTAGTGGAGTGATTCAAGCAGCTTCAATATACTTGAAGATACCAGAAGACTGCCCTTCTGAGAAGAAGAAGACTGCCGGGCAAGGTAAGAGGCTCCTATCCATATCACCTTTTCACTTCCTCATGTCCTAGTCGATAAGAACCGAAATCCTACAGTCCACAATATTAATAGTTTTCCCAAATCGACTAGGAACATTCGGTTCGCCGAAACAATGCTATATTACGAAAAAGTCGTAACCGCGTTGTGGCGACCATTTATATATTTCTATCGAAATTAAAATAAAAAATAAAAATTGCGCGTGTCTATACAGACAAGTACCTACTGTGAAAAACACGTCATGTCATAGTACGGTTAGGTACCATGATATGTATCTTCATCGTACCTACTTGTCGCAACGTTTTGCGTACAAAAAAGGATGGAAGGAAATGTATTTATAATTTATAGGCCTAAAAAGAATAAGCCATTCTTCAAATTGTATCAAACAAATTCAAAACAAGTCCTTCTCGGTTTCTAGGTCAACAACATACATTGGTTGCGCAATGTCCTTACAAAACTATTAGAGGTCAGGGGATCAGGAGATCTATTAGGTTTGATAGCCCGTAGGCAAACTTGACTACACATGTGAGGCAGCCATTTTGTGGATTACACAGCGGGCATGTTAAACTAAACTCTAGCTAGAACACACAGACTTAAAACGTCGGCGTAACGGCCCGGTCACAGCCTACAGCGGCGGTGGCGGCGGCGAGCGTTTTCGATGTTACATGTATGAAGCATTTTCTAGCCAACCGGGTTGTTACAGCCTAGAACAGACTTCCAGAACATGTGATTATGGCACCCTCACTGAACACCTTCAAGGACAATTTGGACAAACTGGAAATCTTCAAACTATTTAAAACACACGCATCAGCATATTAGCTGCTAGTGTGTCTTCCTCATAATAATAATAATAACACATACCACATACGTGGCTTTTGAGGGTGCTGGAGTCGTACAAAGTAGATGCAACTCTATGCGTCCTCTTGAGGGCATGTATGGGGCAGTGGAGTACGGTGCTTCGCTATCCAGGGTGTCGACAGCCTTGCGGGTATGGCGTACCTATAAAGATCAAACGGGGTATTTTCTAAGGCGACAGTTTGAGTCCACTATGGTTTTGCCTAGCACTGAACCCGCTGAGCACTTTGCTCAAAAGTTCAGGGCTAGGCTATCGGTTGCAGACTAGAGGTCAGATTATTTCTCACCTCCTTTTCATGGATGACCTCAAACTATTTGCTCCCACTGACCTTCAATTAACTGAGTTACTAAAGATAACTGAAAGCTTTAGTAATTCAATTAAGATGGAATTCGGTGTGGATAAATACGCGGTCATGCAAGTAACGCGAGGCAGGAGTGTGGAATCTGATGGTATAGAGCTCTTAGATTTCACACAACTTAGATCTCTCTCTGCAACGGAAACCTACAAATATCTGGGTATGTCGCAGGCATTAGGCATTGATGACGCTGGCATGAAACAGGCGTTACAGGCACGTTTCTTTGGCCGCCTGAAGAAAATCTTAAAAAGCTTTTTATCGGGCGGAAATAAGATGCGTGCCTGTAACGGTTGGGCCATGCCCGTCTTAATGTACTCCTTGGGCATACTCAGATGGACTCAAACCGAATTGGACGCCTTGAATAGGAAAGTTCGCTGTCTACTCACGACATACCGGGTACATCACCCGCGTTCATCGGTGATAAGACTGTACATCCCGCGCAAGTGTGGGGGTCGTGGCTTCTTGAGTGCCAAGACCCTCCACAATCGCGAGGTACAATCTCAGAGAATACTTTCGCCACACCGACGCAGGTGTGCACCGAGATGTGGTCGCTGTGGACAGAGGGCTTACCCCGCTGGGTCTGGCCAAAGAGAACTGGCGCAAACCTGCCGTACTTGGTGTAGAGGAGTGTAGGGAAGTATGGAAAGGTAAAGAGCTGCATGGACGTTTTTACCGGGCCTTGCATGGGCCCGACGTAGATTTTCCAGCGTCGGTGTCCTGGCTGCGTTTTGGCGATCTTTTCGCCGAAACAGAAGGGTTTGTCTTTGCGATTATGGACGGAGTTGTCATGACGAACAACTACCGGAAGTATATTCTGAGGGATGGGACGGTCGACATATGTCGGGCATGTCACCAGCCTGGTGAATCGCTTAGACATATAGTATCCGGTTGTTATCGTCTTGCCAACGGTGAATATTTGCATAGACACAACCAAGTAGCCAGGATTGTCCACCAGCAACTTGCCTTAAAGTACCAACTTGTCGACTCTGAAATAAAGTACTACAGGTATGTGCCCGACCCAGTTCTTGAAAATGGTCGTGCTACTCTGTATTGGGATCGGTCTATCATTACTGACAGAACTATTGTGGCTAACAAGCCGGACATAGTGGTGATAGACCGATTAGAGCGCCTTGCTATGATCATCAACGTCACCATACCCCATGACGAGAATCTCGTGAAAGCCGAAAAAGATAAACAAATTAAATATTTGGACCTGGCTCACGAGATTGTCGACATGTGGGATGTTGACTCGGCGATCATTGTACCGATAGTCGTGACCGTAAATGGTTTTATTGCCAAGAGCCTCGACCACCACCTCAAGAGGCTCTCGTTAGACGGCTGGATCAAGTCCTCTATACAGAAGGCAGTATTGCTGGACACGACACGTATCGTACGGAGGTTCCTTTCTCTGGAGCCCTAACCACCGGTAGCTTGGTCCCTGCGCCTGATACCGGTGGGTCTCCGAGGTCCCATTTTATATATTTAGTTTTGTATTTTTTTTTATTTATTAGGTATATAAAATGCGATGTATGTGAAAGAAAAGAAATAAACGACATAATAATAATAATGTATGGCGCGTTTACTCTGAGGCGACATCGGTCCGTGCGGCGTAGCAAAGCGCGCTATGTAAACGAAAACGCTCGCCGCTGCCGCCGCCGCTGTAGGCTGTGACCGGACCGTAATAGGGCTTGAATATAGAGTACGATTTAATTTACAATAATTGGGTGATTACCGAACAGGTTGGGAAACATTAACGGCAATATTGCCTAATAAAAGTGTTATTGTGCTTGAAAAGCAGTGATTTTGTTCGTACTGCGAATTTAACTTGTACGACTACAAGTTTACGTTTCTATGTATGAAAATAACGTGTTATTTTAGATACCCAAGTTGGGTAATTAACACAATTAAAAAATAATCCTTTCGTAACGTTGAAAATAGAAGATAAATGCCATTGAAACGCGTGAGTGTTACTTAACCTTTTTTACGCGCTAATCTTAAAAACTACTGGTTGGGTTTGAATAATTATTTTTGTGATGGATAGCAAAACCGAGTAGCCACAGATACGGAGTAATTAGCCCTAAATAACGCGGGTGTAACCGCGGCCTAATCTAGTTATTTACAAATCGCGAAAGTTTTAAAGTTCTTATTGATTTTAAATAGGTAATATTGGTAATGCTATGCGCACAGTATAGTAGATACATACAATAATCGCTCAAGAAATAGTAGGCAGACGATACAAAAAATATATCTAATCAAACGACTAGATAAGGCAACAATATTCTCCGAAAAGTTGAACATATTGAATATTTGAGACATGATTGAATTACACTAAAGCAATGCTATGTACCCGCAATCAATGTTAAAGTCTATATCAAACATTTTACCTAATGAAAAACAAGTACCTGAATAGCAAGTATCCTGTATTCAGCCTCCACAAAATATCAAATATGCTATTAGCAGGATTAAGCCACTCAAAAATCTTTTGTAATCCAGCAGATCACTTTAACACTCGCCCGCACGTATAAATTATGTAGCATCCAATACAAGTGCATGAACAAGAGAATTTTGAATCCGGCTATCCGTAGCGAACCGGATCTAAAAGTTCAATAGTAAAGAGGTCGACCCCATTCGAGCCGTACTCCACCCATGCACTGCACTTAATAGATAAATAAATTAAACTTTGTTAGTGTTCCAATTCTATGCAGAAAATTCTGCTGAATTCATGAATTTATTAGAATAATCTTTGTAATACTTTTATCTTCTTTCGTCCTGATGGCTCTCTTAGATTATTTATCGATTTTATAATTGTGTAAAACTTTATTATATGCAGAGTATACAAGCCCTCTCGCATAGCTCCCAGTGTACCTTAGAGTGGGGCAGCGAGTCAATGAAACGTGTAAAGCTAAAAACAGTGCCATCTATAAACTATAATACGAAAATATGTGTGTGTTTGTATGTCCTTCTTTCACAATTTTGGTGAGTTCGTAAAGGCCAAATCACCCTCGGATTTGTAGTGACTCTTACAAGCTTTCCCTTCTTTGTTAGCATGTAAATCATGCAAGCTGGTTTGAAAGCACTGCTTATCCTTAGTTTGTTAAAAAATAACTTAACACAAATTTAATTTGGGTGTGTACGCAGCCAACTTAAATTCACTAGCTCCAAAAAGACAGCGACGTGCGCCATGGATTTGAACGTGAAACCCTTTTCGAAGCAATTTTTAAATCTCGCTTTTATGTAATACTAGAGTTTGTCGGCTAATAAGTTATCGCGATAGAATACGCCACTCTCCAGCCGCTTAACTATCTTCAGATGCAAAATTCTTATCATAGCATCGCTCAGTTGCCTCGTGAAAGAAGGACAATCTAACATACTTTCGGATTTATCATGATTATCCATAGAACTCTACCTATATTTGTATACGTAATATATCTGACTATATACGTTTATTATGACAACTGGTTTCCGATTCCAAACCAGGTATGATAACATATTACAGGCGAGTGGTCTGCAGAATTAATTACTCGATTCGATTAACTTGTACTAGTATGCTGTGTTAATTCGTAGGCAAACATAGGGTAATTAGATGCTGGGATGGATTGATCAGACGATAACAATACGGTAGGTAATCATTAGTGCTGTTGACTGTTAGGACAATGAGATGATGATTGTTCAGACACAAGTGGAAACAAGGCAACGCTTCTCTCTGTCAAGAGGAAATAGTCGCGAATGGAATGATTTAAAAAAATACCCGTGTAATAGTTTTGTGTTTGACAGTATGCAGTCGACGGTAATTGATTAAAATGTTATTATAAATAATATATTTTTAAATTAAACACCGCGAGTTAAACTTGTTTATAAAAATTTAATGGCTGATTGTTTACAAGAATATAAAAGTATGTTTATCAATTATCTGGTAAAAATAATACAAACCCTGCCTAGTTTTGGATTAGATTTTTTAGTCGAAGTCGTGTATTTTTGTTTAAGTCACTTTACATCTTGTTCATTTGTCTATCTATATACGTGTCTTCAATGTTCATGAAAGAACGCCAATATTTCTGAAAGTCACTAGAACCTTACTTTATGAATAAAACGGTAGATCCCCAAATATGACACCTCTTCACAAACCTTTATAGACGCAAAAGGGTCACAGGTAGAATTAAAAGCCGAAACTTGTTTAATGTGTTGCGGCTTATGCAAACTACTTACGAAGCTCAATAATTCACGGTCCCGTCTTACTTGCAGAGCTATGATTAAATCTCGTATGCACAACGCACACTAATCCCACAAGTGGGCGAATCTGGGAAGTCGTAAGCGCCGCGCCGTTTTGATTTTAGTAGGGCGAACTAACTAAAACACATGTTGTGAAGCACAGCGGCGCAGACGTGATGTGCGTGTATGTGTTAGTTGTCCATAACGAGTTGCTGCTTGTAAATTGTTTTACGTAAGTGATGGGGCGACGATATTGTGTAATTGGATTTATGTTTCTAATTATAGGTATGATAGTCATACGATACTTCAGTTTATTGTAAATGTAGTAGTAAGGCTTATCAGCGATTAAATGATCACACAAACTTGGCCAACTTAGGCTGGTTAATAATTTCTTTAGACTTAATTGGACTTACCTGCCCATTTTCTATAATATTTATTTACAGTCTTCAATATTTTCTACCTTTGATGCTTCTGCGGACCAGTGACCGCCAAAGGTCTCTTGTCTTTCCATCTCGTTGAACAGAGATCGTCACGCTCCCTAACACTCAGAACCACGTATCCTGATTGTAATATTTCCAGTTGCAATACTTAATGAAAGTCAAATATACCACGCGCTTAATACTATAACTATTAAAAACAAAATCCCAAACCTTTCCTCAAAATTACTACTTATTTGATCTCACCTCACGACCTCAAAACAAAGGCTATGACTGAATTATACCACGTACATCACAAAGTTAGGCACAGAGCAGCAAACATTTAATTAAATTATGCTTATTCTCTTTCAGCCAAGTCTGCATTTGCAACAACCATCCACTATCGCTGCACACTTCTTTTACAAAGTTAAATTAGAAACAACATGACCGCTACTACGAGTACCTATGTCTTCTGAGTAGTTTACGAAACGTTTGTAACTAGCAAACGTATAGTTTAAAATGTGTACTAACGCATAACGTAACGCATTGCCCACTTTGAACTACCAGCGGATGGCCGCACATTTTTTTATTTAACTTTTCTTCCCGATCCCGTGCGGATTTCCTTCTTAGCCCTGAGGACACAAAAAACAATACTACAAATTTCAACTTCTTGCACCCTATAGTTTTGTCAGTAATGCAAGAATAATTATAATAGATAACTTGCACCATTAAAGTTATAAGAACTTGAATATAATGTTAGAAAGGGGTTTTACAAATGGTGACGACTCGACTACAATTGCAAATCTACATTTGACCTACACGTCTTTATCAGCTCTGGGTGCCAGGACTAGGCTACAATCCTACATCTCGCAGTCCTTTAAGTTGCCTACCCTGCTTGATACCGTAGGAAATAGAGTAGAAATCATCAAAATCTTTATTTGATTCTTTTGTGCCTGCCAATGATCGTTGTATCATTTTCTAGTAATCCGAAGAGTAATAATCTGTTGCCTAAGATTTTCAGTAGAGAGGTAGGTTTCCTGTAAATTCAGTGAAATCCCAGTTTTAAAGTAAGATATAATGGATTTCTCTCACAATAATACTAACCTAGTTTTTCGTAAACTACTACAGTAAACCAATGGTAATCACATTCGAAATAAAAAACAACGTTATGTATCTAAAAGTTAGAGTGACTGTAGGTGTTTGTGAAAAGATAATTACGTAAAAGTTATATTTCGGGCCGCCCTAGTTTAGGCAATTTACCTTTTCTGAACGTTTTTCTATTGTATTATTTTGTTTGGAGATTCTCACGCCAGATAAATAAAAGAGAAAGATCAGTAATCCCTTTGTACTCAAGGCTTTCTCAGTGTAGTGAACTGCTCATAATACCTCTTCAAACTATTGTTTTTATTGAGTAACGAGTCAGTGACATTTTCCGATTATAATATAAAGATAATAAGAAAATCATACTTTCCTTGTTGGAACCGTATTTCTTTAACAATATTTATTAGGATTTCAAATAATATTTAGTAATATATGAATTCAAACTTACTTGGTCTATATTAGTAGTATATTGTTTTTCAGGATTAATACCACGTTCCTTTGCTTTGAGTATTCGTACTTGTAGTACATACCTACTATGTACTGCTACCAGTAATGATCGTGGCGCTTGCAATAGTGCCGAGACATCCGATACTCGAAAAAAACGTATGTAGTAAAGTTTATATCCCGAAAGACAATATACAACTAATAGTAAGTAAATAGGTAACATGTGCTATCTATAGGTACAGCCACGAGAAAGTCGGTCTAGCCCTTTCAGAGATTAGCCGCCATAAACAGACAGCTACACAAGAAAATATAAGTCGGTTTTATGATTAAAACCAAAATAAATAATTTCACAAGCATTCAGTAAAAAGCTGTTATTTTAATATTACAAAAAAAAACTTTTAAAAAAGCCAACATTTTAAAACCAATATAAATAAAACATCTTTCAAACAAACACTGCCAACAGCTACCAAAACACGTTACAGTTTAAAAGTACGCTTCAACTAACACCTGAAACTTACATTGTTCAAAATAAGGCTTCTTAAAACACGGGAACAATAAACAATTGTTTACAACTGGAACAAGTTTACCTACTTGGTTCAACGTGGTCATTAAGACGTGCATCTTAACATTTTACTGTTTGTACGTGACCGACGAGTGAACAAAAACTTGAATAGTTAGTCCACTCATATTGAGAACTAGTTCAACAGCCGAATTTGTGGTAAGTACAATCCTGGTCAGAAATATTTAAAAGGAAAGTGCCAGGTTCAAAATCAGCGTATTTAGCATCAAATTTTCAATTCCTATTTTATCTTCCTTTGGAAAGGAATATAAAAACCTCTTATAGGTAGTAGCCTTCCTAATTTCAGCATCAATCAGCGGTAATCGCTTACCATCAGAGGATCCGTCTGCTCGTTTGCCACCAACATCAACAGGTAGTAGAGCCTTGCTGATTTCAGCATGAATGGGCCGGCTCGACAGGGGAAGTACTACCCTCTCACAGAAAAACGACGTAAAGTAGCAGTACTTAAACTGTTGCGTTTCGTTCGGTGAGTGAGAGTGCCGGAGGCCCTATCCCCTATTCCTTCTCCCTCATCCCACTCCTCATCCTATCCTTTTCCCATCCCAAGGGCCGGCAACGCACTTGTGACTCCTGTGGTGTTGCTTGTGTCCATGGGCGGCGGTAATTTCTTACCATCAGGCGATCCGTCTGCTCTTTTACCGCCTATCACTACAAAAAAAAGGAAAAAAATCCTAAGTATTAAGTACATAAAAAAGCTCACCTTAGTAAGTGCCTACATTACAAAACAGTCCCACTCTCCAAACTTCGTGATTCTAGCTTCAGTTGTTTAGGCTCTACGGTGATAAGTCAGTCAGCACAAACTATATTTTATATACCTAGCTAGGTGGATGATAAAAATCCGTGAGTTTTCGCTTCGGTGCCCCAGTTTTACCACAAATAGCTGACCTTTGACAGTAATAGCAAAACTAAAAGAGAGTACCAAGATCAGTCGAACCATCAGGCCTAACTACAAAACTACATATTATGTTTTTCGGATGCCATTATTCATAATATTCTACCACATACACACATCACGATCTAGTCCCAAACCAAGCAGAGCTTGTATTATGGGTACTAGATAATGGATAAACATACTTATATACTTTTTTTTGTAAATACATACATATTATACATAGAAACACCCAGACCAAGACAAACATCCATGTTCATGCACACAAATGTTTGACTTGAGCGGGAATCGAACCCGCGACCTTCGGCGTAGCAGTCGCTTACACTCCCGCTGCGCCAACTGGTCGTCAATTCATAGTGAACAAGCTTACCTTAGTAAGAGAACCGTTTTAAAAAACTTATTATACGCTTTGCCCGGCTTGAGACTTGCACCAGAGGTCTTATTTAAAGTTTTTTTGCAAGACCAACAAGATAGTACTCATAATAAATGGTCAATGGTATACATACAAACACGCCATAAGCTGAGCACAACAATGTGTTTACATAAGCTGTAAAATTCAATTCTGTGTGTATATTTATTAATGCGGTAAAAAGTAGGTCAAACATTATATGATTTAGTCGTCAAAGTACACAAATGTGAGGTTAAGAGCGATTTCCAATCACAATTCTTATCGTTTCTTATGTCTCGTAGTTATAATAATAATATGATACATTTCTATTCTACTTTTCTCGATTTAAAACAAATATATATACCAACGGTTGATCTACAGTTAATGACCTGTTCCCAAAACAGAAAAAGCTTCTTGTAATTTGAAACGTGTTGCCAATAAGCACATTTGATTGAGATACTAGTCAATTTATATTAAAACAATTTACTTAAAAGCTTCATACAGTTAAAATTCATTTCATATCAATTATACGGTTTATTTTGGTGTAACTAATATAATATTAAAAATGAATGTTAAATAACATTAATGTAAAAACTTTAAAATAAAATAAAAGAAGATAAAACACCTAAAATAATATTAGTTTAAGTCTAGCATAACATTTCCGTATACGCATTTACGCATACCTGTATTAGACAATACTATTAAGAGCTCTCTTAATATCACTCATGTGGCGGAGTTTAAAGGGCCTCTGGAGGGAAGTACGCTTAGTAATAATATATCGACCTCACCGCTCATGACAATTGTGAACCATAATAATATCAATGTATTTGACCCTGCCATTGCCATCGCATGAATATTCCTTAGTAACATACCTTAGCTCGACCCTTTTAACATAATAAACAAACAAAAATGAAAGCTGTTCGCAAATTATGCGATAGTACCTACTCGAACTTAGGCACTGATTTAGCGAGTTATGCATGAACATTGCCAACTATGCACCCGTGTGCCTCAACGATCGGCAAGCGAGCTATTCTCAACGACCTCTTGAAGTTAACCGAATTCCTGAGAACACCACGTCAATACTTTGCACAATACAGTGCCGAAACTCGAGCCTAGCCCTCAAGGTTAAGCCTACTATCGCATTACCTCCGGCCGGGCGCCTCGGTATAAAACTAACAAAACATCGAAAGATGGTACGTGATCTAATTAAAAATTTCCCCTCGTGAGTCCACAAATTAACCTTTTTAACTGAAAAGAAAACTTGTAGGAACAGAGATAAGAGGGAAGTTAGGTGGCGTGGTACGCCGTCGGTAAACGCGCGGCCGGCGTGAGGCGCCCACATCCTGCCGGCGCCGCGGCGTGGCGCCTATCGCGCTCATCGCGCTGACAGCGGCGCGTCGACGCCCACGCAGATCCACTGATACACCACGACAGCACGCCGCTCGCTCTACACTCTTTAGTTCTATACTACAACACGTCCCACTAGTTTCAACTCCACCAAACCGCTGCAACCGTTACTCTTTTAAATTAGATTGGCGCGCTCGTTAATCAGCGTATAAAAGCTAAGTTTACGATACGAAACTCGCTCAATCGCTCGCCGTGTGCCCCTTATACCTGCTTTTGTACAACCTACATTCTTTCGACGATAAATTTTATTTTTGCTACGCAAAGCTAGAATGTTTAAAATAATGAATTTTGGCAAAGATGCATCCGAAATAAATGGGACGCGGAAATGACGTACGGACGGTTTAAAAGGCGACGACAGACGAACGGAACTTGGCTGTATTGGTGGAAGCTGCACCATGTTTACAATGTAAGTTTCGATTCATGGACAGAATTGATATAGCTTCATCTATCCCTTACATTATTTGTGACGGCTAATATAAATGTACCGTTTCTATTATAGGAGGTTGAAAATATTTGATTGTATTTACAATTTAGTTACGTGAAATGTTTTTTCGAACGCATTGTCCTTGAGTTTTATAAATAACAGGCGCATGTAAATATGTACTTATTTTTACTTCGCATTTTATGCAAAACCGCAGCAAACAGTCACAATAATTCAGTAATAGGTAAGATTGACGGCTATCAATAAATAATGATCAGTCACATCAGCTACGATGCTCAAGGGACTTTTCACAACCGGACCAATAGAGGAAATGTGTTGGCATGCAAATAATAGATAATCACGATTATGTTCAATGAGTTAACAAAGGTACTAACCTAGCTAAAAGTAAATACAGCTATATAATAATACTATCCTAATATGCATTTTTACCGAATGATATTAATCCGTTGATGACATATTCTTTAGAGATATGTACATATCATATCATCACATATTACATATTTTAGATATGGCATTATTGAACCAAACTTATAACTTATGTTATCTAACGTATACGTTTGTTATCTTTTTGAATGCCGTTTAAAACGAATGGCAATTTCTTGAACTAAGATTCACCTATTAAACTACACATGCTATCTTAAAACTTACTGTTTCATATCCTTTTCCTTTTATGCCGTGCTTGTTTTAAGGAAGCAAAAGTATCGCATTATTTATCAGAGGATTTCACTCTAGCTCACAATAATCTTGCATCTGCAAAACGTCTTTCAACCTGCTTTCACATATCAGTTTCAACATTTTGCTCTTCCCACAAACTTTAGGCACCGTCTATTCATTCACAAACTAGCTTACTAAGGCTTAGTTGGCTGTTCAAAGATCAACACACCTTTGCAAAAGATAATCCGGGGAAACCCATCCAGTAACTATTGAAAACTTACAATGAGCGAACATCGAAGCTAATATCACTTAGAATTGTTAGAAAAATATTGCTTCTTGGTTTTAGAAATGATTTTAGTCAGATGTTTATTTTGTATCCTTAGTTTGTGATAACATAACATGTTAAGATTTTGATGTTTTACTTAAAGTTTAAACTAAAACACATACTACACACTGTTACTGTTTCTGTAGGTATTTACTTGTAATCAAAAGAGGACATAGCGAATCATGGCCGACATTTACAAGCAACATAAAAAATCCGCTCTCAGATCTGTTCATTCATTCACGAGCTTCTGTGCCACAGAAAGACAGGTCAAACTTAACACTCCTCTTTTTTGCGTCGAGAGGATTAAAAATAGAAAAACATGTTACAAAGATACGTGAAGATAGTGCTGTCCCAACGACTTTTTAAAATTTTCCAACGTCTTACCTGCAAGATTGACTCGCCGTCACTTGTATCACTCTTTACACAATGTAAGTTTGCCAACTATCCACCAACCGATACTACGTCACGTAAAGCCACGTGTAAAGCGTATAAAACTTTTTATTTACTTTATATACCTAGCTTCCGAGCTAGGTATATATATTATATTATGATAACAGGTTCTTATCATAAAGATACTTTCCTCGCACGCCTGAAAACTAATGTAGCGTTGTAAAAATACCTTTGATCCGTGTTTATGTTTAAAACTGCGACACTGCTGTTCCTTTGATATATTTTTACCAAGGTGTCTCCTGTCGCATAAGCCTGAAACTGAGCCTAGATAGAATTTTACCTTCCGTTTCGGTAATTTTGAGCTCGGGATGCGTATCATTAGTATAACAACGCAGGATATTGAGCTCCTGAGCTAAGCCATCCTGAAATGGGTATTTTAAGAATCTATGTGTACCTTCCTATGTATGCATACGTTTTGCTCCCATATCTGAAGATGCTGGCTACTTCAAGAGCGTATATTCCTGAAAAAATACACCGTTAAATTAGTTTTAATCAAGATCTTCTCCATATATCGTGGCAAGTTGGTGTGAAGAGAGAACTTCATTTTAGTATAACTCAAAAATAACTTGAGTACAGAAACTATCGATCCTCTAGGCAATAAGTGTTAATTTATATGATGGCTCTGTACTACACACCCATTTAGCTAAACAAACCAGTGAAATAGTCACTGCTCTTTTCATATACCACTAAAATAGCTCGAGCATTCAAGGTCCGTTCTAAGTTAAACCTAACCACAGACAATACAAACCTAACCTAGTTTTTGTGAGATTCACGTACAAATGTTTTGGGCACAACCAACACGAGAAAGGAAACAACCACGACAGCTGTCTACCACTCGACGTCGACGCGTCTTGAAGGTCAGAGGTTGCGACAGAAATTGTGGAAATAGACGGAGTAATGGTGTGAAGAACGACTTCGTTAGAGTTTGGTATGAGGGACGCCTGTTTTATCTACAGAGATATAACTTAGAAAGAATTTGTGTATAGCTTTTGAAGACTTTGGAGATGTTTGTTTCCTGAATAGGTGGTTTTCTTAATGCAAGCAGTGCGTTTTTTGACAGCTGACTATTTCATAAACTTTTGTTTGAAAAAAAGTTTATACTTGATTCCGACTATTTTATTAAAATGGCTTTGAAAACAAAGATTTCACCTATGGTTTTTATTTGGTTACATGTGCCAAATATACGAAAAAGCTATCGAAATGGCAAGTAATTATTCTCTAAACATATTTTTTCTTTGTTTTTTGATTTTGCTTGTACAATAGCTTTCTTTATGTAAAGTCTCCAATTGTATAATTCGAATGAAGGAATGGTTTGGTTTGCGTACCTTGTCACAATACCACTCCGGTATTAAAGATTTGCTCTTTTGTTTACAAGAGAGTATATTTTGTATACAAGAGACTGACATTCCTGATGAGATATTCTCCGTTTTCCTGAATTTCTGTGACTACCAAGACGAATACTATAGCATTCAGTACGACATATTCAATATATTACGGACAAGGGAAGCGGTTGGATGCGACCGACTCTATACCGGTAATATCGGTATGTGCGGAGAGCTTTGATTTAGGCCTATGCTCGGTATTAGACGTCTATAGACTGAGAAAATGATGCATTCCATAGACCTACCTAAACGCTTTGAAAGACAATAACCGAAACACAGTTCACGTTCACTGCCCTTCAAAGGTTTAAGGTACTTAATTTTGTTCTATGTTTTGACTTATCCTTAACGTGTCTACACCCTTCTATCTACATTATTACCGCTTAGACTCATGTTTAAAAATATGTATAAAATTCGCGTCGTAATATAAGAATAGGTAATCAAAATTATTTATTTAATACACTCAAAAATCGTGATAATATTGAAGTATATAATGATATCGGGCCCTACCTTTGAGTTAGCCATGCAGAATGGACAGCATAATTTAGTAAAATATTCCCACCACCTGGCAAAACGTAGTGACCTCGTAACGACACCCTCGGGAGTCCATAGGGCGATCTGTTACAAAAGCCGATTTGGCAACGTTCGAGAATGTTATAAGTCAGAGCTTGTTTCACTGCTTGTATGGAGCAAACGGATATTAAAATCATGTTCAAAGGTATTATTAATATGTTAAGATCACAGACTACTCTTCAGAATAAAATCATTTCAAACAGTTCCGACTCTACATTGCTGGCGTTTCAAGTAAGCCAAGCACGCTTAGCTTCGCTTATACCACGGTATAGAAGGCTACACGGAGTATTTAGTATGTAATTGAGCCACTCAATACAGTAGCAGGTTGATGTTTACACCAGGAAATGAATCTTCCGACCGACGTCCGGTACACCTCAATGTGTGCTAACTAAATATTAGAAACATCTTTGCTTTGTGTGTGGTTCGCTTCACACATTTGTACTGAATTGGTTCTCTGAATATCGAGATCATTGTCGGTGTTCATTGTGTCCGTTAAGCTGCTTTTGTGTTTGTAAGCTGCGATAGCTGAGTGGAGAGACCGACAGACTGCTACGCAGAGGGTCTCGGATTCGAATCCACGACACGCACCAATGACTTTTCGGAGTTAAGTGCGTATTCAATTGTTAATTATCGCTTGCTAAACGGTGAAGGAAAAGATCGTGAGGAAACCTGCTTGTCTGAGAGTTCTCCATAATGTTCTCGAAAGACATGTGAAATCTGCCAACCCGCACGTGGCCAGCGTGGTGGACTATGGCCTGACCCTTCTCATAGTGAGAAGAAGCCCGTACCCAGCAGTGGGACAGTAAAAAGGGTTGATAATGATGATTGTGTCCGTTAGTTGTATGTTTGTAAAGTCTCCCGCGACACAAGTTTTAGGAAACGGGCGGGAGTTGTCTCTTTAAAAAAAATCGTTCTGTTTCTATATTTACCCTGCATTGTCACCTTAATATCTTTTTTCTCTATTTTTTATTTGCTCAATTCTTCCTAGGCCCTGGGGGAGTGTATTGCGCCATATTACACTGCAAAGTCTTGCAATATGATACAAAGTACAGCAAGAGTCTAAATAGCTTATAATAAGATTAACATAGAATATTTTTCTTGATTGATTCGAGAAAGACTAGGCGAAGGTGTGTGGGTAGGTGTATGTTCTAGGCTGAGTCACTAAAACCACCGCGGTGTCCGTCGACGTTCCACTGTGACGTCACGCAAGTCACGGCTAGCAGCTACCTCGCCAGATTGAATTCACACTAATACCTTTAAATTATTATACCTAATTTTAAGTTATGGCTGGCAACAAAAGTAAATTACCATCTGTCTCTATATTTAAATTCTAGCGTCACTGACAGACTGACATATAAACTAGAGCCGAAACTATTTGGCAAAGGAAGTTGATTTTTGGCTTTACTGTTCCTGGAAGCCGTAGGGGTGCACTAAGAAGGGATTTCCCGAGGTTCCCTCGGGATCAGGCAGAAACGGTTAATATATAAGAAAAATGTGTGGGCGTAGCTGCGAGTATTTACTAGTTTACTATATAATTTTACCTGAAAATATGCCTTTCATTTTACAGTTTTTTTAAAGTACTCAAGTATTTTTCTTCTTAAATTATGGAATTTAATCGCTTGGAACCAATTCTTTTGCTGTGATGAATTATATTTATCTGATTTTAATGCTACTTGACGACGGTCTATCATAAAATAAAGGCAGATTTTTATATTATATTCAATATTTAAAAGAATACAAAGTTATTTTAAGAGATTAAGATATTTTTATATTAAATTATATTACAAAGTGTTCACTCCTTTTCTGTCACAAAATTTTATTAAGATTTCACTGCTTTTAGTTAATACTACTTTTGCTTTGTATAAGTAATTTGGATGAAACCTTAAAAGTCTATCAAGATATGTATATACTTTTATGTAGCGAGGTATCTATCACAAAAGGGAAATATTTTTCTGCTTTCAGTAAAGGTAAAGCAGATTAGATAGTACGCCAAAGATATATTGCTATGGTCTATAACACAAATCTTATGAAGATAAGATTGGATGCACTACGCACTAATGTAACCGAACACTCTGCCAACAACCGTGCAACCAAATCGAGCGCCATATCCTGAACCAATTCATTACACAGGAAATAGACGTAAACTAGGAATAATTAACGCTAGCCGTTTTTAGACAGCCAAGTTTACTAAATAAATAAGAAAACGTGCAAATAGGGAGCGGAAGCAACAAACGAGATATTTCAATTTGCTACGAAAAAAAATACTAGTTATTTAAAAGGTTTAAGTTCGAAGCCGAATAATTAAGAACACTAGACACTCTAAAAAAAAATATGAGCTTTAATTTTATATTAAAAGCGAATGAGATTTTCCCGCGTTAAAAGGAAAATCTTAGGTCCACGTTTTTCTCGTTATGGAGTCAGCAGAATCACAGGAATGGTAGGGTAAGGCCACGGAAATTACTTGTTTTAAGCTGTGTCGACGTTTGATACTTAAATAAGGTTTTTATTGCCTTCGTATGTATTACCTTGGGTAGGCATAACACCGTTTGTGAAAGCTTGAGGCTTGCTTATTATTTTTATTTTATATTTTTTTTATTACTCTTATTTTGAGGTCAAGCTTATTATTTTTCTTAAATTTTTAGAGTTCTAAACATACATAAGTCTTTACAATTCAAATTCGCATTTATTTACCTATTGGTCGTGATGGAAATTGAACCTATGAAATGTAGCTTGGCAGTGAGACTTACTAACCACTAGGCAACCAGACCAAATATGACTTAAAATTTAACTATATCGAATGCGCTTTACATCGAAATCTCAAAACTTCCAGAACAATTTTGATGAAGTCTTTAATTTAATTTCCTGACCGTTTCTTTTAAAGTAAACTTCTGCTAATCTAGCAAGTTGCACCATTGTATCCTCACATAACTACTTATAATTTAATGCCAAAAACTTTTTGCTTTGTCGTTAGCAAGACAGAAAGACAACATTCAGCGACAAAAACTTGGTTAGTCAAGACCGTCTATTGAAATTATAAATTCTAAAATCAAAATCAAATTAAAATGTTTACTTTGAAAATAGACTTTTTAAGATTCAGAGCTCTAAAATTGGCTGTTACTAACCGCCGGTTCCAATATTTATTTGTTCTGTCCATGGATTTGGATTCTTAAGGTACATATTTAACATATCCAGACAGTCTGTATGGTGACGGATTAATAATACGGAATGCCACCACCCATATCATCCCATGGGTGTCGTAAGAGCCGACAGAGGGAGCATATTATGCAGAGAACAGAGGGCTGTTCTTTTTCTGTTAAAGTTTTCCTTCTCTTACAGTGGTAAGAGAAGGAAAATTTGATGCAAACCTTATTCCAACCCGTTTGGCCAGCGTATAGTAGGTAGGCCAATTTCTCCTTTCAAAGGAGAGGCCTAGTCCAGCAGTGGACTGTTAAACGCTGATGATATTTAACATAAGTTCCATGCAACATAATGACATATTGACAAAATAAGGGAAGCCCGGAAGCTACGTCTGCACATTTTTATATATTAATAACTATTTCTTCCAGATCCCGTGGTAATTGCGGGGAGTCCCCTCTTAGTACACTCCTATAGTCTCCAAGGAGCATACATGCCAAATTTCAGATTCCTGAGCCTATTATTTTTGGCTATGGCTTGTCTGTTAGACAGTCAGTAACGCAAGAGTTTTATATAATATACAGATGTGTAATATGTGTATCTCTAGTTGTCAAATCCATGGACAGATCAAATATTGGCACCAGCTGTAAGTATCACTGTCCAACCGTCCATTTGTTCGTTAGCGAGTTTATGTTGTGAGTTCATGCAGTGGTAGATCGGGTTGCAATTTTCAGAGAAAGTTTATTTCTACTACCGCCTTAACAACAAACCGACTTTATTATACTTTATTATATTATACCGATCTTTTTATGCCCTTAAAATATAACAATTTGTGGAGGTGGTATTTATTTTACGTTATACTCAAAAACTTTCTAAGCTTAGTTTACTTAGCTTACTTAACTTTCTTACAGTATTATGTAATCATGCGTCTGCATAATTATATAAAATATTTTAAATACGGAAACATCGCTGTTTAAAGTAAAACCGCAGTAAATCATGCAACTCAAAAACATTATACTAATTCAGATTAGCTATGCAAATTTGAACAAATTTACATAAATACAACATTTGTAATTAAATTTATTCATAAATTTATTGCTTCATTAAATAAGTGATTTATCTACGACAACGATATTAATTGCAACGGCTTTTGAAATAAATAAGTATTTAAAAAATAAATGTGTTTTACATTACGACTTGAAATAAAATTATTGAAAATGTTTGAGAAATTGTTTTATTATAATAAATGAATCGCTTTAACAATCTTATCATCTCGACCGTTTAATTAACTCGTTGTTAATAGCTAAAATAATGTTTGAATACTAGTTGATGCTAATAAATAATTATAGTAGTTGTTTTGTGATGTATATAATGCGGGTTAAAGTAATCAGGCAATTGATAGGTGAAGAAAATACTAAAATGAATTTCTTCCTCTATAGAAATTATTGCACCAAAGAATCATCAATCTTAGTAGCTATCAATTCGGTACTGAATATTACATGCGGGTGACCAAGAGTTAACGCGAGTGGAGTCAAACCAATCGAGCTATAGAAGGTATAAGTATACGTAGCACTTATACCTTCATTGGTATAAGTAGGTACCTACTCCTTTACGGCCCGGTAGTATAGCATTCTCGTGTGAATAAAACAGTGCTGTAAAGGTATATTTTTCTGACTCTTTCTTTTATACAGCATAATTACCCATGTATTGTTACGACGAGGTAATGGCAATTGACAACATATAACTTTATGCTTTCATTATATTTATGTAATAGACCTCAATCGCAGTGGCGTAGCGGGGCTGGGGGTGCCATGGCCCCGGGCGGCACATTTAAGGGGGCGGCAAAAGATGCCGCGAAAAATTAAAAAAAAAACATATTTTAAAATACTTGGTACGCACACTGACACAGGCCACTAGGCCTAGGAGCCGCCGTGCGGCGGCGCGGGCTCAGTAGGAAGAATAACAATCGAAAACAAAATCATCCTTATTTTTATTACCTGAAGACTTTCTTGTATCTGTAGTCTTGGTTTATTAATTCTTTAATAGATTGCAATTTTCCGGTGATCTGCGAGTGTGTTATGACGTTATGAGTAATTTATTTATCCATATATCAGGGCCGGGCCGTGTGTCCGATGTATGCCGCCCCTACACACACACACAGCCGCCAGAGTAACAGGGGCGCCGCCAGATAAAATGTCATCGTGAATTATTGAAATTATTTTTGATTTACTTCAAAATACAACATAATCTTTATAGCTGAATAGGGAAGAAACTAGGAGCAGGTCTTCTAAGATTATAATAGCCTGCGGTTTTACTATACGCTATTTGAACTTTGAATCCAATATATAAGTATGATCCTTGCGTTGAAAAAAATCAAAGCCGATTATTACACAATTATACATATTACAAACGAAGTCTGCGAATTTTTGGACGTAACCTCGTGGGACGTGATGCAGGTTTTGTCCATAAATTTGCAGATTTTGCCTCTCAACTCCTTATTCTTGGGCAAACGTAAGGAGTGAATGTCGTAAACTGGAGACGGGCAGCGGGCCGCGACGTCACCAGTGCGAGAAGCTACGCCCTGCACCCTTCATGGTACACACAAATCCACAACAGCACCAGTTGTCCGCTCCGCTATTCGAAGATACCTTTACCTCATTCCAAGGCGTCATACGCACAATCTCTCCAAATTTAATTGCCATAAAATAATGCCTCCTGTTGCCGGCAGCTCCGTTATTCCCGGCCAAGGACGCGGTGACGGTAATGATGGTGAATGGAATCTTTAGAATAACGGGGCTACGGTAGGCCTACAATGAACGCAGTCTACGACTAAATGATCATTTAGACGTAGACTGCGTTCATTGTAGGCGAGGTGATCACCTCGCCTAGCCCTAGGTAGAATTAAGTCACATCAAAGGGCACATACGGGGGTTATCAGTCCGGCACAGGGTGAGAACATGGTAACTCTAAAGTTAGGTGACTTGTTCTACCATCGGGAAGCAACCCACTTTCTTGGGTCGGCTCAGAACAACTTTGTGAGGGACTTCAATGCCAAAGTGGAAGGAGAAGGACGCAGTAAAACGAAAATCGGAGCCTAGGGCTTGAGGCATAAACTGGGATCCAACGAAAATAAATTCATAAGTGTCATAGAGGTCAAGTGCTAGTTGTTTTCCTCGAAGCAGGGGCTATTTTTAATTAACTCTTTTTTCAAGCAGAAGGCCTCACAGGCAGTGGACTCTGCAAAGCTCGAACAAAATGACAAATTTAGAGACATCTCGGTTATCAATAAATTAAACACCAAAAGCGAACACGGACTAGTACAAGGCTCTCTAAATATCAACGTTATAACTGAAAAAGCCCAGTCAATGAAATCTACTCGCCGACCCTACGTTGCCCTAATTAACCATGAATTCTGAGCGATTCCACATAGAACTGCAGAATCGTTTCAATCTTTTAGAAACCACCGACAGCATTAGAAGACAGATACAGTGGTATTAGGAGATTGGTTCCGAAAAGCCCACCCCGCATTGAGAAAAATACAAGGAGGCTAAACTTGAGCCGACACTCCCGAAATGATGAGGAAAAGACGCGAGGTACCATCCTGTCAGCGGTCTCTGCTGGATGGGAGAGCCGTACACCAACAAATTCGGCAGCTAATACGATGTGAACTCCGACGCTCTAACACCGGCGCTCTGGAGGCTGTGATCTATGACAACTAGGGATCATAAGTCTTCGCTCTGCAGTTGAGGTGACCCGATCTTACGATATTACGAACTGCGGCTTGCTGCACCCTCATCCCCAAGGTCGAGATTCTCGAAGAGGTTGAAAGTTTTTATCCACACTTGCATACCTCGCGCGTAGACAGACTAATAATTATTGGACCAAGTACGGACGACCACAGAGCCTCAATGACGCGCCACTACACCGAAAACATCACGGATGCCGACCAAAGCGTGGTCTAAGAGGGACCATAGGAATTTAAACTATCGTGGTCATAAGATATTTTCTAGGTCTCTTAAATGTATCCTTCGAGATATATATATACTACGTGTCTTTGTTTTAAGTAACCGGTATTTCGGCACTGTTGCAAGGCTACCTACATTCGTGAACATGGCATTCCCAGATGTAGGTACTCTACAAACTCTACAAAGGAACGTGGTATATAACCCGTAGTAAAATGAAAAAGTAACACAAAGCACTTGGTAATGATAGGTCTATTTCTATAATTGATTAAAAGCCATCCAACTTTCATTTATTAAAATCCTTCAAGTCGTCTAGACCTTGACTAAGCTATATACTGCTGCCGTGAAACGGCTACTGCCATGCGCGCAATGAACACATAAATACCGCTGAGAGCTGTAACGTTTCTTCCCTAAAAATATTATACCCTATGCTTTATGATATTACAATTGAGACGAATCAAATGTCAACCAATTTTTTTTAATCCATCTAGCCATTTGGGGTGTGAAGCAAAAGTAATGAACATACAAGCATACCTACATCCAAAAACGTAGCACTTTTGGCAGATCTGATGTAGTAGGGTACCTAAAGGTAGAGGGGCGGTGAATTGCCGATCGGCCCCGGGCGGCGAACACCCACGCTACGCCTCTGCTCAATCACGTAATTATTTGAGAAGAATGAGAAATGTATTATATTTACCCCGTCTTTTCAGCAAAGGTAGCATCAACCACGATCACGAAAAATCGAAAAAAGTTTGACAGTTTTATGCCTGGTAGTCCTTTTTCATGACGCGGTGAAAACTATTTGTGTTCCGTCTCGACTCCGCCACTCCATCGCAGGAGCGCGATCGACCAAGTTGGGGCTGGTGGAGGAGGTCTGTGTTGTGACTGTTCCCTAAAGACATTGGGAGCCTGCTCACTAAACATCTTAGAGTTCTTGGAGTGCTCGGCACCCCGTTAGGGGCGTATCACGCGAATCACAGAAAGCATACTTTACCGTGACCTCGCCCGACGCATGGTAGTCCTAACTAACTGCTACAAACATGTTATTTAAAACAAGGAAGGTAATTGCATTTTTTTATATATAGGACTGTGAGTATAATACAGATGTTTGAATCGCCGTTATCATTCTTTTTTTCGTCCTCACTAGGCATCTAGCGAAGATCGAGGCATAGTAGTACTAACTGACTACCACAAACATGTCGTATAAAAACAAGAAGTACAATCGTTATTTTGCCATACCTACAAGATTTTAAGTTACATATTTCTAATACCTTGAAACTATACTGAACACTACTTCAAGTTTACTAGATGTTTGAACTACGAGTACGTTCACTTCAACAGTGCCATGAGTGCGATTTAAACTTACAACTATCTTACAAATACAATTTTAGCTTACCTGACAAATCCAACGCTATTGTAAACGTGATATATCTCAGTTTTATAAGGCAAGGAGAAGACTTAAAAGGGATATTCTCACAACTCCCTGAGACAGATTGCATTGCCAGCCGCACTATTGATAAACAGGCAGTTTACAAAAAGAAACGCATTTCATGCCTCGTCAAGCTCTTGAATCTTCGATCCTGACAGTCATGCAGATCTTTGAAAGGCATGACGCGTAGCTAACGCCTTACATAATTATCCTGCAAATGTTCTTGAACATAGAATATTAGACAGTTGTCGATCTGTGGAAAGGTGATATTCCGTGAGATACGATTAAAGTTAGTAACGGTTCCTGGTGAGTGAGGTCTTGCATCGCTTCGCGGATAATTCTAAGATAATATTTATTGTGAATTTGTGACTATTTTTTATAATCTGCAATCTTGTTCATGTGAAAACTTTTTGCGTTCCGTCTCGACTCCGCCACTCCATCGCAGGAGCACGATCAACCAAGTTGGCGTCTGGTGGAGGAGGTCTGTGTTGTGACTGTTCCCTAAAGACATTGGAGCCTGCTCACTAAACATCTTAGAGTTCTTGGAGTGCTCGGCACCCCGTTAGAGGCGAGTCACGCGAATCAGAGAAAGCATACTTTACCGTGACCTCGCCCGATGCAGTAGTCCTAACTATCTGCTACAAAATTTTTGTTTAAAACCAGGAAGGTAATTGCATTTTTAGGGTTCCGTACCTCACAAGGTAAAAAAGGAACCTTTATAAGATCACTTTCTTGTCCGTTTGTCTCTCTGTCGGTCTGTCTGTCGGTGGTGACACACGGACGTGTGTCACCACCGATTTTCTCAGGAACGGGTGGACCTAGCAAATTGAAATTTATTAATTTGTTAGATGCTGGTTCATATACTCGTTTAGAATCCTACTAGGTTAATGATAAAAGTACCGGACCGAAAAAATAAACATTGTTTTACACATCACTAAAATAACATTAAAATTCATTTTAAAAATAATTATACGTATACGTAATTCACTCAACCTTTCGTCCATATTAAAAACCAAACTGCACACAGAATAAAACGAAAATTTATTCTCGCACAGAAGATAGTACAGTAACCTCACATCTTGATGTGAGGTTACTGTACTATCTTCTCAAATCTTGATCTCTCGACAAATCTTAATTTGTCATGGTTTTCCTCAAGAGGCAAAAAGTATGATGTATAATTTGTTTCGAATCTGAATCATGCGTTCTTTCGGCCTTTGAAGTATTATATTAAATATACGTAGGCGTCTTAAATAAATTAGTGTTAAAATAAATCGTCAAGAAATCATCGACAACCCTTCAAAATGTACTTTTTTGGGTTTGTGATATTTACGTAGATGGGCAAAGTATACAGATGGAAATACAGTATCCTAGAAACCATACTACATTAGTCTACGAAACTATGTAGCAAGTAGCTATGGCGCCACGGGGCTACGGTACTACGAAGAAACGCCCCTTTAAACAATCGCTTGGCATTCCTTATATTTGCAGGTTTTCTTCTTCAACACAAAATAATAAAAATTTAAAACACATCACAGTATAAGCTATAACCCTACAACCTACCTGGAACAGCATATCGGATAAAATACCTAGCACGCGACCCACTAAATTAATTTTCAAGCCATTACGGATGAAGTAGCTTCATTCGAGCGAAACATGATAGGGGAAAATTTACATTTCCACCAAAAACTGGGTGAAAACTCGCGGTCGGACAAAAGAGTGAGTAAGAGTAGAAGGTTAGAGATAAATGACAACAATCCCGGGTAATTTATTTGGTCCTTAAAGGCAGTAAATGCGTTAAGCACTTCCGATTGAGAGATTCTTGGCATGAGTCTGGCAACACTGCTTTGTCAACTGATTTTGTGTGCGATGTCAATGACCAAAGTTTTGGCCGTTAAGGCGGTTGTTTTCAACCCTTTTTCAAGGTCATTAACAATTCGGTCTATGAATTGTCGACGTTTCAAGTTCAGAGTTTTAATGCAATTAGACTTTTAAAGGTACTTACTTGCTGACATACTTGTAGGTCATTATTAAAAGGTTGTGTTATAGCTACTTCATATTTTCACCTATTAGCTTAGCCGTATAAGAACTTGTTTAAGAGTATGCCCACGGTTACACCCGCGTTATTTAAGGCTACTGCTCCGCTTCCGTCGCTCACAGCGCGATGTTATATAGCCTATAGCCTTCCTCGATAAATGGGCTATCTAACAGTGAAAGAATTTTCAAATCGGACCAGTAGTTCCTGAGATTAGCGCGTTCAACCAAACAAACAAAAGAACAAACAAAATACATACACATACATACATACATAGACTCACGCCTGTTTCCCCGAAGGGGTAGGCAGAGGCATATTAAACGCCTACTTTTCGCCAGTGACAAACAAAATAAATAATATAATTATACCTAAGCTTAGAAAAGATGTTTAGGAGGCAGCGATAGCCTAGTGGAGATATCAACAGGCTGCCATGCAGAGGGTATCGGGTTCCAATCCACGGCGCGCACCATTGACTTTTCGGAGTTATGTGCTTATTGAATTGTTAATTATCGCTTGTCCCTGCCTCGGAGAACACGTTAATCTATCGGTACTGGAGGCAAACGCTGTGTGCAAAAGCTAATATGCAGTCCAATCCGGTTAGACAAGTAAGCGGACCCCGGATGCAACAGGAAGGATGATATCTTATAATTAGGTATATTACGTAAACTAGTGGAATATCGATAATTAAAACGCTATCCACATTCAATATATATATATGAATTTTATTTCGATATCTGTTTGCGTCCTGCAAAATAAAATTGCATTTTTTAAACCTGCGTATTTGGAACACGATTCAAAAACCACTATAAATGTTATCTTAATTCCTTTCAAATTCCTTGCAAATTTCTCAGATTAAATATTACAAAATAAATCGAATGAACAGTATACACGTGGCAAAGGAATGCCTACCTAATCCAAAAATAATAACATGTTCGATGTCAACACAAAATATTAGCCGTAACAAAATAGTCGCAAAGTCTTCGAGTCCCCGGCGACATGCCGCACGGACAACCGGCGAATCGGACCGGACAAATTCATTATAATTATATTTATTTGTGCCTTTAACACATGAGGCCCTGAGAGCCTGGACTTTAGTTATGAATTTTCAACGAAGATTAATGATATTAACTGCGTGGGAAGGTCCCGAAGTTTCTGGAAGCAAAGGTATAATTATTATTAAAAGGGTTTAATAAAATATAAGCTGTGATGAGTACGGCTATCAGACGAGTCAATCACGAGATGAATTATAAAGATATTATTTTAGACCGTTACTGTTCTATTACGCAATAAATACTTTTAAAGGTAGTGCTAGCTGCGCCACGCGGATTCGTTCGCCGCGTCGATACCTTAACCTTAGATTTTATTCTTTTTACCCTTTTAGCCCGCGTGCCCACGATACGATGACGACAGATTATAAGGTATTTAAATTGAGGTGTTTACATGATTACAAGATTATTTTGCATTCAGGACAGATTCAATATAATGGGAACAGCTACACAATCGTCCAACGATAATTAAAATAATTAATAGTCATAACATATTGACAATACGCTCTTAGTTCTGGAATCCTAAAAATCATTCAAAAAACTAGGCTATCGCCGTCTTGTATACGTATAGCTATGTATACTTTACTTATATATATATACACGTGTCTGGGGTCAAAAAACCCGGCTTATGTACGATATCATCGAAGTTAATGTCGTATATAATAATGTAATAAATTTATGATGGGTATTAAAACGTGTTTAAGAAAGAGACGTTATAGACATTATGCACGCGAATTTCGAAGACTAAGATAATACAGATATTTCACGTCCATTTATTGTCAGTCTCAAGATAAGATAGATAAAACATAGAGCAAAATTGCAGTTTTATGTAAAATCTTATATGAATAATTAGCAATAACCAACATTGTCGTCTACTGGACCCTATATATTTAGCAGCTGCCAACATGTTCGGCTACTGATACAATCAAAATTATTTAACAATACAAATCGAAATAATATAAATAAATTCCGTCACTAACCAACGATTGCCCCAGCTATAAAGTAAAACCTATAATGAAAATACATTCTCAGTGAAGAGCAAGAATATATTTCTCCTTGATTTGAAAAATTCATAGATCATCATCAAATGTCAGCATATTTTTAAATAGAGAGTGATGTTTTAATGTTTAACTAAATTCTAGCCGCGACTCCGCCCGCCTGGCTGTCGGTTATCTCGACAAAAGCTACCTTTTGTCGAGATAACCGACAGCCTACTACGAAGGCCTACGCCTTAGACTGCCTAATAAAAAAATATTCTGAAGTACATACATATATATGTTACTGCATCGTTTCATAAAAATCCATTTAAATTTTTTTTGCGTAAAAGAGTAACAGACATTCATCGAGTCATAAATTCATTCTCACACACCTTTGAGTTTCATAACAGTCAACACGTCAACACAAATAGCAGCATACACGTGTTTGGGGTAAAAAAACGTTACTCATATAGGTACGACGTCACAATAAATGTCAATTATAATTACTTATGTATTATGTTTAGGATTTGTTAAGAATATGAAACCGATTTTATATGTATACTAGCTACTCGGCGAACTTCGTATCGCCTTTTTAAGGTATTTTTTCTCATTCGGTGTTTTTTCATCCATCCATCCGGCAGGGTTTAAGAAATTGACCAAAAAAATAAAAAATATAAGTATATATTTAGGATGGACCACTCTTATGACTTAGGGTTTTGAAAAATAGATTACGATCAATACTCAAAGAATATACATATAAAATTTCAAGCAATTCGGTCCAGACGTTTCAAAGGATTATTGTGACTAACACTGTGAAACGATTTTTTTAAATCCAGCTTGCACCTGTCGTGGACAACTGATCTAGTGATTTGATTCAACTACTAATACGGCTATTAAAAATATGGGTTAGTGTTAAAAGGGGGAAAATTAAGGGTTGTTTGTATTATTAATGCCACGTCATAAAGAAATGGAAATAAAAAAATATGCCGAAGAAACAAAAAAAAGTGTTTGGGTTAGAACATCCTTATGACTTAGGGGTTTGAAAAATAGACTACGACCGATTTTCAGATCTACCAAATATATATAAAATTCAAAAATTTCATACAAATCGGTACAACGGTTTCGGAGGAGTATTGTATCACTAACGCTATGATATTGCTTAATTGTTTCCCTAACGCTGTGAAACGATTTTTTGACTGCAGTATGCGTCTGGCGCGTATGACTGATCTTGTGATATGACTAACTTACTAAGATGGCTATTAATAATAGGGGTTGGTGTTAAAAAGGTGAAAAATAAGAGTTGTTTGTATTTTCAATGCCATATCATAAAGAAAGAGAAATAAATAAAATGACGAAAAAATTAATCAATTAAAATGCGTGTGCTTACGCGCGTGAGACGTTACACTTTTTTGACATCATTAAAAATATTCACTTATTATATTTATTTTAAAAAATCACTCTATTTGTTCATTTATTTTTATGAATATTTATTATTTATTTAAATTTATACTGAATAATAAATATTAAAAATTAATATTAGATATATATTTTTTAAATTTTAACACAATTTTTTATTAGATTTATTTCTTCATTTTGTACTTAGATAGTAAATAACCCCCCCCCGCGGGATCTCCACCTTGTCGTGGTGGGGGGGCTCAGTAACCGTTGCTTGGAACCCCGCGGTGAAGCTAAGAGGGAGGGCCAGGAGGGGACCCTCCGCGTGGGCTTGACGGGGCCTGCGCAGGATGCGTCCAACGGTGCGGGTGCGGGGGACAGTTCTGTCTGTCCCTCGCAGTCGGGTGCGGTCGCGGGAGGAGAGGCGTGTCGGTGTTGCGTTGCCACGCGCCCTATCTCCCGCGACCAAATGGGGGCGCACCATTCGATGCGTCGCGGTGGGGCCGCAGAGGAAGAGGAGATGCGGTGTTGCGTTGCCGTCCTCCCTATCCTCTGCGGCCGCTGAGTGTTTTGGCGGCGGAGCCCAACACCTTAATCCGCCGCCAAGGGGGATTTGTGCGGGGCCCGCCTGACCATCTGGTGGGCCAATACCCGTCAGGGGGTAGCGATGAATGCTTATGCGAATCCCTACCCTCCGACACACGGGTACATGAGGAACACGGGTTGGTTTTTAGTCAGTAAGAGTCTGACAGTCCCCTTCGTCCTTCCCCCGGGGCGGAGGGACTCCATGAGGATTTTCCAACCCGACACCAAAAAAAAAAAGAAGAAGATAGTAAATAACAATAATAAATATTTAACATTAATAATTTAATAATACTTAGTATTAATTATATTAAATAATATTATTTTAATTTATATCAATAAGTAATCCATACGGATAGTAAATAATATTAATCAAAATATTCAGTTTAAATCACTACTGCATAATTTATCAGCATATTTATAATTCGCTTTTGTACGAAACTAAAACACGTGTTGTGAATGTAGAAACTAAAATCTTCTCCTGTGAGAATTTTGTGTCACAAATGCGCATCGTAAAATTTCACGCTCATATTTTTTTCATAACGCGCCTACAGAAGTATAACTTTAAAAAAGTTGAGACAGTAAAACGATGCCAAATGATAATTGGACCAATTATATTATGACGTTAAAGATATCAATTTTACTAAAAATGTCCCGTCCGCCATCTTGGATCCCAAAATAAATGTTATTTTCGTTATTGGAATGCATGATAACGCCGAAAATTATACCCATATTAATTTTATTAAAAATGTCCCTTTCGCCATCTTGAATTCCCAAATAGATGTCATTTTCGTGGCCAGAATCCATGAAAACCCCGAAAATGATACCCATATTAATTTTATTAAAAATGTCCCTTTCGCCATCTTGGATTCCCAAATAGATGTAATTTTCGTGACCAGAATCCATGAAAACCTCGAAAATGATACCCACATTAATTTTATTAAAAATGTCCCGTCCGCCATCTTGGATTCCCAAATAGATGTCATTTTCATGATCAGCATGCATGAAAACCCCGAAATTGATACTGATATTAATTTTATTAAAAATGTCCCGTCCGCTATCTTGGATTCCCAAATACATGTCATTTTCGTGATCAGAATGCATGAAAACCCCGAAAATTATACCAATATTAATTTCATTAAAAATTTCCCGTCCGCCACCTTGTGATTGTAGAATCTAAAAATTCTCCCGTGAGAATTTTCTGTCACACATGCGCGCGCATCATAAAATGTGACTCTCATAATTTTTTCATAACGCGCCTAAAGAAGTATAACTTCAAAAATATATGTTTGGGTTGGCCCGTCCTTATTACTTAGGGGTTTAAAATCTAAACTGCGGCCGATTCTCAGACCTAAAGATATACGTTTAAAATTCCATACAACTCGGTCCAGCCGTTTCCGAGGAGTACTAACACTGAGAAAGGATTTTTTGACTCTGGTATGCTCGTGGCGTGGACAACAGAATTGATCTAGTGATATGAATAAATTAATAATATGGCTATTAAACATTGGTGTTGATGCGAAGAGGCTGAAAATTAATAGTTGTATGTATTTTTAATGCCACATAATAACAAAATGAAAATAAAAATTATTTCCAAAAAATAAAAATAAAATTTTTGGGTTGGTCACCCTTATGAGTATGACTTACGGGTTTGAAAAATAGATTACGACCTATTCTCAGGCCTACCAAATATACATACATAATTTCTTACAAATCGGTCCAGCCGTTTCGGTGGAGTATTTTAACTAACATTTACTTTACATTTTATTATTATATTGATTGGTTTTACATTTTATTTAATTAACGGCGAGCAGCATTTATGATAAGTGCTTAACCATCATCATCGTCCTAGCGTTAGTTCCAATTACATCCAAAATGGTCACCTTGAAGTACATGGCCTGCTTTCTAGTCTAACCAGATTTTACGGAATATTAGCTTTTTTGCAGAACATCTGTGGTCTGACCTGGCAACTCAGAGAGATCGCAAAACTCCACGGCTTAGACCAGTGTAAGTATTTTAAGGGTTTACTGATTCCCTACACGACTGTCAAAGATCTTCATGACAGCTGTTTGAAACCGACGGCAAAAATTGCTTACCGAAACACGGGGTAAGCGATAATTCATTGAAGACGATCGAAATCGCGGATCGAACCAACGACTGTTGAAAATAAGAAAATACCTAAAGATACACCTTAGATTGAACATGCATTGTCAGTTAAATAACGTTAAGAATACGGCAAATAGCCTCAATTTTTCTTATCACTTACTAACACAATAATTGAGGCATGGTACGGCAGGTGAAATTAAACTACAGTTTAAGAATTATCACGATATATTGGTTTCACTGTGATTACAACATAAAGTCAAAATCAGTCCGCACAGCAATCCTACAAATGAACATAACCTTATTACCATACCATTGGTGAGCACGTTTGCGTTGTAGGCGCAAGATACGTACCGATTCCTTTGACAATCATTCTTCGAAATTTGTCGAAGTGCGATATGCTAATGCTGCTAGTTACCCAGCCCTATGTCTGTGTCAACTAACTATACAATAAACTTAATCTGTCGGTACGTTGAGCATTGTCACAGTTGCGTAGTTTAATAACATTTGTAAATTTTATTGAATAAAGTTTATTATTATTATTTATTATAAAACTGCTTTAGACGTTACTCATTATGTTGCGAGTCGGCGTTAGCTGAATACGCTGAAGGAGTAATTGCTTATTTGGGATATGTTGTGTTGCTTGAATCATTTGTAGCAAAACTATCATTGATATTTTTTTTACCTCACTGCAATTGTAAGGAAATGTAACTAATTAGCTTCACCGTGGGTGTACCTCAAACCCACGGTGACTGAGCACCCGGTGGGGAAGGAAATATAACGTATATGTTGTCGCTTAGGCTCTTGATAGGTTCAAGTTTAACTTAACTTCATTTATTCACTAATCGATTTTTTTATTTAAAAAAGACAACTCCCGCAGTAGGACTAAATCCTGTGTCGCGAGGGAATTTACAAACATACAACTAACGGACACAATGAATACCCAGACTCGAAACAACAATTTATGAGTCACACAAAGTGTTGTCTCGTGTGGGGATCGAACCCACAACACTTCAGTGCAGTGTCAAGCGGTGAGGCGGCCGCTTAAACCACTACGCCAACCGTGCAGTCCATTTTTTTCCAGACTAAACGCCAATCTTATAATGTTGAAATTATTAAGCCCTATGCTCGCGATTGAGAAATATCTCATTTCGAAGCCCTCACACCGTCACATTCTCACACCCTCACACTCTCTCACATCTAAGATGATACAATAACTTAATCTGAAACCCAACCCATCTTCATCAAGCCTTATGAATCTATCCTAGAACAAACCAATCAATCTTCAAAATGTTCGATGTACAAGCAAAGCAACAGCATCTTTCATGCACCCAACACTAAAATAACTATACTTATAAGGGGTCACATGAACCCCACTTATTACAGACGGGACTCCGCGCACATTAACATAAAATTTTACACCAAAACAAACACTAGTCCCGAATAAGGTTATGCCAGACACCGACTATCGACTTGTTATAAACAAAGTTTGAAAACCGAGGATCTGATGACGTAACAATATATGTTATGAGAAATTTTGGGTTCATATTCACGTGCGCTCAAATGTGCTCTTTAAAGGGTTTGAAGATGTTATTTTTGAGTTATATAATATGTTGATATCGTGGTCTTGGAGCCTTAAATCTCTTTTAACTCCGTAGCGCTAGGACCAGTGCATATTGTCACGTTCCTACTATCTTATTTCTTATAACGCTGCCACAGACTAGAAGGGGAGGACACAAATCCGACGAGACAAAGCTTCTTCAATAGTAACATCTAATCTTGCAATAATTATTCTATATGAATATCAAACCCGTGACCCAGTTAAACATGACAAGATGTCTCCCATTCACGTTAAGCAAAGTGTAATAAGTGTCAACTTTAGCACGTTACATAATCGAAAATAACAAGTGAGTACCTCAATTTTCACTCTTGACGTTTACAAGGGAATTTTGTATTTCTGGTAGTCCATAAAACCGGTGAGGAAGTCGGTATATCTAGGACTGTCAGAATAAGTAATGAGGAAAGTTTATAAAGTGTTCCGCTGGATAATATAGATGAATTGTGAGGTCGTGCATCCCTGGCGAATTTATAGACCACCTAAAGAAGGAATGGTATCGTCTTCCTCAAAAGTGCAGACCTGATACACGTATAAGAACGATGCGATGATACCTCTGTTTTCCGAGATTCTTTCCACTACCCCCGAAGAGTCAATAAAAGTAACTTACTCAAGAAGGAAAACTTGCTCTTCTTTTATACCGTCTGAATCCTATAAGCTATAATTGTTTTATTTTGTAACTGCTGGTTTAACAATTTTTAGAAACCTATGTTCTGCCTTTGTGATCATTAAACGATTATTCTCTATTGAACATAAGTTCAGAAGCTCTTTCCTTTCCCGCACGAAGAAGTTTAGTAACTTATTGAAGAACGAAACCTTGCTCTTCTATTATACCGCCTGAATCCTATAAGCCATATTAGTCTTATTTCATAACTGTATTTTGTAGTAACTATCAAAGAAGCTTCGAGTGTAAGTTAAGCTAATCCTTACCCTAATAGTGACAAAATAAAATCTGCAATAATATGCACAAGGTTCTTTGCTAAAAATAGCGTCAAAGATATTATGTACTAGCCTTCAGTGCAAACGCCGGATAAAAAATAGTACCCATGGAACTGCCTTTTGCCATGACTGTCTGTGTGGTTGAATATAAGACATTATTATCCTTGTAAAATAAGTACCTACTGATTTTATTTGCTGCATATTTAAAAATATGTTTTTTACTTTCCTTACAGTAAGTTACTTTAAACGCCTTAAACTGTCCTGCTCAATCTTTGTTTTATGTTCAAACCCGGTACTTGCCAATCTTTTGTACACATCCAGGTACAAGTTGAAGAAGGCAAGGACAAATATACAAATAATTATGATTCCTATCAATACTACAAATCATTTCAGTTATTTATGTACCAATCGTAGAGTAAATATTAATCCTTAATAACGGCGTATTAATCCCTTATAATTAATAGCAAATCAGCTATCAAACGGATATGACTATCTGAAAGGCCAAGGTTCACCGCTGTCAAGAATAGAATAAAAATAATGATCTGTCTCTGAATAACACGGATAGATATTCCGATACGTTGACTGTAGACAAATTATGTTATGTGGATGTTTAGACACTTTACGTACGTTCTTATATCGCTGTACTTTTATTTAACTTGTACTGTAACTGTATGTAAAGAAATTTTATTGGTTGTATCTGTTAAAAAATATTAGCAGCGCAGTCGTCTTATTCGGATTTTTAGCAAATTATTTTCATACACCTACATCCATCCTCTGAAGCAATACACCTCTATAGCAGACTATTTTATTTTACTATTGTTTAATATTGCTTTTGTGTACATAATTATGGATTTGCCAAGACACACATGAGTATAGAATACTCATGTGCTAGATTTAATTTCATTCATGTCCCTATGTTTAATTTTCTCTTATCTATTGTGCTGATTAACGTCCGTGCGGCATTAAAAGTTCACACAGAATACTAGCGTTGTACTGTAGACATTATCACAATGCACCAGTATAGCTGAGTGTGTACCTATCTGACACAGACTAATGTTATGCCTTGCGATTTGTTATTTATTGTTCTGTGTCCATGACAAATAAAAATAGTTTTTCTTTTTTCTTTATTTATTTCTCGATAAACATCCAACAGGGCTCTAACTCAACTTTGGATAGATACTGAAACCGCTATTGGAGTTTTCCATCGCGACAACTCGAAAACGTAAATGTATAGTTGTACAAAATAATATTGATACCTATTCAAACCAATCACCAATTCTATATTTCCATTCTGTTCTCTATAACATTATTACATAACATGTTAGTATTCCTTAAGACTTTCGTAGGCCAATTACTCTCAAGAGCGGCTTGATCACACGTCTAATTTAATTTGTTAGTTTATTATGATTAGTTTACTTCGAACGGGAAAATATTGCTACAATTCTTGTCCTAATCATCCGATTCAAGATCAATCTTATGTCTTTAACATCTCTGTCAGTGTGTGTTAGGAATCATTATTTTTCTTGTATTGCAATAATATGAGGTAATAACAGGTACTATATTATTATGATCTGTGGTGATATCTACAATAGCTGAGTTAGGTATTACTTCGAATATACGAATGTTGTTCAAGTTCAATATGTGTACACTGTACATTGTAGTATAGGTATATTACGTAGTTATGAGATATTGTTTGTCTAAATAAGTACGTGATTGGTCTTATTTGTCACTTTCTTGGTCAGAGCTTGGCTTTTGATCTAAAACGTACCTAATGATATTGGTAATTATGGTTGCTAGTTCGAGTCATTCCTGTTGCGTGTATAAGTTTTGAAAACAAAATATTTCAAATAACACTTACATTACACTTCTTCTTTTTCTTGAGTCGATTAAACTGCAAAAACATTTATTACACACATTGTTTGTAATAAAATGTTATTACAATATATAAACATGATTATATACAAATAAAAAATATCGTATAAAAGAGCATGTTCAGCAGTGGACTGTCTCACTGACTGACTGTGGGTCTATCGGCTAATCATCATCATCATATCAGTCAAACGACGTCCACTGCTGGACATAGGCCTCCCCCAAGGTTCTCCACACATACCGGTCTTGAGCCGCCCGCATCCAACCGCCTCCCGCGATCTTGACGAGATCGTCGGTCCACCTTGCGGGGGGCCTACCTCTGCTGCGTCGTCCGGTGCGTGGCCGCCACTCCAGAACCTTTCTGCCCCAACGGCCATCGGTTCTTCGAGCTATGTTCCCTGCCCACTGCCACTTCAGCTTGGCTATCCGGAGAGCTATGTCGGCGACTTTGGTTCTACTGCGGATCTCCTCATTTCTGATTCGATCTCGCAGGGAAACTCCAAGCATAGCTCTCTCCATCGCCCTCTGAGTGACCTTGAGCCTTCTGATAAGGCCCATAGTGAGCGACCACGTCTCTGATCCGTAAGTCATCACTGGCAACACACACTGGTCAAAGACTTTCGTCTTGAGACATTGCGGGATATCGGACGAGAAGATATGTCGTAGCTTCCCGAACGCTGCCCAACCGAGTTGGATTCGACGATTGACCTCCTTCTCGAAGTTGGACCTACCTAATTGGACTACTTGTCCCAGGTGGATATACTTGTCGACAACTTCGAGCGTAGAGTTCCCAACCTGAATAGGAGCAGGTACAACATGGACGTTCGACATGATTTTCGTCTTGTCCATGTTCATCTTAAGACCTACTTGTTGGAAGACTCTACAGAGGCCATCGAGCATTGTGCCTAGGTCTTCTATGGTCTCAGCCATGACTACGATATCGTCTGCGAATCGAAGGTGAGTGATGTACTCGCCGTTGATGTTGATGCCGAGTCCATTCCAGTCCAGAAGCTTGAAAACATCCTCCAGCGCAGTGGTAAACAGTTTCGGGGATATGACATCCCCCTGTCTCACTCCTCGCTGGAGTTGAATAGGTTTCGAACTCTGGTCCTGGAGGCGGACTGACATAGTGGCGGACAGAGTATCAGCTAATATGATTATGATATTACTAAGCCAGACTGTCTACGATAAACAAATATGTTATTTTTATCTCGCGTTATATCGCGGGCTCTCTACTCGATCATTTGCGGTTTTAAGTATCCCATAACTTTGTGCTGTTTCGATTTTAACATCACTCCTTATCAAGTTAATTTAAAACCCCATATACCGCCATCATTGGCCCCATCAAATTGCGGCTGTGACCATCACAAATCAAAGCCTATTGTGTGTATCATGTTATCAGAATTAATAAAATCGCCTCGCGGGCGAGGTTACACAAAATCTATCGATTTATCAGCTTGTATTTTTAACCGACTTCAAAAAAAGGAGGAGGTTCTCAATTCATCGGAATCTTTTTTTTTTATGTATGTTCCCCGATTTCTCTAAGACGCCTGGACCGATTTCAAAAATTCTTGTTTGGATGGAAAGAGTATACCTCCCAGTTGGTCCCATGATCTTTAGGTCAGGATCTGATCATGGAATCCTGAAAAAATCGAAGGAACTCTTCAAATTTTATAAGCACACTTGAAGCGATTTGACGATAACAACCCAATGCCGTCGAGTTTGGGCTCGTTTGAGTCGTCTTTACATAGACTTTGATGCGGATGATTTCCATGGTCTGATGATGGAGCTGAAAGGTAACCATAAGATCTTTGTGATACAACAACCCAATCATATCGAGTTTAGGGTCGTTTGATTCGTCTTTACATGGACTTTGGTACTGGATATTTTCCAGGGTCTGATGATGGAGCAGGAAGGTAGCCATGGGATATTTGTAATACAACTACGCAATGAGTTTGGACTCGTTTGATTTATCTTTACACGGACTTAAGTGCTGAATGTTTTCCAAAGTCTGATGATAGAGCAGGAAGGTGGCAATGGGAACTTTGTAATACAATAACGCAATCTCATCGAGTTTAGGCTCGTTTGTTCTGTCTTGGTAAACACTTTGGTACTGGATGATTTTCGGGATCTGATGATGGAACTGAAACGAACGTGTTTAGGCTAGTTGAAAACAATAAACATACTTGAAATTGCCAGAAAGTTACAGGTCTACATTTCAGAAATGTGGCAAGTAAGGAAGGCCTCCCCATCATGTACCACCTACACTATCCTATGTACCTACTTACCACCTATTTCTATTTTTTTAATTGGTATACCACTAAAAAGCAAAAAATAAAATTATTTTTAAATAAAAAAAAACCGACTTCAAAAACACTAAAGAACTAAAAAGCAAAAAATAATTGGTTATAGAGCAAAACTTTTTGGAGTCGGTGCCAAGCCCTTACGCAAAAAGTTACTAAATTACAAACTACCTATTCTATCAACAGCGAAAGTTATATAAAAAAGAGTAGAGGTTTTATAGTCAGATCAGAAATACTTGACTTGGCACCGACTCCAAAAAGTTTTGCTCTATAACCAATTATTTTTTGCTTTTTAGTTCTTTAGTGTTTTTGAAGTCGGTTTTTTTTTATTTAAAAATAATTTTGTTCACTGATCTTTATCTGGCGGTTAATCAATGTTTCTGGAATGGTAATGTGGGTTTATGTACTGTTTCCTATTTTATTTTTTGGTAACGATCTCGGCACGTATGAAATTTTAAGTATATCATTGATTGTAAGCTACTGATAACATATACTTAGCTTACTCACTTGGTGATGAGAAGGTTAAAAAAACATTGAAATTTGTGAAACTAATATCATTATTCATTACCTAAAATAACGTTATCATGATTGTATCCAAGACTTGATACGCTTGTAACGCGATTTCTGTCGTGTCATGTTACCAGTGCAACTGATATTTATCTGCCGTTATATAAATATTTTTGGAATGACTAACTACGGAATTCAATATTCGAATTATAGATCTATCTATAGTTTGAATATTGAAAATGGCCGTAAGTAGTTAATGTACTTTTTCATTGCGATTACGAGCTATTCTCGGGACAATAAGCAATACCCACATCATCCACTCTTGATACGCATAGCATATTATAGCCTAGTTAGCTGAATGAGCAAGATTTAAATTAATTCCTTACCTAAAAGTTTACCTATAAACATAATTATACTCGCGTTATTCCGGTTGCATCCAAGACTTCCGCGCACTTGAAACCCGGCATTCACTTTCTGGTCTTACCTTAGATATAATATTACCTATCTTCTCAACAGTAACGCTCTCGACAGAGCCGTCGTAGTCGTGATATTTTAGAACTGGTGTGGGCAGATGCGATATGCTTCACGACTAGAGATGGGCGGTAGGTAAATACCCGACGGCTGCCGAACTAGGAGCCAGTTTATGGTGTGGCTCATTTTTTGGGAGCTTCTTGGTCTTCTCACGATGCCACTAGGGGAAACAGGGGGGAAACTGATGCAGGTGGTGTGCTGTCTCAGTGGGTTTGGCCGCCGCCTGCAACTACAGACGGGTCACTAGGCTGTTGTCCTTGCCACTGGTGTCATATCCGGGCGTCTAGTCCGGGTGTGCTTCACGCCGTTGGCAAGACCTGACCCCACCGGCAGTATTCCCAAGAGGGGAATGTCCAGTGAGCGATCTTTGAGCCAGCGGCTGCTTGTTCGGTGGGGGCTTCGCTTACGTCGGCGAGATCAAGCTTGCCGGGGGAGACTTCCGACAAGCGCCCGTCAGCCAACGTGAGCGAGCTGGAGTTAGTCCGGTGTGATCGGTCCGGTTGGCGCTGATGGTAAGGCGTCAGCTCATGCAGGTGGCGGAAGGATGATCCCTCGGCGTGGGCGAATATGTTGGCGCTCAGGCGACCGATGAAGTCATCAAGAATCTCCATGCGTAGGTCCCTGGAGTTAACGTCGTTCCTCACGTAGCGAGGGACGTCTACAACAGCGCGTAGGACAAGCGACTGCTGCGCACGCAACCGTTTGCGGAGGGTCTCCGCTATCAGCGCGTACCACGCTGGGCAGGCCTAAGTGAGGCGGCCTATGCTATGCCTTGTAGACGGCCAGCTTTACACGGAAGAAGTCGGGATGCTGAGACAGGACAAAGGAGAGCTCGAGTGGTTCGCGATGGCCAACAACGTTCTTGACGTGTGGGGCCATCGTGAGACGACGGTCTATGGTCACGCCAAGATATTTCATATTTATGTCGGGGACCAGTCGACATGGTGTACGAGCATGGTGAGAGGCGGGGGCACTCTCCCTAAATTTTTGGGAGTTAAACAAACCGTTTCACGATTATACAAATTGTCCCAGTTATTAATGCGATCTACCAACCATATATTATTATCTATCATCATCAGCCTTTTATACTGTCCCACTGCTGGGCACGGGCCTCTTCTCACTTTTGTGAAGGGTAAGGCCATAGTCCACCACGATGGCCAAGTGCGGGTTGGCAGAGTTTAGATGTCTTTCGAGAATACTATGGAGAACTCTCAGACATGCAGGTATCCTCACGATGCTTTCCTTCACCGATTAGCAAGCGATAATTAACAATTTAATACGCACTTAACTCCGAAAAGTCATTAGTGCGTGCCGTGGATTCGAACCCGAGACTCTCTGCGTAGCAGTCTGTCGGTCTCTCCATTCAGCTATTGCTGCTATAAGTGTCAATAATTAAAGCTATTATAATGGCTGTAATTATTAAGGCAGCGATAGCCGAGTGGAGATACCAACAGACTGCCATGCAGAGGGTATCGGGTTCGAATCCACGGCGCGCACCAATAACTTTTCGGAGTTATGTGCGTATTGAATTGGTAATTATCGCTTGTCCCGTGCCTCGGAGAGCACATTAAGCAGTCGGTCCCGGTTGTCATGAAGATCTTTGACAGTCGTTACAGGGCGTCAGTACTTTCTAAATAAACTGACACTAGTCTAAACCATGGAATATCGCTATCCTTTCGGGTTGCGGAGGTCAGACAGGCAGTCGCTCCGTGGAAAAGCTAATATTCAGCCAAATCCGGTTAGACTAGAAAGCGGACCCCAGACTGAAACTGGGATAACGACCCCAGACTGAAACTGGGATAAGGATGATGATGAATGGCTGTAATTATTGACACATGAATCCACAGGGGATGCTTCGCTATCGATATAGCATCAACGACAAATACAGCTAAAACCTTGTATGGTACCGAAAACACCCACCCTAACGCACTAAACTAAGGACTATACTCCAAAAGCATCGAAAAGTGAAAAATTATAACCACAATATTCCTGTTGTGCCTATCCAGAGGCTTATGTTGCTCAATGCACGGTAGATTTACCGAGCACACTAACTACACGGCCAGTCTCAATAGACAGATCAAGTTTAATATTAGGACCGGGGCCGTATATGAATACTATGCCAGAGAAAAAGACATAGAGCATCATGTTGGTGATTACTTTACTTTAATCGATTTGGCTACTAGAGATACATATTTGACATAAGCTCCGTACAAATTATGTCAAATATGTAATACTCTTCTTCTTCTTTCTCTTAGCGTTATCCCAGTTTCAGTCTGGAGTCCGCTTTCTAGTCTAACCAGATTTGGCTGAATATTAGCTTTTCCACGGAGCTACTGCCTGTCTGACCTCCGCAACCCGAAGGGATAGCGATATTCCATGGTTTAGACTAGTGTCAGTTTATTTAGTATGTTCTGATGCCCTGTAACGACTGTCAAAGATCTTCATGACAACCGGGACCGACGGCTTAGCGTGCTCTCCGAGTCACGGGACAAGCGATAATTAACAATTCAATACGCACATAACTCCGAAAAGTTATTGGTGCGCGCCGTGGATTCGAACCTGATACCCTCTGCATGGCAGTCTGTTGGTATATCCACTCGGCTATCGTTGCCTAATATGTAATACTCTACTAGCTAAATCCTTGAATATATCGAATTGGGACCGGCCGTTAGTGTCAATTTTAAAATTATGAAATAAAATGCGATCATTTTACTTTTATAAGACATTTAAATGTTCAATATACATATATTCACGCTATAGGCTGTAATTTACAGGATAAAATTAACGAATAAATAGTATAAAATCAAAAATGGAGGTGTAAAAATATATTTCGAAAATATATTTCGATAAATACCCTCGTTTTTACCCAAAAGGTAAATGCCCGGGTATTTACCAGGTACAATCCCATCTCTATTCACGACAGTGCGCCATCTTCTTCTACTAGAAGCAATCCTACTGCAGTTTACGGCTCCTACAGCAGACTTTATTTGGACCTTCCATCGAATGGAAGCCCTTCCACGCAGTCTTATATCTTCTACTTACTATCACTGCGCAACAAAAGCATTATATTTCATCACACATTGAACTACACATGAACTCTCATACATAAGTCTGCACGGAAATCAATTATACACAGGCATATTGTTCGCCTACTCAATATTTATTAAAAGCAAAACGATTGCTGTTAACAAAATATAGCTTCTATTTGTGTTTCCTTTAACTTAATAATTAATATCGTCGAAGTCTGCCGCTGACAGAAAATTATCACTTTAAGTTTAATGTGGACGCGCTTTCTACTCATTAAAAGAGTTAGCAGCGCTTCCTAAGATTTGAAGGCCTCCGGAAAAGCCTTTTTAACCACTTAGAAAAATATTTTTATTTTTAAAATGTAGAAATATCGAAGTCTAAGTAACGTTAACAACAAAAGTTGCTTCACATCAACATCAATCAATCTTTTATGAATTAAAACTCTTCTATGATTAAATTTAAATTATAAATTATATGATTCTGGTAAGTTTTCTTTGTGTAGAAATCTTACAAGATTTTCAATGTAATAGGTAATTAGTTGGGACGAAACAAACATTCTGAATCACGTATATGGACTTATGTAATTGACTGGACATGAAACCTAAAGTCTGTGAGCAAACAAAATACTACTATCCTGTTTGGATCGAGATGAACTATTGAGCCTGTGATACTCGGCGTAGCGTAGACCACTACGGTATAGGTCGGTTCACGAAAGATGACCACTGCGCAGAAATCATTTTTTAGGTCTCCGTGGAGGTGCGGGGTGAGGCGCGGGTGGAATGCCAATGGCGTGGCTCCGTTCTTGACGCATTCCCTAAATGCGTCACGAATGGAGCCACGCCATTGGTGCACGAATGTACATATGCGCGACGGCCGCCATTTCTAGTCAACTTTCGTGAACCGACCATTGATCTCTCCATTACGCATCAGTACACTGTCAATAACTTACAAGAGTATCATCCGGTATACTTTTTTAGACAACGGCCGCACTAAAACATATTCTGTATCGTAGAGAACTTGACACTTGAACTTTAAAATATTCAAAAAACTTAAAAACAAAATTCAAAGAAGATATAGACCCTGATTGCCTCAGGTCTGATTTGGTCACATAAAAAAATATTTTAATATTTGACTGGTTTTAAACGACTTAAATAAATATTTAAGGTACCTCTTTTCACCAACTTTTTGATCGACTTATCACGGTCGTGGTCGCGGTTCTTCCACAATAAACGCTGTTAAACAAACCAATGCTGCACCAACAACCGCTCGAAATTAAATTACTTAAAGTTACGCCTTGAATTGTACATGCATTCTCAGTAAAATTATATTAAGAATTCGTATCTCAGGCTATAGCCACAAATAGTTCCTTTCATTTATTAACACAATAGATCAGACAGGAATTTAACGTCAGGTGAAAACTTACTCCAGGACAATAACATAATATCAAAATCAGTCCGCACAGCAAGCCTACAAATGAACATAACCTTATTACCATACTACTGGTGAGCACGTTTGCGTTGTAGGCGCAAGATACGTTCCGATTCCTTTGACAATCGTTCTTCGAAATTTGTCGAAGTGCGATATGCTAATGCTGCTAGTTACCGAGCCCTGTGTCTGTGTCAACTAACTATACAATAAACTTAATCTGTCGGTACGTTGAGCATTGTCACAGTTGCGTATCTCAATAACTGCTTTAGACGATATTCATTATGTTGCGAGTCGGCAATTGCCGAATACACTGATGGAGTCATTGCTTCTCTGAGATATGCTATCTTGAATCCTTTGTAACATAACTATCATCTTTTAACATCACTGCAATGGTAAATAAATTATCTGCCTGATGATCTTTTTTGGGCTTACTTTGTAATCTACTGTACTTATTCTATTATTGTTATTCAAAAATCGAATATTACATCCGACATTCAATGTTAGAGGCAGAAAAATGCAAACATCACTGATCCGTGCCAAAGCACGTTTGTACAAATACAAAGTAATGTCACCGAAATAATGGTTGGCTTTTAGTCGTCGTAAGCTAAGCAAGCAATTAAGTACCTACAGTCGAAAGTTGCTTCTGCTACGTCTTGCCAAATGCTTTTGACGTGTATATTTTGTTCGTCAAGTATTACGAGACGACGATGAGGCCACCGTTATAACCCTCTGCTCGCGATTGAAAAATATCTCATTTCGAAACCCTCACACCGTTCCACCCTCACACCCTCTCACCTCTAAGACGATACAATAACTTAATATGAAACCCAAACGATCTGCACCAAACCTTATGAATCTATCCTACAACAAACCAATCAACCTTCACAATGTTCGACAGACAAGCAAAGCAGCAGAGTCTATCGTGCATCCAACACGATAATACACACTATACGTATTAGTAAGTGGTCACAAGAACCCCAGAAACATTACAGACGGGACTCCGCACCTGCGGGCAGTAACAACACAGTATTGGCTGAGCACACATTCACATAAAATTTTACACCGAAATAAACACTTTAGTCCCGAATAATGTTATGCCAGACACCGACTATCGACTTGTTATAAACAACGTCTGAAAAGGGGGTAGGTTCTGATGACGTAACAGTATATATTATGAGAAAATTAGGGTTAATATTCACGTGCGCTCAAATGTGCTCTTTAAGGGCTTGGAGATGTTATTTTTTTGTTGTGTAATACCTTGATATAGTGGTCTTGGAGCTTTAAATTTATTTTAACATCGAAGCGCTGCAACTGACGGAACGTCGTAGTTACGTTAGAATAATATAAATAATTCCTTATAGTCTCAAAAACCACTTCATCATCAGCCCTAGGTATATATAAACTGTTCCACTGCTGGGCACGGGCCTATTCTCACTATGAGAATGGTAAGGCCATAGTCCAGCACGCAAGCCTAGTGCGGGTTGGCAGACTTCACATGTCTTTCGAAAACATTATGGACAACTCTCAGACATGCAGGTTTCCTCACGATGTTTTCCTTCACCGTTTAGCAAGCGATAATTAACAATTTAATACGCACATAACTCCGAAAAGTCATTGGTGCGTGCCGTGGATTTGAACCCGGACCCTCTATGTAGCAGTCTGCCGGTCTCTCCACTAGGCTATCGCTGTTTAAAAACCACTTACAGGTCATAACACTTATAAATGTTTGATTTCTAATGAGGCAACTGAAACTACAAGCACTAAACTGCTATTAATCAGCAAGACTCTTCAAAAACAACAAAAGCAAAGAAAACAAAAGCACTAATGTTTACAACCCTAACCATCGCCATCATCTTAAACAGCTTTTCTCGATATTGGCGCAAAATAACCAATAGGCCTTTTTTATTTATTTACAGGTTTAGGTATATGCTTACACGGAGTGCATAGGTGGATTTATTAGTAAAGTTTAACTAAGTACTCACAGTGGTACATAATGCGTTATCTTGCAATGTAGGTAGATTAGTGCCAAAAGAAATTAAGTATGTAAGTATACTGTAGTAATACTAACTATGGTGCATTTATAAAAACCCAAAGCCACTATTATGAAAATTATTTAGAAGAACACAAACACAATATGTCAAAGAATTACTCAGACTTCCTACTCTCTACGAGAGAGGGATACAATAAATTTGCAATAAGTATTCTATATGAAAATCAAACCCGTGACCCAGTTAAACATGACAAGATGTCACGCATTCGCGTTAAGCAGAGCATAATAAGCGTCAAATTTAGCACGTTACATAAACGAAAGTTACAAGTAAGTACTTCAATTTTCACTCTTGACGTTTACAAGGGAATTTTGTATTTCTGGTAATCCATAGAGACAGTGAGGAAGTCGGTATATGTCGGACTGTCAGAATAAGTAATGAGGGAAGTTTATAAACTGTTCCACTGGATAATATAGAGAAATTGTGACTTGCATTAAATAGCTGCCAGGATTCAGACCCCTAGAGAAAGTACGGTCTCATTTTCATCGAAGGTACAGAGCAGATACACGTATAAGAACGATGCTATGATGCCTCCATACAGATATTGAATACTCCATACAGAATGCAGTTAAGTAACTTACTGAAGACCCTTCTTATATACCGCCTATCTGTATCTGTTAAGACTTAAATGTCTTATTTCGTAACTGTATTCTGTGGTAATAATTTTTAGAAATCTATTTTCTGCTTTTGTGGTCATCAAAGGATTAGTGTTAAGCTAATCCTTATCCTAATAGTGAAAAATAAAATCTGCAAAAATATGCACTTGGTTCTTAGCTAAAAATAGCACAAAATATATTACTAGCCTTCAGTGCAAACGCCGGGTAAAAATATTACCTATGAAACTGGCTTTTGCCAAATAAGACTAAATAAGATTTGTAAAATAAGGACTGATTTTATTTACTGCATATTTAAAAAAAATGGTTTGTACTTTTCTTACAGTTAGTTTATTTTAACATCTTAAACTGTCCTGCTCAATCTTTGTTTTATGATCCAACCCGGTACTTGACAATCTTTTGCACACACAAGGCACAAGTGGAAGAACAGAACAACAAATATACAAATAATTATGATTCCTATCAATACAATAAATAATTTGAGTTATTTATGTACCAATCGTAGAGTAAATATTAATCCTTAATAACATTATCAACCTACCTTCACGACGTATTAATCCCTTATAAATCAGCTATCAAACAGATATAACTATCTGAAAGGCCAAGGTTCACCGCTGTCAAGAATAGAATAAAAATAATGATCGGTCTCCGAATAACACGGGTAGATTCCGATACATTGACTGTTGACAAATTATGTTAGGTGGATGTATAGACATTTTACGTACTTTCATATCGCTGTACTTTACTTAACTCGTACTGTAGTGTACATATATTTTATTGGTTGTATATGTTAAAAGATCTTAGTTGATACTTTATTTTCACGCACACCTACTTCCATTCACCAGAGCAACACAGCTCTGTAGTAGACCGTGGCTAAGATATACAAATGTCAGCATTATGTGAAACTAAATACATTGTTTCTTCATTCAAGATGATGATTCTTTTCCCAATATTTATCATACTGTATACCAGAAGTAGTATGGCTTGTATGAGCAATATAGGATTCGTCAATACGTCTAGGTCTTTCTCGGATTTACGTTAAACGTCTCTGTTTGCATCTTAGTTATACCAGCAAATATGTATATCCCGGTGTCGAAAGCAGCGATAGCCTAGTGGAGATACCAAGGGACTGCCATGCAGACGGTATCGGGTTCGAATCCACGGCGCACACCAATGGCTTTTCGAAGTTAAGTGTGCCTCGGAGAGCACGTTAAACCGTCACGCGTCGGTCCCGGCTGTCATGAAGATCTTTGACAGTCGTTACGGGGAGTCAGTACCCTCAAATAAACTGATACTGGCCTAAACCGTGGAATATCCCAACCCTTTGGGTTGCGGAGGTCAAACGGCAGTCGCTCTATGGAAAAGTTGATATTCTGTCATATCTGGTTAGACCAGTAAGCGGACCTCGGGCTCCAAGGCGTGTCAGTCTTGGATGCAACCGGGATAACGCTAGGGCGGTGATGATGATGTATATCCCGGTGTGGTCGCGCACGTCAAAGTACACCGTGATGGCTTTAGTTTACATCCAACAGGTTTCAAACTCAACTTTAGGTATCTCCTGGAAACGCTACTGAAGTTTTCCACCGTGACAACGCGAAATCATTAATGTATATCAGTACAAAATAATATAGATACCTATTCAAACCAATCAATACTTCTATATTATCATTCCGTTTTCTATAACATTATTACATAACATGTTAGTATTCCCTCAGACTCTCAAGAGCGGCTTGATCATATGTCTATTTCAAAGAACACTTACGTTATACTGATTATACATTTATTAATCGAACTGTTTGTGTTGAAATGATATTACAATTCAAAAGATTGAAAACAAGATATAAACCGTGTAAATAATTGTATTTACACGGTTTTATTTTTAATTTATCTTTTATCATAATTATGTGTATAATAATTTTGTCTTCATGTGTTCTTTGAAATATTTTGTTTTCAAATCTTATACATGCAACAGGAATGACTAATGACTTCAAACTAGCAACATAATTACCAATATCATTACGTTTTAGATCAAAAGCCAAGCTCTGATCAAGAAAGTGACAATAAAGGCCAATCAAGTACTTATTTGGACACACAATGTCTCATAACTACGTAATATACCTATTACTTAGACTGCACACAATAAAAGATCATTTCAATTTCGATGGTCGTTGAAGCAGAAAGGTTCTGGAGTGGTGGACCGACGATCTTGTTGGGATCGCAGGGAGCGGATGGATGCAGGTGGCTCAAGATCCGTCTATGAGGAGAGCCTTTGAGGGGGGGGGGGTTAGGTTCAGCAGTGGACTGCCTAACTGACTGACTGTGGGTCTATCGGCTAAGATGATTATGATATTACTAAGCCTTAACTTTTAACTCGCGTTATATCGCTGGCTCTCTACTCGATTAATTGCGGTTTTAAACATTATTTAACGTTGTACTGCTTCGATTTTAACATCACCCCTTGTCAAGTTAATTTAAAACCTCCTTATACTAGCATCATTGGCCCCATCAAATTATGGCTGTCGTCATCACAAATCAAAGCCTATTGTGTCTATCATGTTATCAGAATTAATAAAATCGCCCCGCGGGCGAGGTTTCACAAAATATATCGATTTATCAGCTTGTAGTTTGTTCACTGATCTTTATCTTGCGGTTAATCACAGTTTTTGGAATGGCAATGTGGGTTCATGTACTGTGTGCTATTTTATTATTTGACAACGATCTCTGCACGAATGAAATTTTAAGTATATTAATGGTTGTAAGCTACTGATATAACATATCGACGCCTCCAAGCAATAACCCGGCAATCGAAAAATCAAAATTTTACAGGAGAAAAGATTTACTGATTTTATCAAATATCTTTTCAGCGAGTTGGACTATTGAAGTCATTGATGTATTAAATGAAAGCTTATTTTTTGCCAAATATAACTGTGTCATTATTATAAAAATCCATTTATTTAAAACCTAGTAACTTACGAAAATAAATAATACCAAAAATGTTATGCCTAAAATTTTACAGCAATAGTACTTGCGGGATTATTGCAGTAAATTTATCAAATAAAATACTTCATAACGTTATATTGCGGATTTTTTTGGCGTTATTTTATATTGAAGGGCTGATACGTAACGTGTTTTTGCGGAGTCATTGCGGTAATATCAAATAATTTACAAAACTGTATTAATCAATGGCGTTATTATTACGAGGAACATAAGAACAATTGTGTTATTGTTACCACTCGATACCAATTTAAAAAAAAAAATATGTAATATTTAGAAGGTAATAAACGGAAAATATATCGATTATAAGTAATATTCAGAATGAAATTTGACACGTTAATTTGACGCGAACATTTATTAATAAAAACAATCCAATAAATCAAATCGTGTAATCAACTTTGAGCTACACAATCTCTTCAATTTTGTTCTTCATCGGAAATATTTTTGATTCCCGCTTCAGAAAGTAACTAAACTTAATACAACATTTTACTAACAAAACTAACTAGCTAAACGTTGCAAATACTGCCTCGGTGGAAGTTATGAACGTATGTTTTGTTACCATTCCAAGGTTAATAAGTGCTAAGAAATTTTCTGACAAGATGTCGAATGAAATATACGCAGTAAAAGAATAAAAAGGATGGTGCAAAGTTGAAAGTATGTTCAGTAAATTTCATGTTCTAACAAAAATAACTTAATTAGTCAATGTCAACTTTACATAATGTTGATAATATTTACCATCATTCTCTTAGCATTATCCCAGTTTTCAGTCTGGGGTCCGCTTTCTCCGCCGCAACCCGAAGGGATAGCGATATTCCATGGTTAAGACTAATGTCAGTTTATTAAGAAGGTACTGATTTACCATACAGTATTAAAATTAAAAATATTATACCAATTTAATTGATAGTGAATTCTACAAATTCATATATAATGAATCTATTTTCGCAGTCATCTCTGCTATAAAATCTGACACTGTCTGTTGAGCCATATTATAATGAAATGCCAATGGGTCTTTGGTCTCCTTTGTCTTAACCCGAATAAAATAAATATGCAGTCACTATCTAAAACAAATAAAACAACAATTAATGATAATGATGCTATTTTCTTGGGTTTACACGAATGATACACATTGAAATTAAACTACAGTTTACGGATTTTATCACGTTTTATGGGTTTCAGGCGGTAATAACTAGTGAAACCAATATAACGCGATAAAATCAGTAAACTGTAGTTTAATTTCAATGATAATGATGTTATTATTAAGTCATACTGCAAGTTCTTTTTTTAACAATTTACTTATAAGGTTATTATGTACTTTAAAAGGGTATATTCTGTCTATAATGGAGCCATAATAAAGTAATTGCCGCTTTCATCAAATTATTAGTATGTTTGACATAAAACACTTCGTACCTTAATAATTCATTTAATACTTTAATACTCAAAGAGGTGGACGTCACAAACTGCTCAAACAATGGTCTGAATTCCTCATAAAACATCAGACCATAAGGTATGTACTTTAGAGAGGCGAAATCTTTTGATGAATTCTGCTTTGTCCAATGTAATGTAAGGATCCAACTGATTTCTAGTTTGGCGCCTTTGTTTACAACTTGGAGTGCTAGTTTTATTATCATATTAGACGTCGCCAGCGGCATCGCCCGCGTCAATAATACATATAAACCTTCCTTTTGAATCAATCTATCTATTAAAAAAATGCACTAAAATGCGTTGCGTAGTTTTTAAGATTTAAGCGTACATATGGACAGACAGACAAATGACAGACTTTGTATTGTACTATGTGGTTATAACTATAACACAGACCGAATAAAATTACACAGAGTCCTTGGCTTTTCTATTAACAAGTTTCACAATAGGAGTATTAGAAATATGTTAGATTTAGTACACTATTATAAAAGGTTTGACCATAAAATCCAAAAAATCGACCTATAAATAACTCAAAATATTTAAAATGCACATACAACATCTAAAAACCTAATTATAATTCTAACTATTCAGTTTATACATTACAAATTGTAACTTATATTGAATCGCTAAATTTGATAGTCAAGCGGTTCAGTTTGGGTGGTCATATGAGGTCATGGCGGCTTTGCTTATTGGTACACGTTGGTTGTATGCCCGTTGCAACTGCACATTATCCATATCATATACAGCTGCATCTTGAAAATTAGTACGCAAAAAATAGTTAGCCAATAGTCCACCCCGTCTGACCAGTGTGGCTTAGTAGGCCATGCCCTTCTCATTGACTCACAGAGCTACTGGGAGGTAGGACTTTAAGAGAGGCTTAAATCCAGCAGTGAACTTAAACATTACTTTAAAATATTTTGCAAGTGACCTTTCTCAAAATGTGTGGTTACATAACCACAAAGTATGATGGCGGCCAGATCAAGCGCTTTTGTTTACAAAGATCAAATTACACTGCTCACGCTAACGATTTATTCCATCGAGAATTATGGTTTTAATCCAATTTCGTGAACGCTAAGGCAATTGTCCTTATAGATTTTCTTTAATCAAGTCTTCTTCAAGAAAAAGTAGTTTGTGAGTGATATAAAAAGTATTACTGCTTCTCGTAAGAATATTCATAATCTTTTTGCGGGGAACAAAGTAGGAGTTTGACGATGAAAAGTTTTGTGTTGGCGTGTAGAATGTGAGTCTGCAAGTTATACAAGAACGTAGCATAATATAATGTGAGGATCGTAAAAAACTAAAATGTCAACTGTGTCAAGCCACACACAAAGTATGGTTCCATGGTAACTTTCACGGGACACATTTTATAGCTCTCTGGTAGACCAGGATTTTTACAAAAGCTATGGCAGCTAATTTGTAGAGTCCAATTTAGCTGCCATAATTTAGCTGCCATAATTTTCTTTACAACGTCGGTATACGCCGTGTATTTTAACTCAGTGTTTGCCTGAAATGGGTTTACTCAGCACGTTGTATAGAATTCATAACATTTATATCACAAAATAAAATAAAATACTTTTTTTCCAGTAGGTACAATGTTTTCGTAAAAATCGTCTTTTTACAGCGCCACATTGTGACGTGTACGACGGTTAAACTAATTTGTAGGTAATAAATAAATTGCATTGGCCTTACATGTCGACCGTCACGTGTCATCATCATCCTCCTAGTGTTATCACAGTTACAAACTAGGGTCCACTTACTAGTCTAACCGGATTTGGCTGAATATTAACTTTTCCACAGAGCGACTGCCTGTCTGACCTCCGCAACCTGAAAGAGTAGCGATATTCCATGGTTTAGACCAGTGTTAGTTTATTTATACGGTACTAACGCCCTATAGCGACAGTCAAAGATCTTCATGACAACCAGGCTTAACGTGCTCTCCGAGGCACGGGGCAAGCGATAATTAACTAGCGAAAATCGACCATCACGTAGAATACTCTTAATACGGTTGCTTTATAGAGGTAGAACTTTTTATAGTGAAATCTGTGTATCACACGATAAATATCAAATCCCGAAGTACCTTACCTAACGACGTCCAGATTACATACCAGGTAGCTGTATAGTTGTATCACTTTCCGTTATTCACTAAAAGTATAATAAAAAGATCTAGTCTTTATTAATGCTGAATACCTTAAATACGTTATTAATCTAAATACATTAGTTTGATGTATTCATCCTCATTTGAAATAAAATTCTACTATTTCCTGACTTACTAATGCCACCAATAGCCCAAGTAACAGTTCCACAGGATGCTCTATCTAGTGTTAGCTCAAAACGTAGCGAGCGTCAAAGCAACAGAGCAACTTGAATGAATACACGTTCTCCGTAGTGAATAGTTAGCTACTAGATTTAGTAATATCCCAACTTGGTGCCAAGTTAGAACATGACTTTCCGATGAGGTTAACACCTTACTTGCGCAACAACTAGGAGAGTTCTGCGTCTGATTAGCTCCAAGAATCTAGAACTTGGCATTATCGATATTTCCGTACTTCATCCACTACTATTGCCACTTTATGTTATGGCGTCAGAAACTAGGAAATTACAGATACATTACATCTGCGGTTGACACGATATTTGTATTAGTATAGTATAATAGTAGTAGATCAATTACCACTCATCACATTTTTGTGTGATGAAACTGATGAACACGATGAATATTCTAAGACGGTTACAATTTGTCTAGAATTAGGTATCTATCAAAATATATAAGAAGCTGCCATAGTCCAAATTGTACCTAAGTAGTTTGGGATTAATCGAGAACTGTGCCAGGATATAATTTCGATAAAGGTCATTGCTGGCGGCACATGAGAGTGGCCATCACAAATCAAAACCCATTGTGTGTATCATGTTATCAGAATTAATAAAATCGCCTCGCGGGCGAGGTTTCACAAAATCTATCGATTTATCGGCTTGTATTTTGTTCACTGATCTTTATCTGTCGGTTAATCAATATTTTTGGAATGGCGATGTGGGTTTATGAACTGTTTGCTATTTTATTATTTGCTAACGACCTCTGCACGAACGAAATTAGCCTCGGAGAGCAAGTTAAGCCGTCGGTCCCGGCTGTCATGAAGATCTTTGACAGCCGTTATAGGGAGTCAGTACCTGTGTATGATTAAACTGACACTAGTCTAAACCATGGAATATAGCTATCCCTTTGGGTTGCAGAGGTCAGACAGTCAGTCGCTCCGCGGAAAAGCTAGTATGCAGTCAAATCCGGCTAGACCAGAAAGCTGACCTCAAGTTCAAACTGGGATAACGCTAGGAGGATGATCTCTGCTCGAACGAAATTTTAAGCATATTAATGGCTGCAAGCAACTAATAACTTATACTTACCTTACTCACCTGCTGATGAGAAGGAAAAAAAACCAATAAAATTGTAAAACAAAAATAATTACCTAAAATAACGTTATCATGATTGTATCCAAGACTTTATACGCCTGTAACGCGGTGTCTGTCGTGTCATGTTACCAGTGCTACTGATATTTATCTGCCGTTTTATAAATATTTTTGGAATGACTAACTACGGAATTCAATATTCGAAATATAGATAGATCTGTAGATTTTAGATTCGTTTTAGACAGTTTTTGACATAAGCTCCATACTAAATATGTCAAACACGAATCTAAAATCTACAGATCTATCTATAGTTCGAATATTGAAAATGGCCGTTAGTAGTTAATGTACTTTTTCATTGCGATTACAAGCTCTGCACGGAACTATTAGCGAGACCCTCTTACCCACTTTTGACACAAACATATAGAGTATATCTACAGGTGCACATATATAAAACTGGAGTGTCTGTTTGTAATATTAAAATAACCGCTTTTTACTAAATGCATATGTATGTATACACGGTACGTATACCAAAATGACATTGTTTTTTAATTTTCGTCTCTCTGTCTGTTATCGCTAGTCTCTGGAACGGCTGGACCGATTTTAACGTGACTTTCACTGGCGTATAGCTGATATACCAAGGAGAAACTTAGGCTATAAATAAACCGGGTACGCGAAGTAGTTCCCTCAGGATGCGGGTGAAACCGCGGGAAACAGCTAGTAAGTAATATAAGTTGGGTGAATCAAATCAAATCAAATCAAAGTTCTTTATTTCAAATAGACCATTTCCTGGCACTTTTGAACGTCATACTACATAAATAATAATCACATTTGAAAAAAAACATTGTAGGTATAAATTAATTACATTATCAATCATTAAAAATACAAATTATTTAGAGAGGTTTTCAAATTGTTCATAATCATAACAAATTAACTAAATATTACAATATAGCCGTGTGGTTGACGGCATAGAATACAAATGTCACCACCCCCTATCTTCCCGTGGGTGTCGTAAGAGGCGACTAAGGGATAACACAATGCAAATAGCATCTTTGCGTAGAGACGGAAAACTCGACATCAAACCCTATACGACTGCCTCGTTGGTCTCGCGGCATAAATGTGCGCGTGGCATCGGAACCCAGCCAACACATAAGTCAGATAGTAGCGAAAATTTACCACAATAAGCAGTGTCAAGCTTTATTACTTTTGTATTACAGCTGATGTTATGGCTTTATTTTGAATAAGAGAGTTCTTAAATTAAAATAATGTTGTAAGCTTACTAAATTCTGTATAAAGTTCGCCGTATTTTTTTTAAGCTGAATAGTAGTCAAGAGTAGAATCTGCTAAACAAGCGATATTCAAATAACAGTAATTGAAACAGCTATTATCTGCACAGTAGCTAAAGTTTCTGCATTGTCCTGTATAACATATTTAAGCAAAGAAGTTAAACAGCAAAACGCTGAATATTAGACGAAATATTTTCTTTAAGCTGCATAGTGTACGAAATGGTACTCATTTATTCAGATGCTGAATATTTTAGATTTTTTCTTCTTTACACAGCTAACTTCTGCATAATTGAAAATAAACTCCTTGTTTTACCTAACTTATAGCGCTATAAGCGTACAATTGTCATTATGTTCAGCTTAAAACAATATCAGTTACAAATGTGGGTATTTATGCAGCAAATAACTAATTAGTTGAAGATATCGTATGTTTATATCCAGATATTTCACCATTTTGTGACAAAACTGATAAATGCTTCAGTAACCATATGTCTCGTCAGAAAAATAATAACAAAAGCGTAAATGATTCATGGAAAAAAAGAAAGAGAACGGGAGGAATAAGAAGAAAGTATTCACGAGAGTATGTAAAGATAAAACTGTGCAGTAATAGAAAATGGTTTGACAACTGGTACAAATAGGCCCGGGTCAAGTGCGACCAATACAGTTAAAGAGGGTTCTGTACACGATGATTGTGCATCACCATCAGGATAAGTACACATACATACATACATACATATCGTCACGCCTTTTATCCCCGAAGGGGTAGGCAGAGGTGCATTTCTACACCCACTTTTCGCCAGATATACTTTAGTCCCACGTAATAAGGGGCGAGCCTATTGCCGTACCGGGCACATTTCCAGACTCCGTGCTGCTACTGAGAATTTCGTGACAGAAAAACCCAATAACACTGCCCGACCCAGGACTCGAACCCGGGACCTCTCGATCCCACGCGCACATTTGTGCCGCGAGACCAACGAGGCAGTCGTATAGGGTTTGATGTCGAGTTTTCCGTCTCTACGCAAAGATGGTATTTGCATCGTGTTATCCCTTAGTCGCCTCTTACGACACCCACGGGAAGATAGGGGGTGGTGACACTTGTATTCTATGCCGTCAACCACACGGCGGGATAAGTGATTCAAACAAATAGACCGGGTCCAACTTTAGGTGCAGATAACGAGAGTTATATGTGTGACAACTTTGCATCTCAATCACAGACTGTAGAATTTGATAGTGATTCAAGTTCTACTGATTTGGAAGAAAACAATTTGCCATCGAATTAAAATTTTTATTTTGTGAAATACGAGAAGATGTATTAACGCGTGGATCTTGTTGTTGTACGTAATCCGTATTATCCGTATCAGTTCTATTCAAAATTTGACATAATTCTTCCTCAGTTTCTTCAAAAGTTTTGAAATGATTGCGTTTTAATGTACAGTTGTAGGTGTTCCAGTCCGGCTGTGGTAGGATTGCAGGGTTCTTGCAAAGTAAGTAGCTCGCCATTTTTTTTGGCCAGTATAATTTTCCATTGTTCTCCCAAGAAGTGGGCACTCTTGATAATTCAACCCGGCCTTTTTTACGAGTCGAAACGATTTTGAACATTTTTCTGAAAAAAATATATAACTTTTCTATAACACTTCAAAAATACTACAACACTATTACAAACAACAACAACACTATTATAAATACTAATTTTATATAATAAATCTCAATGTTTACGTTTGTATCTTACTTATTGACTACACGAGCGCGAAAAGGAAGCTACGATAACGGGGACCTTTCTACCTACTCGTAAAGATACAATTTGGAATGAGCTCAATGAGCATTGAGCAACAACGCAGCGAGCTGCGAGCGTGGCCAAGCGCAAACCGATAGCAAGCCGAGTTTAGCCGAGCGCCCATTCGAACCGTTGTGGTGGGAAAGAAAGCGCGATACTTTTGCTTCCGACTACCTACAATGTACTGTGTGTTTATAATTATGTATTTAGTTGGTAATATAAACAATTGTCAAACAACTAAATATTACGCAATGCGTCATTCATAGTAGGTAGTGCTGTAGATAACCTTAAATACCTAATAGTGGGTCCTACGAGTACCTACCTACATTAGTACCTACAGATCCCATCAACCTCAAATATTCATGGATTTATTTTCTATAAAATAGAACCCTAAAAAGCTGAAGAAGAGTATACTGCATTATGTAATTTAAGACCTTTCTCTGCGAAATGTATAATTATTGTACTTTAAACCAAATAATTTCTGGATATGTAGTCGTATGTGAACTATTATGCAGAAATAAGCAAAATAATCACTGAAATAGACACTTTTATTCAAATTGGCCGTCCGCCATTAACTAACGATCGATATAACCTCTTTTTATAAAAATCCTCAACATTTATCTTATGAAACACTTTGTTTAGTGAGTAAGAAACATTAGCAGTTATACAAAATTTGATTCTCATTATTTGCTGGGACTGAAATTTGATAAAAAGTAAAGATAATTTAATTTAAATATTATTTCACATTTGTTTATCTTTTAAATTATAAGCATATATAAGATAAAGCTACTTATCTTAAGGCGCTCAAAAAATGTACATGAATCATATTGATAATTCACAGTAAAGTGCCATGCGTTTATATAATTCGCCTTAAATTTACTTAAAATGTATGAAACAATTTACGTACTTACCAAATTTTTGAAGACGTAAAATTTTTTGAACTAAGTAACACAAAATGATTTCATCACAATGAAAAATACATTTATACTTTTTTTACTTGCATAATTTCTTTGTAAAACTACTCCTGAGATCGGAATTTTGAATATCATTTGTATATCTGAACTCACGAATTAACAACTGAATAAAATATGTATAATTTCTGGACTAAAGAAAAATCTGAATTTATGCAGAAGATATGCAGTGTGTTGTACATTTATTCAGCTACTATGTGGCTGTTAATCAAATGTTATCCAAATTGAAGCAAGATATTTTGTGCCCAAATTGCTTGAATATCATCTGTATAAGCGCTTACACAGAAGTTATACAAATACTTTATACAGCTTAAAGTCAAAAGGATTGCTTTTACGCAAAATTTATTCAGCTAATCTGTGTTGGCTGGGAAGGTCCCGGGTTCGATTCCTGGGTCGGGCAGTGTTATTGGGTTTTTCTGGCACGAAATTATCAGTAGCAGCACGGAGTCTGGAAATGTGCCCGGTACGGCAATAAGCTCGCCCCTTATTACGTGGGACTAAAGTATATCTGGCGAAAAGTGGGTGTAGAAATAAACCTCTGCCTACCCCTCCGGGGATAAAAGGCGTGACGATATGTATGTATGTATGTATGTACAATATTACAAAGATTCTCAACAAAACAACAACAAAAAAAGAAAATTACAGTAGAAAAAATATAATTTGTGTACATATTTGCAGACATCATTCCGCGTTCAACTAAGCGACCAACTTGTCTTATCATTTATATAATCATTAATTGTATAGTACGCTTTCTTCAGCAAAATAGCTTTATCTTTCGTTTTAAATATATTTGAAGGTAATTGTAGCAAAGCAATGAGTAGTTTATTATATATACGGATACCAAGCCCCACAAATGAGTCATGTACTTTATACAGTCGGTGGAAAGGAACATGCAGTCTGTGTCTATTCCGAGTGCTAATATTGTGAATATCACTATGTTTAGTAAAAAGGTGGATATTTTTCCTAACATTCATTATCTTAGCAAAAATTAATTTCTATTAGAAACACTCTCGCTCCCAGCTGGTATATTGCTCTAACAGCCCGTTTCTGTAAAACAAAAATGTTATTTATGTCAGCAGCATTGCCCCACAGCAAAATACCGTAGGACATCACGCTGTGGAAGTAACCAGACGAGCTGTTTCCACATCAGTGAACTGTCTAATTTTACGGACTGCATGAGCAGCAGAGCTGAGTTTTCCCGCAAGGCAGGTTATGTGGGGACCCCACTGTAGCCTGCTATCTACTGTTATGCCGAGAGACACTGAAGAATCAATAGCTTTCAGAACCTCGTTATTAAGAATAAGATCGGGCCCGAGATTTTTGATATTTGGCATAATGAATTTAACACATTTCGATTTCTTGGCATTAAGAACAAGGTTATTTGCAGTAAACCATTGTGTGACATGCGAGTTGTCGTCACAATTATTTATATTTTTGTCTACTTTAAAAATCAGAGAGGTGTCATCTGCAAACAGTACAATATCGCAAATATCCTTTAACCCCTTGTATGCCGGAACGCAGATCTACGCAAGACACAATAGCTTTTTAATTGTGTCTGGTATTCCGGCATACAAGAGGTTAAACAGTAAGGCAAATCATTAATGTACACCAAGAATAAAAAAGGACCCAATATTGAACCCTGAGGCACGCCTAATTGGACCGGCAGACCAGAAAATTTCTTGCCATTAGCGTCTACACATTGCATCCTGTCTTTCAGATAAGATTCAATCAGCTGCAGATCCATATCTTGTATACCATAATATCGCAATTTGCGTATAAGCGTGTCCCTACAGATGCAATCAAACGCCCTAGACAGATCACAGAACACACCAATGGCATTCTTCGAATTCTCCCACGCGTCAAATATGTGTTTCAGCAAAACAACGCCCGCATCAGTTGTCGAACGGCCCTTCGTGAAACCATATTGATCCCCATGAAGCAGACAATTTATATTAAAATATCTTAATAGCTGCTTTAGCATCAACTTCTCAAATATTTTGCTGAACGCTGGCGGTATCGATATAGGTCTAAAATTACTGATTTCATTTTTGCTGCCAGACTTAAATAAAGGTCGAACTTTACTAAGCTTCATGAGGTCGGGGAAGATACCTAAATCAATACAATTAGGAGGAGAGATACAAATAGGAGGCAGCGTCATCTATTATATGCTTCAAAAGTTTAATACATATGTCCCAGAAGTCACCGGTATTTGTAAGATTTAGCGAGTTGAAGGCATTGACTACATCATGTGGCCCTATATGTGCAAATCTATATGGAACTGCAATTAGGTACGCTGTCCCGCATCAGTTTTTCGGCCGCGGTGGGTGATGAATTTAAGGAGTAAGTCGTTGTTACTGGTATATTTGTAAAGAACTCGTTGAATAACTGGGCTACAATAGCTGCATTTGATATATTTTTGTCATTATGTTTTATAACCAGCCTATTATCACAATGTGATTTACCCATTTGAGTGTTAATAATTTTCTATGTAGCTTCTATCTTATTATTTGAGTTTTTGATTGTATCGCTAATAAATTTTGATTTAGCTAAAGAATTAAAAAAGAATTCAGTAATTTCGGACCTAAAATGCACTTTAACTATAAACATAATCATCCTAGCCTTGTCCCGTCTACATCCAAGATTTTCTTACGCTCGGAGCCCGGACTCACTTTCTAATCTTACCTTTGACATAATATTAACCTACCATACGCAACAAAACCGTTATATTTCATCACACATATGAACTCTCATCGATACATACGTCTGCACGGAAATCAATTACACACAGGCGTATTGTTCGCCTACTCAATATTGATTAAAAGCAAAGCGATTGTTGTTAACAAATTATAGCTTCTATTTGTGTTTCTTTTAACTTTATAATTAATATCGTCGAAGTTTGCCGCTGACAGAAAATTACCGCTTTAAGTTTAATATGGACGCGCCTTCTACTCAATAAACGAGTTAGCAGCGCTTCCTACGATTTGAAGGCCTCCGGAAAAGCCCTTTTAACCACTTAGAAAATTATTTTTATTTAAAAAAATTTAGAATTATCGACAACTAGGTTCCTTAATCGGCTACATCCTATCTCGCAACAACTATCTGTGCGCAAAGTAAATACTGTAATTAAGTTATGAGACCTTGAGCAATAATTTGAAAGACACATATAAATGATTTTAACTGGTCATTTAACGGTTTTAATCGAGTTAAATTGATATTTTTACAGGTACTACTACCCCGTCAAGAAAATACCGCGAAAAGATCAATAATGAACAAACTATTCATCCAAATTTATTTTATCACCTTCAAAGTATCCTCCTTTAAAACGATACACTTACGCCCACGAATAATAAATAAAATAAAAAATAAAAAAGACCAAACATCACATTATTATCTAACATTTTTTAAACGCTGTGTCCGGAATTGAGTTCAGTGCTCGCCGCGAATTCTCCTTTATATCTTCTACTGATCGAAAACGAGTGCCACGAAGTGGCAATTTGTGTTTAGGAAAAAGAAAGAAGTCGGCTGGAGCCATATCTGGAGAATATGGTGGTTGCTGTAATTTGTTGAGTGTTTGGTCAAAAATTCGTTTACAATGATGGCCTTGTGCGAAGGTATCGTGGTGCTAAATCCAAGACTTTTCTTTCCAGCGATCTGGCCTCTTTCGTCTAATTCGCTCCCTTAAATGCGCAATAACACTCAAATAATATTCCTTATTTACCGTTTGACCTTCCGGCAAGAATTCTGAGTGCACAACACCGCGATAGTCAAAGAAAACACTCAACATGACTTAGACTTTTGAACGAGTTTGGCGGGGGGTATTTTCGGTTTCGGTTCAGTTCACGGCGCCACTCCGAAGCTTGTTGACTAGTTTGCATGTCAAACTAGTAAACCCACGTCTCGTCACCAGTAACAATGCGTTTCATGAATGTTGGGTCGGAATTAACTCGTTCTAGCATGTCCTCAGCGACTCTCAGGCGATTGAGTTTTTGGAGAAAATTCAGGTCTTTTGTTCGTTGATTAGTTAAAATGGTACGGATCGACTCGTGAGAAACAGAAAATTCGGCGGCTATCTCTCTCAAAGTTGAATGAGGATTTTCAGTAACTGTTTTTTTCACTTTTCGATGTTAACTTCAGTTGCAGACGTTTTTGGCCTACCAGTGTGAGGCATATCTTCCATCACATCTCGCCCGCATTTGAACGCTTTGTACCACTCATAAGCACGAGTTTTTGATAAATGCGATTCAACCGTAAGCCTCCTGTAACATTTTCATAGACTCCGAAGACGAAATTGGCGATGCAAAATTTAAAACAAACTCGTTGTTCGATGTTTTTGTTCATAATGAAATTCACAATACACACTAAATATTATATACCTAAAAACAGAACTATATTTAGTGTAAATCAAACTCCGCGCCAAAATGGAAAACAGTTGTGCCAATCTAATAAGAACAAAAAAGAAATAAAAATGAATTTGGAACCATAAACAAATCATCCATTCCCGATACTTTTTTGACTGAATGTATACAATTTTTCTCCAATTTGATGACCAGCTTATAACAGTCGTGGTCGTGGTAACCCTTGTCGAAATGTCAAGACAAATAGGAAATTATCACCTTTGTTTTACGAAATACTCCGATCAAGGCTCTTTCATGTCATCAGCAGATTATACAGTAAGTAAGACAAGATTACATTAAATTTGTTAAATAAATATTACTACATATAAGCAATCACTTACTTAACATCAGTCTCAACCCTACTATTGTATTTATTCATCCATACAAAAATGTTGCCACACTACACAAAATACACTATTTACTATAATCCCCGTTAGTCCCACTAAGCTTAATACAGTTACATCAGATTCATTTAACAGTCCAATAGTTCGGGATTGCACTTACAAATCTCTCTCTCTCTCTAAAGAGGCTATTGCGAACCAATTTATTATCTGTACCACAGGTGTTAATCATTTGTATTAGGTACCTCGTAAATGGTAGAAATTAATGTGTTAGCGTGAAAGTGTTTTTTACAAAAAAAATGTGGCCAGCGGTTTCATCTTTAGATCTTTCCCTCTAAGCGTTCTTTTTGTATTGGGTCTTAAGGATCATGACAATAATGTTGTTTACTACCTTGGTGGTGTACAGGCATATATAAATGACTGCCACGCTGAAGGTGGCGGGTTCAATTCCCGCCCAAATATTTGTGTTCGTGAACACGGTTTCTTTTTACCTTATTAACATCGGACACAATGAACGCCACAATTTCTGACTTGGTTTGGGTGCTTCTATGCATAATATGTATGTATTTACAAAAATAAAAGTATACATGTATATTTATCCGTTGTCTAGTACCCATAGTACAAGCGCTGCTTTGTTTGGGACTAGATTACAAATCTATCATAGATCATAATCAATTATGGCTAGTACCTATTGCGATTACGTCAGCTTTCAAACAAAAATCTCGAACCCACATACCGGGTGCAGTGGCATGATCAAAATTACCTCTCAAGGGACTGCGCCATTCGTGCAGTCTGTGCATTATCGATACTTTAAAAGAGAACATGTAGTTGGAATAGTGCAAGGAACAGATTACTTACCTGATAAAGCTCTTTTATGAACTAACCCATTACTGCCGAAGCGAGTGAGCCTCTAAATATCTATCCATATTTAAACTGAGAAAAATACTTTTAGGTGGATAAACGAAACATTATGAAAATATCCAGTGGACTACACGCGCAGAGTGTAGCGGGACTCACCGTCCAACAGGGTATGTCGACCATAAATATCAACATGAAGGTATGAAAATACAAGATACAGTATTTATTATTTTATCTTATCTCATTAAAATTAATAAAAAGTTCATAACTGTTTAGTTTATTAATGTGGACATTCATATCAGTAATATTTCTGGTGAACGACATCAAAACAGTGTAGTGTTGTGAGGAAATACTTGTATGCCAGTATGGACTAGTGACTTCAGTTGATACCTAACGCAGTTAACTGTAAGTAAATAACATTGAGTGCAAAACACAACATAACACTATACCATACAGTGACACTTACATAAACTACAGTGCTAGTTAATAAAACTGGTGTTCCTCAAACAATTATATTACACCCAAAACAACAATTTTGCAAGTAATTGCTGACCGAAACTGTTTAAGTTGCCCAAATTAATACAAGAGGGCACTACGAGTACCTGATTTACACAAGAAACATGGATAGTACAAACAATGTCACCATAAGGGGCGGAACATACCTGACGGAAGATCCGTCGAACGTATCTTCGGTCGCGTATATTCCGTCAAATGAGTCGGAACACACCTGACGGAAAATGCGTCGAGCGTATCTGCACACATTTGCTAAAAGCGTGGCTATTATGCACACATATAAGTTTGTTCGTGCAGGGCCGTACTCAGGGCAGCTCAATATTTTACTGTCATATTCTTTTACCTAATCATTTTTCGTGTTCCCTGATGTTATGTAGTCACTGAAGACCGGTAGTTATTTATATTGTAATTCGAGTTTGACTATTAAAAATATGTCAGACTTAAGAGATTTTTATAGTAGCCAACAAGCGTTATTTGAATATATTTCCTATATAGGTATGAAGGTTCAAAATCAAAAGACGATGATACGATTTGGTTACGGTTTTTAAGAAAATTTATACAAATGATATAGAAGGGGTTACAGTTGCAGCGCATGACACAAAATGTTTTCTATGTAAGTATTTTAATATATAAAGTTTGGAAATTGAAAGGCGTAGCCGTGAGATTTATTGCCTGTTCTTTCTCATGGTTCTAACTTCTACGCCTCTACGTCGCATTAACTGTAAATGTAGAATCTTTGGTAAAAGAGGATTTTGGTTACAAATCGTGTTCTTCATGTTTTATATTCTAGTTTTTTTTTTTGTTTAATAAGACAACTCCCGCACTAGGAATAAATCCTGTATCGCGGGAGACTTTACAAACATACAACTGACGGACATAATGAACACTCAGACTCAGACAAATTCTCAGTGCTGGTTTTTAGGTATTTTTTATAAAATGTTATTAAAATCATAAATAATTCTGCCAGACTCATTACGACGGCAGTAATTCCCGTAGACCTTTAGAACCTCATACCTAAAAATTGGCCCACGATCCAGGCTAGCAAGTATGCGTACACTCATAGCACATACTAACACTACATTATTCTACACATTTCGTTTCTGAAAAAATAAGTAAGGTCTGGCGGCCCTGGAATCTTACTCTACTACGCGTCACTCAAAATCACCGATCTGGGAATGACATGGATATGGCATGTCCAATACCTACGAATTTAGCGTGCCTACCTACGAAACTAGCGTGCATACCTAAGAAATGTTGGGCAATTTAAAATGGCTGCGATTTGGGTTGTACTCCAGAATATAATCGATATCGATATGGAGCCGGTCAGAGAAAACCTATACATTTTTGTAGTAAGTTACTTTAGTTAGTTTAAATCTTTTGCCAGATTAGTTTATTTCATAATGCAAATGTGGGCGAACATGGCAAAGTGAAGAACGACCGAAGTGTATCAAACATGTAACAAAATATTCTCTGAGAGCCAATATCGATACCGTGTAGCTGAGAAAGTACTGGACATGAATGGCACCATACGTACGGTAATGAAACACACAGCCTGAAGCACTGATTCATCTGGTTTTTAGACATATTTATGCACAAAAACAAAATTATTATTAGATTTCACAGCAGATGTACCACAAACCTTGGCAAAAAATATGGCGACAGTGGCACGAATGACATTTCTAATAAAATCAGTAAACTAGGGCTATCTCTTTTTTTCTCACAGAGATATCCCTAAGACAAAACGAGACAACACTATGTTTGGTAGCTTTATGTCGATTTCGTATATATGTGTATAAAAAAAATCATGGTGAAATGTGGGTGTAATATTACACCTCTGCCTACCCCTCCGGGGATACAGGCGTGAGTCTATAAAAATAAAAAATATAATAATATATGTGTATAATGTAATTTTTCTATATGTACCTACTATTTGCCCTCTCCATGTATATTCCTTACTCAATGGTCAAAATTCACGTGGTGCGTGGTGCGCGCGACGTCGACGGATAATCCGTCAGTACGCTCGACGTACTAACGGATCTTCGGTCAGGTGTGAAAGGTTGAACGTTTTTCTATACATTTGTATGTATTGGCGTTACGCGACGGATAAAACGCGACGGATCTTCCGTCAGATATGTGCCGCCCCTAAGACGTCAGAAAATTAGTAGAACGAAATCTTATGAAAGTACACACATCAACAAAGTCTAGGGATATCTTAATCCTAAATTATTTACGAGTTTATAGTTTAGAACCTTGTTAGTTTCCACAAAAAGTTTATATACAGATTAAAACCTCTTTTATTCTATTTTCAAAATTTGAACATGTAAAGAAAAAAAACAAAATAATAAACAAAATATGGCGGCAAATTTGCTAGTAATTCGTTACATTAAAGAAAGTTAAAACTGTTTTATTATAATTATTAATGAAAAGGGTTTTTAATTGTTTTTCTTTTTTAATTTAACGTGACGTACGAACTTTAAAAGTCATGTCACGTCGTCATTTGAGTCGAGATGAAATGTTACGAGCCGTGGGCATGTTAGAAAATGGTGCAATTCAACGCGTCGTTGCTGAGGCCCTACATACCAGTCAAAATGTGATATCAAGGTTGTGGTCACGTTATCGCAGTACTGGAGATGTGGCCGAACAGCACACAGGTAGATATCGTGTTACTACGCAGAGACAGGATCGATTTCTCCAAATGACCGCCAGAAGACAACCCAATATCACAGCGCTGCAACTAGTGCAAAGGCTCCAGGAGGACCACCAGTTGCTGGTAAGCGACCAAACCGTGCGAAGAAGGTTACATGAAGTTGATCTTCATGCTCGAAGACCATTGCGTGTTCCAGCATTGCGACGTGGCAATCGCGGTCGGCGGCTTTCGTGGGCTCGGGAGCATTTACCATGGAGTGACGAACAATGGTCTTTGGTGCTGTTCACCGATGAGTCCCGGTTTGGGTTTCACCCGGATTCACGAAGAACACGCGTTTGGAGAGCTCCAGGGAGAGTTAGCCGTCTACGGCACCCTCAGGAGGTCCACCCATACCAAGGCGGGACAATCATGGTGTGGGCAGGAATTCGTCTTGGCGGACGAACCCAACTCGTTTGGATCCAAGGCAGCATGACTGCACAAAAATACCACGAGGAGGTAGTAGAGCCCGTTATTGTCCCACACAGAACTCAAATAGGCCATGAATTTCTACTCATGCACGATAATGCTCCTTGCCATACGGCGCGGCTGGTATCGACCGCTCTCCGAGAGCACGATATTCAAGTTTTGGATTGGCCTGCACAGTCGCCCGACTTAAATCCTATCGAGCATGCCTGGGACATGTTACAACGAAAAGCTTTGAGAGATTTTCCACCAAATTTGACGACTGAACAACAACTTTACGAACACTTGCAAAGGACATGGGACCTCATACCGCAGCAAGACATTGACAATTTAATTTTAAGTATTAACAATCCATGTCGATGTGTAATCAATGGTGGCAACACTGATTATTAATGATTAGATTTTACAAGATTTTTTCCATTTTTATTAAAATTAATAGTTTTTTAAGAAGAAATGTTTGTTGTTATCATACTAATTTTCCATGATGATTAAAAAAAATATTTTTTTTATTTAAAACAAAAAAAACACGAAATGTTTTTTATTTTTATTAAAGACCTTAAAATAATCTATGATTCTTCTATTTACTGTATCAGAAAATTCTTCATAGATTTTTAGATATTTGATGAAATATAAAATATCCCTAGACTTTGTTGATGTGTGTATATGTAATAACTCTTCCATGGACAGCACATTCTCGGAAGATTTATTAGTAAAATGCTTAGACTTATCTTCAAACATTCATACTGTTGTAGAAGATTTAAAAGGAGAAATCAATGGCCTGAAAATGAATTTGGAAACTACAGAAAATGAATTAGAAAACATGATTCTAGAGAATAACACATTGAAAGACAATATAACACAACTGAACAATGAAATAAATATACTTAAAAGATTGTGTAATAGTCCAGTAACGTCAATAAAAAAATCGCGACGAAAAAATAGGCCCGGTAAGCGCCGCCTAACGGATAGTTTCGCAAACACACCGATTGCAAGCCAGTGTTCGCCACCAAGCAAACTACTCTAACCCTCAACAGACACCCAAAACACACACTCAGAAGACACTTTTTCGGCAAAACACACAAACATTCAAGAAAAACCGTTGGACAAAGTTCAAAAAGCAAATGAGAATTGTTTAGAGTGTATTAAACACACAAATGTAATAATTTGCACACCAACTTATATATGTGGTAGTCCCATATATAATTATAAAATTGAATTATTTAATAATCTTTTAAATCAGGACATACTTTGTAATAATTATGCATATTTTTATGACACAAATAATCATCTCACCTTTGACATGTTCTCTAGTAAAACAGGCAAAATAAATAAAAATGGAATAAGAAATATGTACTTGAAAATTATGGAAAATATTAAGATTGATTTAGCTATGTATTCACCCATATTAAAAAAATGTAAAAAGGCAGGAAATGAACGTCTCCAGTTATTTCTCGAATAAATGTGGAAGGAATTTTTATATCAATTGTAAAAAAATAAGAAAAATACTAAACAAAGTAAGCCTAAAAAAATTTCTATGTATTACCAAAATGTAAGAGGTTTACGATCAAAGACAACTACATTTCATAATAATGTTTTATCAAGTTCTTATGACCTCATTGCACTCACTGAGACATTCCTTAACAGCTCTGTAAATGATGCCGAACTATTCCCTTCTGGATATGTTGTGTTACGCAAAGACAGAGCCAATGATGCCGGGTGGGGAGGTGTACTATTAGCGGTTAAGGACTGTTATACTGTCAAGAGAATTACAGACATAGATTACCTAACAGTTGATAAAGAATTATTGTTTGCATTAATTACAGTAAATAACTTTAAGCTATTTGTATGTGTCGCTTATCTCCCACCTAGCTATAGTAAATATATATGCAATACATAGATGTCCTTACTTGTATTGAGAGTGCTATAGTTCAATTTTCAAAATATGAACTTGTTGTATTAGGAGATTTTAATCTTAAGTCTTCAATTCTACAATTTTCAAAATATGAACTTGTTGTATTAGGAGATTTTAATCTTAAGTCTTGTAGTAAAACGACTAAAGCACAGTTTGATATGTTTTTAGATTATTGTGTGTTGCAGCAATATAATAGTGTCTCTAATAAATATGGAGCAATGTTGGATTTAGTCCTGTCAACCATTAGACTAGGAAACATTAATGTTGTACGTAATGCCGAGCATCTAGTACCGATGGATGCCTATCACCCTCCTTTAGAAATTTAACTGACCCTGTCTAAAATTTGCACCACCAGAGACCGACTATCAAGTAAACAAGACAAAAATACTATACACTATGAGTGGAATTTTCGTCGGGCAGATTTTTACAGCCTATACTCTGATATCGCGGGTATTGACTGGATGGAACTCCTAGACCAGACAAATGTGGATGTGGCTGTGGATATGCTCTATGATAAATTGAGTATGGTTATCAATCAGCATGTCCCTCTAAAGAAAATTGGATACAACAGTAAATATACATATCCAACATGGTTCACAGGTGAAATAATACATAACATAAAGCTTAAATATTATAATCTTAAAATGTTTAAAAAACATGGACTACAATTTAACAGAGAACTTTTTAAGTATTACCGATCTAAAGTTAAGGAACTTATTAATATAGCTTACAAAGAATATTTGAATAAAATCGAACATAATATCTCAACCGACCCATCATCTTTTTGGAAATTTGTAAAGAACAAACGTAAAAGTAGACAACAAAACACAAATTATGTTTACAACAATAAGACGGTCGAAGGACAGGAAGCCGTGGAGGCCTTCGCAAACCATTCTAGTTCGGTTTTTCATGCAAATGCTCCCTTTTTAGATCCCGAAAGAGCCCAGCGTGATGCAAATGATTTAGGTTATGTGTCGGCAATTACAATAGGTAATATCGAAAGCGTGGAATTACGGAGGGCAGTACGCCGCCTCAAATCGTCATCAGCTCATGGTCCTGATAATATACCTACGTTCCTCGTAAAAGATTGTTTGTCTGCTTTAGAGAATCCACTTCTTCACATTTACAATTTGTCCATTAAACAGTGTCAGTATCCCAGTAAATGGAAGGTTTCAAGGGTCACACCCGTACCCAAGTGTAGTTCATCGACCGACGTTACAAATTTTAGGCCTATTGCTATCCTATCTATATTTGGTAAGATATTTGAGTCGATTCTGAATAGCTCTATCTTCCAGAAAATTAGCAGACGACTTGTTAACGCGCAGCATGGATTCCGGCCAGCCCGATCTACTTTAACTAATCACATCAATTTTGTCGACTATGTGAAAACTAATATGATGGGGGCTACTCAGATTGATGCAGCATATTTTGATTTCACAAAGGCTTTTGATTTAGTTGATAATGACATTCTATTATCTAAGTTTGCATCGCTTGGTTTCTGTACACCTCTCCTGAAATTCATGGCCCATTATCTTAAAGATAGAAAACAGTTCGTGAAAATGGGTAGAAACCAATCCCATGAATATTATACAAGGTCCGGGGTGAGTCAGGGCAGTAAATAAAGATAAATTATTTACCCGGCTGTACTATCTAAATCAGAATGCCTTATGTTCGCCGATGATCTCAAACTTTACAAAACGGTTAACAGTGCTAGTGACTGTGCAGAGCTACAATCAGATATTGATGCGGTGGTCGATTGGAGTTTAAAAAACAAACTATCCTTTAATGTGTCCAAGTGCAAAATTATAACATTTACGAGGTCACGTTCTCCAATCGCTGCCACATACGCGTTAGCTGATGCACCGTTACAGCGAGTGACCACAATACGCGATCTTGGACTAACCCTTGACGTTCAGTTAAATTTCCACGTACATATAGAGGATATATGTAAGAGTGCTAATAAAAGTCTGGGATTTATAATTAGAAATTCATCTGATTTGAGAAATATCAAAACCATAAAAATGCTTTACAATGCGTATGTACGCAGTAAATTAGAGTACACTGTATTTTTCAATTGTATGGCAACCACAGGAAAAAAAGTATATTCTTAGCGTAGAGAAAATTCAGAGAAAGTTTGCTAGATTTGTGTACAAGCATGAAAACGGATATTATCCGTTTTTATATCCCTCAATGCTTGTTTTGGGGATGGTCGGTCTCGATACATTGGAACTCAGAAGACAGTTAACACAAATAGTTCACTATTATTTGCTGTTGACAGAGAGAGTGGACAATCCATCGAAACGAGAGTGCGTTAATTTATATGTTCCCAATAACTATATTCGTGGTGCTAGTCGACGGCAACACAGATTGCTGGCCTGTCCATCATCGTGGCGGATTCCCTATGCCAATAATAGTCCTACTGGGCGAACCATAACATTAATCAACGATTTTTTAATGTGTAACCAGAATGTGGATATATTTTTTGATAGTATTCGCACTATGACCACAAACATATTACTGTATTTAAATAATCCATAATAATATTTATTTATATTTAGTGACATGCCCATATGAATACTGTGTTTATTATTTCATTATTTTAATTATATTCATTATTCAATTGTTATATTTGACATAACTAATCACAAAGTTGACATAATTATTTTTTGACAGTATATTGGCAATAGTTAGCAGTAGGTTCACAAGCACTATTTCAGTTTGACATAAATCATAATTATATCCTTATTTCATCTATTTTCAAATGTATTTATTTCATATTCAATTTTATTTCTAATGTTATAATTTAATGATGTATATGATTATGCGGCTCAAAATAATAATGTTCAAATTATATAATAATAAAATGTTGTAATGATGTAGTATAATGTAGTATAATAAATAGCATTTAAGCGTTTTGGTTCTATACTGTAAGCTTATATTGTTTAAATGAAATAAATAAATAAATAAAAGACAACTCCTACACTAGCAATAAATCCCGTATCTTAGGGGACTTTACAAACTAACAACACTCGGCGCAGTGTCAAGCGGCGAGGCGACCGCCTTAGCCACGACGCAAACCGTGCAGTCAATTTTTTTTACAATTACTAGCTAAGCTTAGATTGACCCGTGTGGTGACGGATTAAGAAGACGAAATGTCACCACCCCATATCATCCCATGGGTGTCGTAAGAGCCGACAGAGGTGCTCCCTCTGTCGGCTATTATGCAGAGAACAGCCCTGTAAGAGAAGGAAAACTTGATACAAACCCTATACCAACCCGTTTGGCCAGCGTGGTATAGTAGGCCAATTCCTCCTTTCAAAGGTGAGGCCTAGTCCAGCAGAGGATTGTTAAAGGCTGATGATGATGATGAGCTAAACTTAGTGATTTGGATAAGGCTATTGGCTATTACAAAATGAAGAATATAAACTGTAACACAGAACACTGCTAGGCACGGGGTCTTTTTAGTATGAGAAGGGTATGAAACCAATTCGGACCTAATTAAAATAATATACTATAGTAACACAACCACTACAACAAAGTGCCAGAATTTTAAGCTCTTTTCTTAAGTCAAGTGCGCAATAATATCATAATGATATAAGCAGTTGCAGCACGCTTCATATTTAGGGACAGGCCACAAAACAGTTTTCACGTGAAAAAATAATCTATTGGATACGCAACTTACGCGAATTATAGGCCAAGCTTCAATACAATACGTACTTAGCTTTTACCGATCTGTTTAATATCAATTATAATCCAGATACAAAAAAAAATTCGTATGTACTTAAATGTTTAGGAGCTAGGTTTATTTAGTGTTCGCGAGTTTATAGACAGTTCATGTAACCATTAATACCCACTTTACAACAAAACTTGTGAAAAACGTGTAAACATAAAACCGTAGAAGCCTTCAAAGTACCTACAAAAATATAGCTACCTTATCCTTTCCATTCACCCTGAAGGATAGGGTCTAAATATCGCCATCAGATATTAAAATCAGGCCGGGCCGGCTGCAGGCTCGTAAATAATAACGGGTTCTAAATAAAAATCACTTTTATACGGTTCCGTACCGTAAAATATGAAACACACTGATTCAGCTTGCGTTACCCACGCGGCCACGGCAGCCGAAGCACGCGGGGTGAAACACGCCATCACACGAACTGCTCTTTAAATAACAACAAAAGGTCTGTCCTCTTTTATAGAGTTTACCTTTTATATGATCCTAAAGTACCTGTCGTTTGATCTTTTCAACTTACAAGACATCTCAGATATCAAAAGGCTTATTTTACTCAGTGAATAAAGCGTTAAAGGCTTTATAATATGTGTTTTCTAATACTGATCCGTTTAGATAGAGTGTAGTAATGATATTGCATCTTTTACGTGTTTTGTCCTTTTAGAAAATACATAGACAGTTTAGATAGAGGTAATTTTATAGTACGCATTCTGAGCTATCTTTTTTGTATTAAATCTACTATTATTATAAAGCTAAAATGGTTTTATGACGCTTATCTTAGTGTTTTTTAAAACGGACTACTTCGTCGCTTCCAAAATATTTTTAGGTCTGATATTTTAGAATACAAAAACTACGCGTAAACTGTGTATTAAAATAGAAAATCATTGTAATGAAAATTAATAAATCAAGTTTGGCGTTAAAAAATAAATGATAACTGAAAACTCTTTAAAAAATATCTCTGTGTTAATAACAGGTTTTATTTATATATCTTTATTATCTTTTTTTTTATTATGATTTTTTATAGACTCAAGCCTGTATCCCCGAAGGGGTTGGCAGAGGTGAAATATTACACCCACATTTCGCCATGAATTTTTAGGTCCCACGTAATAGGGGGCGAGTCTATTGCCGTACCGGGCACATTACCAGACTCCGTGCTGTTACTGGGAATTTCCTAACGGAAAACCCAATAACACGTTGGCAGTATTATTAACGAGGCTTTATTATCTGTCTCTTATTATTATCCAGTAAAATTTATATTATAGTATAGGTTTTTAAATAATATACCCCATATAGCGCAGAAATTGCTGCATTCAATATGCGTCGTCACATTTACGAAAAGTATTTGCCCACCTGGACTATCCTTATGTTATTTTATTACCTTATTATTTTATTATTGACTGCCTTCATGACCCAGTGGATAGCGTATGCGTCTGCTTATCGGAGGTCCCGGGTTCGATGTGTTCACATGTTCGCTTCAAGACTTAATGAACGCCTCCGAAAATGCAGTAAGAGTGGCTGCGTACTGGGCAAACAAAATTTGATGCATTCAAACTTGAAACTCGTCATTGACACGAAAGAAGAAGAAGATTACCTACTTTGAAACTCGGATAACCGAAAAAAATCATTTTCTTTTAAAATTCTAATTTTATCATTTCATTTCATTGCTATATGATGTTAATCAAATAGAAAGTTTCCCGATCATAAATTAACTAAAACACTTAATAAACCAAAAATTGCAGTGGGCAAATACCTACTTTTGTGGGATTGTATAAGCACCTATTATAGATGGCTCCATGGATGATAATTATGTTTTTGACTGTCTGAAATTCTTTATGTTTTTGAGTCGTGTTATGTACAATTGTTTTGAATTAATTTAATAGCTTTTTCGAAATTATTTTTGTTTTCCTACTGCCTCTGGGCATATTTATGAAAGTAATTGAATATCCGCAATTTTTATAGGTATATTCGAATAGCTTCAGTTAAACTTAATATTATTTCCGTCGCCCGGTATGAATTTTAATGAAATTCAGTTTCACTTCCAAAGTGCATGCACAAACGTAAAACTAAACAAAAATTATTTAACCGACAAAAAATAGACTGGTAACATTTTCAGAAAAGATTCGTCATTAATACTTTGAAAGAAAATGGTTATTTTAATTTCTGCGAAAACCACCAGGTTACCCTTTTATGGATTACATTGTTCACCTTGTTGGTGTGGAGGCAACGAAACTTTATTTATATTTTTAATCCTCAGATACAATCATCATTTTACACAATCCACTGCTGGACATAAGCATCTTCAAACTTGCATCACAGTATCATCGTGAGAAAATAGTAGGATTTGGCCTACCATAGCATAGCTTGGGCTTTGATGACGACCTTTCCATCTCTTAGCAAATGTAGTAGTGGCTTCGTGTATTCACCTTAGTCGCCTTACACGTTAATCGCTCACTGTACTTGACAATGCAACATTCCCCGGCCCCCTGAAGCATATTCTCCAACATTTTACGAAAATCTGACATGATCCTAAGCTCGCTAATGGATATTGCAAGCTAAATTCGGTAACATTTGACCCTAATTTGACTAAGACTAAGAGAACACTTCATAATCACTGCTCTAACTCAGAAAGATTAAGTGAATATAAATCCTTGGAAATTAAAAAGAGGGTCTACAGTTGTTGAAATCTATTAAACACTTCATCTTTTCCAGTTGTGCGGTTACGGCGGCGTAAAAATTACAGCTGAGTGGTTGTATTTCCTACAAAAACCTTTTGGGGGAGAGTTATCTGTTACTCGGCCTCGTTCCCACGAATTTTTAGTATGCGGGCGATTTCTCTGTTATTATTGCGCCCCTGCCTTCATTACTTGACCTGGGTAGGGTTACCATACACTTATGTATACGTAAGGTAGAAGAAGTTCCTCTCATATGTAAGGTGTGTTACACATACATACTTCATGATCATAACGACTAGCAATCTTTGCAAGACTGAGATCCAGTTTCACCACGTTCTGATAAGTTCTGGTTAAATTAATTTCCAGATAAAGACACACAAATTGTGTTCTGATTTTGAATTCATCTCAAAGATAATGTCTGGCTTAGGGTGGTGCAACTAGGGCTAACGTAATATTCTCTACCTATTCTCATGTTAATTTCTTTCAGTATTTTTATACGCAGATTTTATACTTTAAAACCATAAAGCCGATCAAAACCAAGATGGTATATTACTAAAATCAACACTGTTTGTAAATCTCACTCGTGGAAGCACTTCTTTACAAAATAAAAATAGCCAATAGTCCACCCCGTCTGACCAGTGTGGCTTAGTGGGCCAACTCCTTCTCATTGACCCACAGAGCTACTGAGAGGTAGGACTTTATGAGAGGCTTAAATCCAGCAGTGAACTTAAACATTACTTTAAAGTATTTTGCAAGTGACCTTTCTCAAAATGTGTGGTTTCATAACCACAAAGTATGATGGCGGCCAGATCAAGCGCTTTTGTTTACAAAGATCAAATTACACGGCTCACGCTAATGATTTATTCCATCGAGAATTATGGTTTTAATCCAATTTCGTGAACGCTAAAGCAATTGTCCTTATAGGTTTTCTTTAATCAAGTCTTCTTCAAGAAAAAGTAGTTTGTGAGTGATATAAAAACGTATTACTGCTTCTCGTAAGAATATTCATAATCTGTTTGCGGGGAACAAAGTAGGAGTTTGACGATGTAAAGTTTTGTGTTGGCGTGCAGAATGTGAGTCTGCAAGTTATACAAGAACGTAGGATAATATAATGTGAGGATCGTAAAAAACAAACTTGTCAACTGTGTCAAGCCACACACAAAGTATGGTTCCATGGTTACTTTCACGGGAAACATTTTATAGCTCTCTGGTAGACCAGGTTTTTTACAAAAGCTATGGCAGCTAATTTATAGAGTCCAATTTAGCTGCCATAATTTAGCTGCCATAATTTTCTTTACAACTTCGGTATACGCCGTGTATTTTAAGTCAGTGTTTGCCTGAAATGGGTTTACTCTGCACGTTGTATAGAATTTATAATATTGACATACATACATACATACATACATATCGTCACGCCTTTCATCCCCGAAGGGGTAGGCAGAGGTGTATTTCTACACCCACTTTTCGCCAGATATACTTTAGTCCCACGTAATAAGGGGCGAGCTTATTGCCGTACCGGGCACATTTCCAGACTCCGCGCTGCTACTGAGAATTTCGTGACAGAAAAACCCAATAACACTGCCCGACCCAGGAATCGAACCCGGGACCTCCCGATCCCACGCGCACATTTATGCCGCGAGACCAACGAGGCAGTCGTATAGGGTTTGATGTCGAGTTTTCCGTCTCTACTCAATGATGGTATTTGCATCGTGTTATCCCTTAGTCGCCTCTTACGACACCCACGGGAAGATAGGGGGTGGTGACACTTGTATTCTATGCCGTCAACCACACGGCATATAATATTTATATTACAAAATAAAATAAAATACTTTTCACCTCAGCAGCTCAAACATGCCGCTTTTGCTGCGAGACAACAGTGAACAAAACGCGATTTTGATTCGAGCGTGAGTAAAAGTAGCTTTTTAATTTTTCAATACTCTGATATCGCGGGTATTGACTGGATGGAACTCCTAGACCAGACAAATGTGGATGTGGCTGTGGATATGCTCTATGATAAATTGAGTATGGTTATCAATCAGCATGTCCCTCTAAAGAAAATTGGATACAACAGTAAATATACATATCCAACATGGTTCACAGGTGAAATAATACATAACATAAAGCTTAAATATTATAATCTTAAAATGTTTAAAAAACATGGACTACAATTTAACAGAGAACTTTTTAAGTATTACCGATCTAAAGTTAAGGAACTTATTAATATAGCTTACAAAGAATATTTGAATAAAATCGAACATAATATCTCAACCGACCCATCATCTTTTTGGAAATTTGTAAAGAACAAACGTAAAAGTAGACAACAAAACACAAATTATGTTTACAACAATAAGACGGTCGAAGGACAGGAAGCCGTGGAGGCCTTCGCAAACCATTCTAGTTCGGTTTTTCATGCAAATGCTCCCTTTTTAGATCCCGAAAGAGCCCAGCGTGATGCAAATGATTTAGGTTATGTGTCGGCAATTACAATAGGTAATATCGAAAGCGTGGAATTACGGAGGGCAGTACGCCGCCTCAAATCGTCATCAGCTCATGGTCCTGATAATATACCTACGTTCCTCGTAAAAGATTGTTTGTCTGCTTTAGAGAATCCACTTCTTCACATTTACAATTTGTCCATTAAACAGTGTCAGTATCCCAGTAAATGGAAGGTTTCAAGGGTCACACCCGTACCCAAGTGTAGTTCATCGACCGACGTTACAAATTTTAGGCCTATTGCTATCCTATCTATATTTGGTAAGATATTTGAGTCGATTCTGAATAGCTCTATCTTCCAGAAAATTAGCAGACGACTTGTTAACGCGCAGCATGGATTCCGGCCAGCCCGATCTACTTTAACTAATCACATCAATTTTGTCGACTATGTGAAAACTAATATGATGGGGGCTACTCAGATTGATGCAGCATATTTTGATTTCACAAAGGCTTTTGATTTAGTTGATAATGACATTCTATTATCTAAGTTTGCATCGCTTGGTTTCTGTACACCTCTCCTGAAATTCATGGCCCATTATCTTAAAGATAGAAAACAGTTCGTGAAAATGGGTAGAAACCAATCCCATGAATATTATACAAGGTCCGGGGTGAGTCAGGGCAGTAAATAAAGATAAATTATTTACCCGGCTGTACTATCTAAATCAGAATGCCTTATGTTCGCCGATGATCTCAAACTTTACAAAACGGTTAACAGTGCTAGTGACTGTGCAGAGCTACAATCAGATATTGATGCGGTGGTCGATTGGAGTTTAAAAAACAAACTATCCTTTAATGTGTCCAAGTGCAAAATTATAACATTTACGAGGTCACGTTCTCCAATCGCTGCCACATACGCGTTAGCTGATGCACCGTTACAGCGAGTGACCACAATACGCGATCTTGGACTAACCCTTGACGTTCAGTTAAATTTCCACGTACATATAGAGGATATATGTAAGAGTGCTAATAAAAGTCTGGGATTTATAATTAGAAATTCATCTGATTTGAGAAATATCAAAACCATAAAAATGCTTTACAATGCGTATGTACGCAGTAAATTAGAGTACACTGTATTTTTCAATTGTATGGCAACCACAGGAAAAAAAGTATATTCTTAGCGTAGAGAAAATTCAGAGAAAGTTTGCTAGATTTGTGTACAAGCATGAAAACGGATATTATCCGTTTTTATATCCCTCAATGCTTGTTTTGGGGATGGTCGGTCTCGATACATTGGAACTCAGAAGACAGTTAACACAAATAGTTCACTATTATTTGCTGTTGACAGAGAGAGTGGACAATCCATCGAAACGAGAGTGCGTTAATTTATATGTTCCCAATAACTATATTCGTGGTGCTAGTCGACGGCAACACAGATTGCTGGCCTGTCCATCATCGTGGCGGATTCCCTATGCCAATAATAGTCCTACTGGGCGAACCATAACATTAATCAACGATTTTTTAATGTGTAACCAGAATGTGGATATATTTTTTGATAGTATTCGCACTATGACCACAAACATATTACTGTATTTAAATAACCCATAATAATATTTATTTATATTTAGTGACATGCCCATATGAATACTGTGTTTATTATTTCATTATTTTAATTATATTCATTATTCAATTGTTATATTTGACATAACTAATCACAAAGTTGACATAATTATTTTTTGACAGTATATTGGCAATAGTTAGCAGTAGGTTCACAAGCACTATTTCAGTTTGACATAAATCATAATTATATCCTTATTTCATCTATTTTCAAATGTATTTATTTCATATTCAATTTTATTTCTAATGTTATAATTTAATGATGTATATGATTATGCGGCTCAAAATAATAATGTTCAAATTATATAATAATAAAATGTTGTAATGATGTAGTATAATGTAGTATAATAAATAGCATTTAAGCGTTTTGGTTCTATACTGTAAGCTTATATTGTTTAAATGAAATAAATAAATAAATAAAAGACAACTCCTACACTAGCAATAAATCCCGTATCTTAGGGGACTTTACAAACTAACAACACTCGGCGCAGTGTCAAGCGGCGAGGCGACCGCCTTAGCCACGACGCAAACCGTGCAGTCAATTTTTTTTACAATTACTAGCTAAGCTTAGATTGACCCGTGTGGTGACGGATTAAGAAGACGAAATGTCACCACCCCATATCATCCCATGGGTGTCGTAAGAGCCGACAGAGGTGCTCCCTCTGTCGGCTATTATGCAGAGAACAGCCCTGTAAGAGAAGGAAAACTTGATACAAACCCTATACCAACCCGTTTGGCCAGCGTGGTATAGTAGGCCAATTCCTCCTTTCAAAGGTGAGGCCTAGTCCAGCAGAGGATTGTTAAAGGCTGATGATGATGATGAGCTAAACTTAGTGATTTGGATAAGGCTATTGGCTATTACAAAATGAAGAATATAAACTGTAACACAGAACACTGCTAGGCACGGGGTCTTTTTAGTATGAGAAGGGTATGAAACCAATTCGGACCTAATTAAAATAATATACTATAGTAACACAACCACTACAACAAAGTGCCAGAATTTTAAGCTCTTTTCTTAAGTCAAGTGCGCAATAATATCATAATGATATAAGCAGTTGCAGCACGCTTCATATTTAGGGACAGGCCACAAAACAGTTTTCACGTGAAAAAATAATCTATTGGATACGCAACTTACGCGAATTATAGGCCAAGCTTCAATACAATACGTACTTAGCTTTTACCGATCTGTTTAATATCAATTATAATCCAGATACAAAAAAAAATTCGTATGTACTTAAATGTTTAGGAGCTAGGTTTATTTAGTGTTCGCGAGTTTATAGACAGTTCATGTAACCATTAATACCCACTTTACAACAAAACTTGTGAAAAACGTGTAAACATAAAACCGTAGAAGCCTTCAAAGTACCTACAAAAATATAGCTACCTTATCCTTTCCATTCACCCTGAAGGATAGGGTCTAAATATCGCCATCAGATATTAAAATCAGGCCGGGCCGGCTGCAGGCTCGTAAATAATAACGGGTTCTAAATAAAAATCACTTTTATACGGTTCCGTACCGTAAAATATGAAACACACTGATTCAGCTTGCGTTACCCACGCGGCCACGGCAGCCGAAGCACGCGGGGTGAAACACGCCATCACACGAACTGCTCTTTAAATAACAACAAAAGGTCTGTCCTCTTTTATAGAGTTTACCTTTTATATGATCCTAAAGTACCTGTCGTTTGATCTTTTCAACTTACAAGACATCTCAGATATCAAAAGGCTTATTTTACTCAGTGAATAAAGCGTTAAAGGCTTTATAATATGTGTTTTCTAATACTGATCCGTTTAGATAGAGTGTAGTAATGATATTGCATCTTTTACGTGTTTTGTCCTTTTAGAAAATACATAGACAGTTTAGATAGAGGTAATTTTATAGTACGCATTCTGAGCTATCTTTTTTGTATTAAATCTACTATTATTATAAAGCTAAAATGGTTTTATGACGCTTATCTTAGTGTTTTTTAAAACGGACTACTTCGTCGCTTCCAAAATATTTTTAGGTCTGATATTTTAGAATACAAAAACTACGCGTAAACTGTGTATTAAAATAGAAAATCATTGTAATGAAAATTAATAAATCAAGTTTGGCGTTAAAAAATAAATGATAACTGAAAACTCTTTAAAAAATATCTCTGTGTTAATAACAGGTTTTATTTATATATCTTTATTATCTTTTTTTTTATTATGATTTTTTATAGACTCAAGCCTGTATCCCCGAAGGGGTTGGCAGAGGTGAAATATTACACCCACATTTCGCCATGAATTTTTAGGTCCCACGTAATAGGGGGCGAGTCTATTGCCGTACCGGGCACATTACCAGACTCCGTGCTGTTACTGGGAATTTCCTAACGGAAAACCCAATAACACGTTGGCAGTATTATTAACGAGGCTTTATTATCTGTCTCTTATTATTATCCAGTAAAATTTATATTATAGTATAGGTTTTTAAATAATATACCCCATATAGCGCAGAAATTGCTGCATTCAATATGCGTCGTCACATTTACGAAAAGTATTTGCCCACCTGGACTATCCTTATGTTATTTTATTACCTTATTATTTTATTATTGACTGCCTTCATGACCCAGTGGATAGCGTATGCGTCTGCTTATCGGAGGTCCCGGGTTCGATGTGTTCACATGTTCGCTTCAAGACTTAATGAACGCCTCCGAAAATGCAATAAGAGTGGCTGCGTACTGGGCAAACAAAATTTGATGCATTCAAACTTGAAACTCGTCATTGACACGAAAGAAGAAGAAGATTACCTACTTTGAAACTCGGATAACCGAAAAAAATCATTTTCTTTTAAAATTCTAATTTTATCATTTCATTTCATTGCTATATGATGTTAATCAAATAGAAAGTTTCCCGATCATAAATTAACTAAAACACTTAATAAACCAAAAATTGCAGTGGGCAAATACCTACTTTTGTGGGATTGTATAAGCACCTATTATAGATGGCTCCATGGATGATAATTATGTTTTTGACTGTCTGAAATTCTTTATGTTTTTGAGTCGTGTTATGTACAATTGTTTTGAATTAATTTAATAGCTTTTTCGAAATTATTTTTGTTTTCCTACTGCCTCTGGGCATATTTATGAAAGTAATTGAATATCCGCAATTTTTATAGGTATATTCGAATAGCTTCAGTTAAACTTAATATTATTTCCGTCGCCCGGTATGAATTTTAATGAAATTCAGTTTCACTTCCAAAGTGCATGCACAAACGTAAAACTAAACAAAAATTATTTAACCGACAAAAAATAGACTGGTAACATTTTCAGAAAAGATTCGTCATTAATACTTTGAAAGAAAATGGTTATTTTAATTTCTGCGAAAACCACCAGGTTACCCTTTTATGGATTACATTGTTCACCTTGTTGGTGTGGAGGCAACGAAACTTTATTTATATTTTTAATCCTCAGATACAATCATCATTTTACACAATCCACTGCTGGACATAAGCATCTTCAAACTTGCATCACAGTATCATCGTGAGAAAATAGTAGGATTTGGCCTACCATAGCATAGCTTGGGCTTTGATGACGACCTTTCCATCTCTTAGCAAATGTAGTAGTGGCTTCGTGTATTCACCTTAGTCGCCTTACACGTTAATCGCTCACTGTACTTGACAATGCAACATTCCCCGGCCCCCTGAAGCATATTCTCCAACATTTTACGAAAATCTGACATGATCCTAAGCTCGCTAATGGATATTGCAAGCTAAATTCGGTAACATTTGACCCTAATTTGACTAAGACTAAGAGAACACTTCATAATCACTGCTCTAACTCAGAAAGATTAAGTGAATATAAATCCTTGGAAATTAAAAAGAGGGTCTACAGTTGTTGAAATCTATTAAACACTTCATCTTTTCCAGTTGTGCGGTTACGGCGGCGTAAAAATTACAGCTGAGTGGTTGTATTTCCTACAAAAACCTTTTGGGGGAGAGTTATCTGTTACTCGGCCTCGTTCCCACGAATTTTTAGTATGCGGGCGATTTCTCTGTTATTATTGCGCCCCTGCCTTCATTACTTGACCTGGGTAGGGTTACCATACACTTATGTATACGTAAGGTAGAAGAAGTTCCTCTCATATGTAAGGTGTGTTACACATACATACTTCATGATCATAACGACTAGCAATCTTTGCAAGACTGAGATCCAGTTTCACCACGTTCTGATAAGTTCTGGTTAAATTAATTTCCAGATAAAGACACACAAATTGTGTTCTGATTTTGAATTCATCTCAAAGATAATGTCTGGCTTAGGGTGGTGCAACTAGGGCTAACGTAATATTCTCTACCTATTCTCATGTTAATTTCTTTCAGTATTTTTATACGCAGATTTTATACTTTAAAACCATAAAGCCGATCAAAACCAAGATGGTATATTACTAAAATCAACACTGTTTGTAAATCTCACTCGTGGAAGCACTTCTTTACAAAATAAAAATAGCCAATAGTCCACCCCGTCTGACCAGTGTGGCTTAGTGGGCCAACTCCTTCTCATTGACCCACAGAGCTACTGAGAGGTAGGACTTTATGAGAGGCTTAAATCCAGCAGTGAACTTAAACATTACTTTAAAGTATTTTGCAAGTGACCTTTCTCAAAATGTGTGGTTTCATAACCACAAAGTATGATGGCGGCCAGATCAAGCGCTTTTGTTTACAAAGATCAAATTACACGGCTCACGCTAATGATTTATTCCATCGAGAATTATGGTTTTAATCCAATTTCGTGAACGCTAAAGCAATTGTCCTTATAGGTTTTCTTTAATCAAGTCTTCTTCAAGAAAAAGTAGTTTGTGAGTGATATAAAAACGTATTACTGCTTCTCGTAAGAATATTCATAATCTGTTTGCGGGGAACAAAGTAGGAGTTTGACGATGTAAAGTTTTGTGTTGGCGTGCAGAATGTGAGTCTGCAAGTTATACAAGAACGTAGGATAATATAATGTGAGGATCGTAAAAAACAAACTTGTCAACTGTGTCAAGCCACACACAAAGTATGGTTCCATGGTTACTTTCACGGGAAACATTTTATAGCTCTCTGGTAGACCAGGTTTTTTACAAAAGCTATGGCAGCTAATTTATAGAGTCCAATTTAGCTGCCATAATTTAGCTGCCATAATTTTCTTTACAACTTCGGTATACGCCGTGTATTTTAAGTCAGTGTTTGCCTGAAATGGGTTTACTCTGCACGTTGTATAGAATTTATAATATTGACATACATACATACATACATACATATCGTCACGCCTTTCATCCCCGAAGGGGTAGGCAGAGGTGTATTTCTACACCCACTTTTCGCCAGATATACTTTAGTCCCACGTAATAAGGGGCGAGCTTATTGCCGTACCGGGCACATTTCCAGACTCCGCGCTGCTACTGAGAATTTCGTGACAGAAAAACCCAATAACACTGCCCGACCCAGGAATCGAACCCGGGACCTCCCGATCCCACGCGCACATTTATGCCGCGAGACCAACGAGGCAGTCGTATAGGGTTTGATGTCGAGTTTTCCGTCTCTACTCAATGATGGTATTTGCATCGTGTTATCCCTTAGTCGCCTCTTACGACACCCACGGGAAGATAGGGGGTGGTGACACTTGTATTCTATGCCGTCAACCACACGGCATATAATATTTATATTACAAAATAAAATAAAATACTTTTCACCTCAGCAGCTCAAACATGCCGCTTTTGCTGCGAGACAACAGTGAACAAAACGCGATTTTGATTCGAGCGTGAGTAAAAGTAGCTTTTTAATTTTTCAATCTTCAGTGTCACGAATTGACATTGTTCAGCCATAAATTTCAAACATTCGACTTTTACTGTGCTCTGTCTCTTTCACATGCATATAAAAAGGTGAGTGAAAAACAAACCCCTTCGAATTCGAAATTCGATTTTGGAATTCGACCTCAAAGAAAACACCTACGGCAACGCAAAAAAAAAAATTTGTAATAAAGAAATTACTTTTTTATATATCTTATTGTTTATATGTTTAATTTATTATTGGATTTTAATAAATATAAGTCAAATTAATAGTATAAAATTAGTATTTAACCAATACATTTTTATTTAGAATTACAACAATGATACATTTGAAAAATAAACATCAGGGACGCGGTATCAAAACGCGAGCGTAGCGGGAATAAAAATTTGGCTGATGCTAATATATGTAGCGTAACTTGTTAAATTATATTAATATATAAAATAATCTAAAAAGATGAGTGAAACTAGCGATGATGACTGTACTTTAACACCAGAAGAGTTAAATCAACAAGTGATTATGCAGAATTCAATCTATTCCTGTTCATTTCTATGTCTCCTAAGTAATATGTGTTCTCACGGCTGTGGTGAAAAGTAATGTGTGCTACACGAGAGCAAAGTTTTTTGTATCTCGTGCTGTTGAGTCCCTCACCACGCTCAGGATTCTAACTTTGATTCACTCGCTACGCTCGTGAATCAATCATAGAATCCTTCGCTTGCTCGGGACTCAAAATCAGCACTCGGAACAAAAAACAACTTTGCTCTCTTGTTGCACAAATAACTATTTTTCCAGTAGGTACAATGTTTTCGTAAAATTCGTCTTTTTACAGCGCCACATTGTGACGTGTACGACGGTTAAACTAATTTGTAGGTAATAAATAAATTCCATTGGCCTTACATGTCGACCGTCACGTGTCATCATCATCCTCCTAGCGTTATCACAGTTTCAAACTAGGGTCCACTTACTAGTCTAACCGGAGTTGGCTGAATATTAGCTTTTCCACAGAGCGACTGCCTGTCTGACCTCCGCAACCTGAAAGAGTAGCGATATTCCATGGTTTAGACCAGTGTTAGTTAATTTATACGGTACTAACGCCCTATAGCGACTGTCAAAGATCTTCATGACAACCAGGCTTAACGTGCTCTCCGAGGCACGGGGCAAGCGATAATTAACTAGCGAAAATCGACCATCACGTAGAATACTCTTAATACGGTTGCTTTATAGAGGTAGAACTTTTTATAGTGAAATCTGTGTATCACACGATAAATATCAAATCCCAAAGTACCTTACCTAACGACGTCCAGATTACATACCCGGTAGCTGTATAGTTGTATCACTTTCCGTTATTCACTAAAAGTATAATAAAAAGATCTAGTCTTTATTAATGCTGAATACCTTAAATACGTTATTAATCTAAATACATTAGTTTGATGTATTCATCCTAATTTGAAATATAAAATTCTCGTGTCACAGTTTTCGTTCCCATACTCCTCCGAAACGGCTTGACCGATTTTGATGAAGTTTTTTGTGCTTATCCGGTATCTATGAGAATCGGCCAACATCTATTTTTCAAAAAAAAAAAAATATTTTGCAAAGCAATGTTTGCCGGGTCAGCTAGTTTGAAATAAAATTCTACTATTTCCTGACTTACTAATGCCACCAATAGCCCAAGTAACAGTTCCACAGGATGCTCTATCTAGCGTTAGCTTGAAACGTAGCGAGCGTCAAAGCAACAGAGCAACTTGAATGAATACACGTTCTCCATAGTGAATAGTTAGGTACTAGATTTAGTAATATCCCAACTTGGTGCTGAGTTAGAACATGACTTTCCGATGAGGTTAACACCTTACTTTCGCAACAACTAGGAGAGTTCTACGTCTGATTAGCTCCAAGAATCTAGAACTTGGCATTACCGATATTTCCGTACTTCATCCACTACTATTGCCACTTTATGTTATGGCGTCAGAAACTAGGAAATTACAGATTCATTACATCTGCGGTTGACACGATATTTGTATTAGTATAGTATAATAGTAGTAGATCAATTACCACTCATCACATTTTTGTGTGATGAAACTGATGAACACGATGAATATTCTAAGACGGTTACAATTTGTCTAGAATTAGGTATCTATCAAAATATATAAGAAGCTGCCATAGTCCAAATTGTACCTAAGTAGTTTGGGATTAATTGAGAACTGTGCCAGGATATAATTTCGATAAAGGTCATTGCTGGCGGCACATGAGAGTGGCCATCACAAATCAAAACCCATTGTGTGTATCATGTTATCAGAATTAATAAAATCGCTCCGCGGGCGAGGTTTCACAAAATCTATCGATTTATCCGCTTGAATTGTTTTCACTGATCTTTATCTATCGGTTTATCAATATTTTTGGAATGGCGATGTGGGTTTATGAACTGTTTGCTATTTTATTATTTGATAACGACCTCTGCACGAACGAAATTAGCCTCGGAGAGCAAGTTAAACCGTCGGTCCCGGCTGTCATGAAGATCTTTGACAGCCATTTTAGGGAGTCAGTACCTGTGTATGATTAAACTGACACTAGGCTAAACCATGGAATATAGCTATCCCTTTGGGTTGCAGAGGTCAGACAGTCAGTCGCTTCGCGGAAAAGCTAGTGTGCAGCCAAATCCGGCTAGACTAGAAAGCTGACCTCAAGTTCAAACTGGGATAACGCTAGGAGGATGATCTCTGCTCGAACGAAATTTTAAGCATATTAATGGCTGCAAGCAACTGATAACTTATACTTACCTTACTCACCTGCTGATGAGAAGGAAAAAAAACCAATAAAATTGTAAAACGAAAATAATTACCTAAAATAACGTTATCATGATTGTATCCAAGACTTTAACCCGCTTGTAACGCGATGTCTGTCGTGTCATGTTACCAGTGCTACTGATATTTATCTGCCGTTTTATAAATATTTTTGGAATGACTAAGTAGTTAATGTAGTTTTTCATTGCGATTACGAGCTCTGCACGGAACTATTAGCAAGACCCTCTTACCCACTTTTGACACAAACATATAGAGTATATCTACAGGTGCACATATATAAAATTGGAGTGTCTGTTTGTAATATTAAAATAACCGCTTTTTACTAAATGCATATGGATGTATACACGGTACGTATACCAAAATGACATTGTTTTTTAATTTTTGTCTCTCTGTCTGTTATCGCTAGTCTCTGGAAAGGCTGGACCGATTTTAACGGGACTTTCACTGGCGTATAGCTGATATACCAAGGAGAAACTTAGGCTATAAATAAACCGGGTACGCGAAGTAGTTCCCTCAGGATGCGGGTGAAACCGCGGGAAACAACTAGTAAGTAATATAAGTTGGGTGAATCAAATCATATCAAAGTTCTTTATTTCAAATAGACCATTTCCTGGCACTTTTGAACGTCATAATACATAAATAATAATGACATTTGAGGAAAAAACATTCTAGGTATAAATTCATTACATTATCAATCAATAAAAATACAAATTATATAGAGAGGTTTTCAATTGTTCATAATCATAACAAATTAACTAAATATTACAATATTACAAAGATTCTCAACAAAACAACAACAAAAAAAAATTACAGTAGAAAAAATATAATTTGTGTACATATTTGCAGACATCAATCCGCGTTCAACTAAGCGACCAACTTGTCTTATCATTTATATTATCATTAATTGTATAGTACGCTTTCTTCAGCAAAATAGCTTTAACTTTCGTTTTAAATATATTTGAAGGTAATTGTAGCAAAGCAATGGGTAGTTTATTATATATACGGATACCAAGCCCCACAAATGAGTCATGTACTTTATACAGTCGGTGGAAAGGAACATGCAGTCTGTGTCTATTCCGAGTGCTAATATTGTGAATATCACTATGTTTTGTAAAAAGTGGATATTTTTCCTAACATTCATTATGTTAGCAAAAATTAATTTCTCTTAGAGACACTCTCGCTCCCAGCTGGTATATTGCTCTAACAGCCCGTTTCTGTAAAACAAAAATGTTATTTATGTCAGCAGCATTGCCCCACAGCAAAATACCGTAGGACATCACGCTGTGGAAGTAACCAGACGAACTGTTTCCACATCAGTGAACTGTCAAATTTTACGGACTGCATGAGCAGCAGAGCTGGGTTTTCCCGCAAGGCAGGTTATGTGGGGACCCCACTGTAGCCTGCTATCTACTGTTATGCCGAGAAACACTGAATAATCAATAGCTTTAAGAACATCGTTATTAAGAATAAGATCGGGCCCGAGATTTTTGATATTTGGCATAATGAATTTAACACATTTCGATTTCTTGGCATTAAGAACAAGGTTATTTGCAGTAAACCATTGTGTGACTTGCGAGTTGTCGTCACAATTATTTCTATTTCTGTCTACTTTAAAAATCAGAGAGGTGTCATCTGCAAACAGTACAACATCGCAAATATCCTTTAAACAGTAAGGCAAATCATTAATGTACACCAAGAATAAAAAAGTACCCAATATTGAACCCTGAAGCACGCCTAATTGGACCGGCAGACCAGAAGATTTCTTGCCATTAGCGTCTACACATTGCATCCTGTCTTTCAGATAAGATTCAATCAGCTGCAGATCCATATCTTGTATACCATAATATCGCAATTTGCGTATAAGCGTGTCCCTACAGATGCAATCAAACGCCCTAGACAGATCACAGAACACACCAATGGCATTCTTCGAATTCTCCCACGCGTCAAATATGTGTTTCAGCAAAACAACGCCCGCATCAGTTGTCGAACGGCCCTTCGTGAAACCATATTGATCCCCATGAAGCAGACAATTTATATTAAAATATCTTAATAGCTGCTTTAGCATCAACTTCTCAATTATTTTGCTGAACGCTGGCAGTATCGATATAGGTCTAAAATTACTGATTTCATTTTTGCTGCCAGACTTAAATAAAGGTAGAAGTTTACTAAGCTTCATGAGGTCGGGGAAGATACCTAAATCAATACAATTATTTTTAAAATAGTAGATAAATAGGAGGCAGCGTCATCTATTATATGCTTCAATAGTTTAATACATATGTCCCAGAAGTCACCGGTATTTGTAAGATTTAGCGAGTTGAAGGCATTGACTACATCATGTGGCCCTATATGTGCAAATCTAAATATGGAACTGCAATTAGGTACGCTGTCCCGCATTAGTTTTTCGGCCGCGGTGGGTGATGAATTTAAGGAGTAAGTCGTTGTTACTGGTATATTTGTAAAGAACTCGTTGAATAACTGGGCTACAATAGCTGCATTTGTTATATTTTTGTCATTATGTGTTATTACCAGCCTTTATCACAATGTGATTTACCCATTTGAGTGTTAATAATTTTCTATGTAGCTTTTATCTTATTATTTGAGTTTTTGATTGTATCGCTAATAAATTTTGATTAAGCTAAAGAATTAAAAAAGAATTCAGTAATTTCGGACCTAAAATGCAATTTAACTATAAACATAATCATCCTAGCCTTATCCCGTCTACATCCAAGATTTTCTTACGCTCGGAGCCCGGACTCACTTTCTAATCTTACCTTTGACATAATATTAACCTACCATACGCAACAAAACCGTTATATTTCATCACACATATGAACTCTCATCGATACATACGTCTGCATGGGAATCAATTACACACAGGCGTATTGTTCGCCTACTCAATATTGATTAAAAGCAAAGCGAATGTTGTTAACAAATTATAGCTTTTATTTGTGAAACACAAACTTTATAATTAATATCGTCGAAGTCTGCCGCTGACAGAGAATTACCACTTTAAGTTTATTATGGACGCGCCTTCTACTCATTAAACGAGTTAGCAGCGCTTCCTACGATTTGAAGGCCTCCGAAAAAGCCTTTTTAACCACTTAGGAAATTATCTTTATTTTTTTAAATGCAGGGAAACTCCAAGCATAGCTCTCTCCATCGCCCTCTGTGTGACCTTGAGCCTTCTGATAAGGCCCATAGTGAGCAACCACGTCTCTGATCCGTAAGTCATCACTGGCAACAGTAGTGTAGAATTGGGGTTTCTGGATCTGTGATCCAGAAACCCCAATTCTACTTTTGAAATTGATCGATTAATATAAATGTGATCTGCATCACTCAGAACAAAGTGAGCTGACGCAGACGCTCCCAATAATACCGTTGTTATCTGCGATCCGTCTGATTCACGATATAATATTGTATTTCATTCACCGACATATCATTGTAGTAGGTACCAATGCAATGGGACAACTTACTGTCGTTTCTAGTTTGAGATGCTAATGTATAAACAACATTCTCAAGTTCGACTGCTGTGTTCGGTCGACGCGATCAGTCCGATCGGTTGTTGTGTGTATCATAATCTGGTATGGTGTCGAACTGACATAGCCAAGCAAAAAATATCGCGCGCACTTAAATAAGTACAATAATGATAAAATGTTTTCTTTTATATGTAATACTTTTTCTGTGTCTGTGACAAATAAATAGTTTTTCTCTTTCTTTCTTTCTTAGTAAGTAGCCAACAGTATTATGGAGACATAATAATTGATTATAATACAAAAAAATAAAGTAAAAAAAACATAAAAACAAAATCCAAACCGGAACAATACTCATTTGTTCCGTGCGGAACGAACCCGCAACACGTTGGTGCATTAGTTGCTGCGTCTATTAAACCTACTATTTACATTGTGATGCGAGTTATACTCTTAGCCAATGCGCCAAACGTGTCGTCAAAGATGTGATAAAATATTGGACCACTTTGTCCTAACATGACGTGTATAGAATTATCCAAGATAATCAATAACTCAGTACAAACGTTTATTTTTTATAATTACGATAATAAAATCTTCTAATATATAATATATTTAAGTAGTAGACAATTAGGATTCTTGATGGATGATTTATATATCTTAGTCTTAAAACAAATAGCACTTTAAAATACAATAAATGTTAGATTAGGAATCAATTATTTCTTATACGATTATTTAATTACTCTTTTAATAATAATAATTATATATAAAAAAAATCTGTTTGTTTCATTTCCCAACGTTCAATATTCACCCAGCCTAAACCTGTAAAATTGTAGAACGAGTTCTATAACAAAAATCTCTTTGAAATCCATTGTCATATCTTTAAATTAACATTAAAATGCGCAGGATAGCTATATCTCACAGCGTTTGCGACTTGAGAGTTTAAAGAATAAGGCAAGATTTCTCAACATGGCAAATAACTACCAGAGACCTTATTTTAACTGGTTTCTTATATGTTTGTATGTATTCCACCAGAGTTAATTCTTTTACGACTTTCGTCTCAAGTTGTCTCCAAAACTCTAATATGGATAAAGTGCTGTGAAAACACTTTCCATATCTAGAGTATTCGAAAGCATTCACATTGCGAGTTCAGTGTGAGAAATTAATAAAATAAAATCGACTTTATGTGCTCAGATGATAGAGATGAAATTCTAATAACAAATATTGTATCAATTAAATCTTCGAAGTAATTATTGTTGCAAACTAACACTAAGGCTTTAGAATTGAGGTCTCTAAAATAAACATCTGAGATATTAGTCCCTATTTTCATCATTGTTGTGCTGAAGTACATTTCACTGAACTGTGAGTTTAAATTTGTTTGTGGTGGTTTACAAGTGTTGCAGAAAAAGTATGTGAGTATTATATTTTAATCAATTTTATTCCGACTGTAATAGTTAATTGTTTTACAACTGAAAATACTCAATTAAGTTTCGATAAGATATTATTTTAAGCCTAACACCTTCATCCGCCGCCAAGGGGTTTCATTCGAGGCCCGCCGCATTCAATTCCTATGTCGTTTAAAGTTTTTCTTCTGATACTGTTATTCTATTTGATGAGTTTTCTAAACATTTCTGTGAAAAGTAGCAGCTAACAACACACCAAGCCCTCTGAAGAATATGAGTCCTGTTGTTTCATACTGCTAGGAATGTTGGCAACAAAAAATACTTATTGCATTTTAATAATGTTTTCAGGGCTCATTTGGTAAATAACGCTTTTTGGGTTGAAGAAGAAGACTCCGTGCCTTCAACATCTCGAGCAACAAAACAAAAACCGGAGGCATCTCAAAAAACAAGGCTGTGAAGAGAGATAAAAAGTGTCTCAGAAGAAGAAGGCTTTGCTTTCTAAAAACCCCATCGCTTCAGAATCAGAGTCTGATAGTGACGGGCTAACAACAAACAGAGTGAAAACGGAATACCGTCGTTTCAGAGTCTGAGGTAAGATTTTTTCAAACAATATGTTAAATTTTAATTTCATTTAAAACATTAATTTTCAGTGTATGATTTTCTCCATCAAATTACACTTATTTGACGACATAAGAGTTTAAATAGATTTTGCTAATAGCATTGCTATAATTATCTATAGGTAATTATGGTAATGTATGCCATAACTATCTATAATTAATGGTAACGTAGATGAGACAATGTAGAAGTCGCAATATTTATCTATTTTTTAAATACTCTCACGTTTTATTATTTTTCATTAAGACTATAGAATCTTTCAACACCAAATATATGATAGCAGTTCCGAATACAGATATTTATAACATGTATTTTAAATGCTCTGAAAAATTAACATCTACATGTTTAGAGTTTGAACTTGCCGAATCTAGTTGGACTATTAATAGTATAAGTAATTTGGAAATAAACTAAAACAAGTACAAGTACTTTAAGAGTTGGAATATACTTAGAATTGCCTGCGGTTATAAAAAACACTAAGTCATGTTTGAATATACGCAACAATGACTATTTTGTACGCCACCACAAACAGATTTAAATTCACAGTTTAGTGAAATGCACTTGAGCACAACAATGATGAAATTTCAATACTTACCTTTGGGCATTATAGTTCAATACTTTTAGTACGTGTAAGATTTATTCTATTTGTTCTACTTATCTAAAATAACATTGTAATATACTTACTTATAAAAGCTAATTAAAATTGAATTAAATGTGTAATAAGTATATTATTATAATCAAATAAAAATATGTGTAATAAAGGAATGTAACTAAGTATTGTAATAATCAATAAATGTATACTGTGTATTTTTTTTTGTTTTTATTTGTTATGAATTAAGTTAAAAATGTTTTTATAAAAATAAAATAAATATGACGGCGGATTGCTTGATTCTTGGCCGGTCTCAACACTTCACATCACAGTTCGTTATAAGATCACACCAAATCAAATCTAAAAAAACTGACTATAACTATTTTGTATTACTGAACACGAAACGAGTGACAGTTTCTAGGTACTTGTTGCCCGCCCCGAGTCTCCAAGAGAAGTGATAGCTGTCGTTGCTCCGTTGAACGTCAACCGTCATCCCCCCTCTTCGACTGTAGCGAACGTGACGCGTAGACTCTGTCGAAGCGCGCAATCTTCGCACTTCCGTTTCGTAGTCAATTGACGTCCTATACTGATGACCATTCCGATAAATATGTATTCAAATAAAGTTGTTTAAATTTACTATTCTATACCTTATTTTCCATTTTTATTAATTAAAAATTAAACGATAAGAATTCAGCCACAACATTTATTTAACTTTTACATAAATATAAAGCGTGCATACAAACATTGACTCATAACAATTACACATTTTTAAACAGATAACATTTATTTATTTTTAGAAATACAACTAAACTTAAATAAAAACATTATCTTAAGACTACTCAGTATCACACAATTTCTTACTTATTTTTTTTATTAATGTCTCTGTGATATCCATTACATCATCATAAGGCTCCTCAACCACATATTGTGCACTTAAGCAAGCCTCGTTTTTTTTATTTTTGTCTACATAATCTAATTCACGAATATCTATCTTAATTAGAAGACGTCCTTGCTTAGGACGATTTCTTCGAACAATGTACGAATTTGTCGATGACGTTAATAAACTTTGACGCTTTTTAGACGGTGACAATTTTTTTGACTTTGTAGAAAAGTTTGGTTCAATGTATGTTATGCCATCGTCTTGAATGGAGAAATATGGGCTAGTAACCTGTAAAAAATAAATCACACATAAATATATAATAATGTGGACGCGCACAATAAATGTTTATAAACATAAATACATTTTATGCTTACCTGATCAGAGGATTTGTTCCGATGCTCTTCAAAACATTCATAATTTCCTTGAGAGTAAAAAAATGGCTTGTTATTTAACTGTCTACCATTCTCTGTCATGGCATTGTCCTGCAATACCATGACATACAATAACATAAAAAATATAAATGAAAAGTTCATAACTATATGAATTCAACTATGAGTAATAAAATAATTTTTACTAACCTCTTGTACTTCTGTCTGGTCAACTTCGTCCAAAGGACTTGGGATTTGAGAATCAACATTATCAAATACAAATCTGTTAAGTCCTCCAATGCCGAGAATGCTGGGGCTGTATGACATGATTCTGAAAATAAAACTAAAGTAAGATTTCTAATTATTCATATAATAATATAATATAATATTGTAATAATTTATAACATTAAAAACTTACTTACCAATAAAACTTGATTTCTCTGCTAGCAACAGGTCCTGTTTCGGCTGACTATGACAGCATAATGAAATAAGGAATGCGATTTTAAATCTGTATGATATTCAATACCAAATGAAATCAATTATTAAAAATATAATATTGTAATACGAGAATACAAAATTCCTAACTTTCTAGACCTGTACAAATATGTTAAATGCTGTTATTTATGCTATATGATATACCTATCTAATTTAGTGTTAAAGGTATAGCTACCTATAAATATGTGTGCTAGACACTGATTACAGTAATTGTCAAAATGAAGTTGATCAAACAACCCATATCTTTGAAAGTTAATAATATAGATTTAAATGAATCTTCTCACCAGATCAGGCATAGTCCTTTATTACCGAATACGATTCGATGTATAATGTGCAGTCCATCGAACTGTGGTAAAATAAACGTTATGATTAGTTTGTTGTTACATGAAAATGGTCAAAAATTTAAAAATCTTTATCTTTATTCCAAACTTCATTTCAACCAAAGTATCGTTTCTTGAGTGAAGTATTAGGAAGAGTCTCGCAAATTAACTTCTACAAGTTTAGAGATGATAAAGAGGTCATTTCTCCTAGTGAAGCTTTAACAACTTCTGTGTTTATTTTTGATGATGTTGCGTGTGAAAATCAAGTAAATATTCGCAATTATTTTTGTATGGGTAGACATAAACAAATAGATTGTTTCTATCTATCTCAAACCCATTCCAAAATTCCGAAACAACTGTTGCGTAACAGTGTGAATTTTCTTATTATATTCAAACAAGATGATGTGAATTTAAAACATATTTATGAAGAGCATGTTACTTCTGATTTACAGTGGAAAGAGTTTAGAAATATTTGTCAAACTGTTTGGAGTAAACCTTATAATTTTCTACTTATTAATAAAGAATCGTCATTAAATAATAGAAGGTACAGGGCGAATTTTGATATGTTTTTTAAATTTGACTGACTGTTTATATGTGTATATAAGTAAATAACATGGCAAATTAAATTCATTATAATTTGTTCTTTAGCTGAATACAGTTGTTAATAAGTATAACATGGAGAAAAATATTAAAATAGAATTAATGAAGTCTGTAGACTCCTTAAAGAATAAAATAAAACAAATGAAAAACCAGGAACACTCTACGAACTTGTCACTTGAAAAAATGCTAAAACCTGTCACAGATGTGACAGGTACCCGGGATGTGACAGGACCCCTTAAAACTCTAGTTGATTCAAATAAAACATTAGAAAAAATACAAAATTTTGAAAATATACACTCTAATTTTGAAGACGTAGAATTGGGTGACATTAATACTAGCTCATCTACTAAGTTTGAAGAATGCTATGACCCAGAACTGAATTCTGTACTGAACGTTAAAAAAAGACGGAATTACTGGATAATTTAGAAATATCATTAGAGGGTCGTGATATCCATGATATTTATGACCTAAACATACCATTTGCCATATCTGTGTGGTGACGGATTAAGAATACGGATTATCACCACCCCATATCATCCCATGGGTGTCGTAATAGCCGATAGAGGGAGCGTATTATGCAGAAAACAGCACTGTAAGAGAAGAAAAACTTGATACAAACCCTATACCAACCCGTTTAGCCAGCGTGGTATAGTAGGCAAATTCCTCCTTTCAAAGGAGAGGCCTAGTCCAGCAGTGGACTGATAAAGGCTGATGATGAAACATACCATTTGGAATAAGGAGTGAAAACAAAAATAATATTAATGGGTAATTCAATAGTTTCGTTTTCTAAAATAGATAGTGCAAATAATGATAATACCATTTTAATTAAAGTTGGTGACAAAAGCTTCAATTTAACCCCTGGTTTAAAAGAACTTTTACTTCGAAGAAAACCTGATTTGAAACAAATATCGAGCAAAGATAAACTTGTCTATAAAGATATGTTGCATTATACAAATGCACATAAGAGAGATTTCAATCCTAATGGGCAAATTAGAGGCGATAAAGGTATAAAATATCGTGAAATAATCAAACCATTGTTTTCTGAATCGTCAAACAATAATATTGTCACTAAATTTGGAGGAAACTTACCAACGTTAAAGAAATACAAAAATAGCACTGACTTGGTATATTGGGACGATCCTAACGAACTGGTTGACAGATTGAAACTATTAATTGCTTCCCTAGATGCCGGTAATACAAATCATGATAATGAAATTTTATCAATAATCGAAGAGTTAAAAGAAGCTGACATAATTAAATAATAAATAGTCCTAATAATTTGCTTTTTATTCAGTATTATAGCTGAATTCGAGACAAATATACCTACTGAGTTGTGAACATGAGCAAAGTTGACGTGGTAAACGAACTTCATAAAAATGCGAGGGTGAACTATCCGCGAAGACATGTTGTCATGAGAGATATAGATGACTTGTGGCAAGCAGACTTAATTGATATTCAATCAATTTCAAAAGAAAATAAAAATTACAGATATATTCTTACCGTTATTGATTCATTTTCGAAATATGCTTGGGCCTTTCCTATGAGAAGTAAAAGCAAAGAAGATGTGTATAACTCTTTCAAAACTTTGTTGGATAAAGGGCGTGTTCCTAAAAATCTGCAAACCGATAATGGAACAGAATTTTATAATAACAAATTTCAGAAGCTTATGAAATCGTATCATATTAACCATTATTCAACCTTCTCAACAAAACAAGCTTCAATAGTCGAACGATTTATCAGAACATTGAAATCTATAATCTATAAGGAATTTAGTTTAAAAGGCAATTATAATTGGGTAAATAATACCCTCAATGATGTTATTTACAAATACAATCACACTTACCATCGCACTATTAAAGAAATCCCTGCTAATGTGAACAATATTAATAAAAAACTGATATTAGAAAGGTATTTAAAGTTGCCAAAAAATGATAATTTAAAAAGCAAGTACAAAGTAGGTGATTATGTGCGTATCAGTAAATACAAAGATACATTTGAAAAAGGTTATACTCCCAACTGGTCAACAGAAATATTTAAAATTCGTAAAATACAAAATACAACTCCTATAACTTACTGAATTGAAGATACTATCAGAGGTCGGCCTATTTTAGGGGCATTTTATACACAAGAACTTCAAAAAACAAAACATCCCAATATATATCTAATCGAGAAAGTTCTTAGAAGAAAAGGTAACAGGGTTTTAGTAAAATGGTTAGGTTTGTCTTCAGCTGAAAGCAGTTGGATTGATAAATCGAATGTAATATTATAAATAAAATAACGTTAACAAACTCGAATCACATAACTATTTATTAAAGTATTCAAACCGGAATCATCAGTCTTATAATGTGTTTTGGAGAGAGTAGTCTTCTCAATTGGCTTATTAATAATTTACCATTTGAATTACACTTACCAGGATATAATTACTGTGGCCCAGGTACTAAATTAATAAAAATACTAACACAAGGAGATAACGGCGTAAATAAGTTGGACGAATACTGCAAAGATCACGATATTGCATATCACAAGTCATCATAAGGATCGACATAAGGCTGATTTAATTTTGTTAAAAATGTATAGCTGAAAAACTTGCGGCACGCTTAGTAAGTAAGGCTATGTCAGCAAAAATTAAAACTGGTTCTGGTTTGGACAAAAAGTATTCTCCAAAAATTACACCTGGAAAAGGGTTAAAAAGTAAATTAAAATCTGTTATTACAAAAGCAAAAAGGCATATCAAAAAATTAAAACCTAAAAGCAAGAAAATGGCAATAGAATTAGCTATTGCCGCTACTAGAGAATTGGCTGATGATTCATCGATTAAGCTCCCTCGTGTTATTCCTATTCCAAAAACTGGAGGAGTATTACCTTTGATTCCTATTTTTGCGGGATTATCAGCTGCAGAAGCTTTAGCAGGCGGTGCAGCTGGTATTGCTAAAACCATAAATGAATTCAAAATGGCTTAAAGGCTGTATGAAGAATCGAGAAGACATAATGAAAAAATGGAAGCTCTATGTATTGGGAAAGGACTACACCTTAAACCACATAAAGACGGCCTTGGAATTTTCGTATCAACAGAAAAAAACTAAGATATCGGCTACGCAAACGGGCCTTAGCTAACTTTGACATTTTAAAGTACGGGAATAGAATTCCTTATTTTAGAGGTGTCTTTATGAGAGATGAGCTCCCTAAATGTCCTTATAAAAAAGAATGTGGAGTTATTAATTTGGATAGTTCAAAAAATCCTGGTTCTCATTGGGTAGCCTATGCAAAATATAATGATTATGTTGAGTATTTTGACAGTTATGGAAATCTTAAACCTCCGAAGGAATTTATAAAATATGTAGGTTCTAACATTCAATATCATTATGAAAACATACAACGTGATCACCCCTTCAATTGTGGACATTTATGTTTAAATTTCTTAAAGATTTTTTGGTATAATCATGAAATAAAATAAACAGGATCATCTAAAAGAGTTCAGTATGCAAGCATGTCTACTACGGTTACCATCTCTGGAAATAAATCGGAACTGATTTCGTATTTTCAACCACCTCTTCATTTATCTGATCAGTACGAGTGCGGTTAACTACACTTTTCAGTATTAAAAACAAGACCGAATGTGCCCGTTAATAACAGCAGTTTAACAGCTGTTATCAGAACTGAATGTGATCTTGTTCACGGTTTATACTGCAACGGATTACCGACTCATTTAATTCATGAATTTATATCTGATACTGCTCTAAGTCACGGCTACATAGAAATACCTCAGAACGTTATTTACTTTCCAGTTAACAAAAACATAATTTCATCCATAACTGTTAGGATTGTAGATCAGTTTGGTTACTGTATTGACTTTGGTGAAGAAAATATTCAATTACGTCTTCATTTAAGAAAAGCAAAATGATAGTATATTATAAAATCCCTTCAGTGAAAATAAAACGTCCTATTCCGTCAACGACCATTAAGGTGCACAGACGTAAGAAAAACGTACAGAAATTGACTAAATCAAATAAACATTTTCTTAAAGCTTTAGGGTTTAAAGTATGAGTATACTACAGATTACCGATTTACCACACTTTGATAGTTCAATCGAAAGTTATGAAATCCATTCATACAATCCCTACAATAACAGTTTTAGAGAAAATGATGAAATCAGAATCCCCATACACCAGCAAGATATATACGTGCTACCATCAACCAGTTCAATCTACATCGAAGGTCAGGCAAAGCTGTTCGGTAAGGATGGGCATCCGATCAAGAAAGCTGTTACGTTTACTAATAATCCTGTTATGTACTTGTTCCAAGACATCAGGTACGAAATGAATGGAATTGAAATGGATCGTATAAAAAATTCTGGAATAACATCAACAATAAAGTCACACATCTCATTTAATGAAGCAGAAAGTAAAGTTTCTGCATTATGGGGTTGGAATTTAAACATTTTAGCGTTGTGGTGCCCTTAAATAAGATTTTAGGGTTTGCAGAGGATTACAATAAAATTGTGATAACTTGTAAACACGAACTTATATTGAATAGGAGTAATTCTAACTTGAATAGTATTATTCTTACTGATGAAGTCGTTCAGCTTCAAATAGATATACAGAGAATTCAATGGAGAGTACCACATATAAAAGTTTCCGATCGAGAACGTTTAAGACTTTTAAAGTACTTAGAAAGAGCTAAACCTATTCAGATGGCCTTTCGAAATTGGGATTTATATGAGTATCCTTTACTACCTAAAACCACAAAGCATTCTTGGTCAGCAAAGACTGCTTCTCAATTAGAAAAGCCTCGGTATGTCATTTTTTGCTTGCAAACTAATAGAAAAAATAATAGAACTAAAGACAGTTCGGTATTTGATCATTGTGATGTGACAAATGTTACGCTCTTTTTAAATTCGCAATATTATCCTTATGAGCATCTTCAAAGTTTTGTGAGAACAAATATAGTATATTATATGAAATGTATGTATGTGAAATTTTGTCAGTCGTATTACAACTCTCCGGTAGACCCGTTGCTTGATCTGCAGGATTTCAAAGAAAAGGCCCCAGTCTTCATCTTAAACTGCTCGAGGCAAAACGATAGTTTAAAAACTGGTCCAGTGGATGTAAGATTGGCATTTGAATGTTCAACACAAATACCAGATAAGACAACTGCATACTGTTTGATTATAAACGACCGACTTGTGGAATACAAACCTCTGAGCAACATCGTGCGTAGATTATCATGACTGCTATTGTAGACATCCAAGGCTTTAAAATAGAAGCAAATGAATTTATAATAAAAGAAATTGCTATATGGTGTAATCAAAGCCTGCAAGTGTTTTAAATCAAACCGCCATTTCCTTTTTACGATTTGACTAAATCGGAAAGACAACAAGTTTGTTGGATTGAGCGTAATAGAAAAATATACTGGAGCGAAGGATTTATACCTTACTCAAATTATCAATATTTAGTTTTAGATATCTTAAAAGATAAGTGTGTTTTCGTTAAAGGTCTTGAAAAAGTGTCATGTGTAGTGTGTATTACGATGCATCGATGAATGAAATAATATTATACTTCTAATGCCAACCGTCCGTATCGCAGATCATGTTAGTAGTGTGATTTTGGGGCGCTCTGCATTGCGAACGGAGCGAAGCGAGGTGAGTGATGCAGAAGCCCCAATATTACACTACTGGCAACACACACTGGCCAAAGACTTTCGTCTTGAGACACTGCGGGATATCGGACGAGAAGATGTGTCGTAGCTTCCCGAACGCTGCCCAACCGAGTTGGATTCGACGATTGACCTCCTTCTCGAAGTTGGACCTACCTAATTGAACTACTTGTCCCAGGTAGATATACTTGTCGAATACTTCGAGCGTAGAGTTTCCAACCTGAATAGGAGCAGGTACAACATGGACGTTCGACATGATTTTCGTCTTGTCTTGTTGTGTTGTGTTGTTCATCTTAAGACCTACTTGTTGGGAGACTCTACAGAGGCCATGGAGCATTGTGCCTAGGTCTTCCATGGTCTCAGCCATGACTACGATATCGTCTGCGAATCGGAGGTGAGTGATGTACTCGCCGTTGATGTTGATGCCGAGTCCATTCCAGTCCAGAAGCTTGAAAACATCCTCCAGCGCAGTGGTAAACAGTTTCGGGGATATTACATCCCCCTGTCTCCCCCTCGCTGGAGTTGAATAGGTTTCGAACTCTGGTCCTGGAGGCGGACTGACATAGTGGCGTTTTCATACAAACACTTCAGCACTTCGATATATCGGTAGTCAATCCGGCACCGTTGGAGAGATTACTAATGAGGCAACTGAAACTACAAGCACTAAACTACTAATAATCGGCAAGACTTCAAAAACAACAAAAACAAAGAATACAAAAGCACTAATGTTTACAACCCTAATCATCGCCATCATCTTAAACAGCTTTTCTCGATATTGGCGCAAAATAACTAATAGGCCTTTTTTATTTATTTACAGGTTTAGGTATATGCTTACACGGAGTGCATAGGTGGATTTATTGGTAAAGTTTAACTAAGTACTCACAGTGGTACATAATGCAATGTAGGTAGATTAATGCCAAAAGAAATTAAGTATGCAAGTATACTGTAATAATACTAACTATGGTGCATTTATAAAAACCGAAAGCCACTATTATGAAAATTATTTAGAAGGAATAGAACACAAACACAATATGTCAAAGAATTACTCAAACTTCCTACTCTCTACGAGAGAGGGATACAATAAACTTGCAATAATTATTCTATATGAAAATCAAACCCGTGACCCAGTTAAACATGACAAGATGTCACGCATTCGCGTTAAGCAGAGCATAATAAGCGTCAAATTTAGCACGTTACATAAACGAAAGTTACAAGTAAGTACTTCAATTTTCACTCTTGACGTTTACAAGGGAATTTTGTATTTCTGGTAATCCATAGAGACGGTGAGGAAGTCGGTATATGTCGGACTGTCAGAATAAGTAATGAGGGAAGTTTATAAACTGTTCCACTGGATAACATAGAGAAATTGTGACTTGCGCTGCCAGGATTTAGACCCCTAGAGAAAGTACGGTCTCATTTTCATCGAAGGTACAGAGCAGGTACACGTATAAGAACGATGCTATGATGCCTCCATACAGAGATTAAATACTCCATACAGAATGAAGTTAAGTAACTTACTGACCCTTCTTATATATCGCCTATCTGTATCTGTTAAGACTTAAATGTCTTATTTCGTAACTGTATTTTGTGGTAATAATCTTTAGAAATCTATTTTCTGCTAAGCTAATCCTTATCTTAATAGTGACAAAATAAAATCTGCAAAAATATGAACAAGGTTCTTTGCTAAAAAAAGCGCAAAAGATATTACTAGCCTTCAGTGCAAACGCCAGGTAAAAATATTACCTATGAAACTGGCTTTTGCCAAATAAGACTAAATAAGATTTGTAAAATAAGGACTGATTTTATTTACTGCATATTTAAAAAAATGGTTTGTACTTTTCTTACAGTTTATTTTAACATCTTAAACTGTCCTGTTCAATCTTTGTTTTATGATCAAACCCGGTACTTGATAATCTTTTGCACACACGAGGCACAAGTGAAAGAACAGAAGGACAAATATACAAATAATTATGATTCCTATCAATACAACAAATAATTTGAGTTATTTATGTACCAATCGTAGAGTAAATATTAATTCTTAATAACATTATCAACCTACCTTCACGACGTATTAATCCCTTATAAATCAGCTATCAAACGGATATAACTATCTGAAAGGCCAAGGTTCGCCGCTGTCACGAATAGAATAAAAATAATGATCGGTCTCCGAATAACACGGATAGATTCCGATACGTTGACTGTTGACAAATTATGTTAGGTGGATGTATAGACATTTTACGTACGTTTATGTCGCTGTACCTTACTTAACTTGTACTTTAGTGTAGATACATTTAATTGGTTGTATATGTTAAAAGATCTTAGTTGATACCTTATTTTCACACACACCTACTTCCATCCACCAGAGCAACACAGCTCTGTAGTAGACTGTGGCTATGATATACAAATGTCAGCATTATGTGAAACTAAATACATTGTTTCTTCATTCAAGTTGATGATCCTTTCAACAATATTTATCCTACTGTATACCAGAAGTCGTATGGCTTGTATGAGCAATATAGGATTCGTCAATACGTCTAGGCCTTTCTCGGATTTACGTTAAACGTCTCTGTTTGCATCTTAGCTATACCAGCAAATATGTATATCCCGGTGTCGAAAGCAGGGATAGCCTAGTGGAGATACCAAGGGACTGCCATGCAGACGGTATCGGGTTCGAATCCACGGCGCACACCAATGGCTTTTCGAAGTTAAGTGTGCCTCGGAGAGCACGTTAAACCGTCACGCGTCGGTCCCGGCTGTCATGAAGATCTTTGACAGTCGTTACGGAGAGTCAGTACCCTCAAATAAACTGATACTGGCCTAAACCGTGGAATATCCCAACCCTTTGGGTTGCGGAAGTCAAACGGCAGTCGCTCTGTGGAAAAGTTGATATTCTATTATATCTGGTTAGACCAGTAAGCGGACCTCGGGCTGCAAGGCGTGTCAGTCTTGGATGCAACCGGGATAACGCTAGGGCGATGATGATGATGTATATCCCGGTGTGGTCGCGCTCGTCAAAGTACACCGTGATGGCTTTAGTTTACATCCAACAGGTTTCAAACTCAACTTTAGGTATCTCCTGGAAACGCTACTGAAGTTTTCCACCGTGACAACGCGAAATCATTAATGTATATCAGTACAAAATAATATAGATACCTATTCAAACCAATCAATATTTCTATATTATCATTCCGTTTACTATAACAGTATTACATAACATGTTAGTATTCCCTCAGACTTTCGTAGGCCAATTACTCTCAAGAGCGGCTTGATCATATGTCTAATTCAAAGAACACTTACGTTATACTGATTATACATTTATTAATCGAACTGTTTGTGTTGAAATGATATTACAATTTAAAAGATTGAAAACAAGAAATAAACCGTGTAATTAATTGTATTTACACGGTTTTATTTTTAATTTATCTTTTATCATATGTGTATAATAATTTTGTCTTCATGTGTTCTTTGAAATATTTTGTCTTCAGAACTTATACATGAAACAGGAATGACTCAACTAGGAACCATAATTACAAATATCATTACGCTTTAGATCAAAAGCCAAGCTCTGATCAAGAAAGTGACAAAAAAGACTAATCGCGTACTTATTTGGACACACAATGTCTCATATAACTACGTATTATACCTATTACTTAGACTACACATAATAAAAGATAATTTCAAGTTCGATGGTCGTTGAAGCAGAAAGGTTCTGGAGTGGTAGACCGACGATCTTGTTGGGATCGCAGGGAGCGGATGGATGCAGGTGGCTCAAGATCCGTCTATGAGGAGAGCCTTTGAGGGGGGGTTTAGGTTCAGCAGTGGACTGCCTAACTGACTGACTGTGGGTCTATCGGCTACTATGATTATGATATTACTAAGCCTTAACTTTTAACTCGCGTTATATCGCTGGCTCTCTACTCGATCAATTGCGGTTTTAAGCATTCTTTAACTTTGTACTGTTTCGATTTTAACATCACCCCTTGTCACGTTAATTTAAAACCCCCTTATACTAGCATCATTGGCCCCATCAAATTGTGGCTGTGGTCATCACAAATCAAAGACTATTGTGTCTATCATGTTATCAGAATTAATAAAATCGCCCCGCGGGCGATGTTTCACAAAATATATCGATTTATCAGCTTGTAGTTTGTTCACTGATCTTTATCTTGCGGTTAATCACAGTTTTTGGAATGGCAATGTGGGTTCATGTACGGTGTGCTATTTCATTATTTGACAACGATCTCTGCACGAATGAAATTTTAAGTATATTAATGGTTGTAAGCTACTGATATAACATAACGACGCCTCCAAGCAATAACCCGGCAATCGAAAAATCAAAATTTTACACGAGAAAAGATTTACTGATTTTATCAAATATCTTTTCAGTGAGTTGGACTATTGAAGTCATTGATGTATTAAATGAAAGCTTATTTTTTGCCAAATATAACTGTGTCATTATTATAAAAATTCATTTATTTAAAACCTAGTAACTTACGAAAATAAATAATACCAAAAATGTTATACCTAAAATTTTACAGCAATAGTACTTGCGGGATTATTGCAGTAAATTTATCAAATAAAATACTTCATAACGTTATATTGCGGACTTTTACGGCGTTATTTTATATTGAAGGGCTGATACATAACGTGTTTTTGCGGAGTTATTGCGGTAATATCAAATAATTTACAAAACGGTATTAATCAATGGCGTTATTATTACGAGGAACATTAGAAAAAAAATTATATGTAATATTTAGAAGGTAATAAATGGAAAATATATCGATTATAAGTAATATTCAGAATGAATTTTGACACTTTAATTTGACGCGAACATTTATTAATAAAAACAATCCAATAAATCAAATCGTGTAATCAACTTTGATCTACACAATCTCTTCAATTTAGTTCTTCATCGGAAATATTTTTGATTCCCGCTTCAGAAAGTAACTAAAGTTAATACAACATTTTACTAACCAAACTAACTAGCTAAACGTTGCAAATACTGCCTCGGTGGAAGTTATGAACGTATGTTTTGTTAGCATTCCAAGGTTAATAAGTGCTAAGAAATTTTCTGACAAGATGTCGAATGAAATATACGCAGTAAAAGAATAAAAAGGATGGTGCAAGTTGAAAGTATGTTCAGTAAATTTCATGTTTTAACAAAAATAACTTAATTAGTCAATGTCAACTTTACAAAATGTTGATAATATTTACCATCATTCTCTTAGCGTTATCCCAGTTTTCAATCTGGGGTCCGCTTTCTCCGCAACCCAAAGGGATAGCGATATTCCATGGTTAAGACTAGTGTCAATTTATTAAGAAGGTACTGATTTACCATACAGTATTACAATTAAAAATATTATACCAATTTAATTGATAGTGAATTCTACAAATTCATATATAATGAATCTATTTTCGCAGTCATCTCTGCTATAAAATCTGACACTGTCTGTTGAGCCATATTATAATGAAATGCCAATGGGTCTTTGGTCTCCTTTGTCTTAACCCGAATATAATAAATATGCAGTCACTATCTAAAACAAATAAAACAAAAATTAATGATAATGATGCTATTTTCTTGGGTTTACACGAATGATACGCATTGAAATTAAACTACAGTTTACGGATTTTATCACGTTTTATGGGTTTCAGGCGGTAATCACTAGTGAAATCAATATAACGCGATAAAATCAGTAAACTGTAGTTTAATTTCAATGATAATGATGTTATTATTAAGTCATACTGCAAGTTCTTTTTTTAACAATTTACTTATAAGGTTATTATGTACTTTAAAAGGGTATATTCTGTCTATAATGGAGCCACAATAAAGTAATTGCCGCTTTCATCAAATTATTAGTATGTTTGACATAAAACACTTCCCTCCACCTTAATAATTCATTTAATACTTTAATACTCAAAGAAGTGGACGTCACAAACTGCTCAAACAATGGTCTGAATTCCTCATAAGACTTCAGACCATTAGGTATGTACTTTAGAGAGGCGAAATCTTTTGATTAATTCTGCTTTGTCCAATGTAATGTAAGGATCCAACTGATTTCTAGTTTGGCGTCTTTGTTTACAACTCGGAGTGCTAGTTTTACTATCATATTAGACGTCGCCAGCGGCATCGCCCGCGTCAATTATACATATAAACATTCCTTTTGAATCAATCTATCTATTAAAAAATGCACTAAAATGCGTTGCGTAGTTTTTAAGATTTAAGCGTACATATGGGCAGACGGACAAATGACAGACTTTGTATTGTACTATGTGGTTATAACTATAACACAAACCGAATAAAATTACACAGAGTCCTTGGCTTTTCTATTAACAAGTTTCACAATAGGAGTATTAGAAATATGTTAGATTTAGTACACTATTATAAAAGGTTTGACCATAAAATCCAAAGAATCGACCTATAATTAACTCAAAATATTTAAAATGCACATACAACATCTAAAAACCTAATTATAATTCTAACTATTCAGTTTATACATTAAAAATTGTAACTTATATTGAATCGCTAAATTTGATAGTCAAGTGGTTCAGTTTAAGCTGACGAAGCATGTCATGGTACGGTCTATTATGACAAATGAATAAATGGCTTAAGATTTCGGTTCAAACTCTATTCAACTCACAGCTGCGTCACATTAAAAAACACCATAACTGAGTGGTCATTTGAGGTCATGGCGGTTTTGCTTATTTGTATACGTTGGTTGTATGCCCGTTGCAACTGCACATTATCCATATCATATACAGCTGCATCTTGAAAATTAGTACGCGTTCGTCCTCTTTGTCTAGCTTAGGTATAATCATATATTAGGAGCTAATATCGAGCGTGGCGCAAATATCTACGTGCAAGTCCAGCGCTCTGAATTCAACTGTGTGCGACGTGTAAACAAACTTTACGCACCACGCCGATGGCAAATGACACTTGTTGGGGGCATGGCATATATTATTATGTATTATTATCTATCAGCTACCAAAAGAAATAGACAACTGCACTTTGAAGTTGGCCGATTTCAAGTATTACGTACATTAATGAGCCAATTCCAATCTTAAGTAACATTGTTTGTGCATATTACGGAATACGTATTTTAAAATTATTTCAAGACTCAACCCCATAAACACGTTTATCAAAGACCTATTGAAAAATGTTAACGCCAATAACCCGGTAATCGCAACTTACCAAAACAAAATATAAATTGATTTTTCGTAAAGATCTATAATAAGTTTCTTGCTGAAATATTATTGTGTCTAAATTCCCAACAATAAACATGTTTGTCATGATTTCTTTGTAAATATCATTAGGAAAAATCTGAAAAAAATTGCCAAGGTGTATTCTAGTCCATAGATGCCGAATTTGACATAACAGCATAAACCCCATAATAGCACATTACCGAGTTCTTGGTTGGGGGCATCGATATACTTTCTTACTTTAGTCACTTGCTGTAACGAAGGTTAAAAACCGCCCAAGTGCGTGTCGGGCCACGCGTAATGTAGGGTTCTGTAGTTGCCCATAATGACTTGCTGAAAGGGTATTAATGTACAACAAATCCGACTGTTTATTTTGCTGAAAAAATAATTTTAATAACACTAATTATAAGAACCTAAGTTTTGTTTAGAAAAATACTAGGTATGTATCCAGTTATGTGTTGTAAACATAAAATGTGGTTTCCAAGATATACTACTAATATACATACATAGTACCGTAGTACATTACATACCAAAGTACGTATATCTTTAAGATTAAGCCAGCGCGCCCAATGTAAACTCACAGAAATAGGTATTTATAAGTTAACCGACGATTACTCGTAAACTAGTGATATCTACTTAGCCGTAATAGTTTTCCTTTTAAATTCGTTATATGTACGTGATTTTTTTCACCTCTTCCAAATTAATAGTTTAGCCGGCAGAGGGGGGGGGGACACTTGAGTCTATGAATTTTTTTCACTTCAAAGCTTGATATTTGACAAACCAATCACTTTATCGCAAAATGATTTGAGCAAACTAATAATATTTTTTTAAAACCTATCCAATGATACCCTTGCACTTGCACACTATACACATGATGGGGTACTCAACCAAAAAAAAATTCAACCCCACTACATATGTAGGGGAGATACCCTTAAAAAAAATATTTTCCTAAATTTTATTCTACAGTTTTGTTGCAATATCTTATGTCTATATTCATGTCAAATATCAGCTTTCTAGTACCAGGCGTCTTTGAGCTAGGCTGCGGACGGACCGACGGACGGACATGACGAAACTATAAGGGTTCCTTGTGGACTACGGAACCCTAAAAAAGAACATAAAAATTGTCAAACAAAAATATTTTCCTAAAATAACGTTATCATGATTGTTTCCAAGACTTTATACGCTTGTAACGCGGTGTCTGTCGTGTCATGTTACCAGTGCTACTGATATTTATCCGCCGTTTTATAAATATTTTTGGAATGGCTAAGTAATTAATGTACCTACTTTTTCTTTGCGATTACAAGCTCCCGAAGGGGGAAAAATAGCAAGAACCGGCTTAGTCACATTAATTTGATATAAGAATATAGACTAGTTGAGAAAACGAACGAGAATTTTAGTCATTGATAACCTAAATTGCAGTTTACCTATAAACATTATTAAACTAGCCTTATTCCCAACCGCATCCAAATCTTTCGTCCGCTTACAGCGAGCTCACTTTCTTCTTACACCATTTGACATACTTAATTGTTAACCTACCACTGCGAGACAAAACCATCTTAGTTCAAATTCAACAACACATGGACTCTCATACACACGTCTACACGGAAAAATCAATTACACACTGGCGTATTGTTCACCTACTCAATATTGATTAAAAGCAAAGCGATTGTTGTTAACAAATTATAGCTTTTATTTGTGTTTCCTTTAACTTTATAATTAATATCGTCGAAGTCTGCCGCTGACAGAAAATTATCACTTTAAGTTTAATGTGGACGCGCCTTCTACTTCTACGCCAACCGTGCAGTATTTTTTTTTACAATTACCAGCTAAACTTAGTGATCTGTATAAGGCTATTGGCTATTATAAAATGAAGAATATAAACTGTAACACTGCTAGGCACTTTTAAGTATGAGAGGGGTGTGAAACCAATTCGGAACTAATTACAATAATATACTATAGTAACACAACCACTACAACAAAGTGCCTGAATTTTAAGCTCCTTTCTTAAGTCGAGTGTGCAATAATATCATAATGAAACAAGCAGTTGCAGGACGCTTCATATTTAAGGACAGGTCAAAACAGTGTTCACATACATACATACATACACACATAGACTCACGCCTGTTTCCCCGAAGGGGTAGGCAGAGACATAATAAACGCCCACTTTTCGCCAGTGTCTTGATCCCACGTAATAGGTGGCGAGCCTATTGCCGCTTATCGGGATAATTTGTACAGTGTTCACGTGGAAAAATAACTTACGCGATTTATGGACCAAGATTCAATACAATACGTAATTAGCTTTTACCGATCTGTTTGATATCAAAATTATAATCCAGATACTAAAAAATATTTGTATGCACTTAACTGTTTAGGATCTAGGTTTATTTAGTGTTCACGAGTTCATAGATATTTAATGAAAACCATCAATACCCACTTTACAACAAAACTTGTGAAAAACGTGTAAACATAAAACCGTAGAAGGCTTCACAAAAAACGTACCTACAAAAATATAGCTACCTAATCCTTTCCATTTACCCTGAAGGATAGGGTCTGAATATCGCCATCAGATATTAAAATCAGGCCGGGCAGGCTGCAGGCTCATAAATAATAACGGGTTCTAAATAAAAATAATAAGTCGGGGAGATGGGCCTCGTTAGCCTTGCTTGGCAACCTGTCTAGGAGAAGGAAAACTCCGAAATTAAACCAAACGTTCGGGGAGATGGGCCTCGTTAGCCTTGGTTGGCAACCTGTCTAGGAGAAGGAAAACTCCGAATTTAAACCAACTTTCAGGGAGCATACCCGAAACAAAACCCCGATCTAAGGTGTGAACCGACCCGTGCCGAGGGATTCGTGGCCAGAGGGCAAGCTGGTCGTAAACGGAGGGTGCCTGTGTTGGTGGTCACAGGGCACAGCTGATATTCCGCCTTACCCCCGTAAAGGGCTCTGCGGAGATGGACCGTCTAGATCCCTAAATCTCGTGGGAACGCTATGGGAACAAAAACTTATTCTTCTCCATACGGCGGCGACGCGGTTCGCAACCCGTCACGTCTCGTTTCCCGCGAGGGCGAAAAGCGGCCTACGGAAAGCAGGTTTGCGACATTGAATGTTGGTGGAGGAGTGAACGGCAAATTGGATGAAGTATGTCAGATGATGGATGATAGAAAGATTGATGTTCTTTGTGTGAATGAAACAAAAAGAAAAGGGTGTGACACCACCAAGCATGGTGCATATACGGCGTATTGGTCTGGGGTAGATAGTACCACCAGAGCCTGTAAGGGAGTTGGTGTAGTACTGTCTGCGCGAATGAATGAGTGCGTAAAAGAGTTTGAATGTGTAAATGCTTGGCTACTGTGGATGAGAATGAAAGTAGGACTTACTCGTCTCTTAATTGTGGGGGTGTACACCCCGGTCAATATAGTTACGGGTATGTCACAACATGAGCAAGACGAAAGGCAGGAGTTTTGGGAGAGTTTAAGAGAGATTTTGAGGAACTGCAAGGATAATGAAAGATTGATCTTGTTAGGGGATTTCAATGGATGGGTGGGAGTAAAGCGAGATGGATTTGAAAGGGTGTTAGGTGCATTTGGTGATGAGAGTGTGAACGAAAATAGAAAAGCACTGCTTGAGATTTGTTTGGAGTGGAGCCTTTGTGTGACAAACACCATGTTTGATCATAAAAGGATACATATGTATACGCGAGAGGCGAAAAATGTTAGAAAAAGTATGATTGATTTTGTGATAGTAGATGAACGATTGAGAAAGAATGTGTTGGATACAAGAGTATATCGAGGGATCGGCATCCACACAGACCACTTCTTGGTGTTGAGCCGGATAAGTGGGCTCTTTAAGGGATGGCGACACCGAGAGCATAATAAAAATAGGGTCTTGGAAAGAATAAAAGTTGAAAATCTACAAGAGAAAGATGTGAAAGATGAGTATAAACGAAGATTGATAGCAAGATTTGAGAGATTCGATGGCATAAATGATATGGAAGAATTATGGCAGGCCTTTAAAGAAGAGGTAGTATGTGTAGCGTCTGTAGTATGTGCTATGATCAAGAGAAGGAAAATACGAAAGGTTAAGAATACATGGTGGGACAAGGATGTACAATCAGCAGTGTCAGAGAAGAAGAAAGCTTGGTCAGATTGGTTGGCTGCCAGAGCAAATGAAAGAATGGGAAAAGCAACGAGTGTAGACATAGATGAAGCAAAAAAGGAGTTTGTTAGGTCAAAAAGAATAGTGAAAAAAATGGTTAAAAGGAAAAAAGAGGAAAAGAAAGATGAGTTTGATAGCAGATTATCTGACGATTTCCAGAGGAACATTAAGTTTTTCTGGAAATCCGTTCATGCAGTTCGAGGAAGAACTCAATCCTCAGAACGCACATCCATCAGAGACGAGAATTGAAGTATAGTAAATGGTGAATTGTGCGTGCTGAATAGATGGCAAGTGTATTTTGAAAGTTTATTCGAAAGAACGGCGATAGAGACACCGATAGCTGAAGTGAATTGTAATGATAGCAATGATGAAAGCGTTATTGGCGTGGATGAGATCGTGAAGGCACTGGGAAGTATGAAAGTAGGTAAGGCTGCAGGATATGATAGGATTACAGTCGAAATGCTGAAGGCTGGACAGGGCATCATAGTTGGTCAGTTGCAGCGGTTATATAACTTGTGTTGGAACACCGGCCGAGTACTAATGACTGGACCACAGCTGTAGTTGTGCCTCTTTATAAACGAAAAGGCTCTCAACAAGACTGCAAAAACTATAGAGGCATTAGCCTTCTCAGCATTGTTGGCAAATTGTATGCAAAGGTACTTATTGAAAGAGTTATGGAAGTAACCGACAAGAAAATATGGGATGTACAAGCGGGATTCTGAAAGGGTATGGGATGCACGGATCAGGTTTTTTCCTTGCGAAGCATAGCCGGAAAATTTTTGGCCAAAGATCAAAAGGTCTATTGCGCATTCGTGGATTTGGAAAAGGCTTACGATAAAGTGGTGAGGAATGAAATGTGGTCGGTGCTGTCAATGAATGGGGTGGACAGCAGCCTCATTCGAGCTCTGAAATCCCTTTATGAGGATTCTAGAGCTTGTGTGAGGATAAACGGGGCATACACTGACTGGTTTACCATCGATAAAGGTGTTAGACAGGGATGTGTAGCGTCGCCGTGGCTGTTTAACCTCTTCATGGACAGTTGTTTGCAAGATTTAAAACATAGTGACTGCGGATTAAGGATGAATGGGTTACTCGTCAAATGCCTCCTTTATGCTGATGATCAGGTTATACTTGCATCTTCAACGGAGGAGTTGCAGGAGATGGTAACAATCATGCATCGTGCGTTAGAAAGGAAAGGAATGAAAGTGAATGTAAGTAAAACGAAAGTTATGGTTTTTGAAAAGGAGGAATGCGTTACGGCTTGTAATGTTTTGATCGATGGACAGCGAGTGGAACAAGTGAATGAGTTTGTTTACTTAGGTACGTTGTTTACAAGAGATGGTAAGAATGAAGCAGATATTGAAAGGAGAGTTAATGCAGGTAATTGTGTGAATGGAGCTCTGAAGACGTTTATGAACAGTTAAAACGTGCCCAAAAAGGCACGTTTGGCTGTACATAGAGGTGTGTTAGTGCCTACCCTTATGTATGGTAGTGAAAGTTGGGTATGGCAGAAGAGATTTGAAAGTAGAATAAATGCTGTAGAAATGAGAGCACTGAGAAGTATGTGTGGTGTGTCTTTGACCGACAGAGTAAAGAATTGTGTGATACGAGAGTGGTGTGGGGTAAAAGAAGATGTAGTGACAAGCATTGAGAAAGGCATGTTAAGATGGTTTGGGCACATGGAGAGGATGGATGACGATAGATTGACAAAGAAGATATATCAGGCTAGTGTGAATGGGACAGGACAAAGGGGAAGACCTAGGAGAACGTTCTCTGACTAGATTGGAGACATCCTGAAAAAAGGACAAGTCAGAAGTACCCTTAACAGAAGAGCATGCATGAGAAACTTGATGGGAGTGAGTGAAGCAAGTGAGGTATGTCAGGATCGTTGCAAATGGCGTTCCGTAGTCTCTGCCTACCCCTCCGGGAAACAGGCGTGAGTCTATGTATGTATGTATGTATGTCTAAATAAAAATCACTTTTACACGGTTCCGTACCGTAAAATATGAAACACACTGATTCAGCTTGCGTTACCCACGCGGCCACAGCAGCCGTAGCACGTGGGGTGAAACACGCCATCACACGAATTGCTCTTTAAATAACAACAAAAGGTCTGTCCTCTTTTATAGAGTTTACCTTTTATATGATCCTAAAGTACCAGTCGTTTGATATTTTCAACTTACAAGACATCTCAGATATCAAAAGGCTTATTTTACTCAGTGAATAAAGCGTAAAAGGCTTTATAATATGTGTTTTTATAATACTGATCCGTTTAGATCGAGTTTAGTAATGATATTGTATCTTTTACGTTTTACATCCTATTAGAAAATACATAAACAGTTTTGATAGAGGTAATTTTATACTACGCATTCTGAGCTATCTTTTTTGTATAAAATCTACTAATATTATAAAGCTAAAATGTTTGTATGACGCTTATCTTAGTGTTTTTTAAAACGGATTACTTCGTCGTTTAGGTCTGATATTTAAGAATACAAAAACTACGCGTAAATTGTGTATTAAAATAGAAAAATCAGTGCAATAAAAATTAATAAATCAAGTTTGGCGTTAAAAAATAAATCATAACTGAAAACTCGTTAAAAAATATTTCTGTGTTAATAACAGGTTTTATTTATATATCTTTATTATCTGTTTCTTATTATTATCCTGTAAAATTTATATTATAGTTTAGGTTTTTAAATAATAAAAACGCTATATGGGGGATAGCGCAGAAATTGCTACATTCATTATGAGTCGTGTGGGCAAATACTTTTCGTAAATGTGACGTAGTACTGTTATTACCTTATTATTTTATTATTGACTGCCCCCATGATCCAGTGGATAGCGTATGCGTCTGCTGATCGGAGGTAGGAGGAGGAGGACCGAGTTCGATTCCCGGTCGGGCAAATCGACGGTCCCTACGTATATAAAGACATGTCGAAAATGGCATATTTTTTTTATTGCATCATTGGCTTTAGATTATCTATGCGCACATACTGACATACGATTTTTTTTTTAAACTTGATTTATTTACCTTGTTTTACAAACCGTATAAAAGAACAAGTATTATAAATAAAACGAATAAGTGTCGTAGATACGGACATCTGTTACATATCTTTTTGTACAGTGTTTTAAAATGCGTGCCACTTGGTGCGAACGCGGTCTTGTACAGGGGGTTGGTATAGGGTTTGTATCAAGTTTCCTTCTCTTACAGTGCTGTTCTCTGCATAGTATGCTCCCTCTGTCGGCTCTTACGATGATATGGGGTGGTGACATTCCGTATTCTTAATCCGTCACCACACGGACAGCGTATAAAAAGGTATAATAGACATGACTGACATTATTATCGGCGTAGAAACGGTCATCTATCAGTTTTGTCAAGAAAACGTAAAAAAAATAAATTTGTGTAAATAGCATTATAAACCTCTTAAAACTGTTAAAATATTGTAGAAAGAAAATATTTATTATTGGTCATAGAACTATTTCTAGGGCATGTTGAACACAAATTACGCTCTCCTGTAAACCTCGATTTTTGACTTGACCTTATGTACGTAGGAACCGTCGAAATGTGTTACTGAGTTTTTCGGAATTCTCAGTAGCTGCACGGAATCTGGTGATGTGCCCGGTAACGGCAATAGGCTCGCCCCTTATTACGTGGGACCAAAAAAAGCATGGCGAAATGTGGGTGTAATATTACACCTCTGGGTACCCCTTCGAGGATACAGGCGTGAAGCTATATAAAACATAAAAATAAAATTATAATAAAAAAATACTTATTATATCCTTGAAACTCGGATTGCCGAAGAAAATCATTTTCTTTTTAAATTCTAATTTTTAACCGACTTCAAAAAAAGAGGAGGTTCTCAATTCAGCCGGTATATATTTTGTTTAATGTATGTACACCGATTTCTTCGAGGTTTCTGAACCGATTTACGTGATTCTTTTTTTTTGTTTGATGCGGGATAGTATCGATTGGTCCCATGAAAATTTGATTCAGGTAGGCCCAGTAGTTTTTATTTTATTGCCATTTTTTTATTTACCTTCACCTATCCCGATGTCTGAAATAAAATCTCGCAAGTAAATTTGATCCACTTCCCGGTTACCGATTGAGCTGAAATTCTGTATATGTATGTAAAATGGATGACAATGAAAAATTATTATGATATAGAGCTGATCTGATGATGGAATCGAAAGGTGGCCATAGGTCAGTAAATAAATGACAAAACTCTATCCAGTTTGGGCTCGTTATATTCTTCTTTTTACTTGTAACATCGTTGGTTACATTCGTCTTAACGAGCACTTTGGTGCGGATGGTAACTAGGATCCTCTAGGGTCCGATGAAGGAGCCAGAAGCTGGTCATACGAACTCAGTAATTATACAAATCAATTTGGCAATGATGATAATAGTGACTTCAAGGACGTAAATCATGCGGTGAGGCCGTTTCTTGAGATCTATATTTTTTAAGAGGCGCAGCACCTTTTGTATGTCTACCCATAACTAGTTGACAATACAACAATACACTAAAAAGTATTAAATAAAAATAACTACGTTAAAAAAACCGACATCAAAAACTAAAAAATAATAAAAAAATAATATTAATTAAACACTACCTATTATTTATATGTGCTATTTACTACTAGGTTTGAAGTTGGTGCCAAGCCTTTAACAAATAATAATATTTTAATCACTTAAATCAATATGAGCAAATTAATATGTACATTACTTCGTAAGTATTAAATTGGCTTGGCACCGACTGTAAACCTATTAGTAAACAGCACATATAAATAATAGGTAGTATTTAATGAATATTAAATCTTTATTATTTTTTACTTTTTAGTTTTTGATGTCGGTTTTTTTTAACGTAGTCATTTTTATATTACTTCAATTCATTGCTGTATGATGTTAATCTAATAGAAACAGTTTCCCGGTCATAAATGAACTAATAAACCAAGAATTGCAGAGGGCAATTACCTACTTTTGAGCGGTATTGTTTAAGCACCTATTATAGATGGCTCAATGGATGATAATTATTATTTGTTTTTGACTGTCTTAAATTCTTTATGCCTTTGAGTCGTGTTCTATACAATTGTTTTGAAATAATTTAATATCTTTTTCGAAATTGTTTTTGTTTTCCTACTGCTTCTGGGCATATTTATGAAAGTAAATGAATATCCACTATTTTTATATATATATTCGAATAGCAACAGATAAATTTAATATTATAGCCGTTGGCCGGTATGGATTGCAATGAAATTCAGTTTCACTACCATAGTGCATGCAAAAACGTAAAAGTAAACAAAAAATACTTAACCGACAAAAAATAGACTGGTAACATTTTCAGAAAACAATCGTCATTAATACTTTGAAAAAAAATGGTTATTTTAATTTCTGCGAAAACCACCAGGTTACCCTTTCATGGATTACATAGTTCACCTTGTTGGTGTGCAGGCAACGAAACTTTATTTATATTTTTAAACCTCTGATACAATCATCATTTTACACAATCCACTGCTGGATATTAGCATCTCCAAACTTGCATCACAGTATCATCGTGAGAAAATAGTAGAATTTGGCCTACCATAGCATAGCTTGGGCTTTGATGACGACCTTTCCATCTCTTACAAAGGGTACTAGTGGCTTCGTGTATTCACCTTAGTCGGCTTACACGTTAATCGCTCACTATACTTGACAATGGAACATTCTCCGGCCCCCTAGAGCATACTCTCCAACATTTTAAGAAAATCTGACATGATCCTAACCTCGCTAATGGATATTGCAAGCTAAATTCAGTAACATTTGATCCTAATTTGACTAAGACAACCCCACTTCATAATCACTGCTCTAACTCAAGAAGATTAAGTGATAATAAATCCTTGGAAATTAAAAAGAGGGTCTACAGTTGTTGAAATCTATTAAACACTTCATCTTTTCCAGTTGTGCGGTTACGGCGGCGTAAAAATTACAGCTGAGTGGTTGTATTTCCTACAAAAACGTTTTAGGGGAGAGTTATCTGTTACTCGGCCTCGATTCCATGAATTTATTGTATGCGGGTGATTTCTCTGTTATTATTGCGCCCCTGCCTTCATTACTTGACTTGGGTAGGGTTACCATACACTTATGGATACGTAAGGTAGAAGAAGTACCTCTTATATGTAAGATGTGTTACACATACATACTTCATGATCATAACGACTAGCAATTTTTGCAAGACTGAGATCAAAATGTGTGGTTACAATGTTACATAACCACAAAGTATGATGGCGGCCAGATCAAGCGCTTTTGTTTACAAAGATCAAATTACACTGCTCACGCTAACGATTTATTCCATCGAGAATTATGGTTTTAATCCAATTTCGTGAACGCTAAAGCAATTGTCCTTATAGGTTTTCTTTAATCAAGTCTTCTTCAAGAAACAGTAGATTGTGAGTGATATAAAAAGTATTACTGCTTCTCGTAAGAATATTCATAATCTGTTTGCGGGGAACAAAGTAGGAGTTTGGCGATGAAAAGTTTTGTGTTGGCGTGTAGAATGTGAGTCTGCAAGTTATACAAGAACGTAGGATAATATAATGTGAGGATCATAAAAAACAAAAATGTCAACTGTGTCAAGCCACACACAAAGTATGGTTCCATGGTTACTTTCACGGGACACATTTTATAGCTCTCTGGTAGACCAGGTTTTTTACAAAAGCTATGGCAGCTAATTTGTAGAGTCCAATTTAGCTGCCATAATTTAGCTGTCATAATTTTCTTTACAACTTCGGTATACGCCGTGTATTTTAAGTCAGTGTTTGCCTGAAATGGGTTTACTCTGCACGTTGTATAGAATTTATAATATTTACATACATACATACATACATATCGTCACGCCTTTTATCCCCGAAGGGGTAGGCAGAGGTGTATTTCTACACCCACTTTTCGCCAGATATACTTTAGTCCCACGTAATAAGGGGCGAGCCTATTGCCGTACCGGGCACATTTCCAGACTCCGTGCTGCTACTGAGAATTTCGTTACAGAAAAACCCAATAACACTGCCCGACCCAGGAATCGAACCCGGGACCTCCCGATCCCACGCGCACATTTATGCCGCGAGACCAACGAGGCAGTCGTATAGGGTGTGATGTCGAGTTTTCCGTCTCTACGCAAAGATGGTATTTGCATCGTGTTATCCCTCAGTCGCCTCTTACGACACCCACGGGAAGATAAGGGGTGGTGACACTGGTATTCTATGCCGTCAACCACACGGCTAATTATATATACGAAAATAATTTACGAAAATAATTACCTAAAATAACGTTATCATGATTGTATCAAAGACTTTAACCCGCTTGTAACGCGATGTCTGTCGTGTCATGTTACCAGTGCTACTGATATTTATCTTCCGTTTTATAAATATTTTTGGAATGACTAAGTAGTTAATGTAGTTTTTCATTGCGATTACGAGCTCTGCACGGAACTATTAGCGAGACCCTCTAACCCACTTTTGACACAAACATATAGAGTATATCTACAGGTGCACATATATAAAATTGGAGTGTCTGTTTGTAATATTAAAATAACCGCTTTTTACTAAATGCATATGGATGTATACTCGGTACGTATACCAAAATGACATTGTTTTTTAATTTTTGTCTCTCTGTCTGTTATCGCTAGTCTCTGGAAAGGCTGGACCGATTTTAACGGGACTTTCACTGGCGTATAGCTGATATACCAAGGAGAAACTTAGGCTATAAATAAACCGGGTACGCGAAGTAGTTCCCTCAGGATGCGGGTGAAACCGCGGGAAACAGCTAGTAAGTAATATAAGTTGGGTGAATCAAATCATATCAAAGTTCTTTATTTCAAATAGACCATTTCCTGGCACTTTTGAACGTCATAATACATAAATAATAATGACATTTGAGAAAAAACATTGTAGGTATAAATTAATTACATTATCAATCAATAAAAATACAAATTATATAGAGAGGTTTTCAAATTGTTCATAATCATAACAAATTAACTAAATATTACAATATTACAAAGATTCTCAACAAAACAACAACAAAAAAAAGAAAATTACAGTAGAAAAAATATAATTTGTGTACATATTTGCAGACATCATTCCGCGTTCAACTAAGCGACCAACTTGTCTTATCATTTATATAATCATTAATTGTATAGTACGCTTTCTTCAGCAAAATAGCTTTAACTTTCGTTTTAAATATATTTGAAGGTAATTGTAGCAAAGCAATGGGTAGTTTATTATATATACGGATACCAAGCCTCACAAATGAGTCATGTACTTTATACAGTCGGTGGAAAGGAACATGCAGTCTGTGTCTATTCCGAGTGCTAATATTGTGAATATCACTATGTTTAGTAAAAAGGTGGATATTTTTCCTATCATTCATTATGTTAGCAAAAATTAATTTCTCTTAGAGACACTCTCGCTCCCAGCTGGTATATTGCTCTAACAGCCCGTTTCTGTAAAACAAAAATGATATTTATGTCAGCAGCATTGCCCCACAGCAAAATACCGTAGGACATCACGCTGTGGAAGTAACCAGACGAGCTGTTTCCACATCAGTGAACTGTCTAATTTTACGGACTGTATGAGCAGCACAGCTGAGTTTTCCCGCAAGGCAGGTTATGTGGGGACCCCACTGTAGCCTGCTATCTACTGTTATGCCGAGAAACACTGAAGAATCAATAGCTTTAATAACCTCGTTATTAAGAATAAGATCGGGCCCGAGATTTTTGATATTTGGCATAATGAATTTAACACATTTCGATTTCTTGGCATTAAGAACAAGGTTATTTGCAGTAAACCATTGTGTGACTTGCGAGTTGTCGTCACAATTATTTCTTTTTCTGTCTACTTTAAAAATCAGAGAGGTGTCATCTGCAAACAGTACAACATCGCAAATATCCTTTAAACAGTAAGGCAAATCATTAATGTACACCAAGAATAAAAAGGTACCCAATATTGAACCCTGAAGCACGCCTAATTGGACCGGCAGACCAGAAGATTTCTTGCCATTAGCGTCTACACATTGCATCCTGTCTTTCAGATAAGATTCAATCAGCTGCAGATCCATATCTTGTATACCATAATATCGCAATTTGTGTATAAGCGTGTCCCTACAGATGCAATCAAACGCCCTAGACAGATCACAGAACACACCAATGGCATTTTTCGAATTCTCCCACGCGTCAAATATGTGTTTCAGCAAAACAACGCCCGCATCAGTTGTCGAACGGCCCTTCGTGAAACTATATTGATCCCCATGAAGCAGACAATTTATATTAAAATATCTTAATAGCTGCTTTAGCATCAACTTCTCAATTATTTTGCTGAACGCTGGCAGTATCGATATAGGTCTAAAATTACTGATTTCATTTTTGCTGCCAGACTTAAATAAATGTAGAAGTTTACTAAGCTTCATGAGGTCGGGGAAGATACCTAAATCAATACAATTATTAAAAACCGGTCAAGTGCGAGTCGGACTCGCGCACCGAGGGTTCCGTACAAACCTGTAGGTATATAAGTAAAAGTTTACCAGTCATAGTTATGATATTTTTATTGCCAAATGAAATCCATAACATTAGAGTACGGAAAGCTAGAGGAGCATAAATTAAAGAAAAAGGGGTCTTTGTCGTTTGTAATCAGTCATCCTTTATTTTATATTAACATATATCGCTTATTTTATAATATAACTTAAATACCTATACCAGCCTTGCAGCAGCCTTGCAAAAGTCTGCTGATGAATGATGGTAAGATTTTTTATCAAAGTTATTGATTTACAAAGTTTTTAGTGACTATTAGAAATCTGTTACAAAAATACTTATAAAGTACAGAATAATTAGCAAAAAGGTTTGAAGACTATGTAATTATTTGAAATCTCAATCTCAATCAGCCTTTCGCACTCCACTGCTGGACATAGGCCTCTCCCAACACGCACCACAGCACACGGTCCTCAGCCTTCCGCATTCTTTATCTGGGCTATAAGACGTTGCTTCGTACTAAATTTCAAGATTTTTTTATTTGAGTTCACGGGAAGGACCCTGTAGGTTTTGATTCCCTTGCGAGTAGTCGCGAGTTTGAAAATATGCTTATATTGCTCTTTCTTTTGATTGCGTTGACATAGAAGTTTGATTTTGTTGCAGCCTAACGGTTATATACTTGAGTATTTGATATGAATTTCAATTTAATACCTCCACGCGTTCAAGAGAAAGGGGTAGTAACTTTAAATTTATTAAAAATATTTTTTTATGTGCTGTAACTAAAATTTAAGGTTTTCGCAATTTTTCCTTCATATGTGATATGAGACGTTACTTCGTACCCAATTTCAAGATTCTGAGTTCACGGGAAGTACCCTGTAGGTTTTGATTCAGTTGCGAGTAGGGGCGAGTTTAAAATATGCTTACATTGCTCTTTCTTTTGATTGCGTTGACAAAGAAGCTTGATTTTATTGCAGCCTTACGGTGTTATATACCTGAGTATTTGATATGAATTTCAATTTAATACCTCCACGCGTTCAAGAGAAAGGGGTAGTAACTTTAAATTTATTAAAAATATTTTTTTATATGCTGTAACTAAAAATTTACGGTTTTCGCAATTTTTCCTTTATAAGTGATATAAGACGTTGCTTCGTACCAAATTTCAAGATTCTAAGTTCACGGGAAGTACCCTGTAGGTTTTGATTTCAATGCGAGTTTGAAAATATGCTGCGATTTGCAGGATATACGGCTGTATCTTTTGATTGCGTTGGATTAGAAGTTTGATTTTTTTACAGCTCTGTGGAACCGTAGATTCGAGTATTTAGTATAAATTTCAGTTTGATACCTCCACGCATTCCTGAGAAAAAGGGTCTTGACAGACGGACGGACAACAAAGTGATCCTATAAGGGTTCCGTTTTTTCCTTTCGAGGTACGGAACCCTAAAAATAGTAGATAAATAGGAGGCAGCGTCATCTATTATATGCTTCAATAGTTTAATACATATGTCCCAGAAGTCACCGGTATTTGTAAGATTTAGCGAGTTGAAGGCATTGACTACATCATGTGGCCCTATATGTGCAAATCTAAATATGGAACTGCAATTAGGTACGCTGTCCCGCATTAGTTTTTCGGCCGCGTTGGGTGATGAATTTAAGGAGTAAGTCGTTGTTACTGGTATATTTGTAAAGAACTCGTTCAATAACTGGGCTACAATAGCTGCAATTGTTATATTTTTGTCATTATGTTTTATTACCAGCCTTTATCACAATGTGATTTACCCATTTGAGTGTTAATAATTTTCTATGTAGCTTTTATCTTATTATTTGAGTTTTTGATTGTATCGCTAATAAATTTTGATTTAGCTAAAAAATGAAAAAAGAATTCAGTAATTTCGGACCTAGAATGCACTTTAACTATAAACATAATCATCCTAGCCTTATCCCGTCTAAATCCAAGATTTTCTTACGCTCGGAGCCCGGACTCACTTTCTAATCTTACCTTTGACATAATATTAACCTACCATACGCAACAAAACCGTAATATTTCATCACACATATGAACTCTCATCGATACATACGTCTGCACGGAAATCAATTACACACAGGCATATTGTTCACCTACTCAATATTGATTAAAAGCAAAGCGATTGTTGTTAACAAATTATAGCTTTTATTTGTGTTTCCTTTAACTTTATAATTAATATCGTCGAAGTTTGCCGCTGACAGAGAATTACCGCTTTAAGTTTATTATGGACGCGCCTTCTACTCATTAAACGAGTTAGCAGCGCTTCCTACGATTTGAAGGCCTCCGGAAAAGCCCTTTTAACCACTTAGGAAATTATCTTTTTTTTTTTTTAATGTAGAATTATCAACAACTAGGTTCCTAAATCGGCTACATCCTATCTCGCAACAACTATCTGTGCGCAATGTAAATACTATTATCAAGTTATGAGACCGAGACCTGGGGCAATAATTTGAAAGAAATTTTGAAAAAAAAATGTTTTAATCGAGTTAAATTGGTATAATCACAGGTATACTACTCCGTGAAGAAAGTACCGGGAAAAGATCAATAATACACAAAATGTACTTTATTCAACCAAATTTATTCTATCATCTTCAAAGTATGCTCCTTTAGAAACGATACACTTACGCCAATGAATAATCCAAACATCAAAACATTTTTTAAGCGCTGTTTCCGGAATTGAGTTCAGTTCTCACCGCGAATTCTCCTTTATAGCTTCTACCGATTGAAAACGGGTGCCACGAAGTGGTAATTTGTGTTTAGGAAAAGAAAGAAGTCGGCTGGAGCCATATCTGGTGAATATGGTGGTTGTTTGATGGTATTTGTTGAGTGTTTGGTCAAAAATTCGTTCACAATGATGGCCTTGTGCGAAGGCGCATTATCGTGGTGCAAAAGCCAAGAATTTTCTTTACACAGATCTGGCCTTTTTCGTCGAATTTGCTCTCTTAAACGCCGCATAACACTCAAATAATATTCCTTATTTACCGTTTCACAACACCGCGATAGTCAAAGAAAACACTCAACATGACTTTGACTTTTGAACGAGTTTGGCGTGGTTTTTTCGGTTTCGGTTTAGTTAGAAGGCGCCACTCCGAAGCTTGTTGACTAGCTTGAATGTCAAACTCGTAAACCCACGTCTCGTCACCTGTAACAATGCGTTTCATGAATGTCGGGTCGGAATTGACTCGTTCTAGCGTGTCCTCAGCGACTCTCATGCGATTGAGTTTTTGGAGATAATTCAAGTCTTTTGGGACTAGCCGAGCGGCAACATGCTTCATACCTAAAGGATTAGTTAAAATGGTACGGATCGACTCGTGAGATACAGAAAGTTTGGCGGCAATCTGTCTCAAAGTTAAATGAGGATTTTCAGTCACTGTTTTCTTCACTTTTGCGATGTTAACTTCAGTTGCAGACGATGCCCTACCAGAGCGAGGCGAATCTTCCATCACATCTCGACCGCTTTTGAACGCTTTGCACCACTCATAAGCACAAGTTTTTGATAAAAGCGATTCACCGTAAGCCTTCGGTAATATTTTCATTCACTCCGAACACGAAATTGGCGATGCAAAGTTGAAGACAAACTCGTTGTTCGATGTTTTTGTCCATTATGAAATTCACAATACACACTAAATATTATTTAACTAAAAACAGCACTGTATTTAATATAAATAACAGATGCAACTCAAATTCCGCGCCAAAATGCAACACAGTTGTGCCAAGATTGGCACGTTGTTGTTGTTGTTAGATAACAACAAAAAAAAAACAAAAATGAATTTGGAACCATAAACAAATAATCCATTCTCGACACTTTTTTGACTGAATGTATACCATTTTTCTCCAATTTGATGACCAGATTATAACAGTAGTGGTTGCGGTAACCCATGTCGAAATGTCAAGACAAATAGGAAATTATCACCTTTGTTTTACGAAATACTCCGATCAAGGCTCTTTGATGTCATCAACAGTAAGACAAGATTAGATCAAATTCGTTAAATAAATTTTAACTAGCAATCACTTAACATCTGTCTCAACCCTACTATTGTATTCATTCATCCAAACAAAAATGTTGCCACACTACACAAAACACACTATTTACTATAATCCCCGTTAGTCCCACTAAGCTTAATACAGTTACATCAGATTCGTTTAACAGTCCAATAGTTCGGGATTGCACTCACAAATCTCTCCCTCTCTCTCTAAAGAGACTATTTCAAACCAATTTATTATCTGTACCACAGGTGTTAATCATTTGTATTACCTCGTAAAAGGTAGAAATTAATGTGTTAACGTGAAAGTGTTTATACAAAAAACGATATGGTCAGCGGTTTCATCTTTAGATCTTTCTCGCTAAGCGTTCTTTTTGTATTGGGTCTTAAGGATTATGACAAGAATGTTTTTTTACGACACAGTGGTATAGCGGGACTATATAAATGATTGCCACGCTGAAGGTGGCGGGTTCAATTCCCGCCCAAGTCAAATATTTGTGTGCGTGAACACGAATTTCTGACTTGGTTTGGGTGCTTCTATGTACATATATTATGTATGTATTTATGAAAAAAGGTGTACAATACACCTAGGTTTTCCATTGTCTTGTACTCTTAGTACAAACTCTGCTTAGTTTGGGACTAGTTGGTGTTACTAATCCATCATAGATTATAATTAATTGAGGCTAGGAACTATTGTGATTACGTCAGCTTTCAAAGAAAAAAATCTCGAACCTACATACCGGGTGCAGTGGCATGATCAAAATTACCTCTCAAAGGACTGCGCCATTCGTGCAGACAGTGCATTATCAATACTTTAAAACAGAACATTTAGTAGGAATAATGCAAGGAACAGATTACTGTCCTGATAAAGCTCTTTTATGAACTTACCCATTACTGCCGAGGCGAGTGAGCCTCGAAATATCTATAAATATTTAAACTGAGAAAAAATCTTTTAGCTGGATACACGAAAAAAAAAATGCAGTGCGGAGTGTAGCGGGACTCACCGTCCAACATGGTATGTCGACCATAAATATCAACATGAAGCTATGAAAATACAAGATATGGTATTTTAATATTTTATCTTATCTCATTAAAAGACTACTTCTACACTAGCAATAAATCCTGTGTCTAAGGGGACTTTACAAACCAACAACACTCGAACCCACAACACCCGGCGCAGTGTCAAGCGGCGAGGCGACCGCTTTAGCCACTACGCCAACCGTGCAGTCACTAAGTTTAGCTAGTAATTGTAAATGTTTTACAATTACTAGCTAAACTTAGTATTCTGGACAAGGCATGAAGAATATAAACTGTAACACTACTAGGCACGGGGTCTTTTTAGTATGAGAAGGGTATGAAACCAATTCGGTACAATTTTTTTTTATGTTAATAGGCGGCTAACGAGCAGACGGATTGCCTGATGGTAAGCAATTACCGCCGCCTATGGACACAAGCAACACCACAGTTGGGTAAAGGGATAGGATGAGGAGTGGGATGAGGGAGAAGGAATAGGGGATAGGGCCTCCGGCACTCTCACTCACCGAACGAAACGCAACAGTTTAGGTACCGTTACTTTACGTTGATTTTCATATAATATATTATTAACACAACCACTACAACAAAGTACCTGAATTTTGAGCTCCTTTCTTAATATTATAATGATATAAGCAGTTACAGGACGCTTCATATTTAGGGACAGGCCACAAAACAGTTTTCACGTGAAAAAATTATCTACTGGATACGCAACTTACAAGAATTCAGTACAATACGTATTTAGCTTTTACCGATCTGTTTAATAACAATTATAATCCAGATACAAAAAAAATCGTATATACTTAACTGTTTAAGATCTAGGTTTATTTGTTTTCGCGAGTTCATAGACATTTCATGTAAACTATTAATACCCACTTTACAACAAAACTTGTGAAAAACGTGTAAACATAAAACCGTAGAAGCCTTCACAAATAAACGTACCTACAAAAATATAGCTACCTTATCCTTTCCATTTACCCTGAAGGATAGGGTCTGAATATCGCCATCAGATATTAAAATCAGGCCGGGCCAGCTGCAGGCTCGTAAATAATAACAGGTTCTAAATAAAAATCACTTTTATACGGTTCCGTACCGTAAAATATGAAACACACTGATTCAGCTTGCGTTACCCACGCGGCCACGGCAGCCGTAGCACGCGGGGTGAAACACGGCGTCACACGAATTGCTCTTTAAATAACAACAAAAGGTCTGTCCTCTTTTATAGAGTTTACCTTTTATATGATCCTGAAGTACCTCTCGTTTGATCTTTTTAACTTACAAGACATCTCAGATATCAAAAGGCTTATTTTACTCAGTGAATAAAGCGTACAAGGCTTTATAATATGTGTTTTCTAATACTAATCCGTTTAGATAGAGTGTAGTAATGATATTGTATCTTTTACGTGTTTTGTCCTTTTAGAAAATACATAAACAGTTTAGATAGAGGTAATTTTATAGTACGCATTCTGAGCTATCTTTTTTGTATTAAATCTACTATTATTATAAAGCTAAAATGGTTTTATGACGCTTATCTTTGTGTTTTTTAAAACGGACTACTTCGTCGCTTGCAAAATATTTTTAGGTCTGATATTTTAGAATACAAAAACTACGCGTAAACTGTGTATTAAAGTAGAAAATCATTGTAATGAAAATTAATAAATCAAGTTTGGCGTTAAAAAATAAATCATAACTGAAAATTCTTTAAAAACAATCTCTGTGTTAAGAACAGGTTTTATTTATATATCTTTGTTATTTGTCTCTTATTATTATCCAGTAAAATTTATATTATAGTATAGGTTTTTAAATAATATACCCCATATAGCGCAGAAATTGCTACATTCAATATGCGTCGTCACACTCGTCATATTTACGAAAAGTATTTGCCCACCTGGACTATCCTTATGTTATTACCTTATTATTTTATTATTGACTGCCTCCATGATCCAGTGGATAGTGTACGCGTCTGCTGATCGGAGGTCCCGGGTCGATTCTCGGGTCGGGCAAATGGGTTACTGCGTTTTTCTGAATTCTCAGTAGCAGCACTGAGTCTGGTGATGAAATGAAATGAAATGAAATGAAATGAAATGAAATAGTTCTTTATTTCGTATAAACTTTGCAAGTACTTACGAAACGTCATTTAAAAAGAGCATTTTATACAATTATTTTTGTGTGCCGAATTAGAACAGCTCAATCCCAAGCGTTTTGGTCGTCTTTATATTCAGATATTTTATAGTATGCTTTTGAACATAATTTCGCTTTAACAATAATTTTGAACTTATTTATAGACAAGTTTCTTAAATTATGAGGGAGCTTGTTATAAAAGCGTATACATTGCCCCATAAAACAGCTACTTATTTTGTGGAGACGAGTGCTATGAACTACCAGATTATTCTTGTGTCTCGTATTTACAGAATGTATATCACATTTTTTACTAAATTTGTTAATATTTTTATGTACATATAACAGATTTTCATAAATATATTGTGATACAACAGTTAGAATGTTTATTTCTTTGAATTTTTCTCTTAGAGTAACTCTTGGACCGAGGTTATAAATTCCCCTTACAGCTCTTTTCTGTAGAACGAATATTGTATTTAGGTCTGCAGCACTCCCCCAGAGAAGAATCCCATACGACATTAAGCTATGAAAATAACTGAAATAAACCATTCTAGCTGTTTCTAAATCTGTAAGGCGTCTAATTGTCTTAACTGCATAAGCTGCAGAACTGAGTTTGCCCGATAGCCTTTCAATATGTGGACCCCATTGTAGTTTGGTGTCGAGCATAATACCTAAAAACATGGTTGTCTCGACGGGCTCAATCCTAGATTCATTAAGTTGCACATTGGTTTCCAATTGTTTAACATTAGGCATAGAGAATTTTAAAAGTTTCGTTTTCTTATTATTAAGTAATAGGTTATTTACATTAAACCAATTAACAACTTTAGAGAGTGCATTGTTTACTTCGTCAAAATTAACCTGTTGTCGTTTAATGTTAAAAATCAAAGATGTATCATCCGCGAACAACACAATCTCATGATTGTCCTTTACATAATTAGGTAAATCGTTAATATATATCACGAATAAAAATGGACCTAGAATTGAACCCTGCGGGACACCCATTTTTAAAGCTGAACCTGGAGATGACTTACCATTAACTTCAACCTTCTGGATTCTGTTGCCCAAGTAAGAAGTCAGGAGATCGAGAGCTTTGTTCCTAATGCCGTAGTGATATAATTTCCTGATAAGAGTATCATGATGTACACAATCAAAGGCTTTTGATAAGTCGCAAAATATACCTAACGCATCTTGTGACTTCTCCCAAGCCGCAAAAATACTTTTCAGTAACTCAACTGCTGCGTCAGTAGTTGAACGACCCCTCGTAAATCCGAACTGTTTCTTGTGAAGAAGATTATGTCTATTAAAATGATTAAGCAATTGATTAAGTATTAACTTTTCAAAAATTTTACTAAGAGTTGGCAATACAGAAATAGGTCGAAAATTTGAGGGGTCTGATGTGTCACCAGATTTAAATAAGGGTGTAATTTTACTATATTTCATTAAATCAGGAAATGTTCCAGAAGCGACACAGCCATTGAACACTGTGGCTAGATGTGGAGCAATTAAAGTAATAATATATGAAACAGTCTTTACTGACAATCCCCATAAATCCATTGTCTTTTTCATATTAATAGTTTTAAATTGTTTAAGAATATCTTCAGTAGTAACAGCAGTAAATTCAAAGGCTGTGACACATTCTGGTACGCAGTCCTTAAGTAGTATTTCAGCAGACGTGGAAGATGACTTGAGTGACTCTGTAGTTAAAATGGGTATATTAGCAAAAAAATTTTCAAATTCTGTCGCTACTTCCAAGTCCTCTGCAACACTCACATTATTGATATTTAGTAGGTAGTCGCGACTGCGTGCTTTGGCTCTACCAGTTTCGTTATTGATGACATTCCAGGTAGCTTTTATGGTATTTTCAGCGCATTTTATTTTATTTTTCAAATAAATTGATTTTGCAGCATAACAAGCTTGTCTGAATGTTTTTGAATATTTTTTTACATAATTAATAAAGGCTGGACTATTATTAAAAGTTTTTTCATTGTAAAGTTCATATAACCTAATCCGACTTTTATGAATGCCTTCAGTTGCCCAATCACTAAACGTCAGACGGTCAGTTACATTAATTTTTGATGTGCCCGGTAACGGCAATAGGCTCGCCCCTTAGTACGTGGGACCTAAAAAATCATGGCGAAATGTGGGTGGAATATAACACCTCTGCGTACCCCTTCGAGGATATAGGCGTGAGTCTATATAAAACATAAAAATAAAATTATAATAAAAAAATACTAATTATTACCTACTTTGAAACTCAGATTTCCAAAAAAAAAACATTTTCTTTTTAAATTCTAATTTTATTATTTCATTTAATTGCTATATGATGTTAATCTAATAGAAAGTTTCACGGTCATAAATTAACTAAAACAATAAACTGTCCGCTTATATATAGGCTATATATATAAAGTATACTTTGTGTATATGAAGAATAAAAATAAATAAATAAAATAAATAATAAACCAAAAATAGCAATGGCAAATACCTACTTTTGAGCGGTATTGTATAAGCACCTATTATATACACACCGGCACAATTAGGGGAACACAGAAGAAAGATCGATTTTTTCAATTAATATAGTTTCTATATCTTTTTGCAGTTATAAAATAAATACATAGTCTTAAAATATCTTAAATTAAAGCAATAGAAGCTACGTATTGGCAAGTTTTTAGAAAATACACCTGAATTGCGAAAATATGCAAAATAAAAAATTTTTACGATGAGATTTTAAATTCATTTTTTTCTTTTAATTACACAAAATTATTGAAATAAATATCGAGTATTGGCTCCGCGGGCTCTTAGCAGAGCTTGTATACGATTTCCCATGCTCTGAATAAGGCTGTCGATCATTTCTTGGAGTAAATTGTCCCACTCTTCCACCGAAGCCAGTTTCAGCTCTTCAACATTCCTGGGAGCTGGATTTCGCTGTAGAACTCTTCTTCCCAGAATGTCCCAAGCGTGTTCTATTGGGTTTATGTCCGGTGATGGCACTGGCCAGTCCATTTGATTGACACCAACCTCACGGAGGTAGCTATTCACTATACTTGCAGTGTGAGGGCATGCATTATCATGCATAAAACGAAATTTTGGCCTATAAATGGGGCAAAAGGCATGACATGTGGTTCTAAGACCTCTGTTACGTATCGGTGCGCAGTGAGAGATCCATTTTCAATGCTCACTAACTCTGTGCGGGCTCCTAAACATATGCCAACCCACACCATTACTGACCCTCCACCATATGACACCGTTTCCGTGACGTTAGTCTGGTTGTATCGTTCACCTCGATACCTCAACATCCTTTCCCTCCCATCCACAAAATTGACACAAAAGCGGCTCTCATCGGTGAATAAAAACACGACCCCACTCACTTGTCCAATCTCGGTGCTCACTGACGAAGGCTTATCTTGCTACACGATGAGCTACCTCGAGTTTCAGTGCTATTGCTGGAGCGTAAGACCTTAATCCAACTTTGTTAAGACGTCTTCTAACCGTCCGTTCACTAACATTTATGTTATGGACCTCAGCCAGTTGATTTCTGGTCTATACAGCGGTTTGTTGACGATTCCTCAAAGTTTGAATGGTGATAAATCGGTCGTCAGCGGCACTTGTAGCACGATTTCTGCCCTGTCCTCAACGGCGCACGTAAGATCCCGTCTCCCTATAGCGGCGAACAATGCGGTGAATCACTGAACTCGATACACTAAGGCCCGGCTTACCGAGCGGTAAGTATGCCATTCTCCGATCATGGTTACAGCCCTAGCCAACGAAGTTGCTGGCAAATCACTCATTTTGTACCAAGAATGTGTACACAGTTAAAAAATAAACAGTAGAATGACCCACAGTCACTTTACACTGAACCCAAAAAAGATCTTATCAGAAGCAATTCTAACATTAAGTGTCAGCAAATTCTTAAAGTTTCATAAAATCTTTTAACGCACTTTTAAATGACAAATTTGCACATAAGATAGCTTCCAAAGAGGGTAGTAACACATAAATAATAAAAACTTGTCAAGATACTCAAAAGTTTGGCAAAAAATCGACTTTTCTTTTGTGTTCCCCTAATTTTGCCGGTGTGTGTAGTTGGCTCCATGGATGATAATTATGTTTTTGAGTGTCTGAAATTCTTTATGTTTTGGAGTCGTGTTTTGTACAATTGTTTTGAATTAATTTAATTGCTGTTTCGAAATTGTTTTGGTTTTCCTACTGCCTCTGGGCATATTTATGAAAGTAATTGAACATCCGCTATTTTTATAGGTGTATTCGAATAACTTCAGATAAATTTAATATTATTTCCGTCGCCCGGTATGAATTCCAATGAAATTCAGTTTCACTACCATAGTGCATGCACAAACGTAAAAGTAAACAATAAATATTTAACCGACAAAAAATAGACTGGTAACATTTTCAGAAAACAATCGTCATTAATACTTTGAATGAAAATGGTTATTTTCATTTCTGTGAAAACCACCAGGTTACCCTTTCATGGATAACATAGTTCACCTTGGTGGTGTGGAGGCAACGAAACTTTATTTACCTATATTTTTAATCCTCAGATACAATCATCATTTTACACAATCCACTGCTGGACATAAGCATCTCCAAACTTGCATCACAGTATCATCGTGAGAAAATAGTAGGATTTGGCCTACCATAGCATAGCTTGGGCTTTGATGACGACCTTTCCATCTCTTAGCAAATGTACTAGTGGCTTCGTGTATTCACCTTAGTCGCCTTACACGTTAATCGCTCACTATACTTGACATTGGAACATTCTCCGGCCCCCTAGAGCATACTCTCCAACATTTTACGAAAATCGGACATGATCCTAACCTCGCTAATGGATATTGCAAGCTAAATTCAGTAACATTTGACCGTAATTTGACTAAGACAACCCCACTTCATAATCACTGCTCTAACTCAAGAAGATTAAGTGAAAATAAATCCTTGGAAATTAAAAAGAGGGTCTACAGTTGTTGAAATCTATTAAACACTTCATCTTTTCCAGTTGTGCGGTTACGGTGGCGTAAAAATTACAGCTGAGTGGTTATATTTCCTACAAAAACGTTTTAGGGGAGAGTTATCTGTTACTCGGCCTCGATTCCATGAATTTATAGTATGCGGGTGATTTCTCTGTTATTATTGCGCCCCTACCTTCATTACTTGACTCGGGTAGGGTTACCATACACTTATGGATACGTAAGGTAGAGGAAGTACCTCTTATATGTAAGATGTGTTACACATACCTACATACTTCATGATCATAACGACTAGCAATTTATGCAAGACTGAGATCCAGTTTCACCACGTTCTGATAAGTTCTGGTTAAATTAATTCCCAGATAAAGACAAACAAATTGTGTTCTAATTTTGAAATCATCTGGAAAATAATGTCTGGCCAGGGGTGGTGCAACTGGGGCTAACGAAATATTCTCTACCTATTCTCATGATAATTTCTTTCAGTATTTTTATATGCAGATATTATACTTTTAAACCCTAAGGACGATCAAAACCAAGATGGTATATTACTAAAATCAACACTGTTTGTAAATCTCACTCGTGGAAGCCCTTTTTACTAAAAAAAATAGTTAGCCAATAGTCCACCCCGTCTGACCAGTGTGGCTTAGTAGGCCTTATCCTTCTCATTGACACACAGAGCTACTGAGAGGTATAACTTTAGGAGAGGCTTAAATCCAGCAGTGAACTTAAACATTACTTTAAAGTATTTTGCAAGTGACCTTTCTCAAAATGTGTGGTTACATAACCGCAAAGTATGATGGCGGCCAGATCAAGCGCTTTTGTTTACAAAGATCAAATTACGCGGCTCACGCTAACGATTTATTCCATCGCGAATTATGATTTTAATCCAATTTCGTGAACGCTAAGGCAACTGTCCTTATAGGTTTTCTTTAATCAAGTCTTCTTCAAGAAAAAGTAGTTTGTGAGTGATATAAAAAAGTATTACTGCTTCTCGTAAGAATATTCATAATCTGTTTGCGGGGAACAAAGTAGGAGTTTGGCGATGAAAAGTTTTGTTTTGGCGTGTAGAATGTGAGTCTGCAAGTTATATAAAAAGAACGTAGGATAATATAATGTGAGGATCGTAAAAAACGAAAATGTCAAGTATATCAAGCCACACACAAAGTATGGTTCCGAAGTTGCTTTCACAAAACACATTTTATAGCTCTCAAGTAGGTTTCTTTAAGATAATCAAGTATTACTACTAAATAACACTATGGCAGCTAATTTGTGGAGTCTAATTTAGCTGCCATAATTTACTTTACAACTTTTTTATACGCCTAGTAGGTACTTTAAGTTAGTGTTTTCCTGAAATGTGTTTACTCAGCACTTCGTATAGAATTTAGAACATTTATTTTACAAAATATAATAGAAAACATTACATCAGATATTTTGATTAGGTTACGTAAAAATAATCATTTTATAGCGCTACAATGTGACGTGTATATGGGCGCAAATTAATATATAATGATTATATTGTTACGAAAATGTTAATAATATTTAAGATTGATATTTAAATAACTATTTGTGAACACAGAACTGAGAACTTCACTACTTTACAATATTAGACACTGTATTGGCTGCTTAACTGTTATAAAGATTGGGTATTTAATTTATCGCTTAGTTATTAAGATAACTCCAGAAACTTTCAAAGTAAAATCAATTAGTATTATATAACATTATTCTGACACTTATTTTTATGGTAATAAATAACATGCGTTTATATTTGCATCCTGTTGATAGCGCCATCTGTTGACAATGTTGTAAAGCAGCGTTTAGTTAATAAAATAAATTTGTTATTCGTGTAAAATAAATAATTTGGTTTTGTGCAAAATTCATTACAATATTAATGTCGCTTTTTGATTAGATTATAATTAATAGTACAGTAATTTCAATTATATGTTGAAAAGGAGTTGTTAAACGTTACATTAAGTGTAATGACGGTTAGTTTATAAAAAGGACTGTAGTTCGCATTTTAATTCAATTCTGTGCTAGAAATCGACTGAAAATAAACCAAGTAATATTACGTGAGTGTTTTTATTATGGAGTCTGGACACCATAACCCTGGCATCTCGCCGACAGCAGCGGTTGGATAAACGCCCCCTAAGAGACTTCGGGATCCACGGTTGGCGCGAGAGTGATGGGTCTCTTGGCTTGGCCGCCATCATTACCAATGATGACCTGAAGACTGATGCGACCAGCGCTTGGAAGCCGTGTTTGGCCCTGGTCAACCCTGATCGGAGACCACACGGTGTGTCGGAGTTATGGCGAGCACGTCTACACTTCACGTGAAGCCACGTGCGAGCGAGAGCGACAGAGCGACTACGACGGGGTGCACGCACCGGGGTGTGCTGTGGCGTGAACGCTGTTCTGCTCCGAGTGCTACCAGAGGTTGCAGATGCGGGTTGTTGATGCACTGACCAGAGGTATTTATCCAGAGCTGATATGATTAGAGTTTTTGAGAAACATTCATAATTTTATAAAATATGGTGCTTACACGATTACCTACTATCCCCGTAAGGATTACCAGATAAACATTATACAGTCAAAATTACGAACGTTACACCCCAAATAGAACTTATAGGTAACTTTATGTTTATCCACGTTTGGTACATAGCAGTGCTACTGTGCTTATAGTCATATTATGCCATATAGTCATATTATGCCGTCGGCTGGGGCTCTTGTCTGTTTATTAATCGTTAGGCCATGTCGGAAAATTTCTGTAAAACTTACTTATCTACACAAGAAAGAGAAAATAGCTTTATTGTTATGTGGTTCTACTAATGTAGTTATTAGTAAAGAACGGGCAGTTATACCCTTTTCAAGCTGCAGCTCTGATATAGATCTATTGTATAAATTGCCTGATTTGCTTTCAGTTTAAATAAGCTAATCGATGTGCTGAATATGAATTCAATTGGTAGTCAATAGATTATCCCAATAGTAAAACATTAAAGGAATCAAAACATTATGTTCAAACATGAACATGACATTCTTGGCATTCCAACACACATCCAACTTATCACCAAGGAAGATGCGTGATATTTTAAGATCATGTAATTTATCACGTACGGCGGTCGGCTCAGACATGCTGCATCGGCACAATACACAGACGGCACACAACTAAATACGTGTATATGTGTACATAGAATAAGTTTAGTATATAAGATTATTATTTTAAGAAATAAACCAGTCATTAGCTCACTCCCGGCTTTGACTCATACCCTACCCCTCACCTCTCACTGCGGCCAAGACATACAGACAGACGATCGTCGATACATGAAGACAGACGTCGGGCGGTAGCAATGGACAAGTTAGGGCCTAACCTTCGATAGCTCTTAAGTATAGCCCTAAGCTTGCACGTACCTAAACCTAGACTTATCCTAATTTAAGCCTACTAGTTCCTATATCTAGCCTAACCTATCTTATGATATACCTATCCCTATTTTAGATCTAACTCTAACCTAACTCCCTAGTCTACCCTAGCCCTTTTAGGTATAGTGTATAGCGAGGCCGTGTACACTGTGGTCACACAGACTGTCGCGTATACAACCCTAATCCCTAGTTCCCTAGCAGTCCCTGGGATCTCTAGGCCGGGATATCTGTCGCCGGGAGACCTAAGGCGACAGACGGAAAGTGGGTAGGATTAGGGTGTAGTGAAGTGGGTTTTCTCACTGCCGGTCGAGCAGACTCACAAGACCGATCATGGTGACGGCTAAGGGTGTCTTGGCCGCAGTGAGAGGTGAGGGGTAGGGTATGAGTCAAAGCCGGGAGTGAGCTAATGACTGGTTTATTTCTTAAAATTATAATCTTATATACTAAACTTATTCTATGTACACATATACACGTATTTATGTAGTTGTGTGCCGTCTGTGTATTGTGCCGATGCAGCATGTCTGAGCCGACCGCCGTACGTGATAAATTACATGATCTTAAAATATCACGCATCTTCCTTGGTGATAAGTTGGATGTGTGTTGGAATGCCAAGAATGTCATGTTCATGTTTGAACATTCTGGCGTCTCTCCGGGATAGGCTTCAGGAAGGTCATGTTCCGGCGTGAACATTCTAGCGTCTCTCCGGGGCAGGCTCTAGAAAGTTCTTATGTTCAGGCGTGAACATTCTGGCGTCTCTTCGGCGTAGGCTTCAGCTCAACGTTAACGGCATCTGTAGTTTGTTGTTCACTGGTGATTCGTTTTCTTGACGGCTTCGGTTGGCTGGCTGTAGGCCATGTATGATGCGGTCCTGGCAGCGGCAGCTTATTGCGTTGCTTGCTGTGAAACCTTGAGGATCGTTGCGGTGGATATGTTAAGTACCTATGTGTAGTAGGAAACAACAAGGTATATTTTATATTTAGTCAACATGCAGTTGTTTTGTACCATTGCATGTTATTCACCCCTCCAGAAATTCCATCCCTTCTCTTATTTAGTAGTAGTAGTAGTAGTGTAGTAGTAGACGTTGTAGTAGTAGTGTAGTAGTTGTAGTAGTAGACGTTGTAGTAGTAGTAGTATTCGTTGTAGTAGTAGTATTAGTAGTAGTGTAGTATTTGTAGTAGTGTAGTATTTGTAGTAGTAGTAGTAGTAGTGTAGTATTTGTAGTAGTAGTAGTAAACTTAGTATATTCGTAAAAATTTAGCGCCCATGAACTCTGATCGCGCAGAACTCGTATACAAGTGTGTATCGCGGCTGTGGCAGTAACTTGTTACGAGGACGATGGCGGTCTGTCAACACTGTGGTTTTCTGGGAGTCAGGTTCGATTGGACTTCATGACTTGTAACATGTTCTTAATTGTAAAGGTATGGGTCCTTGATTTGTTTATCTAAGGCCCTTGTTATGTATTCATTGTTATTTGCTTCCTCTAGCCAATCCTAACTTGTTTACGTAGATATGTCTTTCCCTAAACTTGGTTGCAATCTCGTCCTCGAAACGGTAAGTGCGACTTCTCGAGTACCGGGGCGACCCGCTTGTGGGAGACCGATACCTGATTCGCTACCGCCCGACGCAATCAAGTTAGTTAGTCTCTTACTATACCACGAGACTAGTGCGATTGGGGAACACTAGCCCGCAATATAATAAGTGTCAGTCAGTCAACTAGACAGCCTACAGGAACAGGAGTTCCAGAGATGTTATATCGCTTTTGCTCGAAGGACCAATGGACAAGTTAGGGCCTAACCTTCGATAGCTCTTAAGTATAGCCCTAAGCTTGCACGTACCTAAACCTAGACTTATCCTAATTTAAGCCTACTGGTTCCTATATCTAGCCTAACCTATCTTATGATATACCTATCCCTATTTTAGATCTAACTCTAACCTAACTCCCTAGTCTACCCTAGCCCTTTTAGGTATAGTGTATAGCGAGGCCGTGTACACTGTGGTCACACAGACTGTCGCGTATACAACCCTAATCCCTAGTTCCCTAGCAGTCCCTGGGATCTCTAGGCCGGGATATCTGTCGCCGGGAGACCTAAGGCGACAGACGGAAAGTGGGTAGGATTAGGGTGTAGTGAAGTGGGTTTTCTCACTGCCGGTCGAGCAGACTCACAAGACCGATCATGGTGACGGCTAAGGGTGTCTTGGCCGCAGTGAGAGGTGAGGGGTAGGGTATGAGTCAAAGCCGGGAGTGAGCTAATGACTGGTTTATTTCTTAAAATTATAATCTTATATACTAAACTTATTCTATGTACACATATACACGTATTTAGTTGTGTGCCGTCTGTGTATTGTGCCGATGCAGCATGTCTGAGCCGACCGCCGTACGTGATAAATTACATGATCTTAAAATATCACGCATCTTCCTTGGTGATAAGTTGGATGTGTGTTGGAATGCCAAGAATGTCATGTTCATGTTTGAACATTCTGGCGTCTCTCCGGGATAGGCTTCAGGAAGGTCATGTTCCGGCGTGAACACATTATTTATAGCCCTTGGTTACAAATTACATAAGGTTAACTAACTGCATTACTTACGGCTAGTGCTCACGACGCGATTATATGAAGCCTCTCTGAATAAATGACTATCCACCACAAAAATAATTATTTGCATAAAACCAGTAGTTTCACAGATAAGTGCATTCAACAAAACAAATTTCAGTTTTATTATACTAGTACAGATATATTCAGAAGGTAGATATAAAAATAAATTTGTGAATACACATTTTTAAAGCTAAAAGTTATAAAATAGGTTTTATTATATATTTGTGGACTCTGTAGGTGCCTACATGATTTCATTTTAAGATTATGTTGAAATTGTTACTGTCAACTTGCAGCTCAAGTTAAGGTTATATAATAAGACAAGGGAACCCAACAAATCATAATATTTGTCGCTTAATTTTATACCTGTATAGAATGATATGTTCCGACCATGATAAGTCCTTGCTTAACCCGAACTACTGAAGCTAGAAAGATGAGATCTGGACAGTAGATTTCTTTAGGGACATATGCACTCACTTAGGTTTTACAAAAATCCATCTCTAAGCATTTTAGGTTGAAAGTCTTAAGGCAGGTGACTGCTAGTCTTTTATAAATACCAAGCCTTAGTGTTTGGTAAATACACACTTGGTAAATACAATTTAATTTATTTGTGAGTTCATTTGCAAACTTAGTTGCATCTATATTCAAGATGACAACTAGTGATAAACCAATAAAATTTAGTGCCAACCTTATTGCTTAGCTCTTTTGGGACGCAAGACAGTTAGGAATATGATTATTAGGATAATGATAAGTGGGTTTAAAGAACATAATGTGACAATCCATATTATCTCTTTTCCCATTTAGCAGTATTTATTCTTAGCCAATAAAAGTAATTGTGTCGACTACTCATGCTTTATTTCGAAGTCGGTTGTGATTAGTCAGTTTAAAATACATAAAATTAAAGTTGAATTACATAATGAAAGAGTAGACGAATGATAAATGGAAACATTCATTTCAGAAAGAAAGGTCTATTTGAATAAATTATAAAATACCAATATCTGAGTGTCTTTATTGGCTTTTATGGTTTATTGTAGTAAATTTCTTAACTAAGTGGAATCATTTTTAGAAATAAGACTGCACTACTCTTGCTTTGTAATATTGGTAGCTTGTAAATTTCTCTTTTATGGCTCAGTTGGCAAACAGTTAAACAATTTCACAGCTTGCACTATGCCTAAAAATATTCAATATTGGATTAAACATGTTCTTACATGAGTAAGAATTATAGCACTAGAATTTTCGAAATTCTTTGGATCTGCATGGTTTGAAATCATTTCATATTTATCATCAACAGTCAGACTGTTCACGGCTGAACATAGGCCTCTCTTTGTTCTTGCCATTTTGTTTTCCTGTTTGATGTGGATAAAACTAATTTTGAATATATTAAGTTTTAACTGTTTTATCAAAACTGCAAAATATGGGTATCCTGATAACTTTATATTTGATTATCTAAAGTGGCACTGTCAGACAGAACCTGAGAAAATTCAGTGTCTTTTGTATTTTACCTTATGCGTAAAATATGGGCTCCAACACTGTTGTAGCTAAGATAACTATAGACCAATGCACAAGTTGAACATGCTTGATATATAGATATAGTTTAATAGACCGGACCACTTTGTAAGAGTAGAATTTTATTTCATCTACAGTAACGAAGGTTCATGGAACTAATATTTGGGTGGGAAATGTTGCCCACCACCTGTCTTTTGAGTGTTGCAGGTTGATGATGACACCCTAGCAGATGACCTGACCTTAGTGTGAAGAGAGGATGGACGAGCGGTCCTTTACTGATTGGTATGTATGGATGACGGTGGCCCGCCCTTTTGACGTCGGTGGTTTTGTGTGTGGGCTGCGCGCACACGTGCCGCATGGGTGCTGTACTGAGCTGGAGTCAAGCATTGTTTGCTAACCTTTGTTGCTGATCAACATCAACAACTGTATGAGCAGCTTGACCGTATGGGCGGACGATTCGTCAGATACCGATATACGTGGGGGGTCCTCTACCTCCTCCACTGTCGTTGTTGGACCTATGTAATTGCATTGTATTGATATAACTGATTATGACGAACGATGATTATTATTTTATGTATATGCATTGATGTGTTTATGAGGCAAATTTTGCATTTATGTTTGAGTAAAATTTTATTTTTCCTATCCAACATCCTTCCCAAAACGCTGGCTGGCCACCATGCGTATCCTTGATCCTGGTCTTGTTGGCTAGATCCCGTGATGGGTGATGCCGTGTGTTGGCTAGATCCCGTGATGGGTGATGCCGTGTGTTGGCTAGATCCCGTGATGGGTGATGCCGTGTGTTGGCTAGATCCCGTGATGGGTGATGCCGTGTTGGCTAGATCCCGTGATGGGTGATGCCGCGTGGGCTAGATCCCTATGTGGGTGATGCCGTTTGTGGGCTAGATCCCTATGTGGGTGATGCCTGTGTGCGCTAGATCCCGTAATCGGTGATGCCGTAATCGGCTTAGCCATGGGTAAAGCATTGTTTGTTAGATCCCGTGATGGGTGACGCATGCCACAGGCTAAGATCCTATGACTAGGTGAAGCCTTGTAAATAACTTGTAGTTCATTCTGTATGATAAACGCTTATGTATGTAATGTTTATATTCATTCTTTTTGTTTGTTATGCTGTTTATTCTGTAACCGTTGAATAATCAGCGCGAGGAGCGCGCTGGATCAGAATGGCCGTATGGGCGCAAATTAATATATAATGATTATATTGTTACGAAAATGTTAATAATATTTAAGATTGATATTTAAATAACTATTTGTGAACACAGAACTGAGAACTTCACTACTTTACAATATTAGACACTGTATTGGCTGCTTAACTGTTATAAAGATTGGGTATTTAATTTATCGCTTAGTTATTAAGATAACTCCAGAAACTTTCAAAGTAAAATCAATTAGTATTATATAACATTATTCTGACACTTATTTTTATGGTAATAAATAACATGCGTTTATATTTGCATCCTGTTGATAGCGCCATCTGTTGACAATGTTGTAAAGCAGCGTTTAGTTAATAAAATAAATTTGTTATTCGTGTAAAATAAATAATTTGGTTTTGTGCAAAATTCATTACAATATTAATGTCGCTTTTTGATTAGATTATAATTAATAGTACAGTAATTTCAATTATATGTTGAAAAGGAGTTGTTAAACGTTACATTAAGTGTAATGACGGTTAGTTTATAAAAAGGACTGTAGTTCGCATTTTAATTCAATTCTGTGCTAGAAATCGACTGAAAATAAACCAAGTAATATTACGTGAGTGTTTTTATTATGGAGTCTGGACACCATAACCCTGGCATCTCGCCGACATGTACGATGGTTAAGCTAATTTGTAGGTAATAAATACATTGCATTAGCCTTACATATCGACCGTCACGTGTTATCATCATCCTCCTAGCCTTATCCCAGTTTCAACCTGCGGTCCACTTACTAGTCTAACCGGATTTGGCTGAATATTAGCTATTCCACAGAGTGACTGCCTGTCTGACCTCCGTAACCCGAAAGGGTGGTGATATTCCATAGTTTAGACCAGTGTTCGTTTATTTAGATGGTACTGACGTCCTATAGCGACTGTCAAAGATCTTCATGACAACCAGGATCGACGGCTTAACGTGCTCACCGAGGCACGGTGCAAGCGATAATTAACTCGCGAAAATCGACCATCACGTAGAATACTCTTAATACGGTTGCTTAATAGAGGTAGAACTTTTTATAATGAAATCTGTGAATACCTTAAATACGTTATTAATGCTGATTTACATTAGGTTGATATATTCATCCTCATTTGAGAGAAAATTTTACTATTTCCTGACTTACTAATACCACCAATAGCCCAAGTAACAGTTAAACAGAATGCTCTATCAGCTTGAAACGTAGCGAGCGTCAAAGCAACAGAGCAACTTGAATGAATACACGTTCTCCGTAGTGAATAGTTAGGTACTAGATTTAGTAATATCCCAACTTGGTGCTAAGTTAGAACGTGACTTTCCGATGAGGTTAAAACCTTACTAGCGCAACAACTAGGAGAGTTCTGCATGTGATTAGCTCCAAGAATCTAGAACTTAGCAATAACGATATTTCCGTACTTCATTCGCATCTATTTCCACTTTATTTTACGGTGTCAGAAACTGAGAAATTACAGATACGTACATTTCATCAGCTATATTGACACGATGATTGAAATAGCCTAGTTTAGTAGTAGAAGATCAATTCCCACTCAAAGTTCCACACGAACATTTATTGTATGACTGGTTACAATTTGTCTAGAATTAGGTCTCTATAAATATATACTCAAACGCCATTAGTTGTCGCCATAGCATAAATTGTACCTACGTAGTTTGGGATTAATCGAGAACAGCCCCAGGATATAATTTTGATAAAGGTAATTTCGCTCTCATAGCTTTATTCGCAGATAATAATCTGTAATTCATATGAGAACACATCCTATTTTTTCTCAATTGTATATGAGAATTTGCTATAAGATATTTAGTCTCACTAACACAATTACTAAATATTACAATCGAGAATTACAAATGTATTAACGCCACAGGACTTCATTTCAATCAGTCTCCCAACTACCCAGTAAAAAGCTAAAGAATCTTCAGCATAATACTAAAGAAGCACCGTATAACGTTGGCGCTAATACAGCGCTATGTACAAAATGAAATGCTGATAGTGCTCTGGACTTTATTAGGTGGCACATTACGGGGTGGATCAGGCTCAAAACCAATCTCATCGCCGTTGAAAGGCCTCTATACTGATTAAACGCGAAGCTTGTCGACATTAGTTTATTGACGTCGGCCAGGATTGCGCCCGGTTCGAGCTCCGTTCAATCAACACTGCTGTACAAACACTATCTATTACAATTTTATGGTGTTTCAAGGATGATTAGATACTGTAAGGAGGATAAAATGCGGTGTTGCTTTTATAGTATTCTTTGTTTTTACTTAAGGCGAGGAAATTACAATTATCGGGCTAAGTTTTGTATAAAGACACGGAAAATGTCAGTTAAATACTTGCTGAATAAAAATCTATTAGAAGATGATACTTATTTATATTATATTCAATAGGTACGACAAAAATAAAAGTAAAAAAATGTAGATCGAAAAGCTATGTATTTGTTCGCAATTTACTTACCGAAAAAAACAATATAAAGACATGACATGCAACACCAAAATGCCTGCTTTTGTTGCTTACGTGTTAGTAATTTATATCGCAAATAACTAGCTAGGATTTCTTATGTTAGTTGCTATAGACAAGACGCTAATGAACGTTATGGAGAACTCTCAGACTTGTAGGTTTCCTCACGATGTTCTCCTTCACCGTTTAGCAAGCGACAATTAACAACTAAGTACGTACATAAAGAAAACTCGGTGGTGCGCGTCCTGTCTTTGAACCCGCGATTTGAATCCTGTGTAGCAGTCTGTTGGTCTCTCCACTAGGTCAGCATATACATGCCTACCGCATATGAAGTTGCTACATCAGGTTTCTAACTGTGAAAAATTGTTTCCAAAGAATTTTTAAGCTCTGATATGGAGTTATTGATATTGCTACCGCTCTTTATAAAAGACAAGTACAGGCTTTATTGTAAAATCTTTACCCGTGTTCCGCATGGTTGGCAGGTATAAGAAATCCAAAGACAAACATCATGAACAGATAACCACGATATAATACATTGGAAAATTGGTGCACATTTACTGAGTGTATAATTATGATTTGGATGTTGGATATTTGTGATTTAAACCGATAATTTTCTTTATTTATACTTCGTCTCTAAGATCGGTCTATGTGAAGAGCCTTGGAAGCTCCGATCTTGGAATAACATGGATTGGACATACCTACGAAATTAGCGTGCATACCTACGAAACGTTGGGCGAATAAAATGGCTGCCATTAGGGTTGTAAGTACTCCAGAATATAAAAAATAAAAATATATATGTATATATAACGACGAAAATAACAACTTTTAGGTCATAACGAAGCTAAAAACTGTTAAATTAACTTTATAAAGAACCTCTTGCAACAATATTTTGTACAAATACTAATCCAATTCAACAATACAAGTCAAAACTTGTTACTTACTTGTGAAGTGAAGTGAAGTGAAGTGTGAAGTGCAAGATAAAGGTATAATCAACACAAATGTACTCACATTTGTGTTGATTATACCTTTATCTTGCACTGCACAGTTTAATTCAACACTTAGGCATGATTTTACAATCCCTAGCAAAGCCTGAAGCACTGATTCATCTGGTTTTTAGACAAAGAGGTCTGGTGTTTCTCGTGTAGATAGATGTCAACACTTCTCATACGGTTTTAGGCGTTTTAGCCATCGGGCAACGCGGCAACGCGCATCGCAAATATCTCAATAGGCTTTGCTTGATACACATCGTCAAGTGTGCACGATATGATACTTATTTATCTAATTTAATACGCTATTTCAGCTGATATGACTCTGTATCTTGCTAGGGTGATCAGAGTATAGATAACAAAAAAGCAAGAAGTAGAATATCACTTAAAAGTGAATGTGCCGCTGCTGCCTCAATTACTGTCAAAATATTTTTTATCTGGCAGATATGCCTTCCGATAGAGCCTTGTAGCGCCTAGCGGTTACCGTTTGCTTTCGTTACTACGATTCAGTATATTATGCAACGTCTCAAATCCCGATCGCGAAAACCACGTGCTATATTGTTACCAAAATTAAGAAATAGTTATTTGTGCAACAAGAGAGCAAAGTTGTTTTTTGTTTCGAGTGCTTATTTTGAGTCCCGAGCAAGCGAAGGATTCTATGATTGATTCACGAGCGTAGCGAGTGAATCAAAGTTAGAATCCTGAGCGTGGTGAGGGACTCAACAGCACGAGATACAAAAAACTTTGCTCTCGTGTAGCACACATAGCTTTTCACCACAGCAGTGAGAACACATATTACTTAGGAGACATAGAAATAAACAGGAATAGATTGAATTCTGCATAATCACTTGTTGATTTAACTCTGCTGGTGTTAAAGTACAGTCATCATCGCTAGTTTCACTCATCTTTTTAGATTTTTTTATATATTATTATAATTTAACACGTTACGCTATAGGTACCTACTGTATCAGCATCAGCGAAATTTTTATTCCCGCTACTTTTTTAAATCGCGTTTTAATACCGCGTCCCTGATGTTTATTTTTCAAATGTATCATTGTTGTAATTCTAAATAAAAATGTATTGGTTAAATACTAATTTTATACTATTAATTAGACTTATTTTTATTAAAATTCAATAATAAATTAAACATGTAAACAATAACATATAAAAAAAAAACAAGTATATTTTTTTTTGCGTTGCCGTAGGTGTTTTCTTTGAGGTCGAATTCCAAAATCGAATTTCGAATTCGAAGGGGTTTGTTTTTTCACTCTCTTTTTATATGCATGTGAAAGAGACAGAGCACAGTAAAATTCGAATGTTTCAAATTTTTGGCTGAACAATGTCAATTCGTGGCACTGAAGATTGAAAAATTAAAAAGCTACTTTGCCTCACGCTCGAATCAAAATCGCGTTTTGTTCACAGTTGTCTCGCAGCAAAAGAGGCATGTTTGAGCTGCTGTGGTGAAAAATAATATAACTGAGACTATAACAATTTAAGCGCACCGTAGAAACTTTCACAAAGTCGAAGAATTAAGGAAGAATTATTTATTTGTAACAGAGTTAAACCGCAAATGACCAGCGACAAAACAAGACAAGAGATCTTTTAATAACAAGCGGGCGATTTGCGTAAAATTGTCGTTAGCGGTAACTATCTGTATAATGTTTGTAAGAAAATATGTAAAGTGCCGCTGCGCTTTATTACTCAAGTTCGAGAACTTTCCACGAATAATACAACGGGTTTAAGGCTCACTTAGGTACGTATGTGTTGCCAACTAAGTTCTGCCGTGTAATTTCGGTCACAATGCGAGCTCTTATTAATATTTATAGATAAGAATCGAGTGAATTGAGAGTGAATTAAGATGGTCTTGAACAAGTCGTGCCCTTTTTAAACATATTCAATTCGATCAAATCGAAGATGCATGTTATTATTATCAAAAAAACACAAGCATTCGACATTATTTATTTTAATGACGCCCATACCTATTAAATATACAAGTTCAGTAGGTACAATGAGTTTTTGATCGAGACTATCAGTTGACCTCAGATAATTCTCGGACTGCGCGCTCTACGCCCTCTATCTCAAAAATAGATCAAGGTATAAAAAATGTTAATTATAAAAGATGTAGAGAATTTAGTTCTCTTCAATATTGGTAATAAATACAAATAGCGTAAAACCCATAGAAAACGAGATATTTGCCAAAAGTGTAAAATAAATCGATTTTTGTGACCTTCGACCTCTGAATTTAAAACTTGCGGACATCCAATTTAAATAAGTGACTTTTGAGAACAGTTTTAGGATGACAAAATACAAGTTTTTACGTGGTAATATACTAGGTATGTCGATTTTCCGAGGTCAACCCCCTTTACTACTTGTCATCTGAGTTGTTGAGCATCTGAAAAAAATGGCTTGCCTCAAGGCAACGTTCTAGCTTAACCGTTATTCTACACTAGCATAACGTAGCTAGATAATGTATGTAACCAATGAAAAAATTAGACATACTTACTTACTTACCTAATCTTTTGACAGACTACATTACTGGAAGTATTTTTTTATTTGATACTAAGTAAGCTTGTCCTCCGACTACCGATATGATAAAAAATGGCGGTGTCTTTCGGAAGCTGTGCCTGTAGTAGCTGCATAATTATGTACCTACCTACATACATTTCAGCAATTCATTTTTCTTCTTCAAACTGGAAATTGAAAGAGGCTCTGTTGGGCTGCCGAAAGGATAAGTTTCAGATTATCAATTTTCAAACGCTACCGATGGAAGCAGAGCCACCGCTTCCGCTACAGAGTAGGTACCTAGCTAATACCTACCACCCGCGATGCAAACCTAATGTTTCCTACACCACACAATGCCGGCGGTACGTGCCGCCGGCTTTTGTCGCGCGGCACGTGCCGCCGGCATCTGCCACAAAAAGCCGCGGTGCATCATTCTATTTGTGACAGTTGTATACCTAAGTATTGAACTACCACGCACAGGTTGTAAGTTGCAACCCGCGCGTGTCCGTATACGCAGCAGGACCCTACGTTTAATTCGATTGAAAGTTAACTTTTTACGTGCGTGGTATTTAGTACTTTTCGAATTGTATAAGTAAAAAAATAGTACCTTCATTGCTACAGCGAAATCTTGAGTTATCACCCAGCAGGACCCTCCGCTGTTTGAAGGTTTTCAAACCAATAGTATTTGTCACCGTTTAGCGATGTATTAGTACCTTTAAAATACCTTGGTAGTAGAGCCTTGCTGCATGAATGGGCCGGCTCGACCGGGGAAGTACTACCCTCTCACAGAAAATCGACGTAAAGTAACAGTACCTAATAATACGTGTAATTCAAATATGTTGTATTATAGCAGAAAAATTGTTTTAAAACTAAGTATTTTTTCAGCGACTTAACGTTTAGTTTGGCCGATGTATGAGCTGTCATTACTTTTAGCATGGTGGAGAGATTTTTATTAATTTAAACCGCTCTTTTTAGATGTACTTATATATTTTATTTTTATGAACACAATTTATTAAATATCCGTTATGATATGATTATTATTTATTTTGCATCTACCCTCAATTTTAATAATATTTAAGAGCCATAAAAATAATAGCATCAAAAAGTTTTAAATCAAATTGCCTGTTGGTTAAAGTTTAGAAACGTGCTGCCTCGATAGACGAAAAGTGAGGATATTAGGAGGTTCTAGGGGGTCTTCTGATACCTATGCAACACGATTTTCTTGCCGGAAACGCCGTTTTATAAAAAAAAACTACGACAAATTTCTTAATTTTTAGGTTAGGTTAGTGTAGTAGGCACTTTTTTTTAGGTACTGTGTGTGTTTTGTACTGTGAACTGAGTCTGACTCCGGGTGTGCTCCCGCCAAAAGCTCTCGGTCACCCCTGAGTGTCGCTACACCACACTCAACCTTCGCATCGCTACGGAGGTCGGCGACTCGCTTCGCTCGCCACCCCCTTCGCTCTGCTCGGCCTCGTGTGGCTTGCTCCACTCAGGACCTCCCTCAAGCTTCTGGCTCCCGCATTTATAAAAAACACTCTAAGGGTAGGGACCACAACACTACGTGGGGTCGGGGTGCCCTGTGTCGGTTCTGAGACTAAGTCCTGTCTGCATAATAAGTCAAATTATAAATAATAAGGGTATATTTACCTTTATTATATTTCCTTTTTCCAAATTTGCGTTAAAAAAAGTGTCCTACAACACTAACCTAACCTAAAAATTAAGAATTTTGTCGTATTTTTTTTTTATAAAACGGCGTTTCCGGCAAGAAAATCGTGTTGCATAGGTATGAGAAGACCCCCTAGAACCCCCTAATATCTTCACTTTTCGTCTATCGAGGCAGCACGTTTCTAAACCCAACCCTGCCTGTTAAACTACAAAGTATTTGATTTAAACGTAAGGTTATTTGTAAAGTACTATTAAAATGCTAATAAGAAATATGACTGTCGGGGCCGAAAGCGTCAAAACAAAATAGGGCCCTGCTGGCATGATAAAAGTTTTGCAGGCGCTTTCCTCATAAACTACTGATTATATTAAAATGAACCGAGGTATTTTAAAGGTAACTAATACATCGCTAAACAGTGTCATATAATATTGGTCTGAAAACCTTCAAACAGCGGAGAATCCTGCTGGGTAATAATTCACGATTTAGCTGTAGCAATGAAGGTACTATTTTTTTACTTAGACAACTCGAAAAGTACTAAATACCACGCACGTAAAAAGTTAACTTTCAATCTAATTAAACGTAGGGTCCATAGATTATACAGATGTAGGGTCCTGCTGCGTATACGGACACAACCCGCGCGGCAAGCCATCATACCCCGGGCGGTCATGCCGGTGGCTTTGTATACCCGCCGGCACTGTGGTTGTGGTCTGTCATATGTATGCAGAGCCAATTTTCCGACTAACCCTGCGCAGCAGTAATTTAATCAACTGCCCTCTAGTGGCACATTGTAAAACTAATACGAAAAGCTCATGAGATGAGTCTCGAACACGTTTCTAACTTAGTTCAATATTATAGGGTTAGATGGAGCTACATTTAATCTGATACAATAATAGAACACATCTTGCTTTTCGCCCACCAGTGCAATAGTTTTCAAAAGCCGCTTACAAGGAATAAATAAATACTTAGGAACAAAATACCTTATCCCTGTGTACCTACAAGGACGTAACTAGGTACCAAGTACCAACGATCTGCCTTTACTTTGTAACTTATGAAAAAAACAACTCAAATAAGTAAATAAAATCAATTTATTAGTGAGATATCGAAAAGCCAAAATCACAGAAATATAAAACTACACTAGTCAGTCAAAAATGTAGGAATAAAACTTAACAATTTATTTATTCAACTGTTGCTTCTCCTTTGCTTCTGGTTCACTAGATTTTTCTTGGATGGGAATTGTGCGTTCGTTTAAGGGCTCAGCTCTGAAGGCAACTAGCACCAGCTTTCCTTTGTCGAGATGACACTCCACACGCTCTGGAGGGAATCCTTCAGGCAGCAGGAACCGTCTTTCAAAGTGACTTCTGGTCCATCCATCTTCTCTCTTGATTTCCTTCTTGCCTTCCACTGTGATTTCATTGCCAACAGTCTTCACATTAATCTGTTCTGGAGTGAAATTCTGCACATCCAAGTGGACCTCAACCTTCTTCCCGTCGACCTTCACTTCAGAGTCCGAGTAAACACCTTCCAAATGGTCAGCAGGTGATGCAATAGACTTCATATATTTCGTCGGGTCTCTGAAGAACGGATCCCGTGCTAGAATGGTGAAAGGATCTTCAAACGCCCTGATGACAGGATCCCGAGCCATCACATTCCTCAAATGACGAACCCAATACGGCATCAAAGACATTTTTGCTTGATTTGGTTTTGTTTTCTGTCGCTCGAATTTCTCTTCACGTTCACTGTCAAGTCAAACTTCAAATGATGCGCGGTTTGCGCGCGCTGCCTCTTATATACTAGCGCTATCTAGTTTCGAGGAGTTGAACGAACAATCCCGAACCTTCGAGCAATGCGTACACAAGTTTAGTACAGAGACATCTAGAATTCAGTTGCAGAACTTTTTAACAACTTGTACACAGTGGTTATGAGGTATACAATATTGTATATGTTATTAGATTTAACCACTTTAAATAATTTTAAATTATTTAAGAGTATTAAAAATACAATGGTTAATGAGATTCATCCCGTTTTACAAGTCTTAATTTCACTTTTATTTAAGGTATTTGCCTCAGTATTCACTATTCAACAACAGATGACACTGTCATTGAAGCATATTAGTGAAAGCGCCATCTAGTATGGAATAGGCGAACTACTACAAATGTCTGGACTTTACCAGAATATTCCAACAAAACATAAATAGCACGATGCAATATCAAAATGTTATTGTGCAATGCTCCACAGAGTACCTTTGTATATAGGAGCAATGCTCTACAAGAAAAGATGAAACAAATTCCACATATAACTTACAGATGATCGAATGATTTGGTCTATTTTACAACAAAACGTAGTTTGCCGGAACAATAACAATAACTGCCGGACATGACGACAATAATTACCTACCTAATCATTAGACGCACAGACACAGAGCAAATAAAAAAATAAAGAGAGAACTTGTCAAACCACAAAGTGAAGCATCGAAACTACGCCTTGACCGTGTACGTACACAGTTACACGCACACACGTATAACGAAACTACGCCTTGACTTGTCAGTCGAGCTAGCGCTCCGCGCCGTACGCACGAAATAATATATAACATTATTTACCGTCAATTATGCCGAATTGCGTTGTCAAAGGGTGTAAAAACCAATCCGCAAAACATAAAAAGCAAGATCGAATTACATTTCACACATAAGTAAACTTAAAAACCATTATATTTTATAAATGAAATAAAATATGAGGTAAGAGTGTTGGAACACAAAACCTCAGTACAGTGTTGCTACGATTGAGCGTTATAGTTTGGCTCGTTCTTGGGAAACGAGAAGCACCGTAACGTAATTTATTTCTTCTTGTTATTGTATTATAAAAGTATATCAGGCTTAATAATAAACGTGGCAAAAGTGTTAGTGATTTTTTTAAATATAAATTATCTACCTATGCTAATATATAAAGCTGAAGCCGGAACTACTGGACCGATTTGAAAAATTATTTCAGTGTTAGATAGCTCATTTATTGAGGAAGACTATAGGCTATATATCATCACGCTATGATCAATAGGAGCGGAGCAGTGTTGAAAAATGTTTCAAAAACGGGGGGGAATTTTATTTTCAACATCCACGCGACAGCTAGTAGGTATGTGATATACCTATGTAATATATGTGATACAGTCAAGTTTACTTTTTTTTGAATTCCAAATCGAGATAAAGAATTGAAACAGAATTGGATAGCAATCATACGTAGTAATCGAAATGAACCATTATGGCAACCTACGTAATTTGTTCGGCTCATTTTGACGAAGACAGTTTTTACTTTACTCCAAAAGGATTACGTCGTGTAAAACGATGCGCATATCCAAAGGTTTTTTAATTGAAATTTAATTCTAATGAGGATTATTAAAGTTAATATACTACCAAATAATACAATAATTGCGCGTGTGGTACGGTGGCTTAAACAGTCGCCTTGCCGCGAATGTTGTGGGTTTGATCCACACATAGGACAACACTTTGTGAGATCCACAAATAGTTTTCTGAGTCTAGGTGTACTTTATGTCCGTTAAATATATGTTTGTAATATAGATACAGAAATTTCTATAGCTAGAATTGTCTTTTTAGAGAATGAAAAAAATGCTTATGATTGGGTTTTTGTTTGTTTGTAAACTTATAAAAAATTAATACAACATAAAGGTTTGTAAATAAATGATACTACAAAATAAATACTTAGTATTATTATTATTACACTTGTCCCATAGCATTCCTACAAACAGCTTTCCTTTTTATTTTTAATTTCTCGCCAAAATGGCTGACCGCGTATCTTATCCTTGAAACGTCTTTTAAAAAGTAGCAAACTATTACTCGTTGTATTTCGAAAAACAGACGCAAGAGGTTTATGCTGTTTTTGGGAAAATGTTTCAAAAGTAAAGTTCCTTCTGTTTTTGACGTGTAACAAATAATGTTATTGTATTCGTAACGCTATTTTTTATAACCTTCGGGTAGAATGAATTCCGAACATGGCAACACCAGTTCACGCACTACATGCATAAAAAGGTGGCTTCACTTTGCTGTTCGACGGAGTTACCTCTTTACTTTTTTATATCTCAATGCGCACAGATTATACAGCATCTAAAGCATATTATCTCATGTGATCTAAAGCCTGTGATTTGGATCTAAGAATATGGAATATTGAACATACCAGCCAATTATGTAGTTTTGCCCTATTCTATTGATTAAGATAGGGCCACTTATTTACTTAGGTACCTACATAAAAATCTGTGCATATAACGTAGGTATGTTTAATAAATCAATGGGCTGGCCTTAATATTAGGAGTTAGGTACATAGTTAGATAGACCCGTTAGGTACCTAGACAAGTTTATAATCAAAGCTTTTGCATACGTGACAAAAGAGAATGCGGTGATGGTGATTCGAGAAAAGAGAGCTTGGGTCACAGATATGAGAATAGTTCTCATATCTGTGGCTTGGGTAGCTTCGATGTTTTCGTTAGCATTGGTGATACGCGAGCGGGGCTTCATTGACGCTAAAAGTCTGTGATGTGAATGCTACGATTAGTAGCTTACCATCAGGTGAGATAGACACGTTAAAGAAAATAGATTACCTAATATTACATAATTATTATGTACGTAGTTAGAACGTAGGTAGATAGGGTGAATGCCCCTAATGCCAGCCCTGTCCTTATGTGCAGTTTTTTTTTACTTTATCCTCTGAGAATAGTATTTCCTCCATTTTAATGCGTTTAAAAAATCTTAACCACGGGCAGAAACTTAGCGTCAGTAGTAAATCAAAACATGGGATTAGTGGAAGCAGCCATTTTGCTAAGTTTTGAACCAACAAAAAGGAGTTATATTTAGAATTAATTTCAGATGTTTATTGTGTGTTTTACATACATTCAAATCTTAAAGACACAGTCCAGTGATATAAATAAACTAGGCAATTGTGATTTCATTGAAATATTTAGACTTAACTCATTGACTTAACCACTTTTTTCCTTGGATCGATAGTACAGTACATTCATATACAAGGCAACAAAGAAAAATAAATAAAACTTGTGGCTGAACATCTCTTTTCGTAGAATAAGTAATGTAAGGACAGGCCATTAATTAATAACCATACTTAATAGATTCAAATTAAACAGCGTGCTCATTTCAACAACAAGAAAATAAATCGACAACCATTGCGTTGCATCTGGAAATGTTTAAAATACGTAAACAGTGCCAGTGCCACATCAAAAATAAAGTCACCCAGCTAAACACCCATTTTAACGTCAATACTGCGACGGGCGGGTTGGCTCGCCCGTTTTGGCGACACGATAAGGACGAGAACTTTCTACTGGGTGAGTCTTCGAGAATCAGACAAGGGCTACTAGAAAGGTCGATTCGGGACACCGCTACCGGGGACGCGGACGTTTGCATCTACTATAGATAAGTAGGTAGAGTGCCTAAGTAGGTAGGTACTTACCACAGATAATATAATACTATACTAGGTACCTAATTGGTATGTTGCATTAGTTGTTTTTTTATTTATATTTTTTTATTTATAATCTCACTCACGCCTAGATATCCCTGAAGGGGTAGGCAGAGGTGTAAATATTAAACCCACATTTCGCCATATTTTTTTTTTTCATTTTGTAGTAATAAGTGCATACATTGTCAGTCCCAATTATTTCGAGAAATAAAAGTTAATTAATTCAATTACCTACACACTGTTATTTAGTCGGATTGTAGTGAAGAGACTTGCTAGTCTTGCTACACAGTATCCCTTTGTAAGTTTTCAAACTCATATAGGTACCTAAGTATTGTGAAGAGAACATGGTTTGATAACCTGCTTGGCGGAGTTCTTCGCAATGTTCTTGTAAAATCTACTATGAAGTCTGTCAACCCGCACAGGCCTACATGTGGACTGATGCCTCTAAGGACCGTGCCCAACAGGGTTTTTTTTTATACAGGCCTGTCTTGTAATTCGGAGCAAGTAGCAACACACTTATCGGAATGCACGGAATTTGTCACTTTTTCTAATCATGACATCATTTCATTACCATGTACGTATGACGTCATTTACCATTGGGCCGGCTCGACCGGGAAAGTACTACCCTCTCACAGAAAATCAAGGTAGTAGAACCTTGCTGATTTCAGCATGAATGGGCCGGCTCGACCGGGGAAGTACTACACTCTCACAGAAAATCGACGTAAAGTAACTAAAAAAAAAAACATGTGCGTTGTTGAAATTAGAACATCATTTATGACGACAATGCACACTGATACTAGTTATCGCTGGTAATTGGTTGCGTTTGTGCCGAGAATTAGCGACTCACGTTGATGTGTGCTTAAGACAAACTTCGCTTATTGCTTGTGTAAATTATCAAATACGACAGGTGCCTACATGTGCAATGCATTCGGCACATATAGCGAAAATCTTCCTTACGGCACGCGTAGATCCAGCGATGTGGGCACTTGCTCACAAGCCGAAATAAGTTGAAAGGTCATTATAAGGTTCCTATGTAATTCAAGTAACGTTGTATTAGGGAGGCCGTGCTCAGGAGATTTTTCAAAGGTGACCGTGCCTGCAACTAGATATGCACTTGCTCAAAGCTTTTAAGACCTTCCCCAAAATCATCAGATTTCTTTAAAAAATAAATGACAATATCCTGTAACTGCCACTGCTTAGCCCAAAGCGAAAGGTGGTTACTCCCCCTGCATTACCACTTTTAAGGCATAACGATATTCGTGTTAACAATCTTAACACACACACACACACACACACACGCACATAATTTCACGCCTTTTTTCCCTTAGGGGTAGGCAGAGGTGTATTACACACCCACGTTTCGCCAGTTATGTTTAGGTCCCAATGTAATAGGGGGCGAGCCTATTGTTATCTACCAGGCACATTATTAAACGAGCGATAATAATTAACATTTCTTAATACACACATAACTTCGAAAAGTCAGAGGTGTGTGCCTGGGGTAACTGGTGATGGAAACCAAGACCATCGTCTCGGCAGTCCGTTACGTACACCACTGAGCTATCGCCCCTGAGTAATAAACAATCTTGTGTAAGTAAAAAAGTACGTAGGTACCTACCCGAGTCGCGGTGTAGGTACCTACCTAACTTGTAACTTCACAAGTGCCGCGCGCGTCTGTCCGCAAAACCACGCACCGTGGGAAGGAACTACTTTGAGTAAGTACAGCAAAGATGTCTGAAAATGCTTTGAAAAAATCTCACTCTGTTAAACAGAAAAAACTTAAGTTGACTTCAACTAGTTGAGAAATTTTCAACTGATTAAAGCTGAAATTCTCAATTCAGAAACCGGCTGAATACATGATATTGCTTTTCAAATCTCCTATCGGAAAATTAGTCTGCCGCTATTTTTGGAAAACAGTAGTATATTTAGCGCTTATTGATACTTCTAATAAGTGTAGATAATCACCTTTAAAAATATAAAGGATTCCACTAAAATATGATTATTTATATAGGTAGGTTATTGTTTAAATATACAATTTGAGTAATTTTTCATCTGTAGTCAAACAAGAATCACGTGTAGTCGACATGCAGGTGGATTATAGACAGACGTTGAAATCAAACGTAGGTAGTACATGAATTGACTATTTCTCTAAGAACTGCGTCTGCGCACATCATGTCTCTGATTTCTTTTCTTTTTAAATAAAGAGAACGAAATCAGAAGTACTTACTACATATCATAGGATCGCCCATGAAATGGAGTAGGTACCTACCTAATTCTGTTTAATGTGTAGCAGTGATAGCCTAGTGGTGAGACCGGCAGATTGCTACGCAGAGGGTCTCGGGTTCGAACCACGGCGCACACCAATTACTTTTCGAAGTTAAGTACCGTGTGTATTCAATAAATTGTTAATTACCTATCGCTTGCTTAGCGGTGAAGGAAAACATCGTGAGGAAATCTGCATGTCTCAGTAAGAGTCCTCCATAATATTCTCGAAAGACATACCTACCTATTGTGTGAAGTTAGCCAAACCGCACTTGACCAGCGTGGTGGACTAACAGCGCGTGGCCTTACCCTTCTCATAGTGAGAGCAGTGCCCAGCAGTGGGACAGTATATATACAGGGCTGATGATGATGATGATAATGATGTTTAGAACAGAAAATAATATATTATACCTACTCTTTCCAGGAAATCCACACATCTGCAACTATTACCCTACATGTGACGCACACAATGTTACTAGATACAATGTGAGGTCCAGCGCACCTCGTGACTGCGTGATTATTTAACATAAACCTAGACATTACCTATATGTATTGAACTGATAAAGACTTGAGGTCCCGTAGGTATCCGAAGTACCTATCAACAACTAGATTTCGTCCGCGGCTCCGCCCGCGTGAGTATCTAAATTTTCCTCGAATTATACCTACTATCTAAAAGTGAAAACCTTACAAAAATTCGTTCGGTAGGGAATTCAACAACATTCAAGCAACTGTTGCAAGAAGTATCCAGACTCGTTACAACGTTTGTTGATCACACAACGTTTTGTCTCGTGTAGGGATTGAATCCACAGCACTTGGCGTGGAATTAAAAGGCAACTTAAACCACTTTGACATCCGCACAGTCAAATTTTAAAAGGAAAATGCTATTAATTGGATACTTGCAAATGGATATTCGGAAGCATGAATTAACGCAGGAGTCTTTTTGATATTACCAAGACTCCCTAAGAATATGGACTTTGCTTAAGATAAAATTAGATCTTGTCCTTTCATCCAAGACTTTTTGCCTTGGAGCTCTAGGACTGCTTAATAATAGCAATGAATACAGATTTACATAGAAGCGCATAGACTGTCTCCAGTTTAGTTCGTAGTTGGCGCCGTTGGCGGCGCTGGCGTCGTTCTCCGTCTCTCTTGCTCTCCTAGATAGGATACACAGGTGGAACGTTCGTCTCTCTTGCTCTCGTAGAGACAGCTGTCACAGCGCGACTGCCACGCCGCCAAGCGGCAATTTGGGTCACAAAAAGTTTGTCTTTAGAGCACCCATAGGAAATGCGCCTCTCTATATAAATATCTGAGCTCTTTGCTAATTATTATTAGCGATAATAATAACCTAATAACGATTTGACAAGATTTGGCAGAATACTAGCTTTTTCACAGAGCTGCAGGTATTCAGAAGTGTAGAGGATTAGCAGTATTCCATCGTTTAGACCCCATGCTTAGACTGGTGTTAGTAGATAAATTCAAGGGTACCAAGTCCAACCTCCTATAGTGACTGACAAAGATTTTCATGACAGGCGTGACCGACGGTATGTGCTCAGGCTTCCAACGTCGATATTATATTACAAATCAAAGTTACCGTCTAATGGTAAGCGGCTAATCCGTACCCCATGCCAGCGAGACTCCGCCCATGCTTTCCAAATCCTTGGGTGACATCAATGCAAAACACTCTACCCTCTCCTTCTCTCACTTTTTCTTTTCATTGGTAAAATGAAAGTCCGGCGGCCGGACTCAGATGAATGTAAACCGTTTTAATTGTTGTGGTAGGTAGGTAGCTAAGGAGTCCATGTTTCTATTACTACATAGAACTTTCTACATAGCAATTTCTACGAGCAGAAAATTATGATTCTTAACTCCCATAAATTGGATGAAATTACAAGTTTCCCAATGAAGGTAATTTTCCATATAATATGATCCTTGATAAAACCTTCCTATCCAAAATATGTGGTAGGTACCACCGAAAATAAAGATGCAGAATTCGGCACTTTGATGCTGTTTATAAACAGGTGCTCAGTGGGTAAATATGCTCTATTCGATTTTATTTATACGAAGATGATATTAAAATTATTTTTTTCCTTTGCCAGCTATGGGGTAAATATCTGTATCGGAGAATATCTGTAAAATCCAGAACGGTAACTTTACTTAAGTATTCCGAAAACAACACAATAGCCATTTCTTCCGCATACAGAACCCTCTATAATTTATTTAGCCAAATCATTTGTTCTTGTTAACACGACATTATGACGGATATTGGTACATATTATTATAGTACCGATTCACGTCAGTGGTCTATCCGTTAGCATGCGTAAGCCGACCTATAAAACGAGCATGGGGCACCGGTAGACTATCAGACGATCATCTGTCATCGCTCACAAAGGTCTTTGTAAGACTTGAGCAGAATAGTTGAAACGGTTTTGTTAAAATGCAGTGTCTTGCGGTTCTTGTGTTGATCGCTTTGGGGTGCACTGTTAGGTGCATGCCTTTGGAGTCGGAAGTTAGTGGTACGTAGGTATACATATCTACTTACTTGTAAATGGTTGGCAACTAAATTAAGCACGCATATGCAAGTTGTTGCATGATCTCTGATTCCAAGTTCAGGTGCCAGAGCTCATCTCGCGTCTCTTCCAGTCCACCAAGTGATATCAGTGACAATAAGGTAAAGCGTCCACAAATAAGTAGCTACATGTGTTGTCTATATCAATTAATTTTTTTATGTCTTGCGTTTCATACATACCTACATACATATAGTCTCACGCCTATATCCCCGAAGAGGTAGGCAGAGGTATATTGCTACACCCACTTTTCGCCGGCTTTATTTTAGTCCCACGTAATACGGGGCGAGCCTATTGCCGTACCGGGCACATTACCAGACTCCGAGCTGCTACTGAGAATTTCCTAAAATTAAATTTCCTAACCCGGGAATCGAACCCGAGACCTCCCAATCCCACGCGCACATTTATGCCGCGAGACCAACGAGGCAGTCGGTCTTGCGTTAACATTATCCAATAGGTAATTTAAAATTATATTTTAGTAATACATATCTGTACTTATTCAAGTATGCTACTAATTTCAGATGAGGTGCAACAAGAAACTCCAACTCATAGCTTAATGAAGAGGTTCGTCAACCCCATGTTCGCGTTGGGAGGATCTGTGGACACTGGAGTCAGCAAGATGAGAACAAAGAGAGGGTAAGCTCTAGTACCTACAATTATTTTTTCTCTACAACAGATTATATTTTATAATTCTAATAAGCATCTTAAATATCTCCACTGTCGAACCACTAAATTACCTAATATGTGAATAAGGGAAAAATAATTGATTCTGCAATGTGTCTCAAAGAAGCGTCCTCTGGCAATAATTGAGTAACTAGCATGATTAGGTCCAATGATAAAAAAAAAACTGTGTGTGGCACTCGGAGACTGCCGCGGTAAAGCTATTGCATAGCATTTTTTATCAACTTATGCAATTATAATTATTTTATTTTATTAGGAAAACTTACAGCTAGCATATACAATAAGAAGAAAAGAAAAGTATCACCGCTGTGCCGGTCGGAGTGGGGGGTGTCAGGTATTTTCGTTACGGAATTTCTGGATACGGTCTCCACGCTCAAGGCCCGCGATAAAATCTATGCAATAGCTTAAAATATTGATACTGCATACCTAAGCTGTTTCAATAGTTGGCATAATAATATGTAAGCAGTTTGATGATGATGGCTGCGAGGATTATAAATTGGTAAAAAAATTATCTCATCTTTCAATTATTAGGTACGATGACGAATGCGAGAAACTAGCGCTCTGCAAACTTCACGCAAGATCACATCGTAGCTTCTTCGCTGCTTTTGAGCTATACTTCGTCAAGTAAGTCTTATCGATATCGACAAAGCTCTCCGAATAGCTGGGGCTGGAGGCAGTGCATATCTATAGGTACAGTCGAACAACTTCCCGCTAGACGGCCATAAGGGCGAAAATCGCGCAGCAAGACATCGTCGCTTCCAGCGCTACTTTACACGCACGTTGACACTCGTATACAAAAACAGTTTCTAGTGTGCCTCGACTCTATGAGAGAGCCAAGGGATTTTCTTTCAAACTGGTCCAGCGCCAACTTGTTTGATTGTACCTCGAATAATCGATGATCTTTGGTCGGAAAAGTTCTGGCCATGCACCCGGACATCGCAGTAGATGAAGGCCTCCTGCAAGGTGGAATCCCGCGAAACCTTAGAGGTCTTAATCCAGAAGTAGAAGTCTTTTCGCTGAGAGGGTGATGCTAATGAAGACTTATCCATCCGTATACCTACATATTGAAGAAAATTTGGATCTTTGTTTTGCTGAGTAGATAAGATACCTGGTGAACATAGACATCTATTAACAATTACCTACTTGTATCATGTCTGTCACTAGGCATAATTTTATTTTCGACCTTTATTACATAACACCATCGCAGAAAATTGATAAAATAGATCGTCATCTAATATTGCTCTTTTCTCCTTCAGCAAACAAAACGCCAAGTTATGGGATCATCAAGGCAGAACTCTTGAAGACTGTGAAAGGCGTTTCGGAGACTGTTACCGCAAGTAATCGGACCGCTTCCAAGAACAACCTGACGTTTCTGCATACATGGTGAAAACACGCTCTAAATTAATGACTTTATGGCCGTCATTTACGTGCCAAAGGCTTTCTCAAATACATTTGGCAATAGTAACATTGATATTAAAAGAAAAAAAAATGCATATTAGGACTTGGCAGCTGGCGTCCATCACTCTTTTATAAAAAGATTTATTTAAGCAAACTGCTGAATAGTTTGCTGGTAGCAAAGCTTTGACTAGTTTTGTTGTAGTAAAGTGCGGCCAAGTAGGTATAATATAATACGATTAAGAATGTAAGGAAAACAAAAGGTTACAGATCAATGATAGTCATCATTGATTTGTAACCTTTATCACGTTGAAATTCGTCGAACTCGCCAATTATTTTTGATATTCGAGGTACCTGGGCGTTACTTTATACGCCAACTATTTTTACATAATTATTATGATAAAATGTTCCTATCCAGCGAAAATATGGCTACACAGGATTTATTATAAAATAAAAAGCTTTAATAAACAAACAATCCATTTTATTTCACCCATACAAACTCATCACATAAATACATATAATTTAAATAATCTCCAACAAAACATAAATTATTCACTCGCAGGACCTTAACCGAAGCTAAATTATATTAAATACACAAAATATTTGATGTACAACAGCCATTTTGTTCACACACACGTTTAAAATATAATCTTACACCATTATACCACTGAAGCAATAAGCAGGTATTTAAGACTATTGTTAAAAGTCATAACATTTTAAGGGCCAAAGTTGCAAAAAGGTTTTAAACCCCCGAAAAACTCGGCCTTTGCAGTACGAATTGGTTTTGCCAAAGCCAGGGTTGAAAACTCAAGGACAGTGTAAGTTTTTTGTCTAAGCAAGTGATATATTGGTATATTATCATTCACACGCCTTATCGAGATGACTACTCCGGCAAAGCAGGGTTCTCAAGAAGAAACACCATATATTGGACATGACTTATGGCTGTTATAAAATAATTTTAATACTGACTTATCAAAATAACGTAACGATAACTGGAATTTTTCAATAAATCAGTAATAATATTCATTGTTTTCTTTACTTACAGTGTAAATGCTAGTACGAACTTTTAAATATAATGCCCACTACAGACTCTTGGCACAAATCATCCGAAAACTATCGAGCAGCGCTGATATTATATATTTCCGCCTACTCTTACCCCACTCAAGTGCTTTTCAATGACTGTTAATTGGTAAAAAATTAGAAATACGTCGCCGTTTTTAGGGGTTATGAGTGATTGGGAGGAGGGGTGGAGGTCTCGGAACCCCCCTCACCATTTTCACTTGCCGGAAATACTTGGTTTAGTTAGTTTTTGGTGCTCAATTTTTTTATTATTCTCGCCAAATTCCACATCGTAAGCACCTCTTCTGTGTAGAGATGTCGATCGAGAAAGGTCCCGTCGTCCACAAAAACATCTTCATATACTGCCGATGCTCCTCCAAACCCCGAACTCGTAGATGGTCCCGGTTCCGGGTGTCCACTTCCACTACTTCCAAACGCCATTGCAAACTGCGATAGCGTTATTTCAGTGTCCAAGACTGAGAAAGCCGAGGTAGTACAGTAAAGCAGGCTCCTATTTTCGGGTTAAGGCGAGGTTGCAGTACTTTTTAAGATTTTTGAACGTCTGAAAGTCCCATGAACTATGATATTATTACTGAATAAAAATTAAAGTATAAAAGTTGAACATATCTTCTAGTAAATCGTAAAGATAGAAACACGTTTTGGAATGATTGGTTCGATAAAAAAAAATGTCAAACATGGCACTAAATCACAATTTTAAACGTGTACTGCTTAGAGATTCCATAATGAATTTATATGAAAGTATTATCAATAGAAACAGCTCTTTATTAAAAAAAAATTGGTAAAGACAGATTTCGTAATTTCGTTATCATTTTTCTCCAAGAAAAAAAATAGTCAAAATGTTGGCATTATATCGCTCGCCGGCCGTTCATCAGTGCCTGTCTAGGCGTGATTGAGGGCGGACGTACGTCGTTGCTCCGCAAAATCCCCCTCCACCCCCGCATGTACGTTTTCGCAAAAGTACAAAGTAATTCGTATTCCAAACTCAATCGTTCAAACCATAGACATACTGGTAAGAAACCGTAGACAGGTTACTGACAAGGTAACATGACGGAGCTTACGAGTGGCACGCATCGCGAAAAGCGTACGCACACTAATATAAATATGTCAAAACGACACACTAAGAATTAGATAAGAAGTGTAAGTGAGATAGCACATCTAATCGCAAGCGTGAAATAGAGATAAACATATACTCTCTAGACCGATGCGCATTGTGACATCATGCTGACCGTTTCACAAACAATAATTTGACTCAGATGCGACATGATCACTTTGTCTGTCTTGAGTAAATTCAATTCGCCTCAAAGTAAATTTGATTAATTCATTTAAGGTAGGGAAATAAAAAGTCGATGTGATTTATTTATAACATTTATTAAAAAAGTACATTTCATTCAATGGAAACCTAAAACAGTACGTTAATATAAAAACTGTGCGCTGCGGACCCACCGTAGCCCTGGCAATACCCCTGGGGGTATGGTGGATCTTTTAAAGCTTAACCGTACTCCTGGCTGAAATGCTCGTAGTGTTATACCAACGTGCTACGTGGACATGAAACTGAACAGTGTTATCTCTCGTATGATAATGACTTACTACTTACGTTTTTATATTTTTAGACAAGCGAAGACAAGCGCTAGTACGATGATATAGTGCAACAAGGAGATAAATTAGAGAATAAAACGTTTAGGTATTACTGCTAATGGTTATAATGCTTTGTATATTATAGGTATAATCTGTGGTACTGTTGAAGACCCGTCATCATCATCATCCTTGCGCTGTCGAATCATTCCCACTAGTTCTATTGAACAGTTCTATGATAGAACTAGTGATACTTTTTTTCCCACTAGTTCTATTAGCACAACTTGATGAGAAGAATAGAAACAGTTATAGGAAATTTACCACTAGTTCTATGTATGTTTTACAAGGGTAGTGTCAAAACATCGCGCTCACAAATCCGAATAAATATGTATTTATAAAAATGTGTTAAACAAATGAACGTCTACAAAACAATTGAACGTCTACAAAACAAATGAACGTCTACAAAACAAATGAACGTCTACAAAACAAATGACTACCAGAAAGGATCAGCTATCGATAGTGATTGCAAAAAACAGGTGCATGCGATTTTCGACCTTATTGACAATTCATGACAAACTTTTTTTTTTGTTTTTTCTCGCTTTCTGGCAATATTAGGGTAATCAAATTATAAATTCTGACTAATGTCAATTAGGTTGAAAATCGCATGCACCTGTTTTCTGCAATCACTATCGACAGCTGATCACTTTCTGGAAGTCATTTGTTTTGTAGACGTTCATTTGTTTTGTAGGCGTTCATTTGTTTTGTAAACGTTCATTTGTTTTACACATTAAACAAATGAACGTCTACAAAACATATTTATTCGGATGTATGAGCGCGATGTCGTGACACTACGGATCATTCCCAGTAGTTCTATTGAATACCCTTGTAAAAACATACATAGAACTAGACTGGGACATTTCCTATTACTTATCCCATTAGTTCTGTTCTCCTCATCAAGTTGTGCTAATAGAATTAGGACAGTTCTATCATAGAATTGTTCAATGCTACTACTATACTGGGAATGATCTCACAAAATAGTAGAATTTGAAATTAACGAACTGAAATTAATAAACTAATCACACAACAATATTATCTGGGAGTACGGGTTAAGCTTTGAAAGACCCACCATACCCCCAGAGGTACTGCCAGGGGTACGGTGGGTCGGCAGCGAAAACTGTGCAGTACAATCTACTTAGTTGTTTAATACTAACTATGGTTACTGTTTGAAAAAGGAGAAAAACAAGAACAAGTGAATGGACTTTGATCATCCGTCAATGTTTGTAACTTACGTATGATTTTGTATTTCTATAATAAAAATTGGTTGCCTGTAAAGTCGGTATACGGGCGAAAGTTTTACGTGACAACGACTTTGAGTGGTAAAATAATTTTAATGTGAATATTCATTCGTATAGTAGGAAGAAGGATGAAAGACGCGTGCCTTTCACTTTTTATGTCTGTCTCTCTCGCTCTTAGGCGGGACGCGTGCCTCTCACTCGCTCTCATTGTGAGCGCATAACGTGAGCGGAGCGTAACGCAGTTTCTTGAAGTGTCACCCGGCAAACCAATTTATAAGACGTTGTCACGTCAATAATATATTGTGTTGATTCAGCCTCAAATCACTTTTATTACTTGACAAAAACACACATCAGTATTTTATTATTACGAATGTCCCATCTGGATACTTTGTTTTTTAGTCTTTGAACACGCACAATACTACTTCTCTTTTACACTCCCTAAATGCCAATTGATTATGCACTCTATTATTTGTGATACTGAATTTATTATAAATTGAAAATAAAACGTTGTAATATTGTAATACTCATGAATGAGAAGTGATTCCATAACTTTTAGTCATTTTCCTACTAAAGTTTAACTACTTTAGCAAAATCTCATTACACACGACGGTATTTTCACACACACGCGAGTAAAAGAGCGAGCGCTTCCGACCGCAGCACGTACGCGACTAAAGCCAAATGAGACATTTAGAAAAAAAAAAGTTTGTCATCAATTTGTCAGTTTTTAATGTGCCACTTTTGAAGTTCGCATAACTCATCTACGGTTTTTTTACGCTGCGCTGTGGCACACGCACACACGAAACCCCTCGCCCCGCTCACTCGCTGACGCCACCGCCGTGTTTTTGTTTTTGCGGGGGGTGAGGTCGAGCTACGCACTGTACTGCAACCTCGCCTTAAGGGTCAAAAGAGAACCTAACACAACCTATTTAGTTACTTGAATTACAGTCGCACCTAACCCTAGGCACTCGAAAGCAAAGGAATGGGACGCACAAATTTGAGATTAGCTGTCAATATCATCCATCCAAGATGGCGGGTTGCGTTTCGTTTCACGTTTTTCACATAAAACCTAAAAATTACATTTGTAAAACTGTACTAAAGTATAAAAATTACGTTCCGTTTTGCGTAATTGCCGAAGTATTTAAGGATTTTTGGAAATTGCTTAAAAATATTTAGACGCAACTCCGGCAGCCAAAATTACTTTTAGGGGATTAAAACTGACTCCCTTAAGGCCTCTACACCACCAATACTCTCAAATTCAGGCGACTCGTTTCGAAATCCAACCCTGTTAATTTTCTACCCGATACACAGAGATTTCAAAAATATATTCTGTAAATGCGTAAATAATATTAACGTGGGCATTACATTGCAATAGTAGAAGGCGTCTAGGTTCACCGAAGACTTCTCGCCAAGAGTCTGTATTGGTATAACTTATTATAATTCATCATTTAGTTCTTTACCTACTATACATATTTGGTAAAACATATGTATACTTATTAAAATTATAAATATGATTTAAATGTACTATTTATACCAATCTAGTAATTTATTTTTATACTCACATGAGTATAAAAATAAATGACAAGCAAATTTACCACAAGTTTATTTTCTCTTAGCGTATCATGTCGGCTGAAATTGGTAGGCATCCCGGCATTTGGTTCAAAATGATTTAATACCAGATTGCAATTCACGCCACCGATTAACAAATTGAAGAATTAACCTGAGAATTAAAACATATTTAGGACCAGTTTGTAGACCTTTGTGTGACCATTATTAGATAGAATGCAGAAGAAGAACGATTTTAATGATGTCATCTGCTAAGTAATTTAACTGGTATAACTGGAACTTATGTAAGGATAGTGCAACTAGTCTTTAAAGGTAAACTCTTCATATAACATGATAACTTTCATGACAGATTTCATTCAAACTTATTTAAGTATATTTTGTAGTTTTGAAAACGAAGAACTAAATTCGTCAAAATGAATGGGATTGTATTTCAATATTGCATAATTTGATCGAACGGGCCCGTATTTAGGATAATGTTGGTGTTTTATATAAATGTTATGTGTTATAATTATAGTTATTTTGAAGAATCTTATTGCTCATACATTGATTTTACACTGTCATCATTACTCATCATATTTTCAAATCATTTCTGATGAATAGGTTATGTAAAAAAGTGATTTACATTTAATTTAGGTATGTAAATGAATGTAATAATTTTTGTAAATACGGAGATTGTTATACAGTTTAGTGTATTTCGTGGCTATAATGTATTGTAAATGTGATATGAATAACTTCCTATTATTAAACTTTTTGGGTACCCATCTTTTATTTGTTGTTAATGGTTACGATTTTTTATTGATTTTTGGCGGAGCAAATAAGGGTTCACTTTCATAGTTATTGGTTTATCAGCTTGAATTGCAGTAATTTTAACAAAATTATATTTAGAGTAAATTCTGTACCTGCGACCTAGGACTGTTCAAACCGGTATTTGTTTTAGTTTTTATGTACTTTCTAGTAGATGTACAACACATTAATAACACCGAACTGAATCAACCAGCACTAGGGGTGGACGTCAGTAGCATGGCGGGTGTTGCCCGTGACCGTGGCCGTGTCCTATATAAGCTTGGGCTTCTTGTTGGGTCGCTTGGCGGGCTGCGACAGCTGCGCCACGATGTGGTCGATGTCTGCATTAGCTCGCTCGGCGCGGGGCGGCGCGGTGCGGGGGGGCCGCACCACGCGCCCGCTCGCCGCGTTGCTTATAGCGGAGAGTAAGCGGTCGCGTTGTAGGTACGCTAGTGCTAGCATGCCTAGTAGTGGTACGATGAGGAGGGATGACGCTCTCACCTCTTGCTCGCTTGACTTCACCTGAGATCAACATAATTATGCGTTAATGATTGGTCATATTCTGCCTGTAAATAATCTTAAGGACTAATTTATGATTTTATACAAAGACATCAAATTTGTAAAGAAATTTATAAGCGTCACTTTGTGACATTCTTCTTCTTCTTTTACTTGCCCTGTTCCCATATTACCTGTGGTCAGCGCAAAAAATTATTCACTTACTTTATGACTAAAGTGAATAAATTTTTTGTCCGGTCAAATTAGACTAAAAAATAGGGGTGAGGTTACAAAAATTCCCGCTTGGCTGAATATTGGTAGGATTGTTCAATACACTATTATAAAGGAAATGTGAAAAGTCCTCATCGATCCGGCACGTGCAAAAAAAATTACTCGGGGTCAAAGGTCACTAAAACGGGATTTTTCGCGATTTTCAGCAAAATGGTAAGTTTTATCATAAAATTAGCTCAGACAAAAATTGTAGATCAGATAATTATCTATAAAAAATGTCTCAATACTTTTTTTCCTAAGAGCCACCGTTTTTTGAGATATAACGATTCAAAAAGTTGAAAGAGTTGTTATTGTCATAATATGCACACGTTTCCACGCCACCTTTGAGGTAGTGTACTTAGCGCGTTTTTTTTATGTGGTTTCCCCGGTAGGCCTATATTCCACTGATCTTTTATGATTCTGTTTAATTTGAAACTATTGAATAACTGTAGATATAGACAAGGGTTGAAAATGATGAAAGGGGTGTAAATTAAAAAAAATAAGAAAATTTATCCATCTGAATACACACAAAAATATCAACTCACCTTAGGCAAAAACTCAATCGTGAAATGCTTGAAATGTCCATCAGAATTGAAGTAATGCACTGCCTCTCCATAATTGTGCGTCGCTTTACTCAAACTGGACTCTAACTGCACGACATAAGTCTTATTATCCGCTGGCAGTCTTGGCAGTACATACATCAACCCTGGGTTCATATTCTGGTTATAACCGGTCGCATCCAGTTTGGTTTGGTATATTGGAGTGTGTGGGGTGTTTTCTAAGGCGAGTGTAAGGCGTAGAGTTTTGTAGTGGTCGATGTTTGGGGTGTATACTAGGACGTTTGCGTCCGTGATTTGCTGCGGTTGGATGGCGATGAGACGGACGTTTTCGATGTCCTTGTTGTCTCTAACCTGTAACGATAACATAGTATTTAGTGCTTCAGTTTCTAATGTTTGAAACGTCTTAAACCTGTAGAAAGTTTTCGAATAGAGGATCTAATCTTTAAGAAATTATGGTTGTATTATTGGCTGCAGTAGGGTTCTCGGAACTTCTCTGTAATACAGTTTTCTAGCTACTGTTTTGGTTATAGGATGGTTGCTGTACCTAATGGAGAAATGAAGAATATTTTCAGTAAAAGAGAAATCTACTAGAGCAGTGGTTCTCAAAGTTTTCTGAGCTCCAACCCACCAAACAAAAATTTCGAGCTTAAGACCCACTTGTTAGCTGTTTTTTGACAAAAAGTGGGCATAAATGGGCAGATAAAGACGTAAAGTCCGTTTTTGGCGTTTCGTTTTTTGTCTTAAATTGTGATAGGTTTTAAACACTAACCTCTAACGTAGGCGGTGCTTTCGCTAGCTTGAGTCCCGCCAACTCTGGAGTATTAGACTCCTTCAATTGGATGTTGTACACGCAGTTCGGTAATAGACCTCTGATTCTGTGAAACATAAAAAAAATATATTTTATTTATTAATTACCAACAGTTTTATAAATATTGCCCACACTATGCAAACTTCTTATTGTAAGAAGGGCTTGTGCACAGCTGTGGGTCAGATTACAAAGCAGATGTTGACAAAAATCTTGTGCAGTTGCTGATCGATCTAAAATATATAGTGTTCTTTACTTTTTTTAGTTTCCTCATATACATATACAGGGTGTCACAAGAACCATCACCAAGCCGAAGTCTACTCGTGGTGGACATCATGCCAAGTCATACTAACCAAAAATAATACCTGGGAAACGATTATTTTTAAGTTTTCACATTTTTTAAACCGCAATTAAAAGCGCGCGTGTGCAATGCTCAAAATACCAACTTATCCATGGGGTGATAGCGTCTAAAGAACATATTGGCGGGGTAAATGCATCGATTTTGTAACTAATTAGAAAAAATCCATATTAACTTTGAGCCTCAATATCTCCTGAACCAGTAATTTCCCAGGTATGGAGCCGAAGTAAAAAATGTTCGTAGTGATTGGTACAACATGGGATTTCAGTTTTCGTTAAGGGTCTTGTTACATCTTGTATATATATATTTTTTAATAGGAACTCAAACTCAAGTAAAATATTTAGGAGTATATTTGTGTTGTCAAAGTCAGTTTATGTTAATAAGTGTTATTCTTGAAACAGGGCTGTTTCAAAACCTTTAGGTAAATTTTATCTTGCAGGTAAATAAAAAATTGAATAAAATTGAAATGCTAAGTAATTTAACCGCAGCTTCTTGGACACAGGTGAAATTGGCCTTTATTAGTCTTTTGTACAAAAAAACACGTAGTACCTGAAAGCGCCGCTGGGCTCCGTGGTGGCCTCCTCAGTGGCGCAGTGTCCTTGTGAGTTGTCTTTCGGCACCGCCAGCAGCACGGCGCCCGCCCAGCCGCCGCCGCCCAGCGACACCAGCGCGCCCACGCACGACCACGCCACGCGCACGCCTCTGGAAAATATACATTCTTATTCATTTATTTATATCTGATGATGTTCAGATCAAAGCGAGGATAACAGGATTCACGCTAGAGTAGCATCAACCACAGCCGACCTTAAGAGAAGGAGTAGCCGACCACGACGAAATGCTCACTGTTGAGATGCACTAGCTCAGAATAATCGGTAAAATATGGGCACCTGAAACAGCCAACGCAAGAAGCGTGGCCATCTCCCGAAATTCGGTCCGTTATAAACTTATACTACACTTTCTTACCGACCACTTTTCTTCGACCCGATAATTTACACAGAGGCATCGTCACCGAGAGTCGCTAACAAAACTATTGGACCACAGAAGCAGACTTATCTCATCATGGTAGTCTCTGCGATAATACCAATATAAAATTCAACAGAAGACTTTACTGTCCAACGCGAGTCTGCAACCGCAAAACAAGTAGCCGCATTTTCCGCAAATTTTCTCTTAACCATACGATTTACGGATTGTGAATGCAAACCCTAATTTGAAAGTCATAAAACTCACTTTAGTTCGACATGATGCGTGAGTCCTTCCTCTAAAGGAAAGACTCACGCACTCACACGCTAGTGCCACAATTTTGTGCGATGGTTGGAAGCGGTACTCTTTCATATTGGGCTTGACGTAGTACCGTTGCCACAAAGTGAATCAAACCTTAAACTGAACGTCATAAGACTCACTTTAGTTCGACGTGATGCGTGAGTCCTTCCTCCAGCGCCACGATGTGATGCGGCGGTTGGAACCGGTACTCCTTCATATTGGGCTTGACGTAGTACTGAGCTGGAGATAGTGAAGCGAAGCGTAGTCTACCGTCTGCGCCGCTAACCACGTTGCGACGGTATGTACCACCGCTCACTGATACAAGCGCACCCTGCAATATTACATTTATTTATTACCAATAGCGCAATTCACAAATATTAGGGTTCCGTACCCAAAGAGTTTCGTTTTCCCGTTTCTCAAATGGTGTATTTCTGTTGCCGTTACAACAACATAATAAAATAAATACACAAAGGTTGCTCTCATACAACACTTCACCTGGTTCAAGCCAACTCAAACCAGAATAAGGCCCCTACCATACAAAAGCCTGGCTTCACCACAGTCTATGATTGCAGAGATAAGAAATTTCCTATAGATAGCGTCTTTAAATTTTTTTTTTTGCTCCACAAACCTGTAAAGGCGTCCCATCAGCAGCATCAGTAAGCAACACGGTGATCTCAGCTAGTTTGTGTGCAATGATATCTCCATTATCGTCGGGGCCAGAGAACACGTACGAATCTTTCTCAGCGGTGATCGTGTAGCGTTTCGACGCGTCCAAAGGACCGAAGCGGTAGGTACCGTCCTCTGTTGTCACTTGGGTCAGTTTTACGTCGTCTGAAATAGAAAATTTATTGTTAAATTAGGTTTTACGCAGTAATCCTATTTCGCTAAATTTCGATTTAATTATTGTTTATAAATAAAATGGATTAACGCGTAAAAGACACATAATATATATGTTGTTGTGACGTCTTTAGGCGTTAACTTGTCCCTTCAAAGTGTTCAAAAGGAACCAAAATGAAGAGGCAGGTATTATTCTGAGATTCATCGACATCGTAGCTTTATACCGGTTGCATCGACCGCGGCGTCCTACGTGAGCCACTCAACGCGAACGTAGTTGCGAAAGCAATCCGAGCGAACTCAATGCGGTACGTGCGCACGAATCGTCCTACACCATCAGTCCATCACCTCCGTAGAGTTCGCGAGAAAATATCAAAACAATTGATCACGTACGCTTCAACTCGTGCCGCGCCTCATTGTAAGCCACGTGTATTTGGTCACGTAGGCCACGTCAGTTGGTATCGACTGTTTGTTGTTTCTGCGCCACGCCACGCCGCATCGCGTTTATATCCAGTCGCCTTAAGAAGGACGCCGCGTAAGACACGCGACTTGAAGCCTGTGACACACCGAGTATACTTAACTTACCCGCGGCGAGTGTGACGGTGACGGCGGGCACGGGCGGGCACGGGCGGCAGCAGGCGGCCGGCGAGGGTGAGTGCGCGCCTGTGACACACCGAGTGTACTTACCCGCGGCGAGTGTGACGGTGACGGCGGGCACGGGCGGCAGCAGGCGGCCGGCGAGGGTGAGTGCGCGCCTGTGACACACCGAGTGTACTTACCCGCGGCGAGTGTGACGGTGACGGCGGGCACGGGCGGCAGCAGGCGGCCGGCGAGGGTGAGTGCGCGCCTGTGACACACCGAGTGTACTTACCCGCGGCGAGTGTGACGGTGACGGCGGGCACGGGCGGCAGCAGGCGGCCGGCGAGGGTGAGTGCGCGCCTGTGACACACCGAGTGTACTTACCCGCGGCGAGTGTGACGGTGACGGCGGGCACGGGCGGGCACGGGCGGCAGCAGGCGGCCGGCGAGGGTGAGTGCGCGCCTGTGACACACCGAGTGTACTTACCCGCGGCGAGTGTGACGGTGACGGCGGGCACGGGCGGCAGCAGGCGGCCGGCGAGGGTGAGTGCGCGCCTGTGACACACCGAGTGTACTTACCCGCGGCGAGTGTGACGGTGACGGCGGGCACGGGCGGCAGCAGGCGGCCGGCGAGGGTGAGTGCGCGCCTGTGACACACCGAGTGTACTTACCCGCGGCGAGTGTGACGGTGACGGCGGGCACGGGCGGCAGCAGGCGGCCGGCGAGGGTGAGTGCGCGCCTGTGACACACCGAGTGTACTTACCCGCGGCGAGTGTGACGGTGACGGCGGGCACGGGCGGCAGCAGGCGGCCGGCGAGGGTGAGTGCGCGCCTGTGACACACCGAGTGTACTTACCCGCGGCGAGTGTGACGGTGACGGCGGGCACGGGCGGCAGCAGGCGGCCGGCGAGGGTGAGTGCGCGCCTGTGACACACCGAGTGTACTTACCCGCGGCGAGTGTGACGGTGACGGCGGGCACGGGCGGCAGCAGGCGGCCGGCGAGGGTGAGTGCGCGCCTGTGACACACCGAGTGTACTTACCCGCGGCGAGTGTGACGGTGACGGCGGGCACGGGCGGGCACGGGCGGCAGCAGGCGGCCGGCGAGGGTGAGTGCGCGCCTGTGACACACCGAGTGTACTTACCCGCGGCGAGTGTGACGGTGACGGCGGGCACGGGCGGCAGCAGGCGGCCGGCGAGGGTGAGTGCGCGCCTGTGACACACCGAGTGTACTTACCCGCGGCGAGTGTGACGGTGACGGCGGGCACGGGCGGCAGCAGGCGGCCGGCGAGGGTGAGTGCGCGCCTGTGACACACCGAGTGTACTTACCCGCGGCGAGTGTGACGGTGACGGCGGGCACGGGCGGCAGCAGGCGGCCGGCGAGGGTGAGTGCGCGCCTGTGACACACCGAGTGTACTTACCCGCGGCGAGTGTGACGGTGACGGCGGGCACGGGCGGCAGCAGGCGGCCGGCGAGGGTGAGTGCGCGCCTGTGACACACCGAGTGTACTTACCCGCGGCGAGTGTGACGGTGACGGCGGGCACGGGCGGCAGCAGGCGGCCGGCGAGGGTGAGTGCGCGCCTGTGACACACCGAGTGTACTTACCCGCGGCGAGTGTGACGGTGACGGCGGGCACGGGCGGCAGCAGGCGGCCGGCGAGGGTGAGTGCGCGTCGTGCCCGCAGCACGAGCGCGTCGGGCTGGCAGCGCGCGGCGCCGGCCAGCTGCGCGCGCGCCGGCCACACCAGCAGCGACTGCGACGTCGCCGACACCCACCACACCGCGCCCTGCACACATACAAACACATTACAAACATCTCATCAATAAATATCAGGTCCAATAAAGTCACAGCCGTATTACACACAATCAAATCGGCACACAATCATACAATACCTTTAAAAAAACTATTGAAATGTATATTTTCCATACTAACCGGCAAATGTACTCATAACAAAAAAGTATCTAAAGTTGGTGAGAACACCAACATTTATGGTCCTTCGAGCCGGATGCGCCGGAGCGGGACGAGCAACTTATAGGCGGACACAGAGTCATAAGTAGGTAAGTGCAACTACTTTCGTAATTACCACCGCTCTGCTTGTCATCGAAGCTTATGCAACTTAAATCTCAATTTTATTAAACATCGCTAATACTTACTTCCGCCATGTACAACGTGTGTTCAAACACATAAGAGCCGCCTGGTTGCTGCAGCGGAACTAGAGGTCCTATGTCCTTAGTATCGTGGTCGTCAGTGCTGATATGCAGGACTAAATCCGTCACTGGCTCGGGTGACGTCACTTTGATGACGACTGCGTGAGCTGTGGCTACGAAGTGCACCGTCTGAAAAGAAAAATAAGATTCAAATATAAAGTTTTGATTTTAAATGAGCTTGGGTTACCCGACCGCAACGTTGAGTTTTACCGTGTGACTTCATAATTATGATGGCATAAGTCAAAAGTCAAAAATCATTTATTCATCTAGGTCATAATGTGACGTTTATGAACGTCAATTTTAAAATTAAATTACTTAATGCTTCTACATTTACAATTACTACCTCGTTCGCAAAGCAATACATAGAACCACGAGATAGAACGAGCAATAAAACTCGTGGCCACTCTTTTAAATCGCCAATATTATGGTACATATTTTTATTTTTGTAAGGAGCTGCAACTGTTTCACATTGTACTTAATTACTTGTAAATAGTAAATACTTACAGACATAATACTTAAGCAATTAATGCAGTTACTAAATTAAGTTCTTTATTAGTTAGCCTTCCAATGTGAATATTGTGTAACAGGAGCATCCACTTTCGTCTTATAATGTAGACAACTCTTGACCATGTTCAGAACTATGGTGGAAATGTATGTTACAGAAATGACGGTATATGAATATACAACATTACAAAAACGTTCGTTTACAACCTATGATCGCGAGTTATCTTCATCTTACAGTACAGTGTTTTTTTAATAAAAAGTAGTGGAACAAAAATGTAAATGTAGTAAGTGGAATGACGTAATAATAAACGAATAATAATTTAAAAGAACTATGTATGTTATATAATAATAAACTGAAAAATGCTAAGTATCTATATCAATTCTAAATAAGTAGTAGATCAGGAGTTGTCTAGTGTAAGTGACCACCTATCCTTATCACGGAAATAATCATTAACAGTATAATAACCTTTCCTAATAAGGCAGTCTTTCATTTTACTTTTAAACGTATTAAATGGTAATTCTAAGAGACTAATTGGTATTTTATTGTAAATACGAATACCTAGCCCTACAAAAGAATTGTTCACTTTATGTAAACGATGATAATGGGCATATAACTTATGCCTGTTTTGAGTATTTATATTATTTACATACATACATAGTCTCACGCCTATAGCCCCGAAGAGGTAGGCAGAGGTGTATTTCTACACCCACTTTTCGCCAGATATTATGTTTATCACTTTTTGTAGTAAATAAACCTATATTTTGCCTAATATACAATATATTAGCAAATAAGAACTGCGACACTACTGTTAGAATTTCTATAGACTTAAACCGTTCCCTAAGAGTATCTTTTGCACCTAACATGTACATTGTTGCATTGGGTATTACCTGTAAAGACAATATATGTTATTATAATTAAATAAATAAATATTGCTCGTACCGCCCGTTTTTGTAGAACGAAGATATTCTGAATATCCGCAGCTTTGCCCCATAACAAAATGCCGTAGGACATGACACTATGAAAATAGCTAAAATATACTAGACGAGCTGTGTCGACATAAGTAAGTTGGCTAACTTTTCTGACAGCATACGCAGCACTGAGCTTACCTGCAAGACGTGCTATATGTGCACCGCATTTATTTATTTATTAAGGCAATTACAACGGGTAACAATCAAAACATGATGGATATAACGTTGTAGATATGAGTTTAGTACAGATTGAAACCCTAGCGTAATCACACAACATGATATGCATTTTTATAAGTTATAAGTTAACTATGTTGTTACAATGACATCCAGAAATGTAGATAATACACTAATTATGATATAACAAATGTAAGCAAACCATAGCAACTATAACATTGTAACTTATTATCTAATGTAATGCCTAGAAACACTGTAGAGTCAACTGAACTGAAGTTCCTCCCTATCTAGCATAATATTAGGTCCCAGTTGTCTAACGTTAGGTAAGACAAATTTAACGCATTTAGTTTTTTTTAGAATTCAGTACTAGGTTGTTTGCTATAAACCATTGTGTAACTTGTATAAGTGCATTATTTACATCATCAAATTCCTTCCTATTCCTGTCTACTTTAAAAATAAGTGACGTATCATCTGCAAAAAGTACGACATCACAGATGTTTTTTTAATAAAATGGTAAGTCATTAATATATACAATGAATAGAAAAGGACCTAGAATTGAACCTTGTGGAACGCCTAACTGTATAGGTAATTTTGAGGAAGTAGTCCCATTTACATCGACACACTGAAATCTTTGCCGCAGGTACGACTCGACAACACTAAGTGCGGTTTCCTCTACGCGGTAGTGGTGGAGTTTACGCAGTAGTGTGTCGTGAAGAACGCAATCAAATGCTTTTGATAGGTCACAAAATACTCCGATAGCATTTTTAGATGACTCCCAAGCATTATAAACGTCATACAAAATAGCGGGTCTTAATCGCGTACAATTAATTTATTTAAGGTATAAATACCTATTTGTTTCCGACGTTTCGCTCGTCTTGCACCGAGCGTGGTCGCGGAGAGACTGATGAGAGCTCAGCGCCGTCTTGTGGAAGTGCGGGTTTCGGCACCTACCCTCACTTGGTCTTTATTTAAGTTCGCACTGTCGGTACTCCGACACACTACACTAATGACGTCTACACACTGTTGAGATTTATCACTGCGGCGGTGTTTACATTTGCTGATGACTGGATTCCAAGTAGCCGATAATCTATATCCATCCTCCCGGTTGAAATTGTTATATTTCTTGATTTCTACCGCTTCACGTACTATCCTGGAGTAATAGTGACGATCGGTGGATAAGACTTGTGGTTGATGCAGTTCTATCCAGTGGTTTGGTCCATACTCCAACAAATGCTCAGCTATAGCCGACTTATTAATATGTCGGTTTTTCACAGCTGCGATATGTTCCTTTACTCTTTCAGCGATTGTACGCTTAGTCTGCCCGATATATGAACTACCGCAGCTGCAGTCGACTTTGTAGATGCCAGGTGTTTGGAGAGGAATGACATCCTTTGGGGTACGCAGATTATGTGCTATCTTAGAGAACGGACTGTATACAGTCTTGATGGAGTATTTCTTGAGTAAGGTTGGAACACAACCTTGTCCGTTACTCCCTTTATATACGGCATGTAAGCCGGCACTCTGCTCACTTCAGGTCTACGATCTTTCCTCTTCAGACGGAGTATCTTCTTCTTGTATCCGTTGCGCCTAAGTACCTCCTGAACATGTGACAGTTCACTATTTAATTGTTCAGGGTCACACAGGTCATACGCTCTGTTCACTAACGATGACACAACGGAATCCAAATGCCGCGGATGGTGGTGCGAGTTCGCGTTAAGATACCTATCTGTGTGTGTCGGTTTCCTATATACAGTGTGTCCAAGGGTACCATTATCTCTCACTGTCACTTTAACGTCGAGAAAGGCTAACGATCCGTCTACCTCCATTTCGTATGTGAATCGGATGTTCGGATGTATGGAGTTCAATTTGTCTGCGAATTGTTCCACGTCTTGCTGGTTCCCCTTCATGATGCAAAAGATATCATCGACATACCTCTTCCATAGCTTCACATTTGATGCCTGCATGTCTATGGATTCCTCGAAGTGCTCCATCCAGATGTTGGCCATTACCGGTGCTATAGGACTACCCATAGCCACTCCATCGATCTGGAGGTAGTGTTGTCCACGATATAAGAAGTAGTTTCCATCCAAGCAATTCTTAAGCAAAACAGTGTATTCGTCAGACAGACCGTTTTCCCTTAATTTCCTCTGTATGACCTCAAGGCAATCTTGAACAGGAACATTGGTGAATAGTGACTCCACTATTCACCAATGTTCCTCATATTTTGTATGATGTATACAAATCGCGAAAGTTTAAAATCGATCATTATAAACGTGTTTTAAGAGAGCAACACTCGCATCAGTAGTGGATCTACCTTTAGTAAATCCGTGTTGATCTTTGTGAAGCAGACTATTTAAATTAAAGTGTATAGTAGCTGCTTTAATATTTTCAAATATTTTGCTAAATGCCGGCAAGATAGAGATGGGCCTAAAATTATTAATGTAATTTTTACTGCCAGATTTGAATAAAGGTATGATTTTACTTAATTTCATCAAATCCGGAAATACGCCTCGGTCAAAACATTGGTTAAAAATTATAGAGGTAAGGCGCAACAGTCTCAACTCTAGTACCTAAAATTTTAATTGAAATGCCCCAAAAGTCGCCGGTATTTTTAATAGTAATTGAATTATATGCGACCAATATATCTCGCGGGGTAACGTGCTCGAATCTAAACACGCTCTTGAATTCAGGTACACTGCTAAGCAACAAATTTCCAGCGTATAATGACGACGATTGTAAGGAGCTAGTAGTTGTTATTGGTATGCTTGCAAAGAAACTATTGAACATATGCGCTACTTGAGATTTGTCTGTGACTAATAAATTGTTATCTTTGATTGGAAATTGGTTTTCCCGTTGTCGTGCTCTACCGGTTTCATTATTTATAATTCTCCACGTTTCTTTAATTGTATTTGTCGATAGCTTAATTTTACCACTAATAAATTTTGATTCTGCCATAATACAAACATGTTTAAAAAAATTGAGTAGCTTTTTACATAATTTAGAAAAGGCAAGGTTTTTTACGGTAGTAGAGCCTTGCTGATTTCAGCATGAATGGGCCGGCTCGACCGGGGAAGTACTACCCTCTCACAGAAAATCGACGTAAACTACGGTAGTAGAGCCTTGCTGAATTCAGCATGAATGGGCCGGGTGGGTGAGTGAGAGAGCCGGAGGCCCTATCCCCTATTCCTTCTCCCTCATCCTATCCCTTTTCCCAACCCCAAGTGCGGCAACGCACTTGTGACTCCTGTAGTGTTGCTTGTGTCCATGGCCGGCGGTAATTGCTTACCATCAGGCGATCCGCCTGCTCGTTTGCCGCCTAATGCTATAAAAAAAGGCAATAATCCTTGTGTCAAAAATCATGTCAACTTTTTTGTTGTCAACTCTTAGGTTGTGTATGGACCGAAGAAACCACCACTGGACTCGAGGACCAGGCGTCTTGGGGTCAAGCAGTTTATTATTCCCTATAATTATTATACAAAATTGTAGAACATACTTATTACAAATAATGCCTTAAGAACGCGTCTATCCGGATTATTCCATAAGACATCGCTAGAGCAGAAGAGAGTAAATACAGACCAGTAGCTAGTGGCGGAAACAGAGATATGCCAGGCCTCCCGCAAGTTGACCGACGACCGACGATCTTGTTGGGATCGCGAGTATCGGATGAATCGGGTGGCCCAAGATCGGCCTATGTGAAAAATCTTGGGGGAGGCTTATGTCCAGCAGTGTACGTCTTTCAGCTGATATGATGAATATGTGTTTTTTAAATCATGTACTGACCGCGGGAGTAGCAGCTGAAGTATCGGCGGTGGCGTGTTCTGGCTGGAAGCGGTGACAGCCGCGCGGCGTCAGCGTGTACGTGGTGGCGTGCGGCACGCACTGCGAGCTGACACCCGCCGGCACTGACAGTGTTCCTGAGGATGACGAACTCTTGTACTCTACCTGTAGAAACAGAGTATATAAATTAAAAATATATATAGACGTCGAATTGAGAAACTCCTCCCTTTTGAAGTCGCTTAAAAGGCAACGATAAAATAATAGGAAAATTAATAGACGACTCCGCAGAATCGGGTGTAGGCCCACGGCGTACACCACTGTCTTTTTGAAGTTATGTGCGTACACCACCGTCTTTTTGAAGTGATGTGCGTATAAAATTTTTAAGCTCGCTCCATATCTCGAAGAGCTCGTACGGCATCGTCACGGCTGTTTTGAAAATATTTGACATTCGTTATTGTGAGTCAGTACTTTCGTACACCGAACACTGGTTTAAACCATGTAGCTTACTCTTAAGGCGTGACTTTCGCCAGATGTAGATGAGCACATATGTAATTAACATGCCTAATTCAAGACCAAATTACCTTGGAAAATTTATTAAATAAAAATATGCATTGCCCCAGAATATTACTATTACCGGTAATACAACCCTGACAAAGCACAAACTATAAAAATAGCAACTCTCTCTCATCCCACTATCCCTATTTACTTTCCCATTAAGGTCAGCAACGCACTTCTGACTTCTTTGGTGTTGCTTATATGCATGGGCGGCTGTTTCGCTTACCATCTAGAGACCAGTCATCTCATTTGCCACCTAATACACAAAAAGAAAACTATATAACAATACTCACATCAACTTCATGCGTAGAATGTATCTTTAGCACATATCCTGTATGCTCAAAGGTAGGGACATTGGCGTGGTCTTGCGTCACGGCGACGTTGTGACGCGTCTCCGCCCAACAGAATCGATCGCTTTCCACTGAGATCTCCACACTGCCTGGTAGGACTTCTTCGAATGTGTATTTACCGTCTGTGGAGAAGAAACAATTGGTTAGAATAGAGGGTTTAATAATCAATTTTAAACTTTCGCGATTTGCATACATAATGTAGGCGGGTTTATTGTTACGAAATAACTTTGACTTTACTTTCTATTGAGGTGATCGATTTTTTGACACAATCATGGATGGTTTGAACTCTTAAGATGACATGATTTGGTAAGGTTCATTTTTATTCCATTAGGTTTAAGCGATATTATGTACTTTGATTTTAAAAATAAGGTTTAAAATTATTACTTCTTGATGCTGACCTGCCGGCCGCGGCTCCTTGTAAGTGATTTGAGTAATAAACTCACTAAAAGCAACAGTAGATACACTAGTATATTGCCGCAAGTGACTTACTAACAACAATAGTGACTACAGCTGAGTGTTTAGTGTCAAACAATTTTAAACCTTATTATTAACGATAGAGTATACTAAGAATAATAAGTATTTTAAGAAATAAGATTAGAAAAGTAGTAGGTTTTCCACAAGGTGGACAGACAATCTTGTTAGGATCACTGGCAGTGGGTGGATACAGGTAACTCAAGATCTCTACTTGGATAGCCTTGAGAGAGGCCTATGCAGTAATAGACGTTTTTTGGCTGAGATGATGACTATGGATAAAACTAGTAGTACTTATGCAACACATACCAACAGCAACGGTAGACACAGGCTGTCCAACATAACCACCGTCAGCAGACAGGGGGCGCAACGTCACAGGTATATTAGCGCAGGCGCTGGGCTCCTTGCACTGTATGCGACCGCTCAGCTTGCCTTTGAGCTGTGAGAACGTGATGCCGTCAACTGGCGCGTTGCCAACTGACACTTTCTGGGTTAGAGGGTAGAATCTGTGGAAGAAAATGGAAGTTTATTTTTATGAATACCAATAATTAGAAAACTAACATTCTGTCAAATTTGGTTAGACTAGTACGCGGACCTATGGTTCCTAGGTGTCTTGGATGCAACCGGGATAATGTCTAACAGTAATAACAAATAAACATAGTTCTCTGATGTTTCCGTAGGCTCGTAGTAATCACTCTAGTATTGTGTTGCTCCATTACGGTATAGGTACTTGACGGCGTAGGTCCCCTCTAATCAATCGGCTTTAAAATCATGATTGAGACAATCCATAAAAAAGATTTATAAGGTCGAAATACTCACTGCAGCCCATCCCTCTGCTCCTGTTCAGTGACATGCACCTTGGCGGTGTAGACGCCGGGCGCGAGGTACGTGCACCAGGCGCCCGCATCGCCGCCCGCCGTCACCTTGACCGGGGGCTCACTGCCGCGCGACAGCAGCACCTGGCGACTGGTGGCTGGGGTCACGGCGCCACATACTCGCCAGCGGGCCGCACGCGCCGTCGCCGAGGACCGGGGACCCGTCGGTGTGATGACCAGTTGGGTGTTGTCGAACTCGCATTGTTCTGTAAGCAATACACAAGAGGCAATGTTATTATTTTATTTTGGAACCATCAATAAATTCAAATTCAAAATCCTTTATTCATTTGGGTCACAATGTGACGCTTATGAACGTCAAAATAATAAAGAACAATGGCAAGTTCCCATACAACACTTTATTTGAAATCGATTTGAAGCGTCTATGTATGAAAAAATGTTAAAAACAAAGGCGTTCTATTACTTAAACATAATCATCAAGAATTTTTATTTTAGAAGGCCGTAAAAAAAAGATATGAACATAGTTTATATTTTAAGGTTATGTTAATAGAAAACAACTTTGTAACTACACAAATGCATTAAATACATTTAGATAAGGGGTGATGATGTGCAAAAAGCATTGATAGGATATACCTAGATCAGTGTCTAGACTTGATAAGTACCTAATATTAAAAAATCAAAGTTCCATCACGAAATAGGGATGTAGACTATGTAGGATTTATGTAATCCTTTATCTTTCACAATTTTATTGAGTGTTAGAGCCCCACCTCATTATGAGGCCATGGCGACGTCGCCAGCTACCGTACAATTTATATTGAAATGTATGGTACCTAACTCACTTGGCCACGGTTTGGCAGCCATAGGTACATTTTAATATAAACTGTTTGAATACGCAGCCAGCGACGTCGCCATGGCGTACAAGTGAGGCAGGGCTCTTAAGATTAGACGTCATGGCATGATGTTAGATCTCTTATAAATAGGTACAAGTCACTTGCTTTTATAAGGAACTAGCTTTTGCCCGCGTGGAAGTCGGAAATTATTCCACAGGAACTCAATACCAGGATAAAAAGTATACTATATCCTATTCCAGGTTATGGTCTATCTGTGCGCCTAGTTTCATTCTAATCGGTTCAGTAGTCTTTTCGTGCGTAACAAACAGACAAACAAATAAACATCGCATTTATAATATTAGTAAGGATAAGGATATGGGATCTCTCTTAGTGTGCCACCAACAGGCGTGACAGCTGCAAATGAAATAAAGGAATGTTTTTGTAATAAAATACTTACTCCATAATTGATAAAAAACAGACAATTTGTATTAGATTGCTTTAAAAGAGACATCAATAGACTTATAAAACTTTTTAGTAATAAAACACTACAAAAGGATTTATTATTTAATAAATACTAATTAAAGATGAATGGACCTGGCGTGGTTCTATTTTCATTTGGATAATAATTATCATGTTCTGTTGTAGTTCAGTCGGGCTATCTGGTAATATTTTGTCACTTTGCCTTCGTACTAATGAACATCCACACAGAAGGCACACATTTTTATGGCCTCGTGGTCACGGTCCAGCTTATTCACCTTCATTAGCATCTTGCTGCAAACTCTGATTTACTCAATTCATAGCGAGTTCCCAACATGCTTCACAAACATAATCATCATCAGTAATCTAAAAATTAAGAAAAGCAATTATTACTACAGGCAAAGAAAACGCATCACACTACATCTAGATAGACTAATGTTACCGAATTTTGTAATATTTTAAACTGCTTTGAAAATTCACTGAAACTTACTAACGCTTAATTGTAAGTAAGTATAATAATGTTTAAAACCTTACGATTTGTGGATAAACCCAGTTACAGAGCAAAGTACAAACTCTTGTGTTCTGATCTAAGATGCGATATCGCCGGAGAGTATTGACGCAAATGTTACAATTCACGCACAATATGTGTGTAGGCCTGCTACTTCGCATCATAACAAAACCTTAAGGCACAATCGAAGTCCGTGTAGAAAAAGCTATAGGTCCAGATGTTTTGAGCGCCGGTAGTACGTAAGATAGCACAAGTCGTCGTATGGGGCAGCGAGTCAAGTCCAGGGGGTAAGCAAGAATCAAAAATAAGGATAATTCAACAAAAAACTGCGAAAACAACGAGAAGACTACCAAACAAGCTTTTCGGAAAGAAAAGAACGTTGACAATGTCACAGACGATAGTTGGTGCCACGAGAAGATAGACTTTTTGCACACACGCATTCAGGGTTTCACAACCTTTGTTTCTAACAGTTGTTTTTGAGATTTTATGCCTTAGTGAACTTTTATGCTTTTTGAACAGTAGTTTTTTTGTTTCAATGCTCAATTATGCTACTAAGTATTCGAATTTATATTATATTATCTATGACTTCTTGTCGTGACTAATTTTTTCTAATTTTAAAAAAATAAACATTTTTTATTTTGTGTTTGAGTATTCGAATTTCCCGGAAGTATTCTCATGAATTTGCCTTTTTTTTTAGTTTTTACACGTAAGTAATTCTGTAAATGCAAGACAACAAAAGAGAGCCATGTAATTCGCCGTCCCCGGAGAATAAAATGATAACTGCCATTGTCTTATTTTTAGTGTTATGTCATTTTTGGGATCTGTGGGTGCTTATACATCTGCTCAATTGTTTTCCTAATTTTTATACAGTTATATACGAAGTTACAAAATATTACAATAGTATTCAAAGATTTAAAACAAGTTTTAAATTACGAGAATAAAGTGTTAATATAGTATTATATAAATGCTGTAGAAATGAGAGCACTGAGAAGTATGTGTGGTGTTTCTCTGACTGACAGAATAAAGAATTGTGTGATAAGAGAGTGTTGTGGGGTAAAAGAAGATATAGTGACAAGCATCGAGAAAGGTATGCTAAGATGGTTTGGGCACGTGGAGAGGATGAATGACGAAAGACTGACCAAGCAGATATATAAGGCAAGTGTGGAAGGGACAGGACGAAGGGGAAGACCTAGGCGGACGTTCTCTGACCAGATTGGAGACATCCTAAAAACCGGACAGGTGAGAAGTACCCTGAACAGAAGAGCATGCATGAGGAATCTGATGGGAGTGAATGAAGCAAGAGAGATATGTCAGGATTGTTGCAAATGGCGTTCCGTAGTCTCTGCCTACCCCTCCGGGAAACAGGCACGAGTCTATGTATGTATGTATAGTATTATCAAAATTTATTCCCACTTGTTAGTATGACAAACAGTCATAGACTTATGTTCTCATTAAAAAAATATGCGACTGGATAATGATAAATGCAGTTATCATTTTGTTCTCGTTCAAAACCATCCAGTCGCTCTCTATAAGACGTGTTTGTAATATTACTGTTATGGATTTGAAAAATAATTAGTGAAGAGTACAATATTTGATTCTGGTCAGGCTGTACGGAGAATAAAATGATAATCGCCGTTAAACAGCTTAGATGATGGCTAATTTTGACTAACCTTTTTTCTATTTTGATAATAAGGCGTATTTCACTTAAACATTTAGAATAAACAAAAAATAACCTTCTTTAAAAGCTTACAATCATCTGTCTACGTCCAGTCTTTAAGGAGCAATCGACGAAAACATGTTTTTTATTTTTCCTATAAAGTTGCATTTTTGTAGTTATCATTTTATTCTCCGGGGACGGCGGTATGTCAATAATAGGGTACAAATATGGTAAGTTATTGTAAAATATAAAAAATACCACTAATGAATAATATTACAGACCACTAGCTAGTACATTACATTAAAATGTCTAGGCATAGAGATTTTACATTGTGTATGAATGAAAACGTCACAATGAACTTAAACAAAATCGTTATATAATAGTTTGCCATCTGCAATTCTGCACCCGTTTTTTCGAGATGCCGACCGTAAGACGAGCATTGCGACACCAAAAATATTCTTAACATCCAAAAACTATGCTTTATCCTCTGATAAATGCCTAAGAATGAAAAAAAAATGGATTAACGTAAAATGTTGACATTCCAGGCGTCTGATATATTCCAGTACCACAAAACACTGTTGGCAGCACATATATCGATAAAAACACGATCAATTGACATATTACTTTGCAATGACACGTATTTGTGTACCGTTGCGCTCATTGGATTTTAAATTATTTATTTTTGACAGATCTGTCGCTATGTTACTTAGTAGAAATTCTTTGTTTCAAAAAGTCTATGTTCTCGTGGCACGGTCTATAGGGATCATAGACAAGGGCAAGGAGTAGGGATACGACATTTTCACTTAGTGTTGTCATTTATCTTTCAATTACCTACTGATACCTCATGATACCACTATGATATCTCAGATCAAGTAAAGAAAAAATATTTATTTATATCATAAATAAAATCTTCTTTTTATATAATATAATATACATAAAATATTTTTTTAACATTATCGTGAATTGTTTCTAGATGTAGGTTAAAAAGATTACTTACCTTTTTTCTATTAAACAAATACGATCGTTTCGTAAATGGTAACTCTGCAAATGACATTTAACAAGCACCGGAAATGAATGTATTCAATAAATAGTTTATCAACTTAGATAATTTAACGTACACTTTATACTTGAAACTAAAAACGTACAAAATACGAAATAATTATATTAATGAGTTTTTCATAAGTTACGTTTATAGACGCTTCTAACACTTCACAGGTATAATCCTGCCATTGTTCTTTATAAAATAATTACTTATACTCAAATTTAAAACATTATTACTGTATGCTTCTACATTTACATTTACTGCCACGTTCGCAAAGCAATAGGTAGAACCATGAGAAAGAATGGGCAATAAAACTCACGGTCACTCTTTTTCATCGCCAGGTTTTGCATAATACACAATTTACATTTTGTAAGGTGCTGCAACTGTTACACCTTCTATATCACTTGTATATATTTACTGTACATAATAATACTCAAGCATAATAGTTTTGGTTAGCCTCCTCAGAATAGACATGGTGAAACAGGAGCATCCACTTACATTATAATATATACCTAATAATGCAGGCAATCCGCGAAAGTGATCAGAACCATGATGGATGGACTTCTTTAAATTTATCACGTAAAGGATCTCTAGCACCTAACTTATAAATTGCACATATGGCCCTCTTTTGAATGATAAAAATAGTCTGTATATCAGCAGCTGTACCCCATAACATTATTCCGTAAGACATTACGCTGTGAAAATAACTAAAGTAAACTAGTCTAGCAGTATCTATATCTGTGAATTCCCTAACTTTTCTAACTGCAAACGCTGCAGAACTAAGTTTTACTGCGAGACAGGATATTTGGGCGCCCCACTGAAGCTTACAATCTAAAGTTACACCTAAGAATATGGTTGATTCGACTAGTTGAATTGTTTCCTTATTTAAAATTATATTAGTAGGAACACTTTTGACATTAGGCAAAGAGAATTTCACACATTTGGTTTTGCTTGAGTAAGCTCTATGCAATATAACAACAGCATTGCATACAGTAAAGCCAGAAATAGGAAAAACTCAAGTAAATGAATTCCTAGGTAGATACTCAGTATAAATAAAAAGTGAAGTCTGTATGTGACGCATGTATTTGTGTGGATGTTTTCCTTTTTTGGCTTCAAGCATGATAAAGTATGTGCTGTGTCTACCCTTTTTACTTGATCTAAGCATTTTGGAAAGCATCTTAAATTGTAGACCATGACCCTCAGGTTAATTATAATTGAGTCGACACTAAAAGTTAGTAATATGTTTTAATTCAAATATTATATGTATTACTTAATACTAATGATCTTACAGACAGCATTTGGATGGACAAGAAAAGCAGATCCATAACCAGTTATTTAAAAATGTGTTTTACTTTTATAGGCCATACTATAATATTGACTTTGAATACCATGTTGAAATCCGAGAGTGTAAGTCGAAGGCTGCAGGTTTGGCAGTGTAAACTTGCCAGTGGCATCAGTGTTGCCAATAGGTTCACCATCAAGTAGCACTCGCGCGCCCGATATGCCCTTACCACCCACAGAGGTGACGACACTGCCAACTAGAGTGAACCCTGTCACCTGAAAAATAATAATTATGAGAGTTACAGGTGTAGTTTGTCTAACATATAGCATAGTGTGACGAGCTGGGGTTCGGTGATAAATTAAATGCACTATGCCACTTAAACTATACTTTATTAAACCACACACAATTGTATACATTACAAAGCACCAATAAAAAACACAATTTCCTCACTAAGAAACACAATTCCGACTCACTTACCTTCGCTGATCTTGATCGCTCCGTTATTAGAACTGAACTATCTCTATTCACCCGCCCGCGTGGTATTTATACCGGCCGGATAACAAACTTTCATTCGAGCGTATTCAGGAATGTTCTGGTAACGTGCGGGAACAGAACGATACTTCGAGTAAACAAACAGTAACGCCATCTAGTAGAGAGTAGATGAAATACCTTTAAACTACCGATATATCCATTCTCTTCTAGTTCTCACATTCACCGATAGATGGCGTTATTTTCAAATATCGCCATTCGTAACACTGCCTCCCTCTTAGACGTGTTCGTCTCGAACATCGTTGGACCCATAGTAACGAGCCAACCGGTCCACATGAACTGTCTTCGGTGCACCTCGCGACCCCTTCTGGATTCGATAGGTGACGTCGATCATCCTGGTAATTATGCGATATGGCCCGTCCCATCTGGCTTGTAACTTGGCGGTTTACCTTTGCTTGGTACTGGGTTATCAAGGCACACCAATGACCCCTCATCGAAGCCTTTGTTGTTCGCCTTCCGGCCGTAGCGAGTCTTCATATTTTTAGACATCTGTTCTGACTCCCTGATGTGCTCGTATACATCGTTCATCTTGTCGCGTAGCTCGGTCGCGTAATCCGTTATATTACGTGGAGATTCTGGTGGAATACCGGTGATTAAGTCTGCTGGTAAACGGAGTTCTCTACCGAAATTGGCAAAAGCTGGTGTTACTCCTGTGGTTTCGTGAACCGCACTGCGATATGACAGGAGAAATGGTTGGATGTGCTTGTCCAAATCTCTTTGTTTGCTCTCCACGACCTTCGCAGGGATTGGTTGAATCGTTCAACCATGCCATCTGATTGTGGATGATAAGCCGTGGTCCTGGTTCTATGTGCACCCATCACGCGACAAGTCTCCTTGAACACCTCAGATTCGAAGTTCCGGCCTTGATCGCCGTGGATTGCCAAGGGCACCCCGAACCGACAAAAGACTTCATGCACCAGCTTATCGGCCACTGAGGTAGCTTCTTGATTTGGGATTGCAAACACTTCAGGCCACCTCGTGAAGTAATCCATCACAACCAAGAAGTATTTGTTGCCGTTCTGGCTCTCAGGAAACGGCCCGGCGACATCCAACGCTATGCGCTCCCATGGGGCTCCCACATTGTACACTTTTAATGCACCTCTGCTACGAGTATGTGGCCCCTTCACAGCCGCACAACTTGTGCATTTGCGGCACCAATCCTCGGCGTCATCCCGACAGTAGAGCCAATAAAACCACTCTCGGATCTTAGTAAGGGTCTTCTTAACACCCATGTGACCTCTCGAAGCACCATTGTGATAGAGCCGCAATACTTTCGGCACCTTAGTTTTGGGCACTACCATTTGCAGATACCACTGGTTACCTCGAGCACATTTCCATTTGCGGCACAGAACTCCATCCTGGACGACCAAGCTTTCCCACTGTGCCCAATAACCTTTGGTGATAAGGCTCATTGCTGCGATATCACTCCATTTGGGCCTAGGAGCGCCTGATTTCTTTCATTCGAGAATCGGCTGTAAGTCCTTGTCGTCTTGCTGAACACTCTGCAAAGCTTCTTTCCATTCGTCGCTAAAGTCCGTCTTCAACGTCCTCACTAACGCTGCCTGCTTCGTTTCCCCTCGTGCACAGTGTTTGCGTTGGTCGGGGTAAGGCCTACGCGTCAGAGCATCTGCGCTACCTTGCTCTCGCCGCCAGGCAGGTACGTCAGGTGAACCCTTTGGTGGAGAAAGAGTTTCACCATGCTGCTTACGCTTTGGGCAGCTCAAGCGGATATGGCCTCTTTCCCCGCAGTTGTAGCACCGAGGTGAAGAAACAACTTGCCTGATACGGTAAGTTTGATCCTCGTGACGCGCTGCTTCCACTAGACGGCGGGCGTGCTCCTCCTTGTCGCGCTGCAGATGTTTCTCTAGGCGGCGCGCGTGCTCCTCTTGTCGGCGAGCCTGCTCCTGTTGACGGCGGTCCTGCTCCTCTTGACAACGAGCCTGCTTCTTCTTGTCGCGCTGTAGCTGTTCCTCCAGGCGACGCGCGTGCTCCTCTTGACGGCGAGCCTGCTCCTACATGGACGCCATCAGAGCCGCGATGTCAGGCACCGTCAAGGAGTGTGTTGCGCTTGCAGGCTCCACTGCAGCCGCGGAGTCGCCTGGTCCACCAGAAGATGGAGAAGGAACGTCTCCGAAGCGTCTCTGGTCCAGGTCTTGCTTGCGCTGGTTCCTGGTACGCACTCCTTCAGTTTCTTCCTTTGGCATAACCGGCATAATTTATACCTTTCTTCTGACACCAATTTGTTACGAGCTGGGGTTTGGTGATAAATTAAATGCACTATTCCACTAAACTTAAACTCTGTATACTGGAGGTATAGTATCCTAAGTCCATTTTTTTCTAAATTCATTTTATGATGTCATTGGAACAACCTCTTATCAATCTACGTAGTGGCAAAGTATTGTATGTCCAATAAAAAAAACAAAAAAGTTAGTAATCGGTGAATATGTTTTAAGTCCGGATCACTTCAGCGGTAAACTATCTCCTCTGGACTTATGCTTTTGTGTCGCTCAATTGTAAAAAGCGAACGCATCCTAAGTCCAAATAGGATAGGTAGTTTGCTTCTGAACGTAATTAAATATGAAAGCACCGTTACTGACATTACGGTTATTTCAAGTGATCCTTCAGTTTTGATAACGTACTAACTAATAATTTATACAAAATGGCATCTCGAACCAGAGAAAAAACTCAAAATACGGGTAAGTTTACTTAATTTCGTTTTGTAAGGTTATGTTGTATAAAAATCAATGAACGCCTGGAGACGCATGCTTTGGACTTGTGCCGGGGGTGCCGACTGGTATGCTTTTCCTACCATCTTCTCTACTTCTATAGACCACTGCTGCAATGACTCGTTAGGGTGCTGACAGCGGCTACGCAACTGAGCACGGAATACAAATTCCAAATGCGCGTCTCCATACCTGGACTCTAGAGCCTCGATGAGTTGTTCATATGTGGCGTCTTTTCCCACGGACTGTAGCGCTGATATTGCACCATCTCGTAACGCTAGGGTGGGTGCATTCTTGGCCTGCTCTCTGTTCGAACTGTTGCTAGAAGAAGCGGCTTCAAACTGCATCCTGTACGCCTCCCAAGATGAGGTACCATCGAAAGGAGGCACTTTAAAATTATCAGCACCTGATGAGGCGACTGCGACTGAAGGGACGTTGGCCTTAATCCTCCTGAACTCCTCCTCTATGCGGCTGTGCATCTCTTCCAATACTGACGCCTTGTGGGACTGCATCTCTTCCTCAATGGTAGCCACACGACATCTCCATCTCGGCGATCCTACGAGCGTTCTCCGATATATAATGGTGAATCTCATCCTGGCTCTCCATTACCTCGCCAAGCTGAGATTTAAGCTGCTGCGAGTTCTCCTGGAGTTGCTGAGAGTTTTGCTGAAGTTTGGATTCGAGTTGCTGAGTGTTTTGCTGGAGTTCGGATTTGAGCTGCTGCGAGTTTTGCTCGAGTCGAGATTTGAGTTGCTGAGTGTTTTGCTGGAGAGTTTTCACTACCTCTAGAAGCTCTTTTCGTGTGGTACAGTAGTTCCTTTCAGGTTTAGACAGCGATTTGCTAAAGTAGGCAATAACAGCCTCCCGATCTCCTTGTCTCTGGGAGGGAGTTCCACCAATACCCACATTGCTTGCGTCTATGTCAACAATGAATTCCCCATTGACGTCGGGATATGCAAGAATTGGCGCTTCGCATAAACGCGACTTCAATTCTTCGAAAGCAGTTTGACATTTTTCATCCCAATTAAATGGTCGTTTTTGCCCCGTCAGCTCATGTAAGGGTTTTGCTATGCTCGAGAAATTCTTCACAAAAAGTCTGTAATAAGAGCAAAGCTCCATAAATGAGCGCACCTGCGTCTTGTCCTTAGGCATGGGCCAATCTTTAACCGCCGAAATTTTGGCAGGGTCCTTCTCGATGCCTTTTTCATAGACGACATGACCCAAGTAGTTAACTTGTCGCTTGAAAAATGATAATTTTTTAAGACTGAGCTTCAGATTTGCATTTCTCAATCTATTGAGTACACTTCCTAGCTTCGTGAGATGATCATCGAAGTCTCGGCCCATTACAATTATGTCATCGAGATACACCAAACAAGCTTCCCCTAAAAGCCCGGTTTCGAAAGTAGCTGGTGCGTTGCATAATCCGAAAGGCATAACATTGAAATGCCAAAGCCCTTTACCCATTGAAAAAGCTGTCTTCTCCTTGTCTTTCAGGTCCATTTCCACTTGCCAGTAACCACTTTTTAGATCTATTGTTGTGAACCTCTTCATTCCGCATAACGTGTCTAACGTGTCGTCTATTCTAGGCAAAGGATAACTGTCAAGGATAACTGTCTTTCTTGGTTACATCATTTTTGTCGTGTAGACGTCAGTAGTCCTTGACAACTGCAGTGATGACACCGGCCGTCACACTAAATAAAATAGTCTTCAAACCTCTTTGCTAATTAATGTGTTTGACGACCGGCTAGTTTGTCGTGTAGACGTCAGTAGTCCTTGAGAACTGTAGTGATGACAGCTTGACATGACACCGGCCGTCACACTATTAAACATTCATTGTGTATGGTTTAATAAAGTATAGTTACTATACTTTATTAAACCATACACAATTGTATACACTACAAAGCACCAATAAAAAACACAATTTCCTCACTAGGAAACACAATTCCGACTCACTTCCCTTCGCTGATCTTGATCGCGTCCATTATTAGAACTGAACTATCTCTATTCGCCCGTCCGCGCGGTATTATACCGGTCGGATAACAAACTAGTTCATTCGAGCGTATTCAGGAATGTTCTGGTAACGTGCGGGAACAGAACGATACTTCGAGTAAACAAACAGTAACGCCATCTATAGTATTTTCGCTGTGTAATGATATGCATGACAGTTCATGACTGACAATTATAGTGATGTAACCTAAGGAAATTTAAGCGATTATTTATAAATATCGAATTAATTGGGAAACGACATGCAATCGTACGTAGTTACCGATTTTACATCTTTCATCTTTTCTACGACTGATTAATTTTCAATCAATGTATGGATTTCGTATTGCCAACACATCGGAACTATCTACGTAAGTTATTGAAGCTTTACGCTCACGTTTCTTCTGAGTGGACAGCTTCTTGTCTTCAAAACTAGTTTTTTCAAATTTTTCTTTGGTTATTCGAGTAACTGAACCCTTGCTTGCCGATGTCCAGAGCTGCCGCAACTCTGTACACAATAGTGTCGATCGGTATTACCGGGCTTTGCACGCTCTCGTTCAAAGAAGGTCCTCAAACGAAGCACTAACTCACTGCTTTGAGAGTTTAAAAATATCTTTTTTGTTGTTTTTGGCAAAACAAAAAAATAAAAAAGAACACGCCAAACAGGCAGAATCACAAACCGCATACAAGGCGCTCGTACTGACATATTCGATCACAAGATGGGCGCTCCTGTTAATCGATTTCATGTCGATTCAATGGTGTCAATCTCTACTGACAGAGGGTTCGTTTCATGCATCTGACATTTTGAGGATTATATTTTATTATATTTAAATTATTTATTTACCGTTAATAATAATTATAAAAATAGAGAAAGACATACTAGTATCAATTTACTTTGTAATTTTTAATAGATATTATTTTAAATATTTGTTTTTTTTGCCAATTTATTTTCATAAGTTGAAAGTAGTATGCGTAATATGTAAAATGAGAACTGTCATGCATTTCATCATACAGCGAAAATACTATAGTAGAGCGTAAATGAAATACCTTTAAACTACCGATATATCCATTATCTTCTAGTTCTCACATTCACCGATAGATGGCGTTATTTTCAAATATCGCCATTCGTAACAATAGATATTGCAGTTCATCCACTATCTAATAAATAGGGGTAATGAAAATTAAAACTAATGCTTTTCTTACACTTCTAGATAGCATTTTCTTCGTGCAGCCTATCCAACTGCTCTAGGCTAAATAATGGTTTATTCCATAGCTGATTGCTCGTCTTTTATTTTCACAGTAGGAGTCAATCTTATACAACAATAAACTTTTACAAATAACACCCATATTCATCACCACAATTTATAGAAACACTATTTAGACATGTGGAGATCCAGCCTACAATACTTGACACACTCGTAAATAATGTTAGGGCTGCTTAAGGACGCGTTTACGCTTGTATCAAAAAACCACATATTTCCGGTACATTTTACGACAATTTTAGATAATAACTAATAAAACTAATGATTACGATAAATTGATTACTTTTTTATGTATAAATCAATTTGAAAATAAATAAAAAATATTTAATTAATATTAATGTAAAATCGATTCGAAACGGCCTCTTAAATCAAAAATAGGCATATACTGCTATTTTTGGGTACAATTTTCTCTCTATTTTTACATTTATTTAGATTTTCAAAGATAGAATAGGGTAGTAAATATAGTCAACTCAAAAACAATTTGATCTTTTTTTTCAAAATATTGTAAATTGACTCAAAAAAAGCAAAAAATCATCTTACATTTTTCTTCTATTTTGCTCGCATACGTGTGTCTTAATATGTGGCAATAAGGTTCGTTTTACTTAGCCACTTTCTTGATTTATATATCCAAATTCTGCAATGAGATCTCAGTCTGCGCTTGAGCGCCGTCGGGAGTGGACTCTATGTCGCTTGTCGCTGCAGCCCGAAGACGAAAAAAGCAATATACGAATACAAAATATTCGCTAAAATCAATTTGATACTTCTCGTATTCTGTGCGAATTACGTACAAGTAAATTTCTTTTGTATAAATGGACATTATTACTTTATTTTCTCCGTTATGTTGAGTCAGGATATATTTCGGTATTTAGATATTATTTTGTTTCTTGCGTTGAAATCTGGTAAGATTATCTGGACTGATGGTATACCATCCCGTTCAAGTGTTGCGACTGGAACTCATAAAAGAGTAGACCTAGTTATGACAGGTTGGGGCTCATTTTATTTGTTTTGGTGAGACCCTATCACTGGTACTAGTGAAGTAACCTTCCAAGGTTATTCGATGAGTCGTGCTGGTACTCATATGTGAGTAGAGCTAGGCATGCCGAGTTTGGGCTTATTTTGTTTGTACATAAGAGACCCTACCACTGGAACTTATGAAGTAACTTTCCAAGGTTATTCAATGACTCTTGCTGGTACTCATGTGTGAGTAGAGCTAGGCATGCCGAGTTTGGGCTTATTTTGTTTGTACATAAGAGACCCTACCACTGGAACTTATGAAGTAACCTTCCAGGGTTATTCGATGACTCTTGCTGGTACTCATATGTGAGTAGAGTTAGGCATGCCGAGTTTGGGCTCATTTTGTTTGTACATAAGAGACCCTACCACTGGAACTTATGAAGTAACCTTCCAAGGTTATTCAATGACTCTTGCTGGTACTCATGTGTGAGTAGAGCTAGGCATGCCGAGTTTGGGCTTATTTTGTTTGTACATAAGAGACCCTACCACTGCATTTTATGAAGTAACCTTCCAGGGTTATTCAATGACTCTTACTGGTACTCATATGTCAGTACAGCTAGGCATGCCGAGTTTGGGTTCATTTTGTTTGCACATAAGTGACCCTACCACTGGAACTTATGAAGTAACCTTCCAGGGTTATTCGATGACTCTTGCTGGTACTCATATGTGAGTAGAGTTAGGCATGCCGAGTTTGGGCTCATTTTGTTTGTACATAAGAGACCCTACCACTGGAACTTATGAAGTAACCTTCCAGGGTTATTCAATGACTCTTGCTGGTACTCATGTGTGAGTAAAGCTAGTCATGCCGAGTTTGGGCTCATTTTGTTTGTACATAAGAGACCCTACCACTGCATTTTATGAAGTAACCTTCCAGGGTTATTCAATGACTCTTACTGGTACTCATATGTCAGTAGAAATAGGCATGCCGAGTTTGGGTTCATTTTGTTTGTACATAAGTGACCCTACCACTGGAACTTATGAAGTAACCTTCCAGGGTTATTCGATGACTCTTGCTGGTACTCATATGTGAGTAGAGCTAGGCATGCCGAGTTTGGGCTCATTTTGTTTGTACATAAGTGACCCTACCACTGGAACTTATGAAGTAACCTTCCAGGGTTATTCAATGACTCTTGCTGGTACTCATGTGTGAGTAGAGCTAGGCATGCCGAGTTTGGGCTCATTTTGTTTGTACATAAGAGACCCTACCACTGGAACTTATGAGGTAACCTTCCAGGGTTATTCAATGACTCTTGCTGGTACTCATGTGTGAGTAGAGCTAGGCATGCTGAGTTTAGGCTCATTTTGTTTGTACATAAGAGACCCTACCACTGCATTTTATGAAGTAACCTTCCAGGGTTATTCAATGACTCTTACTGGTACTCATATGTCAGTACAGCTAGGCATGCCGAGTTTGGGTTCATTTTGTTTGTACATAAGTGACCTTACCACTGGAACTTATGACGTAACCTTCCAGGGTTATTCGATGACTCTTGCTGGTACTCATATGTGAGTAGAGTTAGCCATGCCGAGTTTGGGCTCATTTTGTTTGTACATAAGAGACCATACCACTGGAACTTATGAAATAACCTTCCAGGGTTATTCAATGACTCTTGCTGGTACTCATGTGTGAGTAGAGCTACTCATGCCGAGTTTGGGCTCATTTTGTTTGTACATAAGAGACCCTACCACTGCATTTTATGAAGTAACCTTCCAGGGTTATTCAATGACTCTTACTGGTACTCATATGTCAGTAGAAATAGGCATGCCGAGTTTGGGTTCATTTTGTTTGTACATAAGTGACCCTACCACTGGAACTTATGAAGTAACCTTCCAGGGTTATTCGATGACTCTTGCTGGTACTCATATGTGAGTAGAGTTAGCCATGCCGAGTTTGGGCTCATTTTGTTTGTACATAAGAGACCCTACCACTGCATTTTATGAAGTAACCTTCCATGGTCATTCAATGACTCTTGCTGGTACTCATGTGTGAGTAGAGCTAGGCATACCGTGTTTGGGCTCATTTTGTTTGTAAATAAGAGACCCTACCACTGCATTTTATGATGTAACCTTCCAGGGTTATTCAATGACTCTTACTGGTACTCATATGTCAGTAGAGCTAGGCATGCCGAGTTTGGGTTCATTTTGTTTGTACATAAGTGACCCTACCACTGAAACTTATGAAGTAACCTTCCAGGGTTATTCAATGACTCTTGCTGGTACTCATGTGTGAGTAGAGCTAGGCATGCCGAGTTTGGGATTATTTTGTTTGTACATAAGAGACCCTACCACTGCATTTTATGAAGTAACCTTCCAGGGTTATTCAATGACTCTTACTGGTACTCATATGTCAGTACAGCTAGGTTTGGGTTCATTTTGTTTGTACATAAGAGACCCTACCACTGGAACTTATGAGGTAACCTTCCAGGGTTATTCAATGACTTGCTGGTACTCATGTGTGAGTAGAGCTAGGCATGCCGAGTTTGGGCTCATTTTGTTTGTACATAAGAGACCCTACCAAGTGGTAGGGTCTCTGATGTTCATACAAAATGAGCCCAAACTCGGTATGCCTAGCTCTACTCACATATGAGTACCAGCAAAAGTTCCAGTGGTAGGGTCTCTTATGTACAAACAAAATGAGCCCAAACTCGGCATGCCTAGCTCTACTCACATATGAGAACCAGCAAGAGTCATTGAATAACCCTGAAAGGTTACTTCATAAGTTGCAGTGGTTGGGTCTCTTATGTACAAATAAAATGAGCCCAAACTCGGCATGCCTAGCTCTACTCACATATAAGAACCAGCAATAGTCATCGAATAACCCTGGAAGGTTACTTCATAAGTTTCAGTGGTAGGGTCTCTCATGTACAAACAAAATGAACCCAAACTCAGCATGCCTAACTCTACTCACATATGAGTACCAGCAAGAGTCATCGAATAACCCTGGAAGGTTACTTCATAAGTTCCAGTGGTAGGGTCACTTATGTACAAACAAAATGAGCCCAAACTCGGCATGCCTAGCTCTACTCACATATGAGAACCAGCAAGAGTCATTGAATAACCCTGAAAGGTTACTTCATAAGTTGCAGTGGTTGGGTCTCTTATGTACAAATAAAATGAGCCCAAACTCGGCATGCCTAGCTCTACTCACATATAAGAACCAGCAATAGTCATCGAATAACCCTGGAAGGTTACTTCATAAGTTTCAGTGGTAGGGTCTCACTAAAACAAATAAAATGAGCCCCAACCTGGCATAACTAGGTCTACTCTTTTATGAGTTCCAGTCGCAACACTTGAATGGGATGGTATACCATCAGTCCACATAATCTTACCAGATTTCAACGCAAGAAACAAAATAATATCTAAATACCGAAATATATCCTGAATCAACATAATGGAAAAAATAAAGTAATAATGTCCATTTAGGTATATAAAAATAAGAAACTTATTTGTACGTTATTTGCACAGCCAGGCCTATAACACATAGATACATATCACAAAAAAATTCTAAGTCTCAAAGTTATTTAGTTGAACTACATTTCCGCAAATTACCGTACGTAGTACGTACTGTTGCCGCCGTGTCGCTGTAGTGACGCGATTTTGTACCTACTAATTTTGTAAACGCGTCCTTAAACCCAGTGGTTTAGGCTAACTGTACACTGTGTCTATCACAATCCCAAAAAGCACTCTATAGATTTGCAACATCTTAGATATTAATGGCCTTACCTCAAAAGCATTCTTGATGAACAGACTATCATGTCTGACAGTGAATGGCACAGTTTCCGGTCTCACATTGTAACTGACAGCCACTTGTCCGGGTGGTGTAGACAGTGCTATCAGTTTGTACTCTCCAGCAGGCACCAAGCCGAAGCTGAACTCGCCATTAGTGTCGGTAACGGTGTGACAGATTGGAGAGTCAGGAACACCTTGGAGTAGTGCTGTGTTGCAGCCTTCCACTCGGAATTTGGGATTTTCCTGAAAGCAAAAATTAGTTATTTGATATCTTCTTGGGTTTACGCGAATGTTACACATTGAAATTAAACTGCAGTTTACGGATTTTATAGCAATATATTGGTTTCAAAAAAGTAAGTAATTAAAAATGTAGTTTCTAGATCATTTGGTTTAAATGTAATAATTTAGTGAGACCAATATATTGTGATAAAATCCGTAAACTGTAGTTTAATTTCAATAATATGTTATTTGAGACAAAAGTATAAGGGAATACAAAAAATAACTGATCTAAACCATGAACTGGCACAATCTCTTTGAGTTGCAGAGGTAAGATAAAACAGCAGTGGCTCTGCAAATATCTCATTGGGCTAGTTAGCAGCCCGGGGCTCTGAGGCGTAGGTTTTGGCTGCAATTGGGACAATGCTAGAACAATGATGACAAAAAGTAATGGGTTTAAGAAATTAGTTTTATTTTATCTTTAATATACAATCGATTTTTATAAATATTATTGTCTAAAGATTTTTTTATTTCATTTAAGGATTCACAGTACCATTATTCTGTTTTTAGGTGCAAAGTCTGTCTGAACTACTTCACATATAAGAAAGTCTTACTACAATGATAATTAGAATTTATAATTATTTAAATGTTTCCATGTTTATATTAGACAAACAGTTAGATGATAGATAGGTGGATAACAGTTTGCCAATCTAGTTGTTCTATGGAACATGACACAAAAGTCCATTTGGTAAACCTCACATAAATTTTGAAAAATGTCACATTACAAGCTATAAATTTGTATCATGGAGTGTTGACTTGTGCGGAAATCACAAGCTACAATGCCATCTATACTGTAGACTTGTTATCATAAAGACAATGATTTACATAAACCCTATTGTACATGATAAATAATATGGAATTTACAAACACCACTGTTGCAAAAATTAAGTATCAAATAGATTATGGATAAAATATTCACCATTTGTTCACTCACCTCTTTTGAGTATAGGACAACATACAGTCCACCAATGGGACTGCCGAATGAGTGCACTGTCCCACTCACATCATAGCCCTTCACAGCCAAAACACCTACAGGCAAGGCAGTGTTGCCCTCCTTCACTTGAACTATGGCTTGAGACGGCTCCAACTTCCATCTGAAATAATTTTAATCATTATTTTGGTGGAATGGTGGTGATTTAATAATAATGCTTGTTAATTTTAGAGATTTTACAAATTCTTTAGTCTGTACATAAGGTAGCATATTTAAAATTTGACCAGCATAACTTTACTGTGAATTTTATACATACTTATATGTATTTAAACCAATAACTGTGTGCTAAATTCAATCAATCTATTTAATTAAGTACACAGTTAGCTAGAATAGAGCACCAACATAGAACAATGACTGCTACGGTCTGTCAAATCACTGCTACGGTACGGACTTATTATGTGGGGCAATAGCACTGATCAAAATAGAGCATTTGTAGCACAAAAAAAATGCATTAGGGCCATGTGTGGATTACAACCCGATGAATCATGTCGCCAAATATTCAAAAAGCTTGGTTTACTGCCACTACCTTCTCTCTATATATATGAAATTTGTGTGTTTGTAAAGAAATATAAACAATTCTTTAAGACGGCAAATGATGTTAATCCAAGGACTAGACGTGATCCACACAGACTTAATGATATTGCAAGGTTGACAAAATATAATAAAAGTTGTCTAGTGATGTGTGTACGCGTATTTAATAATATACCTTGTCATCTTAAAATATTAGATATTCGATTGTTCAAAATACAGCTGCATAAATGGCTTAATGAAAATAATTTTTACAGTGTCAAAGATTTTATTGATAAAAATGTTTAATTTTGTGTATAAATGTACCTATGTCTACAAATTGCATGCTATGTTTAGCAAAACATGTGTAACAAACAGAATATTTGTAACATCTTTATATACCATGTTTTATGCAAATAAATACATTTATTATTATTATTATTATACAAAATTCTACTTTTTTATACAAATATGAGCTGATTTGTAGAAACAGTTTATAAGAAAATGCAATTTTCTTCAAATATAAATAGTAAAACTAATAGACATTTTTTTATCTAAGAACATTGAGAACAATCTTTTATCATGGTCAAGACCTATTGTAAGAAAAGTTAAGTGTATAATTATCAGATAATAACTGCAAGCAAGTAAATGTAGGTCAACCAAGTAATGCTAACTAGAATCTTATTAGCATTTTTTAATTAAAGTATACACTTAGTCTTATAAAAAACTCACCTTGGATGTGATGCCTTCAAAGTATATTTTCCAGGTATAACAGGAGTGAAATGGAAGTCTCCACCAACTGAGCTCACTGTATTCCTAACCTCTCCCTTATCATTCACCAGCTGAACATTTATTCCAGCAGGACCTTGCTTCTGGCCAGCAGTAATCACTCGACCAGTAATACCGAACCCGTTGAAGGAAAAATTGATATCCTGACCAGAAGAACACTGATCTGTTGTACCATCAATGGAGAGTTCCACCTGTGAAGGTTCGAAGCTCCAACCTGCCGGTGGATGAACTTTCAACACGTATTCTCCCTTTTCGTATAAAGGCAGGAAGTAGTACCCGTTTGTTGGAGCGCATTCTGTTTTTTCCTTGAGACTACCTTCTTTAGTATACCTGGCACAAACAAATTATGAATGAAAACTTCAGTTTTAAATGTTACAAAAATACAGAGATCAATTATTAAGTCAAAAAGTTCGTTGGAAAAATCTGTGTGGTGAATATTCATGAATTTACAACCAAAATTTAATTAGGAAGTAGCAAAGTTAGGTTAACTTACAATCCAATCTCAATTTTAGAAAAATCCAAGGTAACATGACTTTTGACGAAACCGCCGCATCCTAGAATATCGTTTGCACTACATTTTGTACTTAATATTAATAAAATTAATGATAAAAAGATTCTATCGATGTAAGCAATCATCGCCATTTTAAATAGTGATGTACGTTATTACCGGGGGACAGGGCGATGAGACGATCTCACAACCATGAAGTTATAGATAAACATGGAGACCGCACTCCGAATACCTACTTGAAGCTCAAATGATGTATCGCTATCTCGCTCACTGTGGTCATACCATCTCTTTTCAACCAACCACTGCCATATTGACAAGATTTACTTGACATATGGTGGCCAATGTTGCCACATTACCAAATCCTTAGGAAATGGGATTATAATTCACTGTCTCGCCAACCATGATTATAAGCGTTCGAGACCTACAATATTGGGAGTTTTAACAAGTGATTGGATTTCAACTCTTGATTTAAATACACATTAATTTACCGTGTAAACTTCTGATTTGCTTAATATGTCGGCTCTTTTTAAGAGCTTACTCGGAGATTTTAATAAGAAGATAGCAATACTAAATCCACGCTAAAATGAGAGGTCAGACCACAGAGAGTGAGATAGAGAAATGTAGGTATTTGACTCAAGGCTTTGTTCCAGCTGTGGCCTCCATGTTTATCTATACCTTCATGCTCACAACATCTCCGAATTAATTACACAAAAATCGATTATTAGGCCATCGATTTCGCTCGTAGAATATTTTATTTTGAGCGAAAGCTGGTGTTTGTTAATAACATAAAAAACAATGACAACATTTTTAGTTAACGAGCAATCTTATAAAGAGCTTACAGGACAAAATATATATTATAATTTAGTACGTAATGTGCTAAATAAATAATACTGTATATTATTTATTTAGCACATTACGGTTTTTATTATTTCATTATATATACATTACGGAATTAGGTGTAAAAAGACCCTCAACGAGAACTGAAACCCCATATTGTACCATATATTACGATCATTTTTTACTCCGGCACCATACCTGGGAAATTACTGGTTCAAGAAATATTGAGGCTCAAAGTCACGACATTTTTTTCAAATTATTCCAAAATCGTGTTATGAATGATAAATGTGAACTTTCTTCCAAATAAACATAAAAAAATTCAATATTTTGGCATACGCGCAACTCGTACGACCATTGAAGCGCGTTTAAGCTCGTATAAGCGCTATACAACACTGACACGATGTCACTACCGTTGCGAGCGAACAGACCGAAATATGCCCGTTTACGCAAGTCCGGTTTTTTGCAGCGCATAATGTAGCGCGCGTGCAAGCGCGTATGCTGAAACGACCGTATACGCGCAGGAAAATACGCTAATCTGATTACTATTGCATCATCAACGGTCTATCTAGCGATATAATGGTTATATCCAAGACCTTCGTCTTGAAGTCCAGGATCCGCTGTTTAGTTTAACCAGCCGATATTACATCAAGGTTCGAGATTCTCGACGATTTATCCATCATACATCGCGGGTACACAGACTAATTGGACCTAGTACTGACGACCACAGAGCCCGCTGATGCGCCACTACATTGAAAGGTCGGAATGTAATGAATTTGAAAAAAGTGTGGTCGGTCCAGGTGGCTCTTGAGCAATTTAAGGACCACAAATAACTTGAGGTATAAAACCACACTAATCGACATACAAACATACCTACACCCAAAAACGTTAAACTTCTGTCTGGCAGATGCAGTGGGGCAAAAGTAGAGGGAGCGGCAAATTTCAAATCGGCCCCGGTAGGCGAAAAGCCACGCTACGCCACTGCGTATTTCAATTTGATTTTTTATGATCTTATTACAAATGTATAGTTTTCAGCTTTTTCCTGTATCGTGTAAGTACTCATGTAAATGTTAAAATATGCGTGTTCGCGACGAACACAGCCGTATCTATTAAACAGACCGACAACAGTGATCCTGAAGGGTCCCGTTATTTTCCTTTTAAGGTACTTACGGAAGTCTAAAAATGTAAATCATGATTGTGTAAATTTGGTGTAATATAAGTAATTCAGTATACACTAAGTAGTGATAAGTGAATAGTAGACTTGTCTTTGTTTACGGGGCCATCCGCACTCGCTTAAGGAGATAAAAAATAGTCTATTCACTCACTATTAATTTTCTAACGTTCCCGTTACAATGCCAAAGAAGGAAAAACAAACACACTTCTGCATTTATAATAGATTTTGGCGGTTGGCGTAGTAGTTTAAGCGGCCACCTCACCACTTGACAGTGCGACGAGTGTTGTTCTATTCCCATACGAGACAACACTTTGTGTGATCCATAAATTGTTGTTTCGAGTCTGGGTGCTCAATGTGTCCGTTGGTTCCATCTTTGTAAAGTGCGTCACAGGATTTATTCCTATATATATTATTTCAAAAGAAAAAAGAAATAATTTTATGGAAGCATGGTTTATAACGAACACAACAATAATATGAACATGTACAACCAAAGCAACTGACTTGACGAGATATATAAATCGATTGTAATCGGATACTTCAGCCCATCCTTACGATAATGTACTGTCATAATTGTCATGTCATGGACTGACATCTGTCGTCTGTCAAGGGCACGCAAAGAGTATGTAATCCCTACGGAGTGCACCATAGATTATACACTTATACTGGGAGTGCACCTCTACCTCTACTGATAACGACTGATAACATGAATTCTGGCGGGAACCTTAAAAAAGCGCGGATCAGATTTTTTTTTCAATTTTAATTTCTGATTAAATATTCGGTGGTTTTTACTTAGAAGTTAATAAAAAACCATAGTGATAGGTGTGCAAACCCGTGGAAATGGTGGGAAATGAGGGGGGCGGGGATAACCCGCCCACCTCACATAAACGTCCTCGGCCTGAGGCTGGAGACGGAGGAAGTGAAAAGGACTATGGTAATGGCGGCGGCGGTGAGCATTTTGACTATTCACCGTATCTTCAACCAGAATACAAAAGAATTTATCCTGAAAATGCCACTTGTGTGGACTTTAAAGTGTTTATAGAAGCTTCCAACAGTAAAGATAGAATAGGCAATAAGAGCCCTATCTATCTGAATCATATATTTTCTAGCGAGATAAAAGGGGTGACGGCTATTCAAAGAATTAACGCCAATAAAATTGCAATAATATTTAAACAATATAATACGGCCAATAACTTTATTAATAACAGCGCTTTTCTCAACAAACATGGCTTGAAAGCATTTATTCCGGCTGCGCAAATAGAAAAAACAGGCATAATTAGATTTGTACCAGCAAACATTTCGAACAAAGAACTATACACAAAACTATCATCAATTTATGAAATAATAGCTATAAGAAGATTCACAAAGAAGGTAGGACAAGAGCGAATACCACTACAAACAGTTAGCATTACTTTTCTATCGAATATTCTTCCAGACAATGTACAATATGATTTGTTTTCATACCGAGTTTTTGAATATATACCCCCATTACAGCAATGTTTCCGTTGCTTTAAATTTAACCACTCCGCTAGGATATCTGGACCTGAGATGCATATGGTCGTATCTAAAGATCCACCTAAAATCACTTTTTACCATCACAACGCTAGATTTCTTTTTCTCTTTCTGGCAAACTAATTCTTATAATTCTATCTTTATTTACTGTGGAGATAATTACATTCATAATGTCTGATCTACCAAATTGCTGAAATATTTGTGTGGCATTAAGCCATATTTTAATATGCACCTTTTTTCCATAAATAACTATTATCTAACAGAGTCGCGAATCCATATAATTCTTTATGCTTTCAAAGTGTTTTTAACAGTCATGCATGTTTTCATTGGATGTATTTACAGATACGTACTTATGACTCTAAATTTTGCAACCGATTAAATGCACGGATCATAACATACACCATTATGCTTTGAAAATTATGTTTTTAACTTATAATACATAAAGTCGAATGCAATAATAGGATATTTCTAGCTGTAATATAATACTCATTACATCAATTTTTTTGACTGTATGTTAATATAAATCATTATGTTGCCAACTTTTACTTAATTATCAAGTCGAAGGTTGGTCGGTACTAAAAATACCTCCGATTTTTCTGTTGTTTGTGCGGGCCGTTCGGGAGCGGACGGGAAGGCAAATTTGTTTGTCTTACTCTTGTGCCATTGCTTTTAAGCGTGACAGAGTGAGATACAAGATATTGTGTTATGATTTGATTAGTATGGTAACATTAGAAGATTTTCCATATAAATCACCTGATATTGTTGTTCTTTTACCTAATGCAAAATAGCCATGTCAGGAGAAATTATCATCAATGAAAATAGTAACATGTTTTATTATTATAAGCAAATTGTTCCAATTTTCTAGTCGTTTATCAAGCAAATTCAGATCAAATCAGTAAACTATCAGATATATATCCTTGCCAACTAAAATGTTTGGCGACTGAAGTAGATTCTACTGCTTGGGTTATAATTCGAATACACTTTTATATTATGTTGTAATGGCTGTGGACTGTGATGGCACAAAATATTTGACAACACTTCAAGGACAGACAAAGAAAGCTATGATCCAGTAACTAAGCATAAAGTAAAGAAACCAGTTGTGAATCCATCAGAATGGAAAAAAAACAATATTGCAAGATAGAAAGGATCTCCATACCATTCTACAGTGGTTAAAAAAGAATCGAAGTAGAAGACCGTACGATCAAATTTCCTTATTAATGTCAAGCAAAATGTCATCTAATGCTTATATTTAACCAATTTAAGAAACAATGTAAAAGCTGGGATCAGCAAATGCATATGAATAAACAAACATATATATATATTTTTGTATATACATACATATTATACATAGAAACACCAAGCCCAAGACAAAAAGCGATTGATGAAAACAGACGGAAATGTAGAGTCGGACTGTAGAAATTTGTTGTATCCTTACAGTCTTACTATTGGAGGCTAACGTAAAAATGTTTGCAACGTTAAGTACTTGAAAAAACTTTCAATTGGAGAAAATTTTAAAAAATTAAGCATCTGAAAACAATTAGAAGGAGGCCTAATGATTGGATATCAGAGAGCCAAATGTGATCCAAGTATCAAGTCACCTAAACTTAAGATTAAAATGGTAATGGATCATATTCAATTTTACTCATCTTATGAAAGCCATTCTTGTCAAAAACTGAGAAAAATATATTAAGGACCAGATCTTAATGTTATTATGGGATACAGGCGTGGGTCTATAAAAAAAAATATTACCTACTTATAATTAAAAAATATAATTGAGATATTTTTTATAATAGTTGATTATGAGGCCTCGCTTTCAGTGCAGCAGTGAATTGTTAAGGCTGATGATAATGTAGTGGCCAGGATTAAAGAGACATCAAACCCTGACTATTGTCTCGAGGTTTACACCATAATGTCTTGTTTCAATATAAAATTACAGTTTAATCACAAAATTTGCTAGCATACAGACGTATGATATTATAATTTCGAAAAGTATTATTAATGAACGATTTATTACAGGCATAAAGTCGGATTAGAGCAAAAAAATTAAATAAATGCTATTTACCATAGTATTTTAACATTAAGATTTTTCGAATTGTTGCAAAATAAAGATACAATTGTTACCCATAAATATAATTCATAAAATTGTTCCACTTTCCTGGTAAATATTAAATATTGGCAAAAATGTTTTCGAATTTTGTTCTGGCTCTCCTGAAAACCTCACTTTTTCCAGATCCGACCATATGCATCTCAGGTCCAGATATGTAATGGCAAACAAAGATGTTCCATTTGTGGAGGTGAGCATTTATATAAAGAATGTGATAGACCAACAGAGATCTGCTGTTGCAATTGCAGCGGGCCTCATCTTGCAATTTCGAGATTATGTCCAATTAAGTTAAATAAAATTGTAGAAAAGAAAAATAAGATAACATATGCAAGTGCTACAATTACAAAACAACACTCAAGTAATAACATTGAATTTCCACCCTTGCCACCTCCAAAAATGAAACCAATTAACACTGTAAATAAATCTGTAAATAAGTCTGTACATACATCTGTAAATAAGTCTGTAAATACATCTGTAAATAATACTGTACATAGTGTAAATAACTCTGGAGATGTCTCTCCTAAAGTAGACATCAAAGCCCAAATAGTTGCCAACAACAATGTACTTAAGGCCCTGGTACAGACGTTGGTGGAACTGGGTAATAAGGGCGATAATACGCCTACCACTGTAAATACCATTAGAGAAACACTTATTAAAAACCTCAAGTAATGGATCCAAGTCATACAATGTCTAAGCTACGTATTGCTCAGTATAACATTCAAAGTGCTAAAAATAAAAAACCCTTACTGATTGAATTCTTACAAAAACAACATATTGACATTTGCTTACTTAACGAAACATGGTTTAAAGACAATAGTTTTAGAATACCTGGATATAATATTTATAATAAAAATTCTAAAAATACTCATAATGGTGTAGCAATACTAATTAAGCCATATTTAAAGTACAAAGTTTTAAACACTAGATTTTATGAAGAAATTCAAAGTGTAGACCTGTCCTTATCTACGGTGCATGGTAGCTTGACTATTCTTTGTGTATACTGTCCTCCTTCTAGTAGACATATACGGATCAATAGATTACGTAATATTATCAATGATCTTCCAAAGCCTATATTTGTCAGTGGTGACTTTAATGCACACCACATCGCTTTTGGTTGTCTATCCACTAAGAGCAGAGGTCAGGATTTATTTAATATCATTGATAACTTGGATTTATGTATATTAAATGATGGTAGTTTTACAACTGTTAACAACCCGAGACGAAATCCGTCTGCAATTGATGTAAGCTTTATTAGTGCTAACCTCGCATCAATATGCGAGTGGTCTGTACATGATGATGCCATGGGCAGCTATCACTACCCAACAATAACAGAAATTTCACTGCATATAGATAAATATTATATTAATCCTCCTGTTGATAGGTTTATATATAACAAAGCAGATTGGAAAAAGTTTAAAACTATTTCTAAAACAATATTTAATGATTTAGTTCTAAAATTATATGATCCTATTTCAACCTATAATGATTTTTGTTCTCGATTGGATAATTTAAAAGTTATGACAATTCCTAAACTTAATAAACCAAATAATTTCAAAAGTAGACCTCCAGCTCCTTGGTGGAATGACATTTGTGAAAAAAGTGTTATTGCCTCTTACAATGCATTGAAACTATATAGAAGTGATCCTACTATGGAGAACTATTTAGATTATAAAAGAAAGGATGCACTTAAAAAAAGAACCATATCAGAACAAAAGAGAATATGTTGGAATAGCTTATGTAACACTTTTAATAGAACTACTCCTATAAGTAAGATTTGGAATCTTCTAAAAATGTTCAAAGATATAAGAGCTGGTAATAAATCATATAAAGATGAGTTTATTTCTCAATTTCTAGATAAATTATCTGACAATAGCAATCTAAATAATATTAATAGTTTAGGCAATATTTTCGAATTAAATAATGATAATCCAAATTCAAAATTTTTGCTAGATGCTTTTACATGGTCTGAATTTAAAATGAGTTTGCTATCTCGGAAAGACACTACACCTGGTTTAGATGATTTCCCCTATTGTACTATTAAAAATTTAGATGAATCAGCACAAAAAATATTTCTTAATATTCTTAATTTACTTTGGCATTGTAAATGTATTCCACAATCATGGAAAACACAATGTGTCATTCCGATACTCAAACCAGATAAACCTCGCGAGCTTGCCAGCTCTTATAGACCAATATCACTGTCTTCATGTCTAGGTAAACTATTTGAAAACATGATTAAAAATCGTTTGGATTGGTATATGGAATCTAACGGCATCATTCCGCATGTACAATATGGATTTCGTCGAGGGCGAAGTTGTGCAGACAGCTTCACTTCCTTAATTTCAGACCTGAAACATGCAAAAGCTAATAAGTTACACACTGTTTGTGTATTTTTAGATGTTCAGGGTGCTTTTGACAGTCTAGATCCGGCTATACTTGTACAAGTTATGTCTAGGTTAGGTGTGCCTGGTCAACTATGTAAATGGATATATAATTTTTTGGATAGTAGAACACTTTATGTAAGGCATAATAATACATTGCATGGTCCAAAATGTGCATCTAAAGGTACAATGCAGGGTGCTACACTATCTCCTTTGTTGTACAATATATATACAAGTGAAATCTGTAAATTTGTAAATAGTAATGTAGATATTTTGCAGTTTGCTGATGATATTGTTTTGTACAGTAGTAATTATAATGTAGAAATTGCAATAGACAATATTAACAGAGCATTGTCCCAAATATTTCACTATTACAATGATGTGTTACATATAAAAATTAATCCCTCCAAAAGTAGTGCCATGATATTTGGAAATGAGAACACATATTCAAAAGTAATATATAACGGAGAATTTATAAATCCAGTGAATGTTAAAAAATTTTTAGGCATAGTATTAGATAAGAAATTAACCTTTGAGGAACATATTAAAACCATATCAAAAAATGCTCTTAAAGGATTAAATATAATAAAATGTCTTGCAGGCGTTACATGCGGAGCTGACCCGAAAATATTGTCAACTTTGTATAAAAGTATAGTTAGAAGCCATTTTGATTATAGCTCATCAGTGTATATAAATAGTACTCATGTAAATAAACTAGATCTATTGCAGAACAGGGCTTTGAGAACAATTTCTGGTGCAATGTGCTCTACTCCCATAAGGGCCATGGAAGTGGAGACTAAAATAATGCCCCTAATTTTGAGACGCATTCTACTTGCAGAGAGATTCTGTCTTAAATTAATTGCTGCAGATAACAAGAAAATAATAAACAAAATAGTACCTTCTGTATGTAGAAATCCTGGACCTCTAACAACAGGCGAGATTCTCTTAAATGGTAAATCCCCAACATTGTCCAAAATATTGCTGGAAACAGAAAACAGTTTTACTGGTATTAGAAAACAATGCCCATGGCCATGTTACTCCTTCTCTTATCAGTGTATCACACATCCCGTCAAAGAATTGCAAAATCCCATCAATAACAATTTAGATATGTTACAGTTTATGGCAGATAATAAGAATTATTATGTTATTTACACTGATGGCAGTAAAGGAAGTGATCATGTGCGTGCTGCTATATATGATCCACAAATTCAATTCTCTCAAAGCTTTGTTCTACACAATACATGCACCATATTCACTGCAGAGGCATATGCGGTTTATCAGGCATTAAAACATATTCGCCAAATTAACAATAGCAAATACTTTTTGATTGTTTCTGATTCATTGAGTTTGATTAAAGCCTTAACTAACCTTACAGTTTCTTTTAAGACAAATTATATTCTATATTTCATCAAAGAAATAATTTATCAATATTACCTCAAGCTAGTGTTGCCAATCGATAGTCGACTATCGATGATTAATCGATAGTCTATCGATTGCCAACCAATCGTAAGACTATCGATCAGCCTATCGATAGTATCGATATTATCGATAGTATCGATACTATCGATAGCACAGAACAATGCAATACTATCGAATGAGTGCAATACTATCGATACTATCGATAGTATTGTAGTTCCTCAATAACAAACTATCGATAGAATCGATACTGTCGATTTTATTTGCAACGATCGTGTCGATTGTGTCGATTGTTTTGGACTATCGATTGTTTAAAAATTTACAATAGTATATCGATAGTCCAAAATAATCGATACTATCGACAGTATCGATACTGTCAATACTATCGTTACAAATAAAATCGACAGTATCGATACTATCAATAGTTTGTTATAACGAACTGCAATACTATCGATAATATTGCACCCATTCGACAGTATTGCCTTGTTATATATTATCGATAGTATCGATAATATCGATACTATCGATAGGCTTATCGAAAGGGTACATGATTTGCGATGTAAACTATCGATTGTTTTAATATCGATAGTTCGGCAACACTACCTCAAGCACAAAAGCATTGCTTTTCTGTGGGTACCTTCACACCGAGGTATCTATGGCAATGAAATAGTTGATAAAACCGCATATGAAGGTAATAATGCTATTGATGTTAGAAATGCAATGGCCATTCCTATGACTGACTTCTTGCAATGTATTAATGAAAATGTTTGTAATTTATGGTTAGAATTGTGGAAGAAAGACCAAGACACTAAAGGAAAATTTTACGGCCGTATACAAGAAGAATTACCTGTTAGACCCTGGTACAATAGATTGAAGGAAGCCAGCCGAGACTTTATCACTACGATAAATAGATTGCGCTTTGGCCATAATACTGCTCCGTCACACCTTGCTAGACTTGGCATTATTACAAGCAATACATGCCCACATTGTGAATCCCAGGAGGGAGCTCAGGGAGCCGTTGCAACCGTTGATCATATTATTTTTGACTGTCAAAACTTCCTGCTTGACAGATTAGTGTTGGCTAGTGAACTCAGTGATGTGAACATTAAGTGCGATTCTTTCTCCCGCCCGCCGCCACTCGAAGAGATTTGAAAGACAAAAATACTTACAAACCGATATATAAATACATTAAAAATACTGTTAAAACAATTTAAAAATTAAGTGAATGTGCAGTGTCCGTTAAAATAAAATAAGATTTGACCTAAAGGTCCAGTTACCAGGTCATAAAATCCCAAAAAAAAAAACGACTGATAACATCGTTATCAGTCAGTGATACTGATGATAATAATTACTGACATTTTATTAAGTAGTTGAATATATTGCTTGGAGGAAATCATTCTGTTGCATTTTTCGTTCATGTCTCTACCAAAAATAGAAAAGAGACTAAATACTGCTGATTTTTTTACTATGCAATGCTATAAATTGCACTATCATTGCATTTTATGCACTACTATGTTTTCCGCGGTTTCACTGGAGTTATTTTCAGTACTTCGTTAACAGTGCCACCTATCTAGTCAAATTACAGCCTATATTATTATGTATGTGGACCTACAAAGTCCTCTATCTTCCAGTGAAACTCCCATTAAAATTGGTTCAGCCATTCCAGAGATTACTCCCCAGGCAACTATATAAACTGAGACAACAGCTGTTTAGAAATCCCTGATAACAAAGACATCTCAATTTTATTATTATGTAGAGATGTAATGATTTAATTTGAAAACTGAAAATGAAATTGTGGGCAAAAGAACATGCATACAGAATGTAATAAACTCTTGAACTAGGTATGTATTTTCTTAACAAATAAAAACCATCAGTGGGTGTAATCATTTATTCAAAAGCAACATGTTCTTATAAAACCGAGGGTGTAAAGAATTGTACATTTATAAATGAAAGAAATATACTTAAAATATATTTACTAAGTAGATACAGTACAATTTTCTTTAAGCTACACAATTTTATGTAGCAACTGCAGTTTTTGTTTTATTCTGTATTGGAAGGAATAATTTAAATTCTGCTGGTAGTTCATCCTCTGAATATAATCTATCAGAGAAATAAACTCTTCTAATTCTACAATTAGCATGAATTTGTACTCTGAGAGTTTCAACATAATTGGTTCCATAAGCTCTTCTGGTGAAGTCCGCTAGGTTGAATTGGATTTGGTTCCACCCTTCATCAAGCCGCATGGGCATTGTACAGATGAAGGGTTTCACACGCGTAGTAGACTGGTAGTTACTTGCTCGGAACCTTCTTCGTACATTCTTATCGTCCAAAACCTGTAAATATGAGGTTACAAAACTTTTATACCTAACCTTAAAAAGTTTTTTAATTACACTATCTTCTTACTATTACACTTAATAGATTTTTTGTATAAAATTGTATGCTCACCTGGACTTCGAAGGTGAAGTATTTTTTGAGGTTTTTTATGATCATAACCAAGAAGGGCAGTTTAATGCCAAGCGTCTTCTTTGGATCGGCGGGACACGTAATATACGTGGTGCTGACATTAGTGCCTACTATTTCAAGCACTAAGCTTTGTATATCATTGTCCGTGATCCTTTTTATGTGCCCATTTCGCACCTTTTTGTCCCAAATTTGTAAAGGCTTACTCCCTATGCTGTAAAGAATTGACAGGAAACCGGACTGAAAGGTGTTCTTGAACATGTCGCTTAGGCCTGCCCGTAGCACTTGATGTATTCTTACATTTAACAAATGATCAACAACAAATGTTTGATCAATAAATAACCCACATTCGCGGTAGCATTAAGTTCTTTGACAGGTTGACAGTAAACACAAGAATTTTGAAAACGGCCATTGATTGGCCATGAGTTTGTTATCAACAGGATTACCATAGCAACGCTATTCTAACTACGTTCCGTATCATGCACGCTTGTTAGTGAGAATTTGTTAAAAACATTATTAGGAACACCTTTTTTATTTCTATAACGTGGAACTTTAAAGTAAACTAAATAACACTGGTAGTTTATTCAGTCATATGATACTAACAATTTCATCTTTCTTGGTTCTACACTTGGTTCTACAACATGGATTGGACTTCGATTATAACGATAACTGAATGAATTGGAGTACATTTCTGAAATTGACAACTGCGGATATTTTATCTGTGCTTGTCTTGTCTTGTCGCAGTAAAAAAAATTCAAGCGGTGCATGTGCAGTGCTAGCGTATTATTCAGTTCTACATAATATTTTAGAGTTTCGGCCGTGTATTCGAACGTTTTATTGAAAATGTGCTAGCATACTATCGCTGTGTGTTGATTAAATATAATGAACGCTATTTTTTGTACATCTGATTCTTGATTTCAAAAAAGTGATAAGTATAGCAAAAATGACGGAAATGTCGTCGAAGAGGTAAGATTATTTCTAACACTTGAATGTATACTTGTTAAAAGGAATTGTGCTATTCCATGGCTGTTCCTTAATTACCTGGTTATATGGCGAGAATTATGTAACAGGCAAACTTAAGTAGCACTATTGTATTACCCTAATAATATCATTATAACCAGTTCAACATTCATAAGGAACTAGGTAGGTATTATTAGATAATTCTTTTACACGGCCTTTCATTAGTCATATAAATAATCCGACATCAATAATTTATGTTATTTTGCACAAAGACTTGAATGTTGTTTACTGCTGAGATTGACAACTGTCAAGACTTTGAATAGAGAATGATTTCCATGCGTTCTTATTTTTATATCAGAGACAGTAGACGTTAGACGATAACATATTACTACTCCATCTACCAACCTCTTTACATGTACATTTACCATAATGATAACATGAATGTGTTGCTCCCTTTTGATAAATGGTTAGCTATTCATTTTTAAACATTTCCAATGCAAGTTGGACCCATTTACGCAAACGAGAACCAACCCACAGCTGACCAATTTCGAGAAAATGAGACTTTTGTAAAAAGAGTGTGCAAAACGTATGCGCAGTACAATTTTTGGAAAAAAGTTATTAGTCGTGTGTGATATATTGAAGCCTTTCTAGGGATACCAGATATATGGATTTTTATTAAATTGTAACAAAATAATCGTTAAAAAACCCACTTGGTTCTGTCTTGCAAAAAACAAATTTGTGGGTTGGATCTATGATGTAAAATTATTTAGGCTCTTATTGTTGTCATAATTTCAAAAACATAATGCATCGGTTCAATCATGCAGGATGGATAAAATGGCGACAGGTCACTGGAACAACTTGCGACTCACGGATGCCCCTCAAGTTAACGGGGAAAATATATAAGTCCGTGATTAGATCTGTCGGATCTGTGTGGATCGGAATACTGGGCTGTGAAGAAGATGGATGAAGAAATGAGATGAGAATGTTGAGATGGATGTGTGGGGTGCCAAGAATGGATAAAGTAAGGAATGAGTAGGTATATAAGAAATTTACAGGTATTAGAGCCTTGCTGATATCAGCATGAATGGGCCGGCTCGACCAGGGAAGTACTACCCTCTCACAGAAAATCGACGTAAAGTAACAGTACCTAAACTGTTGCGTTTCGTTCGGTGAGTGAGAGTGCCGGAGGCCCTACCCCCTTTTCTTCTCCCTCATCCCACTCCTCAGCCTATCCCTTTTCCCAACCCCAAGGGGCGGCAACGCACTTGTGACTCCTGTGGTGTGCTTGTATCCATGGGCGGCGGTAATTGCTTACCATCAGGCGATCCGTCTGCTCGTTTGCCGCCTATTACTATAAAAAAAAAGTTTTAAAGTGGCGCCTGTTACAGAAAGATTGAAAGGGAAGATAAGAGATAATAAAAGATTGTTTTGGTATGGACATATATGAGGATGGATGACACGCACGTGACTAAGAAAGTGAGGGTATGAATGTTGCTGGATACTTGATGGCACGGGCTGTTTCCGCAACTCCACGTCTTGGCGTGTATTTTGCGTGCGGGTGGGAATGGTGTCGTCATTCCAGCCACCCCAGCTCTTCGAGGAAGGCCAGCAGACTCTTGATGTGGCCCACTGCTTCCCTCAGGGTGCTGTGCCTTGTCAGGTACTGCTGCCTGTACTGTGCGACCTCAGGGCAGTCGAGGAGCAGGTGGGCTGCCGTCTCGTCTGCTGCCATACAGGCCCTGCACAGCGGGCTGTCGGTGATACCTATAGTAAATAGGTGTTTATTAAGGAATCCGTGTCCTGTGTAGGCGGCCGTGACTGTCCGCAGTTGTTGTTTGGACAGCCGGAGGATTTGTTTAGCTATCTTACCGTCTACTGCGGGAAGAGCCTCCTTGGCCTGCCTACATGTTTCAATACCAATCCAGGACTGGTTGTGTTGGGTCCTGGTCCTATTTCTTACCAGGTTGCGATAAAATCCAGAAGGGAGGGGAATAATGGGCTCGGGTCCCACCACCTCTAAAGTGGCCCCTCTTCTGGCAGGTACGTCGGCTGCGTCATTCCCTCTAGAGCCACTGTGGCCCTTGATCCATTGCAGTGTTAATTTGTTTTGTTTACCTACCTCTGTTAGTTTCTGGTGGCATTCAAGCGTGAGCGCCGAGGTGATAGTATGGCGTTTGAGGGCTGAGAGGACTGCCTTACTATCTGAGAGGATCCTAATGGATCGTTCCCTTACCTCACGTGCCATGATTGCTGTGGCAGCTAGGATTATGCCAAAACATTCGGCCTGGTAGACCGTGTTGTAGGCTCCCAGCGGTGCTGCGATGTTGATATTTAGGTCCTCGGAGAATACTCCTGAACCCGTACCTGTATCCGTCTTAGACCCATCTGTGAAGATCGTGAGCTCGTTGTGATTAACCGCTCCTTCGTGTAGATCCTCGTACAGTTGGATTTTGTATTTCTTGTCGAACACAAATTGTTTCGGTATTTGGTCGCCAATGGCTTGTGTGAGAGGAACTTCTTTAAAGAGTGTATTTAAGTTGCTAGTGAGCGATGTGTTGGTGTCTTTCCAGACCTTCAGAGCTCTTAGCCGGACCGCCGACATCGTTGCTTCTTGTTGTATAAACAGGTGCAATGGGGGCAGGTCCAGCAACACTTCGAGTGCCGCTGTAGGTGTAGTTTTCATGCAGCCCGTGGCCGCTAGGCATGCAAGTCTTTGTAGCTTTTGAAGCTTGTTGGCGGCCGTTGTTAGGTTGGTCCGAGGCCACCACACTACTGCGCCGTAGCTTATCATCGGACGTATTATTGTCTTATAGAGCCATAAGACAATTTTGGGGGATAGGCCCCAGCGTTTGCCTATCATCTTCTTGCACTGCCAGAAGACAATGCTTGCTTTGTTGAGCTTATTTTCTGATTGCTGATGTGGACCCTACGTCCCTAGCCTGTGGCCCTCTGACGGGACACGGTGGCCATTTCCCTCGCTGCGGCTCACAGCGGGGGCTACCGTTTAGCGTGAAATCGGGACCAAAGAGGGCGTGTTGCCTCACGGTCACATTACCGCCAGCGCCGCTCGGCTCAACCCTCCAGGACTCCGTCATCCCCGCGTACGGCGCTCGACTGCGCAGGTCCTAGCGCAGGTGGTCAACTTCTCTTACTCGTGACTTTTTACTACGAGCCCGCGCCCACCCGACCACGCGGGGGCGTGGTGAAGAGATGTGTTCCTGGATGTGGATGTGTGCGCGCATGTGTGTACGTGTGTGTGTGTGCGTGTGTAAAGTGCCTGTTGTTTGTGTTTCGGCTGGAGGTTTTGGTTGCATCCATTTCTGAAGGAACTGGACCAAGAACGGGCGGCAACCTCGGGAAGGATAGTCCACCAGCCTTGCCTAAGGGGATCTTCGCGACCTGCGCTACCCCTGAGGCCATTCGCCACTTCCTGCACCGGACTCAGGTGTAGGGAGTAGAAGTCAGTGCAGTTCAGAGGTGTTATGTATGAGTTGACCTGCACGGGCTTCCGCCCAATCAATGTTGAAAAAAATGTTGCTGGATGGACAGCAAGAGGAAGGCCAAAGAAAAGATGGATGGATTGTGTGTGAACTGATATGACGTCCACGACTGATCCGACCAAAAGTCAATATGCCATGACGTTGATAGGAGAATAGAAGAAGAAAACGTGTTGTGCCGACTCCAAGTAACATGGGGATAGGGGTAGGAAGATGATGATGATGTGATAATAATTTTAAAATATAAGAGATTTGCTTTACTACATAACGTAAAACAACTTATTATATCATCTACAAGTGTTGCTGAGCGTGCTCGCTTGCTGGCTGTGGGAGAGTGGGAGACTGGTCTTTGGCTTTAAGCGCTTCCATCGTCCAATGTGGGCACAATGTTGGACTACACGACATTTCGCCTCGCCACTAGCCTCCGTTTAGGTGCTCCGTGTGTTTCTCCGCATCGTTGTCATTGTGGAGAAACCGTCGATAGCCTCGGACAACATGGACTATCTTGCGGCAGAAGCGCGGGCCGAATGCCCCGTCTCGCCTATCTTAATGACATCATCCGTCGCACTCTTGTCACCGCCGGCGTACCAGCCGTACTTGAACCCAATGTTTCAAAACGCGACGATGGGAAGAGGCCCGACGGTATATCATTGTTGCCTTGGAAGTTGGGTAGGCCTTTGGTATGGGACGCAACGTGCGTAGATACCCTTGCGCCATCTTCCAAGTACAGCCAGCTGTGCCGGCGCTGCTGCTACAAGCGCAGAATCCCTCAAGCGGCGAAAAATTATTTTATAATCACTTACCATTACTGTCACTATCTTCTTCATCTGAACTTTGTAACAAGCAGGCACTAAGTAGGGCCTTTGTTCTAGCACTAGCATTTTTTCTAAACATTTTAAATATCGAACGAACATTTAACAAAATGAAGACGCAAGTCGCAAACAGAAATATTGTGTAATGTTAGTGTTGCCAGTGTTATTTTCAGTGTGTCCAATACAAAAAAAAAACTTATTATGTACACGTGAAAAAAAAAAATACTACAAAAGTAAAATCACATTTTGTTATTTTTTATTATTATCTGTATTAACGATACCCGAGATTAGAATGGTTCTTTTATTTTTGATTAAATAATGCTGAATTTTAACACCATTGAGAACTATGCTACATGGTTCCTTCAAGACTAACATAATTTGCATTATGCAAACAAGAACCAACTCTCTTGGTTCTATTTAGTTATAAAAATATTATAACTTTTTATGCTAGATGGAACCAACGAACATTGGTTGGTGGTTGGTTCTGGTTTGCATAATTAAAATGCTTAAGTTGAAAAGGTACCAAGGATCATGGGTCTGTTTAACAATTAGTTTTAATAAGTGTTTAGGGGACCATGCCGTATAGTTCTTTACAGTTTATTAAAAGGTGGCCAAAGTGGGTTGGTTCCGCAAGTGACAGTGTTGTATCTCTGTTGTTAGTCGGTGAAAAGGAACCATTTTTTTAGAGATGCTAGAATGCGTGATTTGAGCGCCATCTATGTACTAAACTCAATTTCACTCAAACTGTGGGTTGGTTCTTGTTTGCAAAAATGGGTCCAGTTTGATGTGTTGGCTCTTTGGTTTTAATTTAAAGCTGATTATATTTAAGACATATAAATATGCAGAAACTTGTCTAAGTATCATAATATAAAGTAAATGCTCTAGGTAAAGTAAGGCTTACTAGGATATTCTTGGTTCACTAAAGCTCCAACCATTCCAACAGAAAAAGAAAATTCCTGCTAGCAAATTATTAGTTAGTTCATTAGCTTTGTTTAATCGAAACATTTATACTACAACAGATTCTCTGCCTTGCCTGCCCGATCTTTTGTTTCATATCTAAATGCACAAATATTATCACATAGCAGCATACATTAAGTAGGTATTGTCTGCCATCAATTTGAATTTGTTTGTATTATTTTTAATGTTTTACCCCATAAAAATGTAGTTCATAAGCAGACTTCCTGATTTAGCAATAATGCATTAACATTTGAAAGTATATTTTGTATCTAGTTGACTGCTTGTATGTTTTCTATTGTTTGCCTATGTATTTGCACTGTGCAAATGTCAATTAATACTACAAGCATTAGTCTATTCTTTTGTAACATTAAAAATTCTTTACTTCATACAAACTTTTATACAAATGCTGCCTTACTCTTTGAGGATACTTACACTACTGCAGGCTCTATATATACCTCCCTCACCGAAAAAAAATATTTAGCAATGTAAAGCAACCCAGTTATGTGGTGTCATATAAGTTATTCATTGTCAAAAGTTTACTTAACATAGTGCAGTATTTATTTGAGTAATGCAGAAAGACAAACAACCTATTGAATATGTCATCCATGTTGGTACTTATATCAATAATGTGTCAAAAACCAGCATTAGGTACTTCTGCTTCTAGACATTTTCTTGTGACTTCAGAAGAAATCTACAGATTTCATTTCCATAATGGTGTATACAACAAAATTAAAGCTAATTTAATGAATAATTGCACTGATCAATCATAATAAAGTAAAATGACCCAAAGGAGTATGAGCTTTGACATAACTTCAAAAATGTCACAATGACTTTATTATTATATTAGCTGCCAGTAATTGGTAAGTACTAAGTCAGAGAGGTTGGACGTTTAGACTAGAGAGAACATGCTCGCCATATTTCCTTATACCGAACGTGCAACACGTAATGTCAGTTGGTCTTAGTTGGTTAATCATAACTTCAAATTACGCGTCTCATTTAAAGAGGCATAGACTCCTTACAGACTCATATCTTTGACTGCATTCTCTAAATAGCCGTGCTGTAAATCCCATCATTAAGGAGTGATGCGATTTGACAGTGAAAGGAGATATCGATGTTTTTTGAATGAGGGATAAATACGGAAACAAACTATCGGACATGAATGTAAGACTGAATCGTACCCGCAAGCTTCGGCGTGGCAGTCGGTTGCACTCACGCCAACTGGGTTGTCAAAGTAGTTCACTTCTGTACTAATATTTACATAAAGGCGAATCATTTGTGCTGGGGGATCACAAATCGGATTACCTACAGCTCTAAAAAAATCGAGCAGTGTCCAACGTAAGTGATAGCAAGCAACCTGATATGATGCGACGCACACAAATTGCCAAAGCCTGCCGCATTAGCCAATCTGGTATAATTCGTACAATACATAATCTAAGTGACAGTTTCTTAGCATCTCATCGCAACGCATCGCTCATTAGATTATGAATACTTTTTGTCAATAGATTTTATGGCTAAAATGAACAATTAAACACGTGAAATTTTTTAGTACTGTCTTTCTGGCAAGTCTTTGCAAAGCACTGTCCGGCGTCGACAGCAAAAACTACAATTTCAATATTTTAGTTGTTGTTTACTTCTACGACTTAAATATATCGACACATACTAAAGTTAGACATTAACGAAAAATATTTATCGATAAATCATCACTGTTACGAACAACACTCGGTTTCCTAACTCTATGTTTTGTCTACTGTTTGCCTACCACGACGCTGCTATAAGAGCGTGCTGCTAAACCTATCGACAGCTCTTTCTATCATACTGCATGTGCCATTAGAAAGAAGATATCAAACATAGCAACCGTTGTTGTTATTTAGTGTTACTTCTATGACTTAAGGTTATATTTCTTTGTACTAAGCAGTAAGTTAGCAATTTCATCTTTGTACAGAAGAAATATTTACAGGACTGTCAACTTGTTGAAGTCTCTACATCATGCATTGTATAGTCCATTCACAGTTATTTTACCTCTAGCTGTTAGATTGGCCAACCTGGGCGTTGTGTTGCTATATTTGGTATATAATACTCCCATTTTAAATATACATTATTGCTAAAAAAATACTTATTTTTTTATTGCCTACGCGATCGTATGTAACAAAACCTCTTGATATTGGCATGGCTATATGCATGTACATTTATTTTCTTACGAATAAACTAATTTCCTCTGAAGATAAGTAATAAAAATGTTGTCTATTTAATATACAAAGGTAAACGCATCATAATTCCGTCAACGTGAGGTTCTAATTATCAAATACAAAAACTGCAAATTTAATTTTTTTTTATATTATTTATTTTGAATAAGAATGATGTGGGTGTAATATTATACCTCTGCCTACCCCTTCATGGAAACAGGCGTGAGTCTATAAGAATGATCCACTCGGACTGCCAATGATGATTCGTAACTGCTGTCAGATTCTGTATCAGACTCAGAATTTAATTCTATTATGAACCTGTCCATTTCAACATCCGTAGACCCATCTGTTTCACGAAGCTTGTCATCAATGTGGCGCACATGTTTGCATTGTTTTTGTCAGTCTTCTGCAGTGATAGATTGAAAAGCTTCTTCAGATAAATTCACAATGTTGGTTGCCTCTTGTCCTAAATTTTTGTTTGTGACTCGCCTTTTAATGAGACTCCACATAAATTCAATTGCGTTTAGCTCGCAGTGGTATGGCGGTAATCTAACCACTTTGCGGCCATGAGCTTCAAGCATTAGAATTTTTAAAGTATTTCCACTAATATTGGGTAAACTGTTATGCACGGGTAACCCTATTTTACATTCCTGTCATCACAGAGTACAATTCCAACATAAAGAAAATAAACACTGACATTTGTCAGAGGTAAAATAACTGTGAACGGACTGTAGTTTGATTGTCACCAAGAGATATTGTGTAAGCATCTGACATAACAGACTCAAAACATGTTAAAGACATAAAGACATATTTATTTCTGCATTTTGGTTGTTTACAACACTTATACATGTCAAAACCCTATTCTAGATGAAGCCGGCTTTTCCTAACTAAATGACTTCTTGAGAAGAAAGGCCGAAACAAACTCAGAGTCATTGTTTTTTTTGTCACTTCAATTTCTTTAGTCTTTTCTTCATCTTTTAAAGTCCAGACAAAAAAGGGGTTTAGTATGCAAGTACAATGCAGGAAATTATCTGACGCTTTTGACTGACTCGGCCCACTGATGGCCCACATCCAACAGCAATCGTACGGCTCAACCTTAATTGAGGGAGCCGGCATGATCTGTATCACTATGCCTCCACGCCATCAGAAGGTGTATGCATAAGCATGTCAGCCTAAGCCATCAGACAGGTTGCCACAACTATTTGTTTATATGTTTAATAATGCCCACATCGTACTCACAACTATGCTAATACACAGTAAAATACATGTTGCAAACAATAAGTAAAAATAATAAAAATTTAAACAATAAAATGTCATATATTTAAAATATCAGAAAATATTATTAAATGTCAGAAAAAATTATTGAATGTCAATTTATGAATAATAATATATTACTTAAGTAATTTTAAATGTCAAAAGAAAATAAATAAAATAACAATGTCAAATCAAACAATGTCAAAACAAAATAAATAAAATTACAAATGTCAAATTAAAAATGTCAAAATGTAAAAATATAAGTATTACAAATGTAAATAAAAATATCATGTCACTAATTTCAAAATTCATAATTTTTAAACTCAATTCCAGGCATTTTTGTCTGCTAAATAATCTTTAACTGTGTAATAAGCTTTTGAACACAAGCTCTGTTTAATAAATACTTTGAATTTATTAATACTTAGTTCCTGAATATTGCCTGGAATTTTGTTTTAAAAACGTATGCTTTGACACTTGTATGAGTTACTTATTTTTTGTAGTCTAGTTGAATGTAGAACAAGTTTGTTTTTATTTCGTGTGTTTAAATTATGAATGTCGCTGAATTTAGAAAACATATTTATATTTGTCCTGACATATAACAAGTTCTCATAAATGTATTGAGATGCAACAGTCATTATCTTAATTTCTTTAAATTTTTCCCTCAGTGAATGCCTTGAACCAAGACTGTAGATTGCACGAATAGCCCGCTTCTGCAGTACAAACAGTTTGAATGTCAGCTGCGTTGCCCCATAATAAAATGCCATATGTCATTATGCTGTGGAAATAACTAAAATATACTAATCTGGCCGTATCTATATCAGTTAACTGACGAATTTTGTAAACCGCGTATGCTGCAGAGCTAAGTCTATTCGACAACTGACCTATATGTGGGCCCCACTGTAGCTTAGAATCTAAGGTTATGCCTAAGAATACGGTGTTATCTATAAGATCCAAGTCTTCTCCATTCAAACATATGTTAGGTTTAACTTGTTTTACATTCGGTCTTGAAAATCGTATACATTTTGTTTTTCTTTCATTTAACAGTAAATTGTTAGCTGTAAACCATTTAACTACTTTAGAGAGAGCGTTATTTACATCGTCATTATTTGATGTTGTCGTCTTAGTTTAAAAATAAGTGATGTATTATCAGCAAATAACACTATCTCTTCATTATTTTGCAAAATGTATGGCAAATCATTAATATATACAAGGAAAAGGAATGGACCAAGAATTGAACCTTGCGGCGCTCCCATTGTGACCACTGAACCCACTGTTACTGTAGTAGATGCAAGTACTTTAGAACTTATACGTCTTGTGATGTGCCAGTCTAATGTAATGATGATAATTTGTTAATGCTAACCATACTAGGTATTGTGTGATGGGAATAGTAATATGTCAAAAAAAAAATTGGGCAAGTGCGAGTCGGACTCGCGCACGAAGGGTTCCGTACCATCATCTATGAAAGAAAATGAGGTTCGTTGTATGTATACTTAAATACTTTTTAAGTTTCTACCTGTTTATTAAGATCGAGTAACAAATTGCTTAAAAATTACGTTTGTTGTATGGGAGCCACCCTTTATTATTTACTTTTTTTTTAAATTTAATTATTTATTTTGATACAACTACATATTCTGTGAAAATTTAAAGCGTCTACCTGTTACAGTTAGTAATTTTGCGCAAAAAATACAACAAAAACACGTTTTTTTGTATGGGACCCTCCTTAATATTTTATTTTTTTTACATTTAGTATTTGTTGTTATAGCGGCAACCGAAATACATAATTTGTGAAAATTTCAGCTTTCTAGCTATCACGGTTTATGAGATACAGCCTGGTGACAGACAGACAGACGGACAGACAGACAGCGGAGGTTTAGTAATAGGGTCCCATTTTTTACCTTTTAGGTACGGAACCCTAAAAATACATATGCATACGGAAATATTTTATTCTTGAAAATTCTTCAAGACTATACTGTACCTACCATTCGTTTCATTACAACAAACAGTAAATCATAGTCGTGGATTTTTTACCTCATATTATATGAGTAACTACAGATCAAAAACGGCGGTATAAATAGGGAGACAAAACATAATTATAATATGTAGGGGTAAACTTTGTCGGTAAATTTAGTTCTGTAGAACAAACCTACGCGTACCATATACGCAAAGCAACGGGATTATTAAGCAAACCGTTTGCCTTCTGACGGAACGTGTTTCAAGTAGCTTATGCCTACCACTTCACTCACACTAACAACTGCGCAACTCAGGATTAGTTACCTATGTTTACTCATGTAAATCGTCATCGTAATATCGATATCGTGGCCTGCTCGGATATCAATCTGTTCATAAATCTAACTTTATAATACTGAGAGCTGTCGTAAAATATCTTTTGACTTTACGTCTCTTTAGCAATGCTCGTCGTCAGACTAAATGGCATAATAGGTAGTCTGATCAGATTTTGTAAGGCATTTTCAAAATCTGACAGCCTGGTATTCAACGTCAATGGTTTTGCTTCCTTCAGCTAGACAGCATGGGAAGTCTTGAGGGAGCAATATTTGCCGTGATCCCTTTGAAGACTAAAGTATCGGTTATTGCGTAAAGATATTAACTAGTTTATTGAATATCTCTTGAGCTCATTATTAGCTGCCGTCGTAATTGTAATGACAAGAAACAGTCGCGATTAATAAATCGCAATGGTCCATTCATGCCTCCTGTGAGTCCTGCATGCGATCACATGCCATTACTTTCGTCGAGTATACTTCTGTCCTCTTTACATTCTACCATTTCCGATACCAGACATTTCCAAGTTCTTCCACTTTCTTTCATTCTTTTGAGTGACATTTCCTATTATTCATTGGACCACTAACTCTCATTGAACAATCATAGTTTTCAGTAAGAAGACTAGTTAATTTTTTCTGTGTCGACCCAGACATGGCCTACTCGAAAGCTACCTTACGAGGACGGCACTGAAAATTTCGGGAATCAAGGAAGTGACACTGGACACAACATTACTATTTAAAAAAGTATTTATTGCTTTTCGAAGTATTCTCCGCGAAATTTGACACATTTTTCCATACGATGGAACCAATCATTGAAGCAACCATTCCATTCGGAAGTTGGGGTCTCCAAAATGGCCGTTTTGTAGGCGTCCACAGCTTCTTCAGGTGATGAAAATCTTTGTCCACGCAATTTATTCTTTATTTTAGGGAAAGTATGGAAATCACTAGGTCTTAGATCGGGGCTGTACGGCGGATGGTCTAATAATTCTATGTTTTCTTGCTCTAAAAACTGTTTTGTTCTGTGCGCGGTGTGAGAACTCGCATTGTCGTGATGGAGGATGATGCGGCGGTTGCAGTTCTCTTTGCGGAGTTCAGAAACGACCAGTGGCAAACAAATGCTAGCATACCATTCTGCATTAACCGTTCTTTGTCCCTCAAGAGGAATAGTTGTAACATGGCCGGTTTTGGAGACAAACGTGGCCACCATTTTTTTTTGCAACACTCCGTGAACGAAAAATTTTTGTTTTCTTTAACTCATTTTCGAACACCCAAACTCGTGACTGATTTTTTGTTTCGGGTTCGTACGCGTATATCCAGGATTCGTCACCTGATACGATGTTGTATACAGCATTTGAGGATCCTGCGTGGAATCTTTCGAGAGTTCTGACGCACCAAGTAACGCGAGCCGCTTTTTGCTCTTCACAGAGCGAATGCGGTATCCATCGGGAAAACAATTTTTTTACACCTACAAGATTATTTGTATTTGACTCATGCCAATGTCTAAAGTTGTCTGAATTTCGCGGCATGTCACATGTCGATCTTTCTCAATCAGCTTACGCACAGCATCAACGTTTTCTTGGGTGATTGCAGTTTTTGGACGACCTTGACGGGGATCATCACTGAGCTTGACACGTCCACGTTGAAATTCAGCAAACCAGCGATAAATTGTGGTTTTGGATGGGGCTTCATCACCAAATGCAGAAATCATCCGGTCAACACACTGTTTTTGTGTTAAACCTCGAAAGTCATAATAAATCATCGCTCTTGAATTTTCTCGAGTCAATTCCATTTTCTCAACGACTAAACAAGTTTTTTTTTAAATAAATAAATGGTATTCGATTTTTAAAACCAAGGAGTTTTCAATTAAAAAGATTTTAATATGACAGGAACAGTGGAAATATTCCATTCCCGATACTTTTAGTGCAGCCTATGTATAAACTTGTCGGTTGAATGGTCTCATCAACTTCTACATTATTATCTATATTAGGCGTGGTGGAACAGGCCATCTCCGACTCTTAATATTGTAGACCGAAGGACAGCGTCCGTTTCCCACTGCCCATCCGCGTGATGTCGATTAGCTGAAGTTTATTAAATAATACTAACAGTAGCATAATATATGGATTAATTTCTGTTCCACAGCAATGGCTGGTTTTCCGTTCGTAATTGAGACGTAAGCGCCGGAATGTGTCCGAGCTATAAAAGGATACAATCGCGACGATTACTTTGCTGTCATCGCTCTTATATGCAAAAAGACCTTCACTTTATTGTACAGCAGCATTTTATGAGTCAAGACTGCGAGATTTTGAAGGAATCTGCTTTAAGGTAAAACCTTTGGCGATTAAACGAACAAAATCTATTAAAACTAAAATCTCCAGTCGACCATTAAATGCAACTGCACTTTGCAAGTTAAACAGGTTAACTTCTGGTTAATGAGTTACTTTCTCCGTTGGAGACCAGTTTTTGCAATAACAATAAATATTGAGTTTTAATACAGCCTTCTCGTTTTTATTTTATTTTGGTCGATGAATGAGTCTGAAAGGCTCAGCTCTGCTTCGATTTTGCAAAGAGGTCGCTCAACCCAACGGCTGTTAGCAGGACTATTCTATATACCTATACATTTTGAATATGGAATTAGAGTGTCATTTTGAGTCGTGTCCATAACTTAAATTACATACAAAATATTAATATTGACACACGTATTTATTAGACATTGAGATTAAACTACTATTTATGGATATTAATTTATGCAAATTGTTTTCAAAAATGTTGGCTTTACGTTAACATTATAAATAATTAATAGGCTCGCCCCCTATTACATTGGGACCAAAACATAACTGGCGAAATGTGGCTGTGTAGTACACCTTTGCCTACCCCTTCGGGGATAAAAGGCGTGAAGTTATGTTTTTATCAATTAAGAAATAATTTTAATATAACCAGTAATAGTATGAAGGACATGTAGTTAATAAACTACGTAGATAATGTCAAAAGCAAACAGTAATTTGTCTTTCCAATCTTGATAAATGGAAATTTACAACTGCATATCATAGCGGCAGCAGTGCGAGATTCAAATTGGCGGGACTTGGAGTTAAATCAATTAAAGTTGCTCAGAATCAGGCAAACGAGTGGTAATTCGTGTAATAACATTATCCCCTGTAGATCCGTTTAACTAACTAAAACTTTGTACCTTGTATATTTTCTTTCGTTTATTCCTTACGCAGCGAGCGTCTTTCTCGATGTCTGAACAAAAGGAAGCCTCCTATTGTACATTTGTACCGACTAGAATTTGCGTTATGTTTGCAGAATAAGGCTGTTGAATTTCCACGCGGGAAACTAACGTATCACTGCTATTGTTCTCTGGTTTTTGTTCACGAACAATAATTTTGATTAAAAAGTGATTTGAAATCTCAGTGCTTCCTAATTTGAATAATAGCGTTCAACGTGATTACCCGAGAGACTACTCAGAAGAGAAGTTCATTGAACAGTGCCACCAAATAAGGAATGAGGTGATTTTTATCTCATGGATCTTCAACGAATAGCAAACCATGTTTTTTTATAAGTATTTTTTATTTTATTATAAATCGGCTTCCATAGTAAACACAGAGAGTTGAGTCGACGAGCATGCAGTAAATATGTGCATCATAAATATCGCGATATACCTACACATATTATGACGAGCACTCTGGAACGCGATCAATATTTTTTATTCTGACGCACAGGCATTCGAGGAATTCCTCTATAAAATCGAAGTGGTGTGTAATTAACACGTTGCTTCGTTCATGTCCAAATACTAGCAGGTATTCTGCATTATTTATATCGTTGCGTATTGTTATCGCTAATAGGCTGAATGTGACGTGAGTCAGCGCCTTGGACTACGGACATCGACGCCTTTGCCTTCGTAGCCTAGATACCAGCCCATTGTATTGGGTGATTCAATTTATAGCTGAATATGTTTGTAGGTTAAAGGTTGTACCTTCATAGTTTCATTCGTTGCAATTTCGAGAAGAATATCTGAAATAATGTGGTTTTTAATTATTTTGATACATGATCAAAGGAGATAGGTATTTAAAAATGTAGGTACCTAGATATCTCATATCGAGCTTGGTCCACCACTTTGTACTTACAGTAGACTTAAAAATAGGGAATCGTATTTAGAATAACTTCCAAGGAACCAAATTCTATAAAATAGCTTATTTTGTTGGAAGATTATAAAAAATGGCAATAGGCTCGCCCCCTATTACATTGGGACCTAAACATATCTGGCGAAGTGTGGGTGTGTAATACACCTCTGCCTACCCCTTCGGGGATAAAAAGGCGTGAAGATATGTATGTATGTATGTATTATAAAAACATTATTCGAAATTGTAAATCGTCACGCTCTGTCTCTTACATAGGTATGTCACTTTCGACGACTCGACGTTTGACATCTCAGTCATAACTCATCATCTATACTAATATAATAAAGCGGAAGAGTTTGTTTGTTTATTTGTTTGTTTGTTTGTTTGTTTGAACGCGCTAATCTCAGGAACTACCGGTCGGATTTGAAAAATTCTTTTGGTATTCGATAGCCCAGTTACTTCGGCAGGCTATAGGCTATATAACATAACGCTTCGACCCTTTGGGGCCGGGCAAAAGGCTAAAAAGGCTAAAACAAAATGTTGGCTAATCTCAGGAACTAGCAGTCGGATTTTAAAAATTGTTATTGCCTATGATAGCCCAATTATTCCGAAAGGCTATAGGCTATATAAAATTACGCCACAACTTTTAGGGGCCAGACAAAAATAATAAAATGGTCAAACGAGAAGGGGGTGCGTTGGGTCAAAGGCAAAAAAAGGCTAAACGAAAAGGATACAATCTATATGGGTATCGTTTTCAAGATTTTCGGGACGCTGATTAATAATATGAAATTTATTTCGTGATCCAAGATGGCGGACGGGAAATCAAAGATGGCGGAAGAGAAAATTTTAAAAATCAATATGGGTATCGCCTTGGATATTTTAAGGGGTGGGGAATCGAAATACAACATCTATTTCTTGATCAAAGATGGCGGATGGGAAATCAAAGATGGCGGATGGAAAAATTTTAAAAATCATATTCTGAGATGTTAAAAGAGATGGGGAATCCAAATACAACAATCGTTTCGTGATTCAAGATGGTGGATGGGAATAAAAGATGGCGGATGGAAAAATTTTAAAAATCAATATGGGTATCGTCTCTGATGATTTAATGGATGGAGAATCCAAATACAACATCTATTTCGTGATCAAAGATGGCAAATAGGAAATCAAAGATGGCGGACGGGATTTTTTTAAAGTCGATATGGGTATCGTCTCCGATATTTTAAGGAGTGGGGAATTCAAAAACACCATCTATTTCGTGATCAAAGATGGCGGATGGGATTTAAAAAAAAAATCATAATGGGTATCGTCTCCAATGTTTAAAGGGATGAGGAATCCAAATACAACATCTATTTCGTGATCAAAAATGGCAAATAGGAAATCAAAGATGGCGGACGGGATTTTTTTTAAAGTCGATATGGGTATCGTCTCCGATATTTTAAGGAGTGGCGAATTCAAAAACACCATCTATTTCATGATCAAAGATGGCGGATGAGATTTTTTTTTAAATCATAATGGGTATCGTCTCCGATGTTTAACGGGATAGGGAATCCAAATACAACATCTATTTCGTGATCAAAGATGGCAAATAGGAAATCAAAGATGGCGGAATGGATTTTTTTAAAGTCGATATGGGTATCGTCTCCGATATTTTAAGGAGTGGGGAATTCAAAAACACCATCTATTTCGTGATCAAAGATGGCGGATGGGATTTTTTTTAAAAATCATAATGGGTATCGTCTCCAATGTTTAAAGGGATGAGGAATCCAAATACAACATCTATTTCGTGATCAAAAATGGCAAATAGGAAATCAAAGATGGCGGACGGGATTTTTTTTAAAGTCGATATGTGTATTGTCTCCGATATTTTAAGGAGTGGCGAATTCAAAAACACCATCTATTTCATGATCAAAGATGGCGGATGGGATTTTTTTTTAAATCATAATGGGTATCGTCTCCGATGTTTAATGGGATAGGGAATCCAAATACAACATCTATTTCGTGATCAAAGATGGCAAATAGGAAATCAAAGATGGCGGAATGGATTTTTTTAAAGTCGATATGGGTTTCGTCTCCGATATTTTAAGGAGTGGGGAATTCAAAAACACCATCTATTTCGTGATCAAAGATGGCGGATGGGATTTTAAAAAAAAATCATAATGGGTATCGTCTCCAATGTTTAAAGGGATGAGGAATCCAAATACAACATCCGTTTCGTGATTCAAGATGGTGGATGGGAAATCAAAGATGGCGGATGGGAAAAATTTAAAAAATCAATATGGGTATCGTCTCTGATGATTTAATGGATGGAGAATCCAAATACAACATCTATTTCGTGATCAAAGATAGGAAATCAAAGATGGCGGACGGGATTTTTTTAAAGTCGATATGGGTATCGTCTCCGATATTTTAAGGAGTGGCGAATTCAAAAACACCATCTATTTCATGATCAAAGATGGCGGATGGGATTTTTTTTTAAATCATAATGGGTATCATCTCCGATGTTTAATGGGATAGGGAATCCAAATACAACATCTATTTCGTGATTCAAGTTGGCGGACGGGAAATTATTAATATTATCACTTTGACTCACTTTTAATTATTAATATTATTGCCTCTATCACTCATTTCCTACATCCTGACTTACAATAAGATAGTTATTTTTCTACCCCAGAAATAATTTATATAGCAAAACAACTTTTTCTGCGTCATCTATCTATACGTATATATAAAAATCTAAAATTTTTGATTAAGCACTGGTAGCCTTGGTAACTTTGTTCAGAATTTCATGGAAAAGTGGTTTAAGAAAAATAGGAATAAGAAAAAAGACCTTTAAAAAGCGATACGGAGTTCGCCGGGACAGCTAGTACAAAATAACTGTAGTGTTCACTTCATATCATGCAAACATAAATATTCGTATTGGCGTAGATGCGTAGAAAATGATACCTCTCACCGATATTATCATTTCCCACTACCCATACCTCCTGAAAGGTACTAGGACTCCTAAATTTTGATAAGACTCGGCAGACCTTCATTTCTCGTCTATCTATCTATACTAATATAATAAAGCGGAAGAGTTTGTTTGTTTGTTTGTTTGAACGCGCTAATCTCAGGAACTACCGGTCGGATCTGAAAATTTTTTTTGTATACGATAGCCCAGTTCTTCCGGAAGGCTATAGGCTATATAACATAACGCTTCGACCCTTTGGGGCCGGGCAAAAGGCTAAAAAGGCTAAAAGATAATGTCGGCTAATCTCAGGAACTAGCAGTCGGATTTTAAAAATTTTTATAGCCTATGATTGCCTAATTATTCCAAAAGGCTATTAGGCTATATAAAATTACGCCATAACTTTTAGGGGCCAGACAAAAATAATAAAATGGTCAAACGAGAAGGGGGAGGGTTGGGTCAAAGGCAAAAAAAGGCTAAACGAATAGGATACAATCTATATGGGTATCGTTTTCGATATTTTCGGGACGCTGATTAATAATATGACATTTATTTAGTGATCCAAGATGGCGGACGGGAAATCAAAGATGACGGATGAGAAAATTTTAAAAATCAATATATGGGTATCGCCTTCGATATTTTAAGGGGTGGGGAATCGATATACAACATCTATTTCGTGATCAAAGATGGCGGATGGGAAATCAAAGATGGCGGATGGGAAAATTTAAAAAAATCAATATTGGTATCGTCTGCAATGTTATAAGGTATGGGGAATCCAAATACAACATCTGTTTCGTAATTCAAGATGGTGAATGGGAAATCAAAGATGGTGGATCGGAAAAACTTAAAAAATCAATATGGGTATCGTCTCTGATGATTTAGGGGATTGAGAACCCTATTACAACATCTATTTCGTGATCAAAGATGGTGGATAGAAAATCAAAGACGGCGGACGGGATTTTTTTAAAGTCGATATGGGTATTGTCTCCGATATTTTAAGGAATAGGGAATTCAAAAACACAATCTATTTCGTGATCTAAGATGGCGGACGGGATTTTTTTTTAAAGTCGATATGGGTATCGTCGCCGATATTTAAAGGGATGGGGAATTAAAAAACAACATCTATTTCGTGATTCAAGATGGCGGATGGGAAATCAAAGAGGGCGGATGAGAAAGTTTAAAAAAATCAATATGGTTATCGTCTCCGATGTTATAAAGGATGGCGAATCTAAATACAACATCTATTTCGTGATCAAAAATGGTGGATAGGAAATCAAAGATGGCGGACGGGGTTTTTTTTAAAGTCGATATTGGTATCGTCTCCGATATTTTAAGGAATGGGGAATTCAAAAACACCATCTATTTCGTGATCAAAGATGGCGGATGGGTTTTTTTTTTTAAATCAATATAGGTATCGTCTCCGATGTTTGAAGGGATGGGGAATCCAAATCCAACATCTATTTTGTGATCAAAGTTGGCGGATGGGAAATCAAAGATGGCGGATGGGAAAGTTTTAAAAAATCAATATGGTTATCGTCTCCGATGTTTTAAGGAATGGCGAATCCAAATACAACTTCTATTTCGTGATCAAAGATGGCGGATGGGAAATCAAAGATGGCGGATGAAAAAAATTTTAAAGTCAATATGGGTATCCTCTCCAATGTTTTAAGCTATGAGGAACGCAAATACAACATATATTTCGTGATCAAAGATGGCAAATGGGAAATCGCAGATGGCGGATGGAAAATCAAAAGTGGCGGATGGGAAAATTCTATATGTACATTATATATTAAAATCAATGTACGTTTGTTTTCTCCATTCTCTAAACTCTGAAATTTTTGATTAAGCACTGGTGGCCTTGGTAACTTTGTTCAGAATTTTCTGGCAAAGTGGTTTGAGAAAAAAAAAAGTTAGAAAAAATACCTTTAAAAAGCGATACGGAGTTCGCCGGGACAGCTAGTACTATCTATCTATACTAATATAATAAAGCGGAAGAGTTTGTTTGTTTGTTTGTTTGTTTGTTTGTTTGTTTGAACGCGCTAATCTCAGGAACTACCGGTCGGATCTGAAAAAATATTTTTGTATACGATAGCCCAGTTATTCCGGCAGGCTATAGGCTATATAACATAACGCTTCGACCCTTTGAGGCCGGGCAAAAGGCTAAAAAGGCTAAAAGATAATGTCGGCTTATCTCAGGAACTAGCAGTCGGATTTTAAAAATTGTTATTGCCTATGAAAGCCCAATTATGCCAAAAGGCTATAGGCTATATAAAATTACCCCACAACTTTTAGAGGCCAGACAAAAATAATAAAATGGTCAAACGAGAAGGGGGAGGGTTTGGTCAAGGGCAAAAAAAGGCTAAACGAATAGGATACAATCTATATGAGTATCGTTTTCGAGATTTTCGGGACGCTGATTAATAAAATGAAATTTATTTAGTGATCCAAGATGGCGGACGGGAAATCAAAGATGGCGGATGAGAAAATTTAAAAAATCAATATGGGTATCGCCTTCGATATTTTAAGGGGTGGGGAATCGCAATACAACATCTATTTCGTGATCAAAGATGGCGGATGGGAAAATTTTAAAAAATCAATATGGGTATCGTCTCCGATGTTTAAAGGGATGGGGAATCCAAATACAACATCTATTTTGTGATTCAAGATGGTGGATGGGAAATCAAACATGGCGGATGGGAAAAATTAAAAAATCAATATGGGTATCGTCTCTGATGATTTAACGGATGGTGAATCCAAATACAACATCTATTTCGTGATCAAACATGGCGGATAGGAAATCAAAGATGGCGGATGGGAAAATTTTAAAAAATCAATATGGGTTTCGTCTCCGATGTTTAAAGGGATGGGGAATCCAAATACAACATCTATTTTGTGATTCAAGATGGCGGATGGGAAATCAAACATGGCGGATAGGAAAAATTAAAAAAATCAATATGGGTATCGTCTCTGATGATTTAAGGGATGGTGAATTTAAATACAAGATCTATTTCGTGATCAAAGATGGCGGATAGGAAATCAAAGATGGCGGATGGGAAAATTTTGAAAAATCAATATGGGTATCGTCTCCGATATTTTAAGGAATGGGGAATTCAAAAACACCATCTATTTCGTGATCAAAGATGGCGGATGGGAATTTAAAAAAAAATCAATATGGGTATCGTCTCCGATGTTTAAAGGGATGGGAAATCCAAATACAACATCTATTTCGTGATTCAAGATGGCGGATGGGAAAACAAAGGTGGCGGAAGGGAACAATTTTAAAAATCAATATAGACGATACCCGTCTCTGATGATTAAAGGGATGGAGAATCTAAACACAACATCTATTTCGTGATCAAAGATGGCGGATAGGATATCAAAGATGGCGGACGGGTTTTTTTTTAAAAGTCGATATGGGTATCGTCTCCGATATTTTAAGGAATGGGGAATTCAATAATAAATAAAAATCTATGTTTGTTTGTTCAGCATTTATAGACTCTGAAATGATAAGAGATTAAGTGCTAAGTCAATGGTAACTTTGGAAAAGGGGCTTGGAAAAAAGGGAATTAAATAAAAACTCTTAAAAAGGCGATACGGAGTTCGCTGGGTCAGCTAGTACTAATATAATAAAGCGGAAGAGTTTGTTTGTTTGTTTGTTTGAACGCGCTAATCTCAGGAACTACCAGTCGGATCTGAAAAATTCTTTTTGTATACGATATCCCATTTATTCCGGAAGGCTATAGGCTATATAACATAACGCTTCGACCCTTTGGGGCCGGGCAAAAGGCTAAAAAGGCTAAAACATAATGTCGAATAATCTCAGGAACTAGCAGTCGGATTTTAAAAATTGTTATTGCTTATGATAGCCCAATTATTCCGAAAGGCTATAGGCTATATAAAATTACGCCACAACTTTAAGGGGCCAGACAAAAATATTAAAATGGTCAAACGAGAAGAGGGGTGTTGGGTCAAAGGCAAAAAAAGGCTAAACGAATAGGATACAATCTATATGGGTATCGTTTTCGATATTTTCGGGAAGCTGATTAATAATATGACATTTATTTAGTGATCCAAGATGGCGGATGGGAAATCAAAGATGGCGGATGAGAAAATTTTAAATATCAATATGGGTATGGCCTTCGATATTTTAAGGGTTGGAGAATCGAAATACAACATCTATTTCGTGATCAAAGATGGCGGATGGGCAATCAAAGATGGCGGATGGGAAAATTAAAAAAAATCAATATTGGTATCGTCTCCAATGTTTAAAGGAATGGGGAATCCAAATACAACATCTATTTCGTGATTCAAGATGGCGGATGGGAAATCAAAAATGGTGGGTGGGAAAAATTAAAAAAGTCAATATGGGCATCGTCTCTATTGATTTAAGGGATGGTGAATCCAAATACAACATCTATTTCGTGATCAGGGATGGCGGATAAGAAATCAAAGATGGCGGACGGGATTTATTTTAAAAGTCGATATGGGTATCGTCGCCGATATTTAAAGGGATGGGAATCCAAATACAACATCTATTTCGTGATTCAAGATGGCGGATGGGAAATCAAAGATGGCGGATGAGAAAGTTTTAAAAAATCAATATGGTTATCGTCTCCGATGTTTTAAGGGATGGCGAATCTAAATACAACATCTATTTCGTGATCAAAAATGGTGGATAGGAAATCAAAGATGGCGGACGGGATTTTTTTTTAAAGTCGATATTGGTATCGTCTCCGATATTTTTAAGGAATGGGGAATTCAAAAACACCATCTATTTCGTGATTCAAGATGACGGATGGGAAATCAAAAATGGCGGATGGGAAAAATTAAAAAAATCATTATAGGTATCGTCTCTAATGATTTAAGGGATGGTGAATCCAAATAAAACATCCATTTCGTGATCAAAGATGGCGGATAGGAAATCAAAGATGGCGGACGGGATTTTTTTTTAAAGTCGATATGGGTATCGTCGCCGATATTTAAAGGGATGGGGAATTCAAAAATAACATCTATTTCGTGATTCAAGATGGCGGATGGGAAATCAAAGATGGTGGATGAGAAAGTTTTAAAAAATCAATATGGTTATCGTCTCCGATGTTATAAAGGATGGCGAATCTAAATACAACATCTATTTCGTGATCAAAAATGGTGGATAGGAAATCAAAGATGGCGGACGGGATTTTTTTTAAAGTCGATATTGGTATCGTCTCCGATATTTTAAGGAATGGGGAATTCAAAAACACCATCTATTTCGTGATAAAAGATGGCGGATGGGTTTTTTTTTTTAAATCAATATAGGTATCGTCTCCGATGTTTGAAGGGATAGGGAATCCAAATACAACATCTATTTTGTGATCAAAGATGGCGGATAGGAAATCAAAGATGGCGGACGGGATTTTTTTTAAGTCGATATGGTTATCGTCTCCGATATTTTAAGGAATGGGGAATTTAATATTATATAAAAATCTATGTTTGTTTTTGCATCATTTATAGACCCTGGAATGATAAGAGATTAAGCGCTAAGTCAATGGTAACTTTGGAAATGGGGCTTGGAAAAAAGGGAATTAAATAAAAACTCTTAAAAAGACGATACGGAGTTCGCTGGGTCAGCTAGCAATATAATAAAGCGGAAGAGTTTGTTTGTTTGTTTGTTTGAACGCGCTAATCTCAGGATCTACCGGTCGGATCTGAAAAATTCTTTTTGTATACGATAGGCCAGTTATTCCGGAAGGCTATAGGCTATATAACATAACGCTTCGACCCTTTGGGGCCGGGCAAAAGGCTAAAAAGGCTAAAAGATAATGTAGGCTAATCTAGGAACTAGCAGTCGGATTTTAAAAGTTGTTATTGTCTATGATAGCCCAATTATTCCGAAAGGCTATAGGCTATATAAAATTACGCCACAATTTTTAGGGGCCAGACAAAAATAATAAAATGGTCAAACGAGAAGGGGGAGGGTTAGGTCATTCATACATACATAGACTCACGCCTGTTTCCCGGAGGGGTAGGCAGAGACTACGGAACGCCATTTGCAACGATCCTGACATACCTCACTTGCTTCACTCACTCCCATCAAGTTTCTCATGCATGCTCTTCTGTTAAGGGTACTTCTTACTTGTCCTTTTTTCAGGATGTCTCCAATCTGGTCAGAGAACGTTCTCCTAGGTCTTCCCCTTTGTCCTGTCCCATTCACACTAGCCTGATATATCTTCTTTGTCAGTCTATAGTCATCCATCCTCTCCATGTGCCCAAACCATCTTAACATGCCTTTTTCAACTCTTGTCACTACGTCTTCTTTTACCCTACACCACTCTCGTATCACACAATTCTTTACTCTGTCGGTCAAAGACGCACCACACATACTTCTCAGTGCTCTCATTTCTACAGCATTTATTCTACTTTCAAATCTCTTCTGCCATACCCAACTTTCACTACCATACATAAGGGTAGACACTAACACACCTCTATGTACAGCCAAACGTGCCTTTTTGGACACGTTTTGACTGATCATAAACGCCTTCAGAGCTCCATTCACACAATTACCTGCATTAACTCTCCTTTCAATATCTGCTTCATTCTTACCATCTCTTGTAAACAACGTACCTAAGTAAACAAACTCATTCACTTGTTCCACTCGCTGTCCATCGATCAAAACATTACAAGCCGTAACGCATTCCTCCTTTTCAAAAACCATAACTTTCGTTTTACTTACATTCACTTTCATTCCTTTCCTTTCTAACGCACGATGCATGATTGTTACCATCTCCTGCAACTCCTCCGTTGAAGATGCAAGTATAACCTGATCATCAGCATAAAGGAGGCATTTGACGAGTAACCCATTCATCCTTAATCCGCAGTCACTATGTTTTAAATCTTGCAAACAACTGTCCATGAAGAGTAGGGGTCGCAATACCGAATCATTTAAGCAAATCCGGTATTTTCGGTATTGGCTTCAGACCAATACCGATAATCCGGTATTTTCGATAGTTCCGGGGTTAAGCTAAAGTTCGCAAATTTATTGTAATAAATTTAGTTTCCGGAGGAATAGTAAGTAGGTACCTAAATGAATTTATCTTCTAAATAAAACAAAATTTTCATTGACACAAGGTTTACTGTTTGATATGTTGGTAATCAATCAATTAGTTCTTAACAATACTGTACTAATACTAAATGTCATTTTATTCCTTTATTAAAATAACTTAGGTTAAGGCGCTGTTATACCTCAGAAGCCGTGAAACACCTAATTTTTCGTCGCGCATCTAGCCATAACGGTACATATTACAAACTAGCAAAAATTAGAGCTTAAAGTCAAAAGTCTGAACAAAAGACTTTTGAAAGAATTTTTCATGTATGTAAAATAGAATCACGGTAAAAAAATCACAAAATCGAGGCAGAAAATAATCTTTCGTCTCACTGTTTGCAATATTTTGATCGTAAGCTGTCATATTTTTTTTGATAATACTGTAGGAAATCTAATGAACTAAAGAATTACCCTATTTATTTTCATATTATACGTGTATATTTTGTAAAATTAAATAAAATCTGCCAAACGTCTATGATTTTGACGCTCGGTAGATCCCATCAATATCAAACGCTTCAGCAATTTAAACCTTATTAGCATAAGCGGTGTACTGAGTGTCAGTTGCTAGTTTTCGCCCCGCCCAGACCTCATCATTCGGCTATGAGCCCTGTGAGAGATAGGTCATGTCGCTTGCGTCTCCGCTGCACGAAATTTTACGTAGACCTGTTTGTTATTATAATACGCCGATTTGAGTTCGTAATTTCATGTTTTATGTTATAGACTGAATACTTTGAATCAAATAGGCTTTTCATGTAACTATGGGCACATATAATTAGGACCTAAGTTTATACTCTTGTTGCGTTTAATGTGCTATTTTTCTGTGCTTATAAATATATAATTAGAAGAATAAAATATGGACAATTAGAGAAATGAAGTTCTACGAAGGATTTGTACAAGAAAGCGTCGTAATAAAATAGAAATTCATCCATGGCCAAGTGATTATGAAATATGTAACATTTTTACACAAATTATTTTCATAAGTGTCTTTTATGACTAACTTTGTTACTTATATATTATCGATTATGCATAATATAATTATATAAATTATTCTCACAATACATTGCTGCCACAGTTTTCAATTTTTGAAAGAGTAATAACATAAAATCGAATCATTTTATGTACCTCTATTTCAAATTCATTAGCTTGTCAGAGCGCCTGGAGCGCTAAGATGCCGCCACGGCGAACAATAATGATGACAGCGCTAATATGGCGCTCCGCAATCCCCACACAAGCGGTAACGAATGTTGTATTATTGTGTTGTGAACATAAACCTTTTTAGGTACATCGGGTAAAACTTTGATTATTCATAAACTATTAGGTATGTCTCAGTATATCTAATATCTTTTTAATTTCTAAAATCAATCATTTATAAGTAAGAAGGTAACTTCTCTGTTTGCTATAACACAAGATATAGTATTTTTTTAATAATAAAGTACGTAACTAATTATCATTATTGTAATTACAGTAAAGTTAAAGATAACAGTTCTGCAACGTCTTACACACATTTGACTTCAGTCATTCCTAACACGATCTGTTCAAGAGCTAGCCAAGAAATGCCAAACAATTTTTTAACAAATTTGACTCAAATTCCGTAGTGATAAGCAAACATTACAAGAGGGATAGCAGTGACTGGTTCGAATTGCGTAAGAATATGTTGACAGATTGAAATTTTTGTATAGTGGTAAAAAGAAGAGATAACAGCAGTAAAGCCAACTTAGTAAAAAATATTTTGTACAAATAAAATATTTGCAATGTAAAATCAGTTGCGCATGGAATCTAAAATGAACAACTGGCTTTGCAACAACTGGCGAAGCAAGAAAATGTAACAATCGAGCCTTGTGGATTATTCGATTATTGGTGCCACGCCAGATGGATTAATAGGTCCAAACACGATTGTGGAAATTTAATGTTCTAAAGTTGCCTATAAAAATGGCCTGGAGAATAGTATAAGAGCAAATAAAATACATATATGGAAACATGATAAAAAAGTGAACTGACCTGTCTAAACAAATATTGTAATTGTTATTACCAAATTCAGGGGCAACGCCACGTTACACGCAAACAAAAGTGTTTATTTGCTGTGTGGAGTGGCGAAAGTATACCACTAAAAATAGAAATTATAGAAAGAGATGATGTTTTCTAGGAGAAGCTTGTGGCGTTTAATATGAATTGTCAGTTGCCTAAAATTGTTGATTCTCGTCAAGCTCAAGGGATGGCATTGCGAGATCACGGAGAGGAAAATGTTTCATTAGTGCTTGAAATTTCTACAATACCAAGCCGTAAAAGGAAAGTAAATGAAACTGTGCCTCGTGAACAACAGCAAATAATAAGTATTGAAGCCTTATCACCTCACACACTGCCTTTAACATTCGATGAGAATAAAGAAAACCTGCCGGGTTGTAGCAGACAGCTAACTTTTGATGAGCTGTAAACTCTGTATTTCGTTAATAAATTATAAATGAATATAAATAAATATCTTTTAATATTTATTTCCTTTGAAACAACACATATTTGAAGCGAAAGAATTTTTTTATATTTTTCCATACAAACATGTATGACGAGAGCTAACGAAAAAGGAGTAACTCAAATTCTAATTCTATAATTTTCTAAGCGACATAGCAGTACCTCATGAATAAGGTATATCCACATATATTTTTGATGTTTCATCTATTTTGAAAAATAATAATGGGTTGGGTTTCGAAACGAGTCGCCTGAATTTGAGGGTATTGGTAGTGTAGGGGGCTTAAGGTAGTTCGTTTTAATCCCCTAAAAGTAATTTTGGCTGACGGAGTTGCGTCTAAATGTTTTTAATTAATTTCCAAAATTTCATAAATACTTCAGCAATTATGCAAAACGGAACATAGTTTTTATACTTTAGTACAGTTTTACAAATGTAATTTTTAGGTTTTATGTGAAAAACGTGAAACGAAACGCAAAACTGCCATCTTGGAATGATCATATTGACAGCTAATGTCAAATTTGTGCGTCATTGCTTTCGAGTGCCTTGGGTTAGGTGCGACTGTAATAAGTAAATAAATAGGTTATGTTAAGTTCTCTTTTGACCCTTAATCCGAAAATAGGAGCCCTTCGCAGGGCTCCGACAACCTTAGTTTATTAAACTAGTGTGATGAATGTGGAAGTTGGCAGTGCCATACACACCGATGTTTGGAGATTTTTTTTTTTCAGAGGAAACCAAGTATTTCCGGCAAGTGAAAATGGTGAGGGGGGTTACAAGACCTGCCCTCCTTCCTCTTCAATCACTCAGAACCCCTAAAAACGGCGACGTATTTCGAAACCTTTGCCATAATAATTATACCTATAATAACAATAAACATCCATAAATAAATAAAAGAAATCAACTTTTACTAAACTTACGAAGACACCGAATCCCTTCTAAATACTGCTGGTTACAACTTTTCCAACTTTTGACAACCTAATCTCAATTTATTTTAATTTGTATTTTGCTTTTATTTTGTTTCTGTTTTTGTATCACACCAACTCCACCTATTTGTAATTTAGGATATTATTAGCAAGAATGAACAGTTACCTTCTGAGTCACAGTCAAAACTAGTTCAGAAGGTACGGATATACTGCTAACAATGACCTAAAATCAAGCAATATTTATTATTTGTCATCTGTAAGTATAGGTTTATCATGGCAATAAAGAATTTTGAATTTTGAATTCAATTACCTCGTAACTCGCTTTAGTTGAGATACGGCTTTTGCGCTTAGTAGAGCAGTATTGTGTTTTTTAGGGTACCGTAGCCAAAAATTGTAAAAACGGTACCCTTATAGATTCGCAATGTCTGTCTGTCTGTCCGCCCGTATGTCACAGCCAATTTATTGCAAAACAGATTTGAAAACTGGCAGGAATGGAATTAGATCTAGGTATTCTATGACCTGCTTCACTATTTTTATACAAAAACAAAACAAACATAATAATGGCCTCTCCATACATGGAACTGACTTAATTATTTTTATCATCTTACGGCACGTAGGTATTTAACTACTTTCGTCAACATTTTATACCTATAACGTCTAATGTAAACCAGTTTTGCTCATGGCTGCACTGAGAACAAAAATTGCGCTATGCCTATATTGTACAAACAGATTGATGTATGTAATATAAATTTTAATATCAGTATCTCAATTCAATATGCTAAAACGTTTTGCTTGCGATTTTGAAATATTGGAATACGGATGTCGCCAGAATACGGCCGCACGCGACGAGAATGAAGGGGGGCGCCCCGCAGTAGACGGAGCTAAGCTCCCTTCGCCTCCCCTGCTTCACCCCCTCATTTACCAAAACAGTCGCTTAGGACAGCGCCTTAACTAGTTCAAATACTTTAATTAAAGGTAGTGTTTGACTAGGAAGTAGGAATCAGTTCCAAAAATAAAATGTCTATCAAACTTAAATAGCTCACAACAGTCTCAACATAAAGAAAACAAACGAAAAAAAAATACACTTCTAATAAATTCTCATAAAACATAAAATTCACTTTCAATATGGTTTACTAATCATCAAATAATATTAATTAACAAAATAATAAAAATGCTTAAATTAAAATCTGTCCAAATCGAATCGAAATAAAGAGGTAATCAAAATATTATTAAATCTCCATTAAACGTCATTGGGCAGATCTGACCCGCTTTGCAAACAGTGGCGGACATTAACCAAAATAGTTTTAAACAAAGATGAATAATATGACCCTTCATTGCATATAATTGTTTGATTAAAAATCGTCGGAGAAAATGTACAGGATCCTTTAAAAATGAAAACAAACGGTATCAAAGGTTTTTATGTCATGTTATAAAGGCATAAAAATAATATCGAAATGAGCTAATATTTAGAGATATGTTATACGCTGTCTCTTTCGCACATTGAACAAGTTTTTTTCGCACATTAAATAGCTACTCCCATATCGCTAGCATTGTTTATTATCTGTCTTGGGCCATACACCAGGAAGCAACAGACGCACCCGCTGCCTTTTTAAATGATCTAATGATTGCTTTGGATCAAATTGAATAAATTTTTTTTAATGAATTATAATTTTATTTTTCTTACCCATATCAATTAACTAGTGAACTCCCGCGACTTCATCGGCCTCATTCAGTGATCCCGCGGGAATATCGGGATAAAAAGTAGCCTATAACCTTTCTCATGAATTTCACACACAAAAGGATTTTTCAAATCGGATCAGTAGTTTCAGAGATAACGAGTATATATATATTTACATAGATAACTCTTGAATTTTTTGAGATTCCCGTAATTACCGTAGCTCACATTAATGCGGCTAATGCCATAGTAAATGAGAGCCATAGATGAATACACTCTGCTATATTTCGTTTGTGTCCGCCATGGGTATGGTTTCCATACTAAGGTGCCCATTTACCTTTTTGGTTGAGCCTTGTAATGAGATCGTAGAAACAGTAAAGTATCTAAACTTTTATCACTCAATCTTGATCGCAAATGATTACACAAGTAACCCGATAAAGAGAAAGCTCTCTCTGACTCTACACTGGTTGGTGGAATGCTTATTAAATTGTTGAAGGCCATACTCAAATATTTTCCTCTAGACCCACCGTTTTCGTAAAGAGCCATTTCTATTTTGATTAAAGTGTCAAAGGTGCAGTTTCTATTGATGTGCTCTTCTGATTTAGCATTTGCTTGTTCACCGCCATTTCTAACTGTTTCTTTAACGGCACTGAAACTGAAGGGAGATCAAGATCATCATATGCAGAAACAGTAACATCATGTGTAGATTCCAGATTAAAATTTTCTTTAGGTTTGACAACATCCGCAATGTGTTTCTCATCTCTGTGCAATCTGGCCTTAAAAATACTTCACGGACAATCACAGTATTCATTTGCTGAATCGAAATAGGTTTTTGGCTTATGTAGATAATTTAAGGTTGAAGCAACCAGCAACCTTCGTTCCTTAACCCTACGTTTCAAAGAAGTTACAAGTTCACGAGCAACTAACTCATGTTGCATGGCGCATAATTTTGTGAACATAAACTTCAGAGCAGTATCGGCAGTAATTAGGCTAGTGGTTCTTTTGCACAGTTCTTCGACAGTGGCTTTTAGTATTTCAAATACTCTGCTGAGATCAGCCAGACGTCGGTATTCACATTCTGACAGCTCTTGATTAATTTTTAAATCTTATCACTAAATTGCGCGTAACTTTTTCTATTTGTACTTGTTTTTAATTTATTTTACTACCACCGAAAATACCGTATATCCCGGTTTTTGTGAAATGAATACCGGTATTAATTAGACCTAAATTTGGCCCGGTATTCCGGTATTTTCGAAATTCGGTATCCCGGTTTGCGACCCCTAATGAAGAGGTTAAACAGCCACGGCGACGCTACACATCCCTGTCTAACACCTTTATCGATGGTAAACCAGTCAGTGTATGCCCCGTTTATCCTCACACAAGCTCTAGAATCCTCATAAAGGGATTTCAGAGCTCGAATGAGGCTGCTGTCCACCCCATTCATTGACAGCACCGACCACATTTCATTCCTCACCACTCTATCGTAAGCCTTTTCCAAATCCACGAATGCGCAATAGACCTTTTGACCTTTGGCCAAAAATTTTCCGGCTATGCTTCGCAAGGAAAAAACCTGATCCGTGCATCCCATACCCTTTTGGAATCCCGCTTGTACATCCCATATTTTCTTGTCGGTTACTTCCATAACTCTTTCAATAAGTACCTTTGCATACAATTTGCCAACAATGCTGAGAAGGCTAATGCCTCTATAGTTTTTGCAGTCTTGTTGCGAGCCTTTTCCTTTATAAAGAGGCACAACAACAGCTGTGGTCCAGTCATTAGGTACTCGGCCGGTGTTCCAACACAAGTTATATAACCGCTGCAACTGACCAACTATGATGCCCTGTCCAGCCTTCAGCATTTCGACTGTAATTCTATCATATCCTGCAGCCTTACCTACTTTCATACTTCCCAGTGCCTTCACGATCTCATCCACGCCAATAACGCTTTCATCATTGCTATCATTACAATTCACTTCAGCTATCGGTGTCTCTATCGCCGTTATTTCGAATAAACTTTCAAAATACTCTTTCCATCTCTTCAGCACGCACAATTCACCATTTACTATACTTCCATTCTCGTCTCTGATGGATGTGTGTTCTGAGGATCGAGTTCTTCCTCGAACTGCACGAACGGATTTCCAGAAAAACTTAATGTTCCTCTGGAAATCGTCAGATAATCTGCTATCAAACTTATCTTTCTTTTCCTCTTTTTTCCTTTTAACCATTTCTTTCACTATTCTTTTTGACCTAACAAACTCCTTTTTTGCTTCATCTATGTCTACACTCGTAGCTTTTCCCATTCTTTCATTTGCTCTGGCAGCCAACCAATCTGACAAAGCTTTCTTCTTTGACACTGCTGATTGTACATCCTTGTCCCACCATGTATTCTTAACCTTTCGTATTTTCCTTCTCTTGATCATACCACATACTTCAGAAGCTACACATACTACCTCTTCTTTAAAGGCCTGCCATAATTCTTCCATATCATTTATGCCATCGAATCTCTCAAATCTTGCTATCAATCTTCGTTTATACTCATCTTTCACATCTTTCTCTTGTAGATTTTCTACTTTTATTCTTTCCAAGACCCTATTTTCATTACGCTCTCGGTGTCGCCATCCTTTAAAGAGCCCACTTATCCGGCTCAACACCAAGAAGTGGTCTGTGTGGATGCCGATCCCTCGATTTACTCTTGTATCCAACACATTCTTTCTCAATCGTTCATCTACTATCACAAAATCAATCATACTTCTTCTAACATTTTTCGCCTCTCGCGTATACATATGTATCCTTTTATGATCAAACATGGTGTTTGTCACACAAAGGCTCCACTCCAAACAAATCTCAAGCAGTGCTTTTCCATTTTCGTTTACACTCTCATCACCAAATGCACCTAACACCCTTTCAAATCCATCTCGCTTTACTCCCACCCATCCATTGAAATCCCCTAACAAGATCAATCTTTCATTATCCTTGCAGTTCCTCAAAATCTCTCTTAAACTCTCCCAAAACTCCTGCCTTTCGTCTTGCTCATGTTGTGACATACCCGTAACTATATTGACCGGGGCGTACACCCCCACAACAAAGAGACGAGTAAGTCCTACTTTCATTCTCATCCACAGTAGCCTAGCATTTACACATTCAAACTCTTTTACGCACTCATTCATTCGCGCAGACAGTACTACACCAACTCCCTTACAGGCTCTGGTGGTACTATCTACCCCAGACCAATACGCCGTATATGCACCATGCTTGGTGGTGTCACACCCTTTTATTTTTGTTTCATTCACACAAAGAACATCAATCTTTCTATCATCCATCATCTGACATACTTCATCCAATTTGCCGTTCATTCCTCCACCAACATTCAATGTTGCAAACCTGCTTTCCGTAGGCCGCTTTTCGCCCTCGCGGGAAACGAGACGTGACGGGTTGCGAACCGCGTCGCCGCCGTATGGAGAAGAATAAGTTTTTGTTCCCATAGCGTTCCCACGAGATTTAGGGATCTAGACGGTCCATCCTCGCAGAGCCCTTTACGGGGGTAAGGCGGAATATCAGCTGTGCCCTGTGGGTCAAAGGCAAAAAAAGGCTAAACGAATAGGATACAATCTATATGAGTATCGTTTTCGAGATTTCGGGATGCTGATTAATAATATGAAATTTATTTAGTGATCCAAGATGGCGGACGGGAAATCAAAGATGGCGGATGAGAAAATTTTAAAAATCAATATGGGTATCGCCTTCGATATTTTAAGGGGTGGGGAATCGAAATACAACATCTATTTCGTGATCAAAGATGGCGGATGGGAAATCAAAGATGGCGGATGGGAAAATTAAAAAGAAACTATATTGGTATCGTCTGCGATGTTAAAAGGGATGGGGAATCCAAATACAACATCTGTTTCGTGATTCAAGATGGTGGATGGGAAATCAAAGATGGCGGATGGGAAAAAATTAAAAATCAATATGGGTATCGTCTCTGATGATTTAAGGGACGGAGAATCCAAATACAAACTCTATTTCGTGATCAAAGATGGCGGATGGGAAATCAAAGATGGCGGATGGGAAAATTTAAAAAAACAATATTGGTATCGTCTGCGATGTTAAAAGGGATGGGAAATCCACATACAACATCTGTTTCGTGATTCAAGATGATGGATGGGAAATCAAAGATAGCGGATGGGATTTTTTTTTTAAATCAATATGGGTATCGTGTCTGATGATTTAAGGGATGGTGAATCCAAATACAACATCTATTTCGTGATCAAAGATGGCGGATTGGAAATCAAAGATGCCGGACGGGATTTTTATTAAAGTCGATATAGATATCGTCTCCGATATTTTAAGGAATGCGGAATTCAAAAACACCATCTATTTCGTGATCAAAGATGGCGGATAGGAAATCAAAGATGGCGGACGGGATTTTTTTTAAAGTCGATATAGGTATCGTCTCCGATATTTTAAGGAATGCGGAATTCAAAAACACCATCTATTTCGTGATCAAAGATGGCGGATGGGAATTTTTTTCAAAATCAATATGGGTATCGTCTCCGATGTTTAAAGGGATGGGGAATCCAAATACAACATCTATTTCGTGATTCATGATGGCGGATGGGAAATCAAAGATGGCGAATGGGAAAAATTTAAAAAATCAGTACGGGTATCGTGTCTGATGATTTAAGGGATGGAGAATCCAAATACAACATCTATTTCGTGATCAAAGATGGCGGATGGGAAATCAAAGATGGCGGATGGGAAAATTAAAAAAAAACAATATTGGTATCGTCTGCGATGTTAAAAGGGATGGGGAATCAACATACAACATTTGTTTCGTGATTCAAGATGATGGATGGGAAATCAAAGATGGCGGATGGGAATTTTTTTCAAAATCAATATGGGTATCGTCTCCGATGTTAAAAGGGATGGGGAATCCAAATACAACATCTGTTTCGTGATTCAAGATGGTGGATGGGAAATCAAAGATGGCGGATGGGAAAAATTAAAAAATCAATATGGGTATCGTCTCTGATGATTTAAGGGGTGGTGAATCCAAATACAACATCTATTTCGTGATCAAAGATGGCGGATAGGAAATCAAAGATGGCGGACGGGATTTTTTTTTAAAGTCGATATGGGTATCGTCTCCGATATTTTAAGGAATGGGGAATTCAATATTATATAAAAGTCTATGTTTGTTTGTTCATCATATATAGACTCTGAAATGATAAGAGATTAAGCGCTAAGTTAAATGGTAACTTTGGAAAAGGGGCTTGGAAAAAAGGCAATTAAATTAAAACTCTTAAAAAGGCGATACGAAGTTCGCTGGGTCAGCTAGTATCGTGATAAAGACAAAGTTATAAGTTTCATCGATGTACATATTTTGCCGGATACCTGTCACATACCTACCTACATAGTCTTATTTTCCGGTACTACATATGAATCGATATTGATTAGTGTCGTCTCTTACTAAAATATCATAACAGGCTTATTTTATTAGTAAGAAAATGTCTGGTACTTACCTTGATTTCTTCATTTGGCAAGAAAAGTTAACCAATTACAATTATTACATTAATCAAAATAATCCAAAATAACTAAAAACCTAATACGCGTTCAATGTAAATTATTAATAACCTTTTAACTGCCTGAAATTCATCAGCAAATATAGCGCAATCCGGATTTACAGATATTATGTGTGACTTAGTGCTTATAAGTAAACATGAAGCATTAGCAGTTAGTGGGCCGGGACAGCCTGGCAGCCTCTTTTAAGTTTCTGTCGCAAAGAACCGTGCGCGTTTCTGTTTCCTTTGTATACTGTTCTGATACTCATTGTCAATAGCACCATCACTTCAAATTGCATAAAAATGCGGCATTCGTTTTATAGTCTGCATGGCATATAAATATTATGACTTTTTAAATTTAAGAACATTAACCAGTCGCTGGGATAAGTTCTCTCGAAGGGTCTGAGATCAATAGCCAAAATTGCGTTTTATTTACACATTAAAACACGTCAAATACTAGAAATTCTCTCCAGACGACCTTTATTTCGGTACCGTTTTTAGACCAGATCTAGTTTTCAATGAATATAGAACACATAAAGATCTGAAATAGGCCTGAGTACCGTGTAATCCGGAACGTGACGTGAATTTTAATACGAATAGGTACGATATTATTTACTTAATATAAATATTTTGACAGTATTCTTGTACCTAAGTGTCTAGAATGTTTTAGGTAATTAGTTCAGATCTCTATGTTGGTAAAATCTAGTATTGGGTACGAAGCAGAATGCAACCGGAAAACATATCAAAGCAGATATTAAAATTAAAAATGTTTCCAATATGCGTAATGAAACGGCGCCATAAATCTCTATTTATAAGTACTGGCAGCCTGGCACTGGCAATATAAAATAGTCGTTAAAAGGTAAATTATTGTGCTAGAAGTATGATGAGCAAAAGGTATTAGTACTAAGTACCTACTAGTATTAAGTAACAAGTGTTCCTTGAATCTAAAATTCTTTGCGTGGTGATATCGTGCTCCAGAATGGCAAAAAATAAAGGTGGAATATCAAAGAATGGGAACGTAAGCCAGAAGCCAGTATTGGAACCCATTGTGTTGCTACTTGCTACACCATTCATCAAACGAATTAAAACGTTTATTCTACCGGTGCTGGTGAAACTGGTTCACGTGCGAATAGTTTGCGAAACGAAGCGCGTGGGGGTATATCGAAAAGCGGGATTATGAACGGCTTTATTTGTTCACTTTCTGGGTCGTCGGTCTTGCCTGACCCGTCTCGCTTCAACGAGAAAGTGACTGCTCGCTTTTTCATATGTTTGCGGTGCTATTTCAATGATCGGTTATTATTTATAGACGCCGACTATAAATTTGCAATCATATAATGGCAGTTTTATTGGTTACGTATAGGCTATAACATTAATAAAAACTCACGGCCGACATAGACCATTACTACGGATAATTGCGCCAGTATCGACAGACTGTCTGTCTTCGTCCAGTTCATTGTACGATCAATTGCGGACGCACAAATATCACAAACGGAAACTGAAATATGTCAAACAAACGGTATGCGGGGACATCTTGGCACAAACATAAATAAACTCGTACGAACACTAATTAGAGCATTGAAAATTTTACGTGGCACCTTCCCCAATTTCATCTTGCCGTGTACGCCATTGACTATCACGTTGCTTTCTGTTCATAAAGACACACACTGTCTTTTTAATAGTTTCACGGCAGAACTCAAGCGTCGCATATGTCAGGAAGTAACAGATGAAATATCAAAAGAACAAACTAAAATTCAAGAACGGTAAATATTAAACCCATTATGAAGCTCAACAAACAAACGTGGGATTATTATTATAATACGCCGTGTATAGGAGGAAGACGGGTGGGAAAATTGTGGCGATAGTCACAACATAATTGCTCCTTGGTCACAACGTTAACAACAATGAGTACAAATTACAGTAATTCTGACTAATGAACATTAACTGTATACCAATAAAAAGGTCACATGTCGATGTAACGAGCAGGATCTGTGTATTATTTATAGACGGACCAACACGCGGTTTTATTTATCTAGAGCCGCCCACCCGGCCGACTTGGAGCTCGCGACACACATCATCTCAAAAAACTTGACGTTGCAAAGAGATTTATGTATTTTTTTCTGATATTTATTGAACCAAGACGATTACGAATTATTCTGCGTTCCTTTTTTGTGTTTCATTGCCATTTTGATGACTCAATCTGATCGTATTTAGTATAGCAAACCTACATTTAGGTTGGATCTAGTTTCTTGAGCAGTTCGTTAACTCGATTAAAATAAGCTGCTAATAGAGTGTTTCTTAAACAAACGCACGGCGTTCAATTAACTTTCCGTGTGCACAGAATATCTTTTGTTCGGTCGTGTAACTGTTCTGTTGCCGGTTGAATTCCTGCAAAATCCAGATGACTGCACGGTGGCGGTGTCCTGTCTGATCGCTCGATGCAAGATCTGTTGAACTTGGAGCTCGGTTGTTGTGAACATCAAAAGCAGTCACGTAAATGCTGTCGCGGAGGACAGACGCGCTGTCGCCGCCTCCTGCCCCTTTTAGCTGAAAGGATTCATGCGTTTATTTCGGGACTTAAGTCTTCATCGTTTTTGGATTATTGTGGACTTGGTTACGTAAATTGCGGGCAGTGCATCTGTTATAACTCGGATCAAGATTCAAAAGCTCAAGTTTAATGTACTTTTTTGTGTTACCGATGTTTGGAGTCTATACATCGATAAATTTCGAGAGATAACTTTATCTAGTGTACACCACATGGATCGTAACCCCATTTTATTATATAGATAGAAGCGTGGTGACTGTTTACACGATAAACAAAGTTTGGTTGTGTTTGTGAATCGATGTGTTATTCTGAAAGAGTGGTGAATACGTCATTTTTCTGTGAATATAGTGTGTTAAAAACAAAATATTATATTTTCCTGTTTTGTGTTCGTAATTAGCAATTCCGATAAGGTGTACGGAGTGGATAAACTTTTTCTGCATGCAAATGTGCCATGTTTTGTACATGGTAAAAATGCAAGCCCCTCATGGATAGTGAGGGCAGGCTAGTGTTTTGGAAGAGCGGTGTGTGGGAGGGGGGAGCCCCTACCCTTAACTGTAACACCTGTAAGAAACGAAGGGCCGACAGAATGAGCGCCAATGAACGCCCCCAGGGGTGAGTCTGAACTTGCTCAAACTTTGCATGCCAAATGTTAAGTAAATAATAGAAATTCGAAGCTTCGTCTTCAAATATTTCACCAACGTTGTGAGACCGGAAACGTGAAAGATTTTCCTTGTTCATACTATCTAAAGTGCTTCTATAAATGAGACACAAGTTATGACTTTTTGCTTTCTCAAGTTGAAGTTGAAAGCCTAATTTTGTTTTCTTGTCATAAGTAACATAAACTAGTTCCAATAAAGTTTCATTCATCAATGAAAAAGTTAAGTAATTAAAAAAATATTTTGCGTATTTAGAGTACCAATCACAGATCGTCAATATGCAAAGATAACTTATTGATAAGGTATGTATTTGGAATTGGTAGCATTATACTTTCTACGAAACAGCATTCTGTCATCGCTTATCCTGATGATAGCAGCTACTTCAGTAATTCTGACGTCTGAATATTGCGTTCGATTATTTGTAGATGGTTAGGATACATATTTATTTATTCCGATATATTACCGATTCTTCGTTATGGATATGTTTAACCAACGACAAACCCAATTTAAAACAATTTCTCATAAGTTTTGCCATATGAATATGTTTTTTAATAGTTGTAGCTATCAAATTTACTGATTCTTGTCATTGCTATTCTAATGTAAGTACCTATGTGACTCTAAATAATTTAAAAATATTTACCTATGGCAGAGCTAGTCACCGTCCTCTAGCGCGGTGTTCTCGTTGAGATTATTATTGGAAACGAAAATAAACAATATACTACGTCCCTACAATAACATTCCTCTGTTCGTTCCAAAGTAAATATAATAACTTATACATAGGACGCTATACTACTTAACTTTAAGAATAATTACATGCCTCTTTAAACTGTATGATTTATCTTTGTTTAAATGTAGATACTATTTAGTATTCGGTACAAAAGCTTGCTATAAATCTTGTAGACTTTAATCTGAACAATTTCTCGGTACTTAAGCACCAAATCCGTTCTGAGATTACTCTTGTCAATTAAATCGCGTTCTCCAAAATACTCGGAGTGCCTGCACAGAGATTGTACGCAAATAGATAGTTATTTTGAACCATTTGAACAAATTCGCGCCATTGTTTGCTTATTTTCTCCTTGTTGCATATAAGGGTAAATAATATTTGCATGAATCACCTGTTCCTGTTGTAGATTGGTCGTGAACGGAACCTGTTTTCCTTGTGCGTTCTGGCTTCAATTTTTAATATCGCACCACCTATACGCCGTATGGACGGTGGTATTTATCTTATTATTTTCGTTAAAACCAATGAAATAAAAAAATGTGAAAGTTTTTTAATCGCCCCTTGTATGGACAGAAGGCTCTCATTACAAAGAGGTCGACATGAATGTTGGTGAATATTTTTTGGATAATTTTAATATCTAAGTACAATAAATAAATAATCTCTAGTTTATTAGAACCTATTACTATTTTGCATCCGACGCTGGGTACAAACACATATAAGTATTAAATATTTTTGCTACGTTGGACTTGGTTGCTTAATTTTTTGTAAAGGCTGATTTATAATATAATTTATACGTTCTACACCTTTATTCTAAATATTTTTTGACGGACGTCTTCAAGACTTTTCCTACTACCTGGTAGAATACGAATAATGAGTCTAAATATAAATAACGTTTCTATATACCATATAATAAACATTGTAAACGAAACTGATCACTGAGGGTGTTGTGGGGTAAAAGAAGATGTAGTGACAAGCATCGAGAAAGGTATGCTAAAATGGTTTGGGCACGTGGAGAGGATGGATGACGAAAGACTGACCAAGCAGACATATAAGGCAAGTGTGAAAGGGACAGGACGAAGGGGAAGACCTAGGCGGACGTTCTCTGACCAGATTGGAGACATCCTCAAAACAGGACAGGTGAGAATGAACAGAAGAGCATGCATGAGGAATTTGATGGGAGTGAATGAAGCAAGAGAGATATGTCACGATCGTTGCAAATGGCGTTCCGTAGTCTCTGCCTACCCCTCCGGGAAACACGTGTGATTCTATATATGTACATATGTATGTATGTAAACGAAACTGTGTGTAAACTCTTACGACTAACGAAGATAAACACATGATTACTTGTGATACGTTTTATTTCATCTCGTGTAATATGTATTGAGTTAATTTCGCAAGTGGCTTCAGTATTAGCGGCTATTGCGTATATTTCTGTTACATTGTAAGAACGCACAGTTACATTAGCGAGAGACTGTTTTACGATTGTCAAATACCACATGCAGTAAGAGACAATGATGTTTATGGATCGTATAAATAATAATATGAACCTCGTTCGTGAATTGTCCTTTGTGGTTTTCAGATGAGTTTTCAAACAGTGGCTTCGCAATGATATTACAAGAAACAGGTAGATACGTTACCTACGTAGTAATCAATCCGTAGAAACGGTACACTAACGCACACATCGATAACTCCATATTTTATTTTAATTTCGGTTGACAACATGTGTCAGTTTCACTTTGACGCTGGCTCGCGACGTCACACACACATACATATTATGTCAGACTTGCTAACTGGCTTATGTTTAACGTCCTGCTTTTGGTACGCATATAACATATCTACTTCTTTTTACTTTTGTAATATCATTGTGGCTTCGTATCTTCAGGATTTGTATGAAACATTCTAAGTATTGTGATTTGTGATGGCATTGAAGAAAGACCATACAAATTTACAATCACAAAAATTCGGCTCCCGAATCCGAATTTGATTGTAAAACGTTTAGCTATATTAACGTTTCTCAAAGACTCTTGTAGATACTTGATAAGATCAGGATTATAGCAATCATTTATGAGATAAAGCAATAACCAAGTAGTGAACATCGTAAATTAAAAGCACGGTATAAGTAGCTATTCCACATAAATGGTTATACAACTTAACCTCAAGGGATGTGATGGCATGTCCAGGTACAATTAGATAAATGAACAATTAAAATTGAAATCACATTAAGATTATTTTTTTATTTGTATGCTATGTAGCCAATTATCATTCATAGTGTTGATGTCGCCCGCAGATCGCTATCACTAGTTACAGAGAGAGAGAGAGTATACATTTTGAGTTCTCTTAATTCTACAATCAGGTTGTACCTACCAGTAATGTTCATACAGCCTTACCTAATAGCCTTTTAGCCATTTATATTTATATGCTTTTACCCTTGGAGACGTATATTCATACAAATTCTGTTCCTGACACTTAAAGTGCTTTCTGGCACCTCCGGATTCGCATAGGCATTTATCAAACATCCATATTCTGAAACAAATATGAAGAGATTAAATAATTTTTGTATATTTTCATCATCTATTCCGATGATATTTTATCATTTGCTAAAACATTTGAACAACATGATCTCACAGAGACTGATATGTCTTGGGTTGAATTTGTATTGGGCGCGCAATACTCTGGAGATAAAATCTGATAGAAATGTCGCAAGATTGTTGATGTATGTAGTTAGCCTATTTATACATTACGTATAACATAATTGTAACATGTGCAGCATGTTTAACCATAAAATGTCAACTAATGAACACGTGTGGCTCTTCATAGGCACATGTTTACAAAGAATTATCTTAGCTGCACGTATGTCTGAACATTCCTTTATTCTTTTCTGTTACAATATTCTTTTCTGTTTCAATATTTCTGCCGCAGTTGTAACAGCTTCAGTATTATCATTTTCTTTTGAAGACATTTAAGAGGGTTCAATTTCGGTATATATAATTATGAATTCATACGTGATGGTTTTGGTCAATAAATATGAGGTTGGAATTTGAATCACAGCCAGTTCTTCGACCAAAACTGCGAAAGTTAAGCCGTTTAAGCCGTTAAGAAAGTATGTTTACAATTTCCTATATATTTCAAATCAACCAGCTCGCTCAGGTCTCTTCCCCATTTCACTCCACCCATTTTTATCCCATTGCTTGAAACACCCCTGCGTTTAGTCGACTTATACTCCTCTTTGGTATTAAAGAGTATAATATACAAATGCACTCGTAGTGACTTGAATGTCGACCAATAGGATCAAAACTCTTTGTGAGAAGAGTTATATCACTACCAAAGACGATGTTACCTCATCATGACCACGACCGCTCTGTCAAGAGTAACCCGTCTATGAAGGACCTAATACTTCCCAACATCGTATTATTATACTCATATTTATACAGGATATCAGCAACGTTCTACTGCAGTTTTTGTTCTCCTGGAACATTTTCCACCACTATGTGATAGGAAATTACATTAAGGATGTTAAGACCCGATTGTATTACTCTCCAAACTTGTAAGAGGTGTTATTCGGATTGGTGAAACTTGTTCATCTTATATCGTAAGGGTAGACAGGGCCTTGGTATTTATGAACAGAGCATTCTCATCTGCTTTATGGCTGTCATAGTAACTGAATTTATAGACGTAAGCTTATAAGTTATGTACTATATCGCTGCTTTGGCCATTTGCGGGACAGAAAAAGGCGCCACGATAATCTTAGTAGAAGAACGACCTTCACTGCCCCATCTGTTTACCGGGTGAAAAGTATTTCATGCCAAGTTTGGCATGTTTATATATCGTAAATATGCCTGTTGCCTAGAAAAGTTTTCGGATATTGAAATTATAGTGCTAATGACACCACTTCTAAAAACTAGACTAATAGGCCAGTAAAAATAAAATACCTAGTTTAATTTTACATCAAGGAAACATCAAAAACAATTTAGTATCTATGTATTTTCTTCTTTATTTATGCCATGCTTTTCCGCATTCTCTTTTATGCTCTAAATATAAAGTAGATACCTAATCATAAAATTATATTTTTCAAACAACCTTCTTTTTAATGTCTGTAAGCTCTTGATACTATGAACTGTCATGCTAATATACCTTTGGTAGATCAAAATGTAGATCAATCATTAAGTATATCATTACGTTTGTACATCTGTATAAATATTGTATGTAATGAACCCTCATCGAATTGGTTTATTATTTCATGGGTTAATTTCTGGTTGTTGGAAGCTCATGACAATTGCATTAGTCATGACACTCATGACAGTATAAATTCTTTTAAAGAGGTTGAGCGCTGCAGGACCGAGGTATCTGTACTGTAATCAAAGCAATTGACAATTGGCAACTTGTGTATTGTATCTGTAAAGAGTAACGTTACTAGAATTTAGAAAATTAGCCAGTACTACTTACCAGCGCAAGGAATTCAATATTAAATATTAAAATGGTTATTAAAAGGAGGCCACCTTTCGTATAGAGAGAGCGATATCCTTTATGTCGTAGACGTATCTTGTCAGCAAATAACATTAGGTGCATATTGTATGCTTGATTCGTACAGATATTCTACTGAACCTAAATCTTATTTCTTCCTTGGTTACTTGGTATGTTCTACTTACCCGATATTGTAACTTGTTTAAATTTACCATTACTGTTGGATGTAGGTCTACTTTACTACAGTCATGTAGGTATATACGATGTAATACAAGAGCCCTTATATCTATTGTATGATAAATTGATAATATTTCAAAACATTGCAGTGGTGGTATGTCAAGTAGGTCGCATCTATAAGCGCTATTAAGGACCTGATCGTATCTATCTATGTATTTCCGATAGGTACGTTTAGGTTCTTAATAACGCTTATAGATTACTTTGTCTGTTTATCAAAACGTAGAGTACTTATGATTTGTCTTTGCTTTCCTATTAGCAGCATGTAATCTCGCCTCTCATAATAAGTGGCTTGAAAATGCAGACTTCTGAGAATCAGAGTTAAAGTGTTTTACACATTCGAAGTAATATGCATACTATGGCTACACTTCTATGCATATTACTATAGACATACTGTAACATGTGTACCGCAGAACAGCTAGGTTTCAAAGATCGCGTGAAATGAATCAGGTAAAGTCATAGCAGTCAAAGATATTAGGTATAAGCTCTTGTCCAAAGGCAGCTGGTTTTGGTATATGTGGATATTTAAGTACATACCGCTTTACATTTTAGTTTGTTCACTTATCTTATTGAACCGATCAGATTAAAAAAACCTAACGTAATTTAATTATTCATCTACCTACTCCTCATTACTAAATTTGTCTGCTAGCTTACTTAACAAAAAATGAGACACAGTATAAAAGATGTAAATAATTTTGAGCGATGACACGTGACACGATTTCTATTTCAATACCGTTTTTTTTTACAGTTTTCTTTCTTCGAGGCTCGAAACGGCAAAATATTAGTGCCAAAGTTTGCCAACTGTAAACCCTTGTCACGATGTTGATAATTGATATGCAGATAGACATAGCTTAGCCAAATCATTGCCAAGGTTAAATACTTACTTATAAGCCTGAATTAATAAAAAATACGACAGCAATCAATCTGATTATCAATCCGCTTATATTTTATCTCGATCGAATATGACCAAATGTATTATTTAATGAATTACATTGATTATTATGAGTAATCAAGAGTAACATGACACTCCCCGCATTATAGATTATGTTGAGGTTTTGTGTTTCAGTCCGAGTGATTCTTGTCTACGTCCCTCTGTTTAGCGACATCTATTACCTGACTGTTATTGACTGCGTAACTGCCCGTGACGTAATAAAGAGGGTAGGAAAAACCGAGCTTATTAGTGTAAACGTCATACGTACGTTGTCTTTGTTTAGGGACGCCTGTTGTAATTAGAATATAGTCGAAATTGTAGCTATCACGTGGTGATGGGTTGATAAGAATTGAGTAATTTAAGTGAATCTTTGCACTGTTTCATTGATGGTAATGAGCATGTATGTATTAAAGTGGAAATTTATCTCCATTTCAAAATATCAGGTTGTCTGAAAATTATTAGGAGAAGACGGTGACTATAGCTTCGCCCCATTTTCCCTTTCCCTAGGGTTGACAATTTTTATGGCATAATTGACACCTATGCCTATGGCACAGTCTTTGATGCCACTATCCAATTAGCCGCATACCATCGAGGGCTCCATTGCCTTCTTCAATCGGACTATTGATATTTAGTACCAATGAATATTTTAAAACAAAAAAAAAAATATGTCTGGAAATTTACTCAAAGTAGGTTCATGCCATTTTCTTATTTTGCCCTACAACATTCAGTCCGTGATCAGCCGTAGGACAGTTACCTGCTTATTTATTGTCCGCCTGCCCGGATGCATTACTAAACATAATAGATCACTAAAGGTTCTTAAGTTCAACCTATACGAACTGCAAGCAGACTTATAATGAATACGTTGTCTCGAATTGACTCCTTTCTCGGTCCTTCCTGTTGTCGTAATTTAGTGAAGTAGGTACCTAAGCTACTAGCAGTAAAGAGATGCCGTAAAACAAGAGAGCTGCGGTGAAAATGAATATTACTTGTAAATAAATAATTTTATGACTAAAAGTCTTGAGATCATTTCCAAGTTGTTTCCAAGTGTGTTAGCGGGTACTTCTATTGCATTTTATTCAAGCTTTTGTTAAAGATGTGACATTTGGGATGATCAGGGCTACTTTATTTGGAAGTACTACTATCTAGATTCTGGCAGATAGTAATGGAATTTATTTTATTTAGATTATTCACCGTGTCCATAAAAGTAGCACCAAATGTACTGTAATGTGTAGCACTAAATGTAAACAGCATTTATACCAAGGTTTTGTAGGACATTTCTCCATTGGATCTTTGTGTTTAAAACCAATTGTGTATTCGTATATTTGCCTTGCCATTTGGCGCCACAAACGATTTGAATTGTAATTATATTTGCGTGTTATTTCTTTGCTACCCATTTAAAAGGGAAACTTCATGCAAAGTAGCTACATAAAACCTTTTCAATTGCCCATCGTTTTATTTAATAGCCAGCAGTACCTAAGTAATAGAAATATCCATGGGAACGACAGCGAAAAATGAAGTCTTTAGATTAGGTATGTTGATTAAAAAGTTGCAAGCTGATCTAGAAATTTTCATTTGGGTAACCTAGACTTCAAATTGGCCAACATTGAATAGATAAGTTTGTCTTCTTCACTTCATATTGCTTCATTATTGGTGCGACTGGTTACTCGTATAGTAATCGAAAATATTTTGATTTAGAATCTATCCGTATGATTGCATTGGAATGCTGCAGGAAACCGCGTGGAAAATATTGCGTCAAAGATATAAATAATATTGTATTATATGCAGTTTCACCGAGTTTATTATTAATATATTACCATGACTGACCTGTGCCAACATGCTTATAGGATGCCAAAATTATAGTAAATTCCTGAATGCGCATTCCACATCTGCATTTACTTTAGAACAAAAATATGATATGCTCTATACAAATATGCATTTTCGAACAAAAATATTAGTTTGGCCGTAGTTTTGTACCAAATTTCGGCAGACGGACAAAAATTATTTATGATGCATGTTTGTTTTCCTTATCGTGTAATCCTCTACAAAACATGTCTGATTGTAATGTAGCATTCTGACGTAATAGTTTTAGGGGGAGGCTACCTACTCAGTCTCAATTATGTGTAGGAGGGGTCAAACATATCGATAACAGGCCAACGACACAGCCAACTAATGTTATATGTTTTTTCTCATTGACACAATTTTATTACGATAATAATATCATGTCGGCTGGACAAATGTACGATTGGTTGTAGTGATTTGTCTATGTTGTTATGAACTCTGAACTCGACGCGATGCTAAGCTACATGTTTATCAACAAATACGTGTTCGGTGATGTAATGTTTCGTGTTTTGACTGGCGGCTTATTATAATATGAATGGAACGAAAATAGAACGATTCACATACCCAAAACTGTTGTTCTACTGAGTGGATAGTAAGCCTGTCATTTTTACGATTGGTCGGCGTGGGTATATGAAAGATAGGCTACTGTTACAGAAGACCTTCCATGAATTTTGGATGCCAGTTCGTGTTTATACATTTTGCAGCGAAGCTCCGTTGGCAAAATAGTTTTATAGGCTCAAAATTATATAGTTTCGCTAGATAGGTACCTACAAGAATGTCTCCTCGAACGAAAATGCTCTAAAAAAGTTTTTACCAAGTTTGAAATATGCATACTATATAAGTAATATGTGGGAAACTGTGGTAGGAAAAGCGTAGTAGGTATGCGGCAAGTCGCGTGCGACTAGCCACCTGATGGAAAATGGGGCTAAGCCTGAATAAATTGTAACTCAGTAGGCGGTCTAAACGCTGGCTTTCTAAATAAAAATAAAAGGTCGCTAGCCGACAAACTAACTAACTAAATAAGCTATTCTCTTAAACAGATATTAACCGCTGTTTGCAACGAGCCCTGTCATTCAGACAGCATTGCCTCGTTGACGAACCGCTTTCAAGACGCATTTTACTCCGACGATGATGGACGAAGCAATTTTGCACGCCCTTTGCAACCTACTGCTGGACATAGGCCTTCCCTGACAAGTCTTATTTTGCTAACGAATTTTGCTTTTCTTTGCCTTGCTCTGCTGGAGTATATTTCATCTTTGTCACTATTATGAAAGTGACATTATTCAGTTTTTCACGTGAAAAACTTAAATAAAATAGTTTAGAGACAAAGAAGTTAAATGGTGTCAACGAACGATAAGTATACAAGAGGGGTAGGTACATTAATAGGGGGACACTTATTGAGCTCTACCATACTACCTTCTGTGCAATGATATCCACCCTTTTATAAAATAATTTATAAAGCTGCTGCCTTACATTAAATACTAGACGAGGCCCGCGGTTACACCCGCGTTATTTAAGGTTACTGCTCCGCTCCCATCGCTCATAGTTATTGTTCAGAGTTAGTCGTCGAGTTAGAAGTCTCATCTTACAGTATGACCAGAGTCAAAAAATTAAAATAGACAAAATAAATACACACACACACAACGTCACGCCTTTTATCCCCGAAGGGGTAGGCAGAGGTGTATTTCTACACCCACTTTTCGCCAGATATACTTTGGTCCCACGTAATAAGGGGCGAGCCTATTGCCGTACCGGGCACATTTCCAGACTCCGTGCTGCTACTGAGAATTTCGTGACAGAAAAACCCAATAACACTGCCCGACCCAGGAATCGAACCCGGGACCTCCCGATCCCACACACACATTTATGCCGCGAGACCAACGAGGCAGTCGTATAGGGTTTGATGTCGAGTTTTCCGTCTCTACGCAAAGATGGTAATTGCATCGTATTTTGTGTCATCACCCCCTATCTTCCCGTGGGTGTCGTAAGAGGCGACTGAGGGATAACACGTAACAAAATAATGATACCAACTAATATTATCGATTCAACCTATCATAGACAATATTTATATTCCAAACAAAGTTATATAGCCTTCCTCGATAAATGGGCTATCTAACACTGAAAGAATTTTTCAAATCGGACCAGTAGTTCCTGAGATTAGCGCGTTCAACCAAACAAACAAACAAACTCTTCAGCTTTATATATTAGTATAAGATGATATTATACCGTCGAAAAGCGTCGCTGCGCCTTTATTAGATGCCTATCGTACAAAAAATTTATAGTAGGTACCTACTTGCCAATTGTCAATTTTGGTCAAAATGTATACCTATTTTCATTTTTGATAAGTTAAGCTCGAAATTGTTTAGTCGTGTTTTATTCAGATTTTCAATCATATTTATTTTGTTAACATATAATATGTAATGAAAATGAACAACTTTCATCAATATAGCAATGTATTCTGTAGATATCTTTCATATTTTTGATATGTATCTATTCCATTACCTCATTCGTTCATGCTTGCGTTATGATGATTTTTGGAGAAAGCATTGGGTTTTTTTGTGCACACTGTATTTAAAACGGTAAAGTAGCGATTCGATCTCTCTATCTAAATTGACATCAACCGCTAAAAATGTCTCAAGCAACGAATATACCTACCAATATACTTCGTATCAGCTGGTATCAGACTAGAATATTCAGTGTACGTTACCCTAGCAGGAAAGTATCTCCTGGAGAGACATGAGTGGTACGTATAATTAGAGCGCAATCTGCTGATGATGTGCGCGAAATAAAAAAATAGTGCGGGTTATAGTTTTGGAAAAAAATAAAAAAAATCATTCCTGGTGGGGTAACGTTCTTCCAGCAGGAAGATTCTAAACGAATTATCAGAGAGAGAAACATTGTACATGGGCAGATAGCTTATATTAGTGGGACAATGTGCGCCGAAAATAAAATTAGTGCGGCTTCAGGTTTTCGAGATATTGGAATTACTGCTAGGGTAACGTTTTGCAGAATCTTGTATCTCTAAAACGGTTGCATGTGCGGTTATAAAATAAACATACACGAGTTGCTCTTAATTTGTGCGAATTGGTGAAATAATAAAATTTAAGAAAATACATGTAATTTTCAAGTAATTGGCCTTCTTTGAAAACCCAAAAAAACATCGCAGCGTCAAAATAAGAAAACGTATTGGCTCACTGAAAACTGTTTTCGATTCTTCTTGACACATAGATTAACCATAAAAAGTTTCAAAAGTATTCATACATGCGTTAATGAGATATATTACTAAAAGTCATAACGACGAAGTCGTAATGTAGCTTTTTAATGGTGAAAGAATTTTAAAATCGTAGTAGTTTTTGAGTTTTTCATTACAAACATACAAATATTTCCTCTTTATAATATTAGTGTAGACAACCTTTCTAAGACTGCTAAAAAGTTACAGACTTAGGTTTAATTACTCTGTGATTATGCGATTTTACTGTTTGTATTTTAGTAATGAAAAACTGATCTGTGATTTTGATGCCATTATATTTTAAGAGCCGAAATGAAGAGAATAAAAATAATAATTTACACGTCTTCAAGTTCTTTTATTTCAAATAGTAAAAAAAAAACATTATAGTTGCCGACAAACGCTTTTTGCGCGACTGTACGGAAAACAGCATGGGTATAATACGATTAAAAAAGTAGGACGTCGGTATGTATAAGTCCGTCGCTTTTTTGTAGTCATTCGAAATTGGTCGGATAACCAATCGTTGTTTGATGTTTTAGTTTTTGTTAATTATTTATTACATGCGAGACATTCCAAGCTGGATCATTTCACTATATATTACTGGACTATCGCTCTAATTGCTAGTTTACTCCTACACACCTTGGGTTGAGCCGGTTTCTTGTGCGTTGTCCTCAAAGTTACGACTTCGTCGTTATGACTTTTAGTAATATATCTCATTAATGCATGTATGTATAGTTTTGAAGCTTTTTATGGTTAATCTATGTGTCAAGAAGAACCGAAAACAGTTTTCAGTGAGCCTATACGTTTTCTTATTTTGACGCTGCGATGTTTTTTTGGATTTTCAAAGAAGGCCAATTATGTAGTTAGTATGTGTATTTTATAACCGCACATGCAACCGTTTTAGAGATACACGATTCTGCAAAACGTTACCCTAGCAGTAATTCCAATATCTCGAAAACCTGAAGCCGCACTAATTTTATTTTCGGCGCACATTGTCCCACTAATATAAGCTATCTGCCCATGTACAATGTTTCTCTTTCCGATGATTCGTTTAGAATCTTCCTGCTGGAAGAACGTTACCCCACCAGGAATGATTTTTTTTATTTTTTTCCAAAACTATAACCCGCACTAATTTTTTATTTCGCGCACATCATCAGCAGATTGCGCTCTAATTATACGTTCCACTCATGTATCTCCAGGAGATACTTTCCTGCTAGGGTAACGTACACAATATTCCTCTTCCATATTCGAATTTGGCTTATTCCTATCGGCTTCCTCGTCTTGTTCATCTCTACTGGCTACGACCAGTTTATTTGCATGTAGAATAAACAGCCTACCTAGAGCCTATAGAGGAAGTGCCACAGAATTCAAGCCACGTCCTTAGCGAACTGTGGCTGACTACTAATTGTACGTAAAATATATTCTTAGCACCACAAACAACTAGCCAAACTAATTAGCTAGCAGCCATTAATTACGTACCAATCGTAGTAAAGTTGTCCCGTCTTAATTGGTATTAAGTTAAGGTAATTAACCATACCATTGTGCTTCTGTTTGTTCCAGTGAGTTAAAGAAGCTCTCAGAAGAGAGCTTGACTCGGCAGCCTGAGGAGGTGTTTGACATCATCTGCAAGCTTGGCGAAGGCTCATATGGAAGCGTTTATAAGGTCAGTAACGTCTCCTGGTAGAATTGTCGATTTACTATCAATTGGTTGGGTATTCCTTTTATATCGGTGCATTTTCATGAGTGCTTAAGGAGGTATTAAGGCTGTGCACAAAAAATATTTTCTTGAGAATGTATCGCGTCAAAAGAGTGATTGAACATGATTATGATTTTCTTATTACTTATTAGCGTTTTGCAGGACTGTAAAAATCATTGAGCCTGGAAGCCAAAAATATTTTTTTTCTCGGGGCACATCTGGTATAATGATGATAAATTAAAATGTATCACTGCAAAATAAGACAAATTTATTTACCTGTTGGTTAAACTATACCTAAATAAAAATGTCAGCAGCCTCATTAATTATTCAGTCGACACTTTGACGATGTTGGTAAGTATAAAATATTAGCTCATGTTTCCTTCTGTTAGTGAGCGGTTACACAACTTAATCCAATTACTAGATGTCGACTTTATCGACTCTAGACACTATAATTTTATAATACAAGCTAGCTAGGAAATTGTTGGACTGCAAATCTTGTCCTTGGGTACACTATTTGTTCTAGCAGTCCAGGGCTTGGGACCTAAGCCCATCAGAAAGGCGTAGAGTCTAACCAGATTACTATCACCCAGAAAAGAGTGTCAAGTGAAGATCACGATGAGTGAAGATGAGCGGAAGACAGAATACAAGAGATAGTCGGACATGCTTAATACTAATCATCCCCGCATTAACTGTACACTAGGCTATGCACTCATTCGGGCTATTCCACTTGTGTCTCCCATGCGTCCTCATTGGTAGAGACAAGAGGTGGAATTACTTTGCCGCTTTGTTCTGCCAGTTTAAAATCTTGATGTATTATTCTTATCTCATCATAGATGTATATATATCCTTGCCTGCAGCGGTAATTAATAAGAACAGTAGTAGGATAGCACTCTCATCCACACTGCAGACTGTAGATAGGAGTGTTATTTTAAATTATAAGGCCTTAATGCACTCTTATCCACACTGCAGACTGTAGATAGGAGTGCTATTTTAAATTATAAGGCTAATAAATCTTATCGTTTCGCTCCCTTTCTGCTTGGCCACCTCCCCGCTAATCTAACATGGATAACACCTTCCAAGCATTGAAGATCAGCGCTCAAGATTTGCACCACAACCTATTATCGACGGATCGGAGGATTATCAACATACACTTCAGTATTCAATATTGAAAAAACGGACAGTAAAGAAACAACTGTAGATCATAGCCATCTTCGTTTTGGTCGTTTAGGTCTTCCACGTCTTCGTCAACTGTCATGTTCATACTTTACTTGTAAAACATCTTAATATATAAAATCCTTGCGTTACTGACTGACTGACAGACACGCTACAGCCGAAACTATTGGGCACAGGCAGCTGAAATTTGGCATGTATGTTCCTTGGGTACCGTAGCGGTGCACTAAGAAGGGATTTCTCGAAATTCCCACGTGATCGGCCACAACGGGTAAATTAAAAAAAAATGCAGGCGTAGCCTCTGGCGTTTTCTAGTTTACTATACTTAATTATGTTTTGTGGTCAAACGAATGAAGCCCCTCAATTTCTTCAAGTCGTAAGGCAAATAACCGTATCGATAGAACGCCACTAATGACGCCATACTTGAAATGATTAGTGTACATTATACGCTTGCCAGTTTGACTGTCCAACGTTTAATATTCCTTGTTCTATTTTTACATGTCAATGAGTACTTGTGCCATGTACGTGTGTATGTTTTCCTTTTACTCCAGATTTAGCGTGGCCATGCTACCGCTCATAATACTTTGTCATTTCAATAGTCGTAAACATTGCGGGCATCCTGTTTATGATAACTAAGCAATGCTATTATACAATTGAATAAAGACCTGCGTCTAATATACCTACAGCTCTTTTTCGATATAGATTCCGAAGCCTAGTGTTTCGACAATTTGTTTCCTAGTTGCCTTTGTCTTTTTGTGTTTCTTTAGATATTTTCTTTCCTCCTTTTACTCCTTTTACTTTCCTCCTTTTAAAGGAGAGGCCTAGTCCAGCGGTGGACTGTTAAGGCTGATAATGATAGAGATTTTCTGTTTTCAAGCTAATTTGACTTAGGGCTAACAATAAAATAGGAAGAGTTGTAGGTTCAGCTTCGATTTACATTAAACGGCTTCGCCATATATATGAGAGCATAAACCTAATGGTCAGTGAAGTGTAATAGGCTAAACTGCTGGGAATAGAAACTTGAAATTTAGTACCCAAGTTAGGTATCAAACGAAGCGTTTTTTTACGAGCCGCGGTTTTTTCTCCGATACAAATGTTGAATTTTTAATGCACAATCCCATTAATTTTAATATCTGTTGAAGATAACAAGGAATTTGTACTGTAGTTTTCGTGAACAAAATCACATTCGAAAGCTAGTTTTTCATATTTTAATTTCGCTACTAGGATCATTTCGCCTGTTCGCGTCCATTTAGTGCAGTTGGCAAGTTTGAAGGAGAAAATAAAAATGTTCCAGCAAATTAATTCAATGAAAAGTTTATGTAATGCGTTCATTATATAGTCTATTTTAATAATAACTTTCAGTTTTGTTCGAAACTTGTTGTGTTTTTTTTTAAATAGACAAACTTCAAAATATAGCATTTTACCCAGTTTGCGTCCAAAAAATCCAAATTGCGTCCACCTGTGGACCAGTTCGCGTCCACCAGCTTAGTCTTAACAATATCAGCCTTATAATCCTTCATATAAGGGTGATATTGTTAAGACAATCTAAAGAAAGATTGGCTTTTAACAATTTCTACATTTAAGATTAAAGTTATAAAAAATCTACATTATTATCATTATTAAATCACTTTATAGAAACTATAAATAACTATTTATTGTTCTTAACATCGATGGAACTTAAAATCAAAGATAAAAAAATAACGATACATTTTGTCCAATATTGTGGTCTTCGGAATAGCATAATTTTTACATAATTATGTACATATTTGTCTTATCGATTTCTTCTTCTCACGAATATCACAAAACGCTTTCTTTATTTAATCATCTTTTGTATTGTTTTTCCTTCTTCTTTCTTGTCTCCTAAGAACTCATCTTGAATAGAAAAAATATGGAATAAAAGAAATTAAATGTAATAATTGAATTTTAAACTCAGTCTTAATCAAAAATGCATTTTAAATTATAAAAAAATATATATATAATGTATTTATGCGATCATTTCTATTTCATGAAAATATGGACGCAATTTGCTATAATATTATCCCTTGCAGGTATAGTTTGCGTCCACTTGTGATCGATTATTATATCGATTGTATCTTTTATTACAATCATAATAATGTGGACGCAAATTGGTCATTACAATTGCATACTATTAATGTTAAAATAAACAAAATCCCAATTTCTCTCTAATATTTAAATCACATAAATAAACAACTAAAGAAATCATAAATAGACGAGTTCGCGTCCATTGTGGACGCAAAGTGGAAGTTTTATAAATTCGGTGTTCTAATTCGCGTCCACCTTATTTTAATTGTTAACTATAAAAAAACAAGCTAATTCATAATTCATACTATTCGTCTTTTCATTATTAATGTCTAGAAACAGCTATGTATCCTAAAATTCACATAAATAATAAAATACTTACCGTCAAACACGCCGCTGCACACTATTTTTTTATTTATATCTCGCGCATCTGCACTCTTTTGTAGAACAACCGAGATTAACAAATTTTTTTAAACAGGATAAACTGGGCGCACGGAACTTTTGTCTATTTGTGCGTGTCTCTTATACGTCGAGGTATTGGCGATACTGACTTTTCATTTTATTAGTGTGTTTGTATACTTATTTCCGAGCATTTTTAAAGTGAGGTCCGCAAAATGGACGCGAATAGGGGGATGGACGCGAACAGGCGAAATGACCCTATATAGTTGCGCTAGATAGTTACCTACAAGTATATCTCCTCAAACGAAAATGCTCTAAGAAAGTTTTTACCAAGTTTGAAATATGCATATGTGTAGGAAACTGTGGTAGGAAAAGAGTAATATGCGGCAAGTCGCGTGCGACTAGCCACCTGGTGGAAAATGGGACTAAACCCGAATAAATAGTAACTCAGTAGGCGGTCTAAACGCCGGCTTTCTAAATAAAAATAAAGGGTCGCTAGCCGACAAACTAACTAAATATGCTATTCTATATGAATAGGGGGATGGACGCGAACAAGCGAAATGACCCTATCTCATAAAGTTGAGGAAACAAAAATGGTGGACCAAATAAAGATGTTTTTCATTGTGTTATTTCACCCGTAGGTACACATTTCAGTTCTTGTCATGGCCAAGCTCCATGCAATCCAACTTAAAGTATGCAACCATGCATTATTTTTACCTGAATTACTATAGGTAGACTATTGCTACTTCCTTTATGTATAAAATACTTGGTAACACGAACATTTTTGAATGGAGAGCGTGCGGTTTTCATGATGAGTTTTAAACTTTTCAGCGTTGCTTTGATCAGGTTGAAAACTTTTCAAATATTAGGTACTCGTGTTTTAGCTTTATCACACAGTGCCTGGCCTTTGCCCTTAAGCGAATAATAATTATATTCCTTGCTTACGTAAATAAATTCTTCATACTTACAATGTTTGAAGTACATGAAACTGTAACGTTAATTTATTCAAAGATTACCGCATGCTTTTTTTTATTTATTTATAGTCTCACACCTGTATCCCCGAAGGGGTTGGCAGAGGTGTTAATATTACACCCACATTTCGCTATGAATTTTTAGGTCCCACGTAATAGGGCGCGAGCCTATTGCCGTTACCGGGCACATCTCCGGGCAGCTACTGACTACTGAGTATTCGGAAAATCCCAGTAACACTTTTGCCCGACCCGGGAATCGAACCCGGGACCTCCGATCAGCAGTCGCATACGCTATCCACTGGACCACGGAGGCAGTCCGCTATCCACTGGACCACGAAGGCAGTCTTATCGCATGTTGTTTGATCAATGTCTATAAAAGTTGCAAAAAAATAATGCTTGCAATGTTTAACAAGTGTCAAGACTCAGTGTCGACGAAAAACTACGTGTTGAGCTCAGTAACAGGCAATACGGCAGAAACAAGTGCCATGTTCACAAAGACAATAAGGAACCAAACTCACCTAACCGTAATTGTTTCCAGGCGTTACACAAAGAGAGCGGGCAGGTGCTCGCGATCAAGCAGGTCCCAGTGGACACCGACCTGCAGGAGATCATAAAAGAGATCTCCATCATGCAGCAGTGCGACAGTCCATACGTCGTCAAGTACTACGGCAGTTACTTCAAGAACACTGATCTGTGGGTAAGGGAATTGTTTCAACTATATTAAGTTTGCTATTTGTATATTTTGATGATAGACTCCTTGAAAAAGAAGCCATTGTTCGCCGTTCATGCTTTTAAGTCTGATGCAGCAAAGGGCAAGTCTGGAATCGTCTAAGGATATCTTCGTCGTTGCCCGACTTGCAATACGTGGTCATGGCTTCTAAAAAATTATAAGCTGGTAAATTCATAGACTTATGAATAAGAAGTATGAAAGGCGTAGAAACGACAAACAAAGAAAGCAGGAGACACAAAGTTTACTTTTTGTGAAAGTTTTTAGAGTGTTCATTAATTATTGTCCAATACACGCCAGCAGACGGGAAATTGTTCGAAATTTTAATTGAGCCAACTTTGCAAGGTCGTTATCGATTGTCATTATCTGTTTTCAGTATCGCGTGTGTTTCTAGAGATAGGTATAGCTGTTTGTTTTGATATTTCGGTAGGCTTAGGTTATATATCTGGATGTATATCTGGATCATACTAAATAATTGTTAGGATCGTAAAGCTATAACTTCAAACTTGTGTTGCCAATCCTGCTAAATATTTATGCAGTCAGTACCACTACAAGAATTTTCAAGAAAAGTCTATTCGTCTTTCAATAAAAATCTTAAATCTAAAGACTGCCGGCTAGCAGGTTCATAACAACTTGTCAGATAGTTCTCTCTTAAATTTCATATCAAGTTTTGTAGCGTGATGAATATTTAACTCCTGCAGAGCTGGGTCTATCGTTATTCAAGCTACTTCAGATGGTTATGTTTCCTTAGTATTTGACGAAGAGTGTGCAGAATTTGAATATCTTCCCATTCGTTCAGAATTGTGTCCATAAAAATACAGTTCGTTCGCAGTTTGTAAGCATTGGACATAATCTTCATCGAATCTACTTTACAAATGAAAGCTTTATTCACAACTGAGCAATTCGTGTGCGTTCGTGTTTTTATAATTTGCATTTAATCTGCATACTGGCTGTCCTTAATTTGATTCCTGAAACTGTCGCGCCTACATACCATTAATGACACAAAAAATCAATTACGATTAACATTCTATTGAAAAGTCTGGCCCTGAAAGTTCTTTTTATATTACACTTGATAGTACTGTTTAATTGGTTTCATTTTCAAGGACATTTCTTTTATTCCTAAACTAGCTGTTCGCTGTTACTTCAGCCGTTTGTTTTTGGTTGCACGTATGATGTTTTAAAAAAGTAAATTCAAATTCACATATAAAAGGGCATAGTGTGCTGTGTAATCTAGAAAATTACCAAAACACAGGCTGAGGACAGTTTTTTCATACATTTTAAGTCGAGGTCACGAAGCCGGTTTCTTTGAAAGTGTTACAGCTGTGTTTACTCGCGTTTTATAAAACTGCCGTGTGTCTGCACCACATGAGTAAATTAACCGAACAGAGAGACAGCTTCTTAAGAGCTTGTAAATTTGTTACCTATTTTGTTAGGGTTGTCACAATAGGTTAAGACAAATCGCTTGTTCGGTACACGACAGATTCTGGATTGGACAGATTCGTGATTTGGCAGATTCCCAACTCGACAGATTCGTGGATTGGGCAGATTCTTGGACTCGACGGATTCGCTATACGGCAGAAGTACAGTTGTAAATAAAATAGCGAGTGGAACCAAAAAAGGCATGCACCTGAAACTTTTAAAAGCACGGAATAAAAATATACATTTGTTACCAAGGACACGACGTGACGACGTGATTTATTTGACATTCCCAACGATACCACTAATAGTGTTGAATATTTTCTGGTAATAAATACAGTAATATCTATTTTGCTAATAAACATAGGAATCTCCTTTAGCTATTATGGCCACTAGTTTTACCACGGGGATAGGTATAAGTAAATTCACGAAAGTTGACCACAAATGGCGGCCGTCGCGCATATGTACATTCGTGCACCAATGGCGTTGCTCCATTCTTGACGCATTTAGGGAATGCGTCAAAAACGGAGCCACACCATTGGCACTCCACCCGCGCCTCACCCCGCACCTCCACGGAAACCTAAAAAATGATTTCTGCGCAGTGGTCATCTTTCGTGAACCGACCTATATCTAAAATAAGTTTAAAAAGAAATTGTGTAAGACAAATGAACGTCTACAAAACAAATGACTATAAAATGATTTTTTTTTTTATTTATTTAAAAAACTTTTTGCACATACAAACTGTACAATGGTGGACATAATGCCTTGTGGCATTCTCTACCTGTCGACCCTTAGGTAGTGCAGAGATAAATGTGGTAGGTGCACAAGAGATTTGTGTCTTTTTTACACGTTTTCCAGTAATTATGAAATATAATAGATAATATTGGTTAGGACAATATACCTAACTAAAACATGGGATACTATACATAATATAATAATAAAGTACATAGATAAGGAATAATAACATATAATAATAAATTATATAATAATATGATACATACGTATAAATATATACATACACAATACATATAAATACATACTTATAATAATGGATGAGAGGGATGTGCTGATTCCTTCAATCTCCTAAACAAGAGGTCACGTACTTTCATTTTGAATGCGTAACGGTTAGTGGACATTCTGACTTCAAGAGGGAGCACGTTCCAGAGTAGAACAGACTGGACAATAAAGGAAGAGTACACAAACTCAGAAGAATGACTGGGACATGAAAGAAGTAGATTATGGGAAGAACGGAGACTTCTCTCGTGAGTAGAAGATAGATACTGGAAGTATTCAGTAAGATAAGTGGGCGAGGAAGGGGACTTAATAATCGTGAAGAGAGTAGTGAGAGCACGCAAACTACGGCGTTGACGAATTGGTAGCCAATTAAGTTCAGAACGATAAGTAGAGACATGGTCATGCTTACGAAGATTATAAATGAATCGAATGCAGTTATTGAGAAGTCGGTCGTATTTATTGAGAAATTCTGCATTCAAGTCATAATAGCACATATCACCATAGTCGATTATAGGATATATTAAGGTCTGCACAAGCATAGTCTTGGTCCTGGATGGGAGGAAATTTTTAAGGCGATATAGCGCTCTGAGTGATCCTGTAACCTTCTGACTAACTTTAGTCACCTGTGCCTGCCAGCCGAGAGTCGAGTCAATGAGCAGGCCCAAATCTTTGACCTCAGAGCTATATGGAATAATTAGACCATTAAACAAGATGGGCGGCAGAGTATTTAAATCTAATCTGGGCATTAAACGGCGACTGCCCACAATGATGGCCTGACATTTTGCTGGATTTACGTCCAGACCGAATCTTTTGCACCAATCCATCAACGACTCGAGATCTCTATTTACGTCACCGATCGCTACTGATATATCATCCACTCTCGCCTGGGCGTACAACTGCAAGTCGTCAGCATAGAGATGATACGCACATCGAAGATTAGGTGTTAAGAAATTAATAAAAATTGAGAAAAGTAAAGGAGAGAGAATGCCGCCTTGAGGAACGCCAGAGTGAATGTCGTGCCAACTCGATGTAGTTTCGTCAACGCGTACTGACTGCTGACGTTCCTGAAGATAGGATGAGAACCATTCCAGTACAACAGACGAGGTCAAGAGATGGGAAAGGATTGATAGAAGGATATCGTGACTGACGGTGTTAAAGGCGTTCGAAAAGTCAACCAAGGTCAGCACAGTGACCATGGTGTTCTCCATGCCCGCCCTAACATCGCCAGTCACTTTTAGGAGGGCGGAAGTCGTGCTGTGCCCAGGTCTGAATCCTGACTGTAATGGACTAAGGAGCTTGTTATGGTACACAAATTGAGACAGCTGCTTATGCACACACGCTTCCAGGGCTTTGGAGAGGAAAGGAAGAATGGAGATAGGACGGAAATGGTTAGGTAGGGTAGGATTCGAGATCTTAGGAAGAGGGATTACGAAAGCTTTACGCCACAGGGAGGGAAAAGAGCCGCTTTCCAGGGAAAAATTTACAATATGAGTAATGGGAATTAAGAGATGATCGAGGATCGGAGTAATCATGCGGCGACTAAGAGAATCGAACCCCACAGCGTTAGATTTGATGGAGAGGATTATCTTCTTGACCTCACCCAATGTAACTGGAGAAAAATTAAAGGGATCTATCTTGGGACGGGGAAGAGCAGCTATGTATTCCACCGTCTGACGCCTGGTCTGGTGATCTAGAGCAGAAGTAGTGGAGAAATGGATGTTTAAATCCTCCAGACCAATCGTCACACGGTGATCACTATGCAGTTGTTTGCCAATACCTATAGTCCCGAGGAACTTCCAGATACTGGCAGGGGACGAAGAGTTTATATTGTCGAAAATATGGCGGCGTTTAGCGTTACGAATCATCTGATTACACTTATTCCTTGCAGTTTTCTACAGGCTCCAATTCTCATCAGATCGTTCCTTTTTGAACCGCCGGAAGGCTCGATCACGACGCCTCATGGCCATTTGGACACCTCTTGAAAGCCATGGTGCCGGCGGACGTTTTAATTTGACCCTCTTAACAGGCGCATGTTTGTCATACAGATTAAGCACAATACTGTTAAAGATATGAACCTTTTCGTCAATGGTGGAGGCTGCTATTACAGGGTTCCAATCAATCTCGGAGACGTCTTTTTGCAGTTTTTCAACATCCATACGTCCAAAACAACGCACATGCAGAACCTTAGGACGAGGTTTAGGCGGTTTGAGGTTATAGGAAAGGTAAATCAAATCATGATGAGAAAAACCAGGAGCAAGGAATTGGCCATGGGAATGGACTAAGGATGGGGCAGAGGTAATAATTAAGTCTGTCCAGGTGTCATGACCTTCGATATTGTGGTGAGTGGGTCCTAGAGGAAGAGTGTGTAGACTGGTAGACTCAATTATTTTTAGGAGTTGTAGGGTACGTGGAGATTTGGGAGCAAGGAGATTGGTGTTGAGATCTCCCATGATGACATGATGTGCATATTCTGACCCTAAAGATTCCAGAATCGATTCGAGACTGGAGAAGTAGTTTACGGAGGGAGGGCAATAAATAACTCCAAGAACAGTTTTAGCTCCATTGACTGAAACCTCGAGGAAAAGATACTCCGCAGAGGCAGAATTATTAGGTGGAGAAGAAAAAAGAATTTGATAAGGAAGACCACTACGAAGGTATATATATAAAATGATCAACCATCGATAGGGCTCACAAAAAACAGGTGCATGCGATTTTCGACCTTATTGACAATTCATGACAGACTTTTTTTTGTATTTTCTTGCTCTCTGACATTGATACGTTATTAAAATTATAAATTCTGAGTTACGTCAATAAGGTCGAAAATCGCATGCACCTGTTTTTTGTAATCCCTATCGATGGCTGATCACTTTCTGATAGTCATTGGTTTTGTAAACATTAATTGCTTTTACACAATTTCACAACTAATGAGTTGTTAAGTATTTCGTTGCCAACATTGACAATATTTATTTCAAGATCGAAATATTCGCGAAACTTTTGCTCGAGCAATTCAACAATGCGACAAAATTATCAGGAGTTATACCTAATTAAAAAATCCAATTGTACGTTACCATTGTTAAAATCTTTATAATGATTTAATTATTTCATCTAGTATTATTCATACACACAGTACAATAAACAACCATTATTAATAATAAAACACCACTTTTTTACATTAAAATATTAAAACTTGCAACGTACAAAACAAACAACGTGCGTCGTAATAACCCTAAGATTGTCAACTGCCTGTGCCTACGTAAACCGGTTCTTTCAACTCTTGCCGCGTACACGGCAAGCGGCCAGTGGTCACGCACACATGCGCCGCGTGCTCGTAGTAGTGCAACCGATTCGCGCTGTTGTATGAAGCTGTGTCTCTGTTCCGTTTACCTACTCATGTGGTCTGCACTTCAACTATTCGCGATGCGATGTTACGTATATTTTTATAAAATTTGTCCTCTTGCAACAGATAATTTGATTACGAGCATTTAAATTTGGAAATGTACTTGACCAGCAATGTTTTTTTCCACTTGGCGAAGGCTTCTTTAAAACTTTTCTTACATAGCGCGAACATGCTCTCACTGTTTACTCCAAAGCTTTTAGGTATTCAAGCTTATAGACTGCTAGCGTCCCAATTCATTTAGGGTCGGCGCAGTATGTTTTTATTTATTTATTTACAGGTACAGTGACAGATTACAGATTAGTTAGTACTTAGAGCTAATTTTACAATACAACATTTTTAAACCTGTACTCCAATTACAACTGTACACATCATCCATATTATACAACTTCAAATATATAAAAAATGTGGAACGCTTCACGATTTTGCGTGTCATCCTTGCGCATGTGCTTTGCTACCATACTTCTCCGTCACTCGCCATCCGGTCATTTACTCCTTTCTGCTTCATTTCCCTCCTCACCCAGTACATCCATTATACCTCACACAGTTCACCCAGCATTCCTTATTTTACGTGTTTTTAAAGATTTGCGTTACTACTAATGTCTTAGGCAGGATATTAAACGATTTTTATGTGATAGTTATTTATTCTTGAATAATTATTCTTCCAGATCGTGATGGAATACTGCGGCGCGGGCTCAGTGTCAGACATAATGAGGCTACGCAAGAAGACGCTCTCGGAGGACGAGATAGCGACCATCTTGTGCGACACTCTCAAAGGTCTGGAGTACCTGCACAGGCGGCGGAAGATCCACAGGGATATTAAAGCGGGGAACATTCTGCTCAATACGGAGGGACACGCGAAGCTCGCTGATTTTGGCGTCGCTGGACAACTTACTGTGAGTATGATTGCTTTGGATACAAGAGATAATTTGGTCTTATCATCGTTATAAGCCTTTTGCTGTCCACTGCTGGAAATACCTCTCATAGTTTGTGTCTCAATAGTATTGTGATGCTTTAGGAGGATTTGCCCTATTACTTTGGATGCCGTCATGCCGGTCTGATCATCAACATCGGTCTCTTGATGTCCACTACCAGTGGCGTAGCTAGCTTGGGTGGCACCCGGGGCGGAGATTGGCGGATGACCTTCTTTTTTTTTTAGCCGATTCCTAACAATTCCGGGCTAACTCTCGTAGTGCTGAGCTAGTGCCTATGTTGTTTTATATTTTTGTTTGGGTGTCACCCCTTTTTTTTGGATGGGTGGCACCCCAAAAAGGGTGGTTGGTACCCGGGGCGGACCACCCGCGCCGCCCCCCCTTCCTACGCCACTGTCCACTACTAGATATAGGCTCCTCATAATTATGATGTGAGTGTCACAATAGCATTGTGATGCAATAGCAGGATAAGCCACGCTGGCCAGACGAGGTTGGGAGTGGGATTCAATGTCGCGTTTTCCTTCTTTGTGGTATGAATGTAGGACAAAATGTGTCTGTGATTGCCGAGTGGAGTAGAGGGATAGTTTAGAATTGTGAAGCGAATCATGGCTATATGAATACTGAATAGGAAGATGAAAACTATTGCTATTTTTCTATAATGTGGCAACGTATAACATTATATAATGTATATAAGGCATTCAGTTTTAGATACCTGTTATTTTGATGCTTTATCTACTAGTACTACGCATAACCGGACTATAAATTCATAGAACGAATTAAAATAATTCACACGATATCTTGCCAAAATTGGCGACAAAACCGCTTATAGACTTTTTTAATTCATACTAATACTGAGATAACAATACCAATCGTGAAAGATTGAAAATACATACCTAAGGACCAGTGGCGTAGCGTGCCTTGTCGGGGCCCCGTATAAAAATTTTTTTGGAGGCCCTTATATGGAGGTAAAGATTTTTCACGAAAGAAAAAAAATATTGTGAGAAGTAATATTTATTTATCACATAATTTACCCATTTTACAAATAAAAATCGAATTTTAAATATTCACTCTCCTTGCCTTTTTATCGGCAAACTGATTTATTAAATCATTTATGGCTGATGATGATTTTAGTTTTTCTAAAGTTTCTGCCTCTATGGACAATAGTGAGATGTCTGACAGCCGTTCTTGTCCCATCGAAGTTCTTAAGTAATTTTTTATTAGTTTTAATTTTGAAAAACTTCTTTCTGCCGTTGCGGTTGTAACTGGAAGGGTCAAGAATAAAAAGCATGCTGTGATTACCTCGGGAAAACTGGATGCAAGACTATTGAATTTTACTAGCAATAATTCAATGAGTTCTTTAATGGAATAAATTTTTTTAATTTCAGAATTTAAGCATGTTTTTAGAGCCTTTAATTGGTCACAAAGATTAAGTGAGATGTCTTTACTGTATTTAGCAGACAGTTTTCCGGAAGCGTTTAATATCTCTTCGCTTGAAGAAGATAGGAGTTTCTCCGGTTGTAATATTTCGAATATGCTACTCAGGTTGCAAAGGCTCTGAAATCTTTCTTTAGTTTGAGAAATTAATATATCTAAACAGCAATAGTATACATTGACTTTGAAATAGGATTCCGGGTCGGAAATTCTCTCATCTTGTGATAACTCATCAAAAAAACGCTTCGTTATCTTTCGCCTACTGTTTTTAAAAACAGTTGTTACCCCCCACTTTTTTGCTAAATCTTTGGATTCATTTAGCAAACTATTAAATGAATTCTGATTTCTTAATTGGCACAGTCTATTTAAAAGATTACTTAATAAAATACTAGATTTCTGTAAGTCATTATTTTCATGCTGTAGAGCTTTAGAAACAGGATTAATAATTTCAAATAGTGAAGAAAAAAATGTAACGAGCACTAAGAAATCAAAACTCTCTAAAATATTAATTATACTTTTACATTCTTCACGTTCATCTTTTTTATTTGAAATTAAATTTAGTTGGTACAAAGTTTTCATGATTAGTAAAAAATTTTTCTTTACTGCTAATAAAGCGTCGTTCCTAGAAGACCATCTGGTAGGACATACCTTTTTAAGGGTAATCAAATATTTTTCAGATAAATCGTCACTTAGCATAGCCCAGCGTTTTATACTATTGCCAAAAAAAGTATATATTTTTTCTAAATTATCGAAAAAAGTCGATACTTCACGAACATGTCTCGCAGCATCGTTCAAAACCAAGTTTAAAGCGTGCGCAGCACAATGAACATAATCGGCATTTGGAGCATGCTCTTTTATTAGGGTTTGTAATCCTCCATACACACCCGACATAACATTTGCTCCATCGTATCCCTGTCCTCTACATTTAGTCAAATCAATTCCATATTCTTTAGTCAAATTTAAAATGACAGTTTTCAGACCTGCAGCACTGCAATCGGTTACTGCTATGAATCCTAAAAAGGACTCACAGATTTTTATTTCTTTCGGCACATTATCATCATTTTCTGTAACCGAGATATATCGAAAAACTACAGATAGTTGGTCAATTTTTGACAAGTCTTGTGTTGTATCCAGAATTATTGTCAGAAATGGAGCTTTTTTAATTTCTGAGATAATACTGTTCCTAACGTTAGTACCAAGCAAACTAATAATTTCGTTTTGAATTGTAGGGCTTAAATAATTTATTTCACCTTTCGGTTTTAGAAAAAGTTCTTTTAAAGTTGCATCATAGTTAGATAGCAGACGTGAAATTGCCATAAAATTGCCAGAATCAGAATCATGCCCCCTCAAAGGTAGATTACAAGATACTTAAGTAATTATAACATTAATTATACGATGCAGTACATCTCTCCAGAATGTAATTTTACTATCGATTTCACTTTTCAATAGAGTATCGATGGTATTTCCTTGCAACCAATTATTATAAGAGAGTGAGGCACTAATATGCTGCTGTGACTTTTCATGGTCAAGAATAGTTTGTGTGAAATTGCTTCTAACCGAAACACCGTTAACCCAAGCAGAGGAGTACGATTTGTTTTGACGATCTGCTAATAACCAACAGAAGTGACAGTACGGTTTGTTTAAAACGTTAGAATAACATAACCATGGTCTTATAATTTTTATGCCTGCCTGATTGAAATATGAATAATAATAAGCTGAAAAAGGTCGGTTATTTTCTGAAACTTTTGGAAATGGTCCTTGTGGTTTAAATGGACCCAATTTAAAAATTATTTTTCGTTCGCATTCAGTTAAATTGTCACCAAAATTTCCTCTATCTGATGAAATTATATTACAATCTGCATTATCTGCAGATATATCAGAATCGTTGACTTGGGGTTCCTCGATTTCTGGATGGACATCCGATAAAGTATGTGCTTGGCTTTCTTCTATTTCCGGATGGATATGTGACGAAAAACATGCTTCAGAAGAATCTAAAAATAAACGAGTAATTGCTAAAAAATAAATACGAATGCTTTGATACTAAACTAAAAAGAGTTATATATAAATAAATAACGTTACTAAGGGTCACAGTTAGAGAGTGTTCAGTTCAGACGCACACAGATTCTACGCGGATTGTGCTCGTACCTATTAGTAGATACAAAATCACCTGCAGCCCGTCCGTGCATTACTATACACCTGCGTGCTATTTAAACGCAGCGCGTAGTGTAGTGGCCATACAAAACGAGAACCCGAAAGCGAGTCTGCACATCTGAAGTTCTCAACACGCAATTAACGATACGATACAGACTGATAAACAAACAACAAAACAAATCGATCCTATAGATAAGTTAGAATTTTGTTTTTTTTAATCAAGGCACGGAACCCTAAAAACAGTATAATTGTGAAAATCGAGGGGGGAGACAACTTTTTGTGACGGACAGATGGACAGACCGAAATTAAAAGATTTCCTTGTTTATCACTACGGGCCCCTAATAAATGGGTTGGGTAGTAGTGTAGTACTTACCTTTCCAATCTAAATCACTCACAGTATCTTGTCTCTGAAAAAATGAAGAAATATTGGGCACTTTTTTTATAACCTCGTCCCTTTTCTGTTTAATTTTTCTTTTCTCAGCGCCGCTGGGATAATCTCTTTTCCTTTCACTCATTTATTTTACAAATCGTTACTAATACTGCTAAACCAGAAGAACAATATTGTTTGTGCTGAATTACAATGTAATGCACATTTATATAAAGCGCGTAAATAAACAGTGCACTGCACTCCGTGGTTTAACATCCAATGCAAAGTACAACAACGTACACGTACATCGCGATATCGATGAAGGATTCCCGGGGATTCCCCGCTGAGTTGAAGATGAAGTAAGTAAAACGGGGAAGTCCCGCAGCCCGCCATAACGATGTAGTGTTGCCAACTTTTGAACGCACGCTTAAGGCGGGAAAAAAAGGAATTGCTTTATAGAATTTTGTCATTTGTAAAATAAAATAAATTAGAAAGTTTTTATTCTTTTACCTTACACACTTTGGGGGCCCCCGTGGCCCGGGGGCCCCGTATAATTGATACGGCAAATACGGCGGTAGCTACGCCCCTGCTAAGGACCTATATTAAATCATGTTATCGTATGTTACATTGAAGAATTTTCATAGCATTTTGAATTTATATTATCTATTCGCTGGATTAATTTATTTACTCGTAAAATGTTGTCTATTTTAAATGAACAATTGATTATAATTATGTCACCAACTAGGAAAAAACAGTATATGTTTTATTTAATTAACATGTTTTAAATGCGTCAAAAATATTTTAATATCTACTCTGACAAATCTCTGTAAAATGCAGAAAATACTTTTCTGCATTTTACATCATATTGAGGAAATGGAGACAATCCTGTGCGTTTGTGTCAAAGACGCACGCACTTCATTAAAATAAAGCTGAGTTTTAATCAGTATATATTAAATCCTTTGGTTACTGACAGACGCACATCCGAAACTTTTGGGCGCATGAGGCTGCAATTTGGCATGTATATTCCATGGGGACTATAGGGATGCACTTAGAAGCAATTTCTCGTTAAATATAAATAAAAAAAAAACAATTATTCCAGGACACAATGGCGAAACGCAACACAGTGATCGGCACGCCGTTCTGGATGGCGCCGGAGGTTATCCAGGAGATAGGCTACGACTGCGTGGCAGATATCTGGTCGCTGGGTATCACAGCGCTTGAGATGGCTGAAGGCAAGCCGCCGTATGGGGATATACACCCAATGAGGGCGATATTCATGATACCTACTAAACCGCCGCCGTCGTTTAGGTGAGAGTCATTATACTTTTTCTTTATTGTTTGTTCTTTTGTCTTGTTTTGTTCGTGATGTCTTTTTTTAAAGATCATTACGCTTTAACTTTTTTATGTTCTTTTTGTCTTGGTATTGTTGTTTTTTTAAAGACTACTCGCACACTATGATGAAATCCTATGTGAAATACAACAGTTTGTAACGATGGATTTTTAAGTCATCTCCCGTACTAGGAATAAATCATGTTTCAGGGGGGAATCTATAAACATTCAATGAATGGGCACAAAGTAAGCTGACGCTCGTTTACAATATTTATCTGTCCATGGATTTGGCTATATATAGATATTTAACATAGGTCCGTCCCGTTGGTCCGTGTGGTGACGGATTAAGAATACGGATTGTCACCACCCCATATCATCCCATGGGTGTCGTAAGAGCCGACAGAGGGAGCATATTATGCAGAGAACAGCACTGTAAGAGAAGGAAAACTTGATACAAACCCTATACCAAGCCGCTTGGCCAGCATGGTATAGTAGGCCAATTCCTGCACTGGACTGTTAAAGGCTGATGATGATGAGCCAAATCCATCGATAGATAGAGTATTGGAAACGAGTGTTAGAGTCGAAATAATAAGTTTGTGGATCATAAAAAATTGCTCCGTGTAGGTTTCGAAATGATTTGGCGTAGTATTAAACTGTAAAGCGACCGCTTAAGGCCCTGACAACCGAGCGCAGCCGTTACTGTCGGGTTGAATAAATAAGAAAGAGATGCACGACAACGACGGAACGTTCAGATTTTTTTACAAACCATGAAATAAATAAATTACTTAAAAATTAGTTGAGTAGTGAAAAATAAAAAACAACCAAGTTCTGTATTTAAATATGGTACATTTAGGCCCACTTGCACAACGATTCTTAAATTGAATTAAGATGTATTTAACGAGAAAAATAATATTAAACACCACTAGCGTCTTGCACAACGAAAAATTTGTCGAGTAATATGATTTAAGAACTGTCAAAATTAATTACCGAAAATCGGCTGTTTAGTGGCTAATTTCATTTAAAAACCGTCACACTGATGTTGGCATCTTGTCATTAGCGACGAAAATTATCTTTAATTATATAACTGGACCGGACTACGCAGCAGGGGGAGGCCTATGTCCAGCAGTGGACGTCCCTAGGCTGACATGATGATGATGATGATATAACTGATAACAATGTACCTACTTGTGTTATTGTTAACCCTAGAATCCTACACTATTTGGCGCACATGTTATTCCTACACTGGGGTGCTGGAACACCCCATACTAAAATGACTGTAATCCTTAAATTAAAAAAAAACAATTCATGAAAATACGTTTTATTAAACATAATCGGTAACTTCAGATCACAAATCAGCCTTATTACACAAAGTTAAATGTAGTTGGAGTAACAGCGCTTGTAGGATTTGGTCCTTTTTTGAGGATCACTGCAATGGACTAAGTTGGCATCCGGGAACGGTCCTCCAAATGTTCATGTATCAGTTCCAAACCTAATTTCAAAACTGTCTGCTGAAACTTTATATTTGGCTTATTATTTGATCTTGAACACTTGTAAAGAACCCAGGAATTACAACTAGTCCCAACTTCTATTTCTTCCTCGCCAGATTTGTGGTCTAGAATAGAGCTTATTTCTTCGTAATTCAAACCTCTGACAGCCATCAGAAACAAAATAAATAAAGTTCATTGAATTTAACCTTCATAATAACTAAAAATATCTGTATTTAATTCATATAAGACTATTGTTTTAATAAATAATCAAATTTAATAACTTATTACATATAAATGCATCAATCGTAATAAATAAATAATCTTACGATTTTACTACACTGGGGTACTGGCGTACCCCACGGCACTTATGCAGGCGACCACACAACGCGGTCCCTCGTCACGGTATTGACGTAACGCGAGCGGTTGAAACCAAACTAAAATACTCCGACGCGCGAATTCGTAAATATTAAAGAAATTGAGATATTTAGAAAACAAATCGGTGTGGGGTGCACCTGCACCCCATGTAGGGTTCTAGGGTTAAGGCTCAAAACTTTCTAGTTATTATTTGTCAATTGTCATTTCGTTGCTAGGCGACGACATTGCGTTTTGTTTTATGCTCAAAGTATATAGTCGGAGTATTTTAGTTTGGTGTCAACCGCTCGCGTTACGTCAATACCATGACGAGGGACCGCGTTGTGTGGTCGCCTGTATAAGTGCTGTGGGGTACGCCAGTACCCCAGTGTAGTAAAATCGTAAGATTATTTATATATTACGATTGATGCATTTATATGTAATAAGTTATTAAATTTGATTATTTATTAAAATAATAGTCTTATATGAATCAGATATTTTTAGATATTATGAAGATAAAATTCAATGAAGTTTATTTATTTTGTTTCGGATGGCTGTCAGCGGTTTGAATTACGAAGAAATAAGCTCTATTCTAGACCACAAATCTGGCGAGGAAGAAATAGAAGTTGGGATCAGTTGTAATTCCTGGGTTCTTTACAAGTGTTCAAGATCAAATAATAAGCCAAATATAGAGTTTCAGCAGACAGTTTTGAAATTAGGTTTGGAACTGATACATGAATATTTGGAGGACCGTCACCAGTTGCCAACTTAGTCCATTGCAGTGATCCTCAAAAAAGGACCAAATCCTACAAGCGCTGTTCCTCTAACTACATTTAACTTTGTGTAATAAGGCTGATTTGTGATCTCAAGTTACCGATTCTGTTTAGTAAAACGTATTTTCATGAATTGTTTTTTTTTTAATTTAAGGATTACAGTCATTTTAGTATGGGGTGTTCCAGCACCCCAGTGTAGGAATAACATGTGCGCCAAATAGTGTAGGATTCTAGGGTTAACAATAACACAAGTAGGTACATTGTTATCAGTTATATCATCATCATCATCATGTCAGCCTAGGGACGTCCACTGCTGGACATAGGCCTCCCCCTGCTGCGTCGTCCGGTCCAGTTATATAATTATTGATAATTCTCGTCGCTAATGACAAGATGCCAACATCAGTGTGACAGTTCTTAAATGAAATTAGCCACTAAACAGACGATTTTCGGTGATTAATTTTGACAGTTCTTAAATCATATTACTCGACAAATTTTTCGTTGTGCAAGACGCTAGTGGTGTTTAATATTTTTTTTCTCGTTAAATACATCTTTATTCAATTTAAGAATCGTTGTGCAAGTGGGCCTAAGGTTTTATGCGAAACCATACGCATAACATCGTTAAAATCGTAACAAAAAGGCTTCATGCCACGAAACAAAACGTAGAAACTACTTTACCAACCTCATAAAATGTTTTAACTAAATCTAAGCGTTGTTGTCGTTGTGCAAGAGGACGCTAAATACTTTTAACTTAAATTATTTTATGCTGTTAATTCTGTTCAACGAATTTAAATTAAGGAGTGACTTAAATCAAACGTTACGCAAGTGGGCCTTATTGTTATAAATTTTACTAACGTTCGTTGATATGTAATACAGATATTTTTGTTGGAAGATAATTTTAAGAGGTTAGTTTACTATTTATTTGTATCGAGAAATCTTTTCGAAACCGTGTTTTGAATACAACAGGGCTCTCAGAAATATGTTCAAGATTAACATATATTTTTTCCGCCGTCACAAACTTTATAGATTTAGCAAAAAAATTGTTTGAGACAAACCTTTTTTGCCATTTGGCTGTTGTCCGCGCCTTAAAACACTACGCCAAACGTGCAGTTTATTAATGTTGTAGGTACTTTATTTCAGAGAACCAGACCAGTGGTCACCAGAGTTTATAGACTTCGTCAGCCTGTGCCTAGTTAAGAACCCAGATGAAAGAGCAACCGCTGAATATTTACTTACACATGAGTTCATTGGTTAGTTAATTGTTAATTCCATTAGATTTAAACTTACCTCATCTTTCTCCTAGCGTTATATATCAGTTTCAACCTGGGGTCCGCTTACTAGTCTAACCGGATTTGGCTGAATATTAGCTATTCCACAGAGTGACTGCCTATCTAACCTCCGCAACCCGTAGGGATAGCCATATTCCATGGTTTAGACTAGTGTCAGTTTATTTAGAAGGTACTGACGCCATATAACGACTCTCAAAGGTCTTCATGACAACCGGGACCGACGGCTTAACGTGCCCTCCGAGGCACGGGGCGAGCGATAATTAACAATTCAATACGCACATAACTCCGAAAAGTCATTGGTGTGCGCCGTGGATTCGAACCCGATACCCTCTGCATGGCAGTCTGTTGGTATCTCCACTAGGCTATCGCTGCCTGTAAACTTACCTATTGTTTTTTTACTCTCATAAGTGTTACTCTGTAATCCAAGTGAATTTTAATTCTAAAAAACACTTTTTAATTATTAAAAACTTACAAAACTTGTTACACAAAGAGACACTTTCTTCCTATCCTTGTGCAAATTTTCGGCTGTCTCATACAAATTATTGTTTTGCGAGAAAATTAGAAATTGCGCCTTTTGTTGGTTCTGTGACAAATATGACTACACTGCCACTTCAGCTTGCTAATTCTTTGTACATTACTAAAAGTTTATTTTGTATGGTGCAGGTAACGCGAAGCACCCCAGTATCCTGAGCACGATGATCGCGGATGCGCGCGAGATCCGCGAGACTCAAGCCTTCAGGAACGCGCACATGACCAACAACGCCAAGACATTCCAAGCGGTAACTATTTACTATTCTCTTATTTACTCGAAATAGAAGAGACCCGGCTAAGAAATATTTCAATCTGTGTAGCATGGCTGATAGCAGTTAATGGCTTGCTTGATGGGGAGAAATTATCATACAACTATCTGTATAATATACTGGCCGATTCCCGCGGTTTGACCCGCGTCCTGAGGGAACTACTTCGCGTACCCGAAAACCCCAAATATCTTACGGACCCCTATGCTTTCTAAAATAAAATATAGCCTATGTTACTCGCAGATAATGTAGCTTTCTAATGGTGAAAGATTTTTTTAAATCGGTCCAGGAGTTTTTGAATTTATCCATTACAAACAAACAAAAATACAAATTTTTCCTCTTTATAATATTAGTGTAGAAAATCCTTGTGTATTGACTGACTATCAGACAAGCTACAGTTAAAACTATTAGCCTCACAAAGCTAAAATTTGGCATATATGTTCCTTGGGAACCGTAGGGGTGCACTAAGAAGAGATTTTCTGAAATTTCCACGGGTTCAGATAGAAAAAGTGAAATTAAATAAAATACGTGCGGAAGTAGCTGCGAGCAACACCTAGTCTAGTATAAATATAAAATTTTATATGGAATACATATTGCCCATGATCAAATGTTACCCCTTACTATTAAGATGGCTGCTTACTTGTCTTTCGGTGGTAGTTACAATAATCAAATAAGACACATGCTATACGTCTACTAAAGACCTATAGTTGAAGTAGGATGAGTTGGACAGCCACTAGGCTATCCATGCAATCACTTTACTGTATCAAAAGTTCTAAAAATGTATTTACCGTTTGCATTAGGTTTTTTGCGTCATACCTTTGCAATAATATCTCCTATCGATAATAGCATCAAATATTTGAGTAAACTACCCGAAATGAGGTGTTATTTAGAAGATGTTTTATGTAAAACTAGATAAGCCCGCGGTTACACCCGCGTTATTAAGGGGTACTGCTCCGCACCGTGACTCATAGAGTGATATTATATTCAAACAAACAAACTCTTTGGCTTTATCATATAAGTATAGATAGAATGTAGAGAAAGCGCGTGAGGTTTGTAAGGATAGAAGCAAGTTACGGGACAAAGGCGTGAGTGTATGTATGTATAGATAGATTCGTGAGCACGTTGACATAATGGTACATTGTGCAGGGTGACGGTGCTTACGAAGAGGCGACGATGAAACAACGCGGGGACGGTACCCTAGTGCCGGCGAGAGATGGCACCGCTGAGCTGGCGGCGGACCTCGGGACCATGGTCATCAACGAGCCCGACGCAGACCTCGCCACCATGAAGCGTGAGTCCATGTTCATGTTTGTTTTATTGAACATATTATATATATATATATATATATATATATATATATATATATATATATATATATATATATATATATATATATATCCCGTAATCTATTGTACGTCCACTATGGCCATTTTTGCATCTAATGTGGCGTCCACCTGCTTGAGTCGTCCGTATATCGGACGTCAAATAGGAGACTACGTGCAATGCTTGCGAAATGTCCCCCTGATACTAGAAAAGTCAAAATATGAAAAATAAATTGGACGTCATTTTTCTTCCAATCTTGCTGCACAGAATATTTTCGTAGTTCCGTTGATTTTCGTCGCAAAAACTAGTGGCGCTTTCGTCTTTATTCTATACGTTCATTGCTAGCCGTATGTGACGTCCAACGAAAGCTCTCAATGCTACGTTGCCACTTCGTGCACACAATAGATCTGAATTTGCAGGATTCTATTTATCGGTTATTTTATTCACTATTTGTGAGTAAGTATTTACACGTTTTCAGTTGATATGTGATGTAGCGTCTGCCTTTTTAAGCGAAATGTCTGGAAAAACAATCGAAGTGAAAAGAAACAGAATACCTAAGGATTACGTATACCCGTATATAAGATCTGTATTTTGTAAAATTCATTTTTTACCTAACTAAGCCGTATTTCTCATGTTTTTATATCACACGCATCTTATTTTATATTCATAGGTCTCAATTCTTCGTTGCCTCTACTGGAACTTCAAGGGAGTTAATTTATTAAAAAAATACTTAATAACTTTATTAAACACGCAATAATGCATATATATATGGTATTGTGCCGCTGCCTTGGAAAACCCCTAAATTATTGTTTTCATCAAACCAATTCACGTCTGGAGTGTATTCGTCACTATTGTGATATATAAAATAGTTCAGCTTAATAGAGAGCTCGTCAATTCGTAACTATTGCTGACATTGTGATGTTAAATTTTGATTTGATTCTAAAATGGAGGTTATTTATGTCGACACGTTTTTTAAACAAAAGTTTATTTTATCATATTTTGACTAACAACCTTAGATAGCCTTGAGATGAAACCCATTTTATTTTAAGATCCCACTGCATCAATTTTAATAACATTACTATTTATTTTCACCATCGACCGTCGCATATTGTTGCTGACATTAATGAACCTGAAAATTTGATATATTTTCTTGAACTTTCCATGTTTTGGTGCCTTTATTGCGAATATTTTTATGTATGATCATTACCCCAAAGATGAATGTGATTTTGTTCCTAATTTTACACCAAAACTGTTAGGTACATGGGTCAAATTACAAAAAAAAACGAAATAATATTTTACAATCGGTGATTTAATTTGTGTTACATTTTATTTTTTGTTTATTGTTTAGCAGGATTTAAATAAACTAATCACTTGTGCGATTCACAGTTATTTAGACATACACTACCGCTCAAAAGTATTTGTTCACCTTGATTTGAGGATGTTTGAAGAATATTATTTTCTTCTAATTGTACTAATTTTATTATGACAATTCATTGCCGTATGTTATTAAATCTAATGAGGACAGCTTCCCCATCATGATTTAACTAAAAAAACTTAAATAACCAAAAAGCAGGCAACGATAGCCAGTAGACAGTAGGATATACCAACAGACTGCCGTGCGGGGAGTTCAAAACCACCGCGCGCGCTACTGACTTTTCGGAGTTATTTGGTATTTAATTGTTAATTATCGCTCGCCTCGTGCCTCGGCGAGCATGTTAAACCATCACTCTTGGCTCTCGTGAACAGTTGTTGACAGTCGCTACGCGGCGTCAGTACCCTTAAATAACTGTTATTGGTCTAAACCATGTAATACCGCTATCCCTTTGGGTTGCGTAGGTCAAACGGCAGTCGCTCTGAGGAAAAGCTGATATTAAGTCACATCTGGTTAGACTAGTAAGCAGAGACCGGTCGCTTGTCCGCTTATCTAGACCAGTATCAGTTTATTTAAGAGTACTGACTCCGCGTATGAACATGAGTGGGCGCGTATGAACAACGTGGAAATCAAAGGCGTTCCTCAACCAAACAACGAAAATTTGTTCAACATGCTCTCGAGTCTTGGTTATCAGATAAGCTACTAAGCTGTTAACAAGATCCAAGTCAACTTTATAACAAGAGTACCGACCCGTGAAAAGGAGCGTGCGAAACCGATTATAGTGAGTTTCTGTAATCGCTACGTGAAAGAGGATTCTATTGCAGCAGCTAGACAAGCATCCAAAAGCAGTCCTTTGACAGTAAGACGCATAGGTTTGACGGGCAATCAGAAAATACATGTCAATGATCACCCCACACTTGAAAATAAATTGCTTTTATCGAAAACAAAGAATGCAGCCGCGAATAAGGACTTTCGTTACGTCTGGGTCAAGCACGCCAAGAAAAAAAAAAGAAAACCGATTCATCGCACGTGATTATAGTGAAGCCAGAAATGGACCTTGCAAGAATCGTATGATTATTTGTCAATTATATTACAATCTCTTAATAATGTTCTTGTGCGAGATACTATTGGTCGAGTTGTGCTATTCACGTATTCCAACTAAGTCTATCGATGTACATACTGCCGTGTTATGTTTCTATTAAAAACATTTTACTAACTTTTTTAGTCAGATATAATTTAAGCCACATAGTGTATATAATTCTGCGCATCGTATTGCCCGTTATGACTAATCACTGTCCGGCCGTACCGGCTTTTGTCACTCTTCGTATTTGTATGATTGAAGTGCTCTGTGTTTGACTGTGTCCATTTAAAACTCGTATGTTTTTAAAGTTGCACTGGTGCAAGTAAAGCTGAAAGGAAATCGTCTATCCTGGTATGGGCATGTAATGAGGAGGGATGAAAATCATGTGACTAGAAAGGTGATGAAGATGAGAGTTGAGGGATATAAGGCAAGAGGAAGACCAAAGAAAAGATGGATGGATTGTGTGAGAGGAGACATGGATGAAAAGGGAGTGAATGATGAGATGACGTCTGATTGGAGAGAATGGAAGAGAAAGACATTCTGCGCCGACCCCAAGTAATATGAGACCAGGGCAGGCAGAAGAAGATGTTTTTACTTAATACCCGCTATAGCGTAATAAGTGACTGCAATTATATTTTAATAAGTATATTTTAGCATTTATTAGTAAAACATTGTAATATTATTATAATGTGTAATAAAACAATTGTGATTAACTTGATCTCTGACTTCTTAAGCGTTGCGGAGTGCGATGACCCGTTGGTTATCCCCGTAGACCCGCACCATAAACCTTTGATTGTGGAGGTAGGTTTTGTAGAAATTCATCGATTTGCAGACAAAATAACTTCAAAATATCTTGTTCATAAGGGTAACTACGATGCAATTAAATCTGCTCTTAATAAAACAGACTGACATTTATTGTTATGCACTGAGCTGTTGGAACAGTCAGTTAAACATTTTTACGACAGATTATATTCTCTCAGAGATAAATTTATACCTATGAAATCTATCAGGCAAACTTCTCATCCGCGTTGGTATAGTTCAGGCCTTATAAAAGTGGTAAAAAAATGTCAAAGTACCACCGGAGGTTTAAATTGTATGGTAACATGAGTGACTATCTAACGGTATCTTCATTACGCCGGCGAGCTGTGGACTTAGAACAAACTTGTTTTGACGAATACATTACTAACGTAGAATACACAAACCTAAATAACCCGAGGGCCTTTTGGTCTTTTATTAAAAGTAGAAAAAATACCTCCTCACTGCCTAGTACACTGTACTATTACTATATAATAAGAATGTATCAGCTAATATGGGTCTAGAAATTAGTAATTAATTCGCAATATATTTTAGATCAACTTTTCAGGAGCCAGAAGTAGACAATATGCCTTGTCTACTTGAGTATAGTACTTTAAATGGTAACAGCAGAAGCACAAATTACATCAGTACAATACATTTTTCTCCTGGAAAGGTTATGAAATATTTAAAAGGTTTGGATCTTACTAAATCTGGTGGGGCAGATTTAGTAAGATGGCAGGGCAATCGCTCTGCATGCTTTTTATAATAGGTCGGTAACAGAAGGTTTAGTTCCATTAAAATGAAAATCGGCGTTCATTACACCAGTATTTAAAAAAAGGTGATAAATCTAATGTAGAGAATTATCGTCCAATCTCAAGGTAATGTTTGTTTTCTAAAGTACTAGAACGTATTATTTATATTATCATTTGGTGCTGAGCAACATGGGTTCTTATGCGGCCGATCCACTACATCAAATCTAATCCTATCTCATGATTTTATATCTAAAGGTTAGTTAGGTAGATTGTGTGTGTAGTGATCTATACAGATTAACAAAAATGTTTTGACCGAATTGACCACAAAATACTGTTACAGATTTTTTTTGCTGCCGGCATACATGGTAATTTGTACCGCTGGTTCAGCTCGTACATTCTCGGTTGGTGTTCAATCCCATCTGGAATTCCTCAGGGTTCGCTTTTGACCCCACTATTGTTTACTCTATTCACTGGAGATATAAATTCTTGTTTCCTAAATTCTTATATACTTCTATGTATACGCGGATGACATGAACATTCACAAAATTATTAACGATGCATTGGATGTAGGGAAACTCCAAAAAGACCTTGATAAATTTGAAGCATACTGCACAGTTGCACACTTAACAAACTACAGTTAAATATCGCAGTGTTGTTACATAACATTTAGTCGTCAAAAACTTACCATAGGATCGGGTTACAAACTTCATGATAAGTTTATTAGGAAAGTTGACTACGTTAAAGACCTTGGTGTTATCATGGACTCAAAGCTTTTATTCGATATGCACATCAATCACATTACGAACACGGCGTCGAAGGCACTTGGTTTTGTGATAAGAATGTCTTCATGTTTTCGGTCTCTTAAGACAGTAAACGTTTTGTACTGTGCCTATGTACGTACGTAGCAATCTAGCTTAAGCGTCACAGGTAGGTATGGAACCCTCAATACCAGGTATATATATCATGCATTGAAGGTGTATAAAGAAAGTTTTTGCGATACTTAGATTTTAAAGCGAATCAATATTCTATTGACTATGACGAGCGTTGTAAGCGGTATCATATTTTACTTCTGGAACTCAGAAGAACCATTATAAACATAGCCAATGACTCGATTGATTGCCTTGAGGTGATGGGTAACATCAAGCTTGGAATGAATCAATTAGTTTTTCGACAACGTCCGATCTTACACGTTCCCTTTGCTACAACGAAATACAGACGGAACTCTTTTCTTTTACGTTGCGCCGAATCATTTAATCAAATGTCACGGAAATTAGATTTGGATTTATTCTTCACTAACTTGACCAAAAATAAAAAAAACGTATAAATTGTGACTTCTTTAGCAGCGATCGGCATATATAGCCTAGATTGCGGTTTTTTTCCTGTGTACCTTTTCATTATTATTTTCTTGACTTTTTTTGTTATAATAATATATAATTATACTAACTTGTGTATTATGAATCTCATTTTTAGTTACTTTTTTATGGCGGAACATGGCTGCAACATTGTATTTATTGTATGATTGAGCAAGTAGGTATACTTACAAAAGTAACTGATGTAATTAATCTTTGTTACATTGCATTTATATGTGGTAGCTTGTAATTAGCAACTTCTTTTTTATTTAATTAAATGTGTTGTTATTAGTGTGTAAGCTTTCCTAAATAAATAAATAAATATACGGACGTTATAATGTCTTAGAAGTTTCAAAATATCTGTCATTTGACGTCCAAGATGTCAAATGATTAATAGTTTGTAACTTTTACGATATTGCCACGTCCGTATACTCGTATGTATCTAAATACCTGTAAAACTTGCAAATGATTACAGATATGGACGTTTGAGGCTAAGCGTATGCTTTTACGTAGATATGCGTATGACTTTGTAACTCAGTGCAGTTGATGCAGATACAGGTAGTCAGCTTCTGCCAGAGCAGAACAGACGCATGTCCACATTGCACCTGAGCCGCAGCATACGCAGCTGTTAGTATGTTCAGGTATTAAATAATCGGATCTACCCTGCGTGGCGTCACCCGAGTCTCAGCATACGCTTAGCCACAATAAAATTTCGTTACAAGTTTGACACTATGTATCATTTGACGTCCAGGGTGTTAAATGAAAAAGGGTTGTATTTAACTGTTAGTAAAAAATACTAATTTTCCACCAAAAATACTAATTGCACCACTAAGCTAAGTTGACGGAGCCCTGTTGCTTCGCAGGGCTCCTTTTTTTGGGAGCAGGGTCACAAGAGAACCTAACATAACCTATTAAGTTTTCTGAGTGGATAAGTTTCCCGAGCGGACGAAACTTTTCATATCAAATGATATTTTGTAAAAAGATCATCATATTTGGTGTACAAATAGTATTTTAGTGTGCAAGTCAGTATTTTAGTGAAATAATAAAGTTTTTTTGCGTAACTCACTTTAGTGTGTTACATTACATTTTTGATACGCTGTTAAAAGTATCCCAATGAAAAATAGTTTGAAAATTTACGATATTGTAACGTCCGTATACTCGTAGTATACGACTACGAGTATACGACTACAAGTATACAGTCGTATACTAGTATACGAACATAATATAAAACTTCAAGTAAACGAACGTTACAATATCGTAAATTTTCATGATTTTAATTTTGTATGTCTAAATACGTATATAAAAATGCTGTTGGTTTATGATGCTTAATTATGCATACATACATAGACTCACGCCTATTTCCCCAAAGGGGTAGGCAGAGGCATATTAAACGCCCACTTTTCGCCAGTGTTTTGATCCCACGTAATAGGTAGCGAGCCTATTGCCGCTTATCGGGATATTTTGTTTGCCAGAGCCTCGTCCGTTGATCGGCAGGTGCACCACTTGCAGGTGAGGTTGGCTTGGGCCCTAAGATCTTGGTGGGAACCCTATGCACCCCTTAATTAGGCGATGCTTAATTAGGGTACTGCTAACCTAATGAGAGCCACCGTTTTCATGCTCTCCACGTAAAATGGTGCAATAATAATAATAACAGCTTTCAAACATCACCTTCATCGAGTAATATAAACAAAAAATGTATTACAAGATGAAAAGAAACCTTACAACCGCAGGTTAGCTTTGTGGCGAGCTGAATGTGTGTGGCGACACTGCGGTCCCGAATGCTTTGAGAGAGTTGGTCAGGGCCTCGTCTCCAGCTTGCCTTTACTGGCTGGTCGGAGTGGATTTCCAAGAGCACCCGCAGGACTCTCAACACTGGCTTGCCTTGGTCGGCCGGCCAGAGGGATCCGCAAGAGCTACCAGCTCGGGGGTGGAAGTGTCATTCTCAAGGGCGTAACTACGGGGAAACCCGCTCCGAATCTCCGTTGTCACGAGACCCGCGATGGTGAAACCGGTGCCGCACCGCTCAACACCCCTAGCCACTCGCACCGGTGTTTCCCTCTGGCTGCCTCTATGGCAGAGTTTGTTTGCTTTGGGCGGCTGTTAAGAGAGGGCCCATCCAGTGAGTTGGCGAGTCACCACCTGCCATCCGGACGGATACTATTAGAGTATTACTGGCAGGTGCCATTTTTCATCCATAAAAATTACAAGTCCATCAAACACTCAATCCCATAAACCAATTAAATAAGGCTCCACATATTACAATAGTCTTACATATGCTGCGGCTAATCCATAGCTGTTCTCAGTAGTGCAGTTGTGGAGGCTCCGCTGCATGTGTCCCATCCCATTTTAGATTAAAGCTCTCTACGGGCCTCTGCGCGTTGGATCCATATCCCCGTGTAAGCCTCCCAAAGGTCCGGTTATTCTTTTAACACTAAATGTTAGAAGAATAGTCGTGTAACAGAGACACTTACGAATAATAATAATAATTCATTTATTCGCAAGAAAATGGTACATTAACAGGTGTTTATAAATGGTTGGTTACAGCATATTCTGCCCCTTGGGGCGTGCGAGTTGAGTGCAGTAAACGGGTACTACATGGGAATATAAAGAACAAATATATTAGAAACATAACAATGAGTGGCACATGAAACAAAATAACATTTTACTAATATGCATCGGTGATAATATTAGTTGCCTAGGGCCTTATCTTCTAGATATTCCTTGACACTATTATAAGTTTTATTTAATAGTATATTAAAAAGTTGTTTTTTAAATTGGGATATAGGTAACATTTTGATACTTAGCGGAATATGGTTATATATTTTAATTGCCATACAGTATGCATTTCTTCTAAATAATTCCAATTTAATAGATGGCAGTTATGTATCATCAAATTTTAAAAACTATTCAGCATGATGTTTTACTAGTAAACCTATTTCTAATATGTATAAGCATGGAACAGGTAAAATCTTGTGTTTTTTAAATAGATGTTTACAGCTTGTCCTTGTATCGACTCCACATACTGCTCGAATACACTTCTTTTGGGTTATAAGAACTCTGTCAACTTCAACCGAGTTACCCCATACAACAATGCCGTATCTGAGCAGAGAGGATACGTAAGCATGGTATGCAGATAGTGCAGCATTAATGTTTACTGTCAGTCTAACTTTTTTTTAAACATTTATAAATCGATCTATTTTATTGACTAGTTTTTCTAAATGAGGTTTCCAATTACAATATTTATCGACCCTGATACCTAAAAATACGCAATTATCAACAACGTTTATGTGCGTGTCATTATGATTTAATTTAGATTTGTTGCATATGTTTGGAACTGAATAATATTTGTTTTTGTCATGTTTATCTTAAGGTTGTTTTAATTAAGCCAGCTTATGGCATTATTGAGTGTCGCTTTTATATTTATTTCTAGATTAAGTTTATGTTTATCTTTAATTATTATTGTTGTATCATCAGCAAATAGTATAATTTCCTGGTTGATTGCATCCGGGAAATCGTTAATGTATAACAGAAACAAAAGAGGGGCTAAAATACTCCCTTAGGGCGTACCATAATTGTTTATTTTGTACATCGATCCGTATTGCTTTTGTTTATTTTTATAAGTTCTGTTTAATTCTGTATAACTCTCAATCCAGTTACAAACATTTCCACGTAACCCATAATTTGAGAGCTTTGAGAGCAGTTTTTAGTGACAGACGAAGTCAACAGCTTTTGTCATGTCTAGAAACAGACATGCGACTATAGATTTATTATTTAAGGCTTCTGTAATATGCTTTATTAAAGAAAAACATGCCAATGCAGTGGAGCTTTGTTGCCGAAAACCGAACGGTTTTTTATTTAAGATATTACAAGTTAGAAATGTCTCTATTTTGATGTACATAACTTTCTCGAATATTTTTGATAGTATAGGTATGAGTGTAATTGGTCTGTAATTATTGATGTTAGTTTTGGCTCCTTTTTTGTGCATTGGCTTAACAATTGACAGTTAAAGACTATCAGGGAATTTACCTTCTACGAGTGACAGGTTAATGATATAGGTTAATGGTGCTACTAAAGAGTGTGCGCAGGTTTTTAATACCTTTGTACTTATATCATCATAGCCAGTAGAATGAGTATTTTTTAAGGAATTTATTATCTTTAATGTGTCAGAGTTGTCTATTGGTGTGAGAAATAAGGGTCTTAGTATTTTGAGATATTTTGGTGATATGGTTAGGTGGGCCTGTATCTTCGTATTTTTTAACATTGCTGCACAGTGATACATAGTAATTGTTAAATAAATTACAAATTTTAATTGGCTTGGTGTAGATCTTTTTGTTAAATTCTATTGATTCTATGTGTGCGCTAGTTATTGCTTTATTATTGTTTTCTTTAATAATTTTCCATGCAGCTGAGCAGGCATTTTTTGCGTTTTTAATGAAGTTTAGATTGTTTATTTGTTGCGCTTTGTTGATACATTGTTTTAATATTGTTGTATAATTGTTATACCTTGTCTTATTCTGTCTTTTATTGTGTCTATCAGAATGATATTTCAAGTATAGCATTCTTTTTCTTATACAACATCGTTTTATATTTTTAGTTAGTTTTCTATTTTTTACGTGTTTGACTACACTTACACTTTTTATCGTTATTTTGGGGAAACATAAAGTATAAAATATGGTGATAGTGTCATGGAAGGTGTTCAATGCTTCATTTGTACTTTGTTGTTCGTATACCTCAGTGAAGTGCAAATTATTAATGCAGTTTTTGAATTTGACCATGTTTTCCTGGCTAAGATCTCTAATGGTTTTGTATTGATAGTTATAAGATTTGTTATTTACACTGTAGGTCTCATTGTTCAACATTGATAGTCAACGATTGGGCAGTTTCATGGTCAGATAATGCTAGGTAATGAATATTAGATTTAACTTCGTGAACGTTACTTACAATTTGATCTAAACAAGATGATTTTCGCGTCGGTAATGTTATATGGCTTTTTAAGTTATTGTTTTAAGTATGGATTGTAATTCACTGCATACCTTTTACCTACTTTAATGTATCAATGTTCCAATCTACACAGATAATAACGTTTTATTAGACTTTTTGCATAGCTTATCAGTGAGTTTTTCAAATTTATTTAAGAATATACTTGTGCTGGATGAGGGTGTTCTGTAAATGCATACTATTACAAGATTAAAAGTAGTAATTTCTTTAGCACTACATTCAAAATGAAGGGGGACTGAAGGTGGTAAGTTGCTAATATGTTTGTATGCCAGGTCATGCTATATTAGTATGCATGAGCCTCCTCTGCGTTGGTTAGGGCGTGAGAAAAAACAAAGCTAATTTGTAATTGCCTATTCTAAGGTTGGGTTCAGATCCTTGTTTTAAAAAGGTTTCTGTTAAGCAGATAATGTCAATATTACCTATATTATTCGATAAATCATTTATGGCTACCTCAATAAGCTCTTGTTTATTTATTACGCCTGCTATATTTTGGTGTATTATTGTAGTAGTTCTTGGCTTAATTTTATCTGCGAAAACAAATAGTATTTTGGGCCTTTTTTGGTGGTTGTATAGTTGTAAAATAATCAGTTATTTTAGTTTGTTTAGTTTTTGTATTAGCTGGTACATTTGTTTGTGTACAGTGTAGTGGTAAGAGAGAGTATACTTTACTTCCATCTTTGTGGATCATGTAAAATCTTATCTTGGTATATTTCATTGTGTTAATTCATATATTTTTTTTAAATTTATTCTTTATGCACAAAAATAGTACACAGGTGGACTTAATGCCTAGTGGCATTTTCTGCCAGTCAACCTTTTGGTGGTGCAGAGATAGATGAGGTAGGTACATTAGCCATGTGGTGAAAATAGGATATCTATTAAATACATATTAATAATTTAGATACATATTATTAACCATAAATATACTATAGATATATATAATTATTCATAGATATGATACACACATAAATATAATACATAAATATATCACATACATAAATACATAATTATGCTATAGCTGATGAGAGTGATGAGCCAATTCCTTCAACTTATCAAAGAGAAGATTCCGTAGTTTCGTTTTAAATGCATAACGGTTGGTGGCAATTCTAACTTCAGGAGGGAGCCTGTTCCATAGCAGCGAGTATTGTGAACTTAAATATTATACGGATGTCAGATAGATAAAATATATTTAAATCGTGGGATATTCGACGTCCGTTTATAATTTGAGTCAAATTTGATTACTGACGTCCGTATATCCGTTTTATAAACGTAGTTTGGTGTAGGCCACTGTGTTCATTTTGAGTTTATTTGATTTAATTTTGTATTTTCTCAAGTGACCTGGTTATTACTTAATAGTAACTATCATAACTACCTCATTAAAAGTGTTCCTAAATAATGATAATTTTAAAGTAGAAGTAAGTAGATAGGTAACTTTAATTTAAGTAACTATTTCTTGTGTCATGATTTATGTCCCTTATTTTACACCATAACAAAAGGTCAAATGCGTCTAATTACAAAAAAACTACCTAAATGTTATTTTTCAATCGGCGCAGTGATTTAATTTGTGTTAGATTTTATTTTTTGTTTATTGTTTAGCAGGGTATTTATACAAATCACTTGTGCGAATCACAGTTATTTAGACATATATGTACTAATACGGACGTTATAATGTCGTAAAAGTTTCACAATATCTGTCATTTGACGTCCAAGACGTCAAAAGATTAATAGTTTAAAACTTTTACAATATTGCCACGTCCGTATACCCGTATTTATCTAAATACCTGTAAAACTTGCAAATGATTACATATATGGACGTTTGAGGCTAAGCGTATGCTTTTACGTAGATATGCGTATGACTTTGTAACTCAGTGCAGTTGATGCAGACACAGGTAGTCAGCTTCTGCCAGAGCAGAACCTGAGCCGCAGCATATGCAGCTGTCAGTATGTTCCGGTATTAAATAATCGTTGCGTCACCCAAATCTCAGCATATGCTTAGCCACAATTTCGTTACAAGTTTGATACTATCTATCATTTGACGTCCAGGATGTTAAATGACAAATAGTTTAAAAATTTACGATATTGTAACGTCCGTATACTACGAGTATACGGACGTTACAATATCGTAAATTTTCACGATTTTAATTTCGTATATCTAAATAGGTATATAAAAATGTTGTTAGTGTAAGATGCTTAATTAGGGTTCTGCTAACCTAATAAGAGCCACCGTTTTTATGCTCACCACGTAAAATCGTGTAAAATCTTATCTTGGTATATTTCATATACGGATGTCAGATAATGGAAATATATGTATTTAAATCGTGGGATATTCGGCGTCCGTTTATAATTTGAATCAAATTCGATTACTGACGTCTGTATATCCGTTTTATAAACGTAGGTTGGTAAAGCCCACTGTGTACGACTTGAGTTTATTTGAAATAATTTACTTATCAGCACTTAACTATCATACCTACATTATTAAAATTGTTCCTAAATAATAATAATTTGAAATTAGACGTAAGTAGATACCTTCAATTTAAGCGACTATTTCTTGTGACTGTGATTTATATCCCTAATTTTACACCAAAACGAAATGTCAAATGCGCCTTATTACCAAAAAATCTAAATGTTATTTTTCAATCGGCGCGGCGATTTAATTTGTGTTATATTTTATTTTTCGTTAATTGTTTAAGAGGGTTTAAACTAAGCACTTGTGCGATTCACAGGTATTTAGACACTTATTTACTTATACGTACGTTATAATGTCGTAAAAGTTTCACATAATCTGTCATTTGACGTCCAAGACGTCAAATGATTAATAGTTTGAAACTTTTACGATATTTCTACGTCCGTATACTCGTATTTATTTTAATACCTTTAAAACTTGCAAATGTTTACATATATGAACGTTTGAGGCTAAGCGTATGCTTTTGCGTAGATATGCGTATACTACGAGTATACGGATGTTACAATATCGTGAATTTTCATGATTTTAATTTCGTATATCTATATACGTATATAAAAAATGTTGTAAGTTTATGATGCTTAATTAGGGTACTGCTAACTTAATGAGAGCCACCGTTTTTATGTTCACCACGTAAAATAGTGTAAATCTTATCTTGGTATATTTCATTGTGTAAGTTAATATTGTAAACTTTAATATTATACGGATGTCAGGTAATTGAAATATATTTAAATCGTGGGATTTTCAACGTCCGTTTATATCAAATTGGATTACTGACGTCCGTATATCCGTTTTATAAACGTAGGTTGGTATAGCCTACTGTGTTCGACTTGAGTTTACTTAAGATAATTTTGTATTTTAAGTGACCTGATTATTACTTATCAGTAAATATCATATCTACCTCATTAAAAGTGTTCCTAAATAATAATGATTTTAAATCAGAGGTAAGTAGACAGGTACCTTTAATTTAAGTTACTATTTCTTGTGACTGTGATTTAAATCTAAATGTTATTTTTCAATCGGCGCGGCGATTTAATTTGTGTTAGATTTTATTTTTTGTTTATTGTTTAGCAAGGTTTAAACAAATCACTTGTGCGATTCACAGTTATTTACACATATATGTACTTATACAGACGTTATATTTGACGTCCAAGATGTCAAATGATTAATAGTTTGAAACTTTTACGATATTGCCACGTCCGTATACTCGTATGTATCTAAATACCTGTAAAACTTGCAAATGATTACATATATGGACGTTTGAGGCTAAGCGTATGCTTAGATATGCGTATGATTCTCTCCAATACTACGTTAGTACTATTTTTTATATGTGCCAATACTTCTCATAATTTAGAAATAAGTAAATAGGTACTTTACATTTAAGTAAGTATTTCTTGTGATATTATCGTAATAAATTGCATTGATCTCAATATTTGTTTTATTTTCATAACTTTAAACTTCACGCTTACGCTAGCATACCTGCACATAACATAGAAATAATATTTATCCACCTACTTATTAAATATTAAAGACAGAAGAGCGGCAACGTTGCACTGTTCATAGGAGTTGCGATAGATAGGAAAACGTAAATTAAATTATGTATATCACGGGAAGCCCGATAATTGATAGTGTTGGCTGGAGTCCTAATTGATTTCACTATGGTTGTTAATATACGTATATTTGTATATCAATATGTGTCAAAATTTCAGAAAAATAATATGCACACAGTATTTGACATTGCCTTAGCGACTAATATTCGCTGTAATAGTTCATATTTTTTAAGTGGAACTGGTGGACGTCATAATAATGCGATGTAAAAGGGCGGCAAATAGATAGCGTGATGTAAATATATATATATATATATATATATATATATATATATATATATATATATATATATATAGTAGTAGTTCGTACGAAGAGGCGATGATGAAGCAACGCGACGATCGTACACTAGTGCCGGCGAGAGATGGCACCGCTGAGCTGGCGGCGGACCTCGGGACCATGGTCATCAACGAGCCCGACGCAGACCTCGCCACCATGAAGCGTGAGTCCATGTTCATGTTTGTTTTATTGAACATATTATATATATAGTAGTAGTAGTTCGTACGAAGAGGCGATGATGAAGCAACGCGACGATCGTACACTAGTGCCGGCGAGAGATGGCACCGCTGAGCTGGCGGCGGACCTCGGGACCATGGTCATCAACGAGCCCGACGCAGACCTCGCCACCATGAAGCGTGAGTCCATGTTCATGTTTGTTTTATTGAACATATTATATATATATATATATATATATATATATATATATATATATATATATATATACAGTGTGTTTCATATCCCCCTGTCCGGTCCTGAAACCACATATTACTGACTTGTAAGGCATACTAGGAAAAATAATAAAAAAAATCTAGGTCTTCATAAAACGTCACAATTTATTTCCTTAGTATAGTATTAACGAGAAACATTACCCCGAAATTAGGGAAAATTCCCTAAACTAGCAACACTCCACTCAGCGGCGGTATCCTTTATGATTGTAATAAAAAGCCGCTCGAGACAATACCGAAACGCGGTAGAGATGTTTACGTTCGATAGCAGCTAATATCGATTTAATAAATTTTAACATGAAATTTGACACAACATTCATTTTTCAAAGAATTATTACATTAATGATATTACGATATCGACACATTACGTAAACAAGACTTAAATAATACTTTTGTGTTACAGAACTTAGTCGATCATAGACAAAAGACTATGATCTACTTATTTCGGTAACCTAAATCAAATAAAAAAGTTACATCATTTTTATGTTATAACAATAATTTTATTTAAAAACAAACAACAATCTTGCGTTGGATACGTGCCCATCTCGTACGGGGACAATAATAACATATCGATAAAAACAGAACTCCAATAAATATCATTGGTTACATCCCTAGCTGGCTAGTTTTTACGACTTCAATTTACCTACTGATCACTCAGTCTTGCCCTAGGATTAGTTTCGTTCGGACTTCCGGAATAACTTACGTTGTGAAATAGTTACGTCGTCGGTCGTATTCAAACTCTGAATACTTTAACATTTCGATGTGTTTAGGTAGGAGTGAATGCAATTCATGCAGGTGCACGTAGTGATAAGGAGGAACAGTTCGCTGGACCACCAGGTCTGCCAGTGCCTTTGGAGCGCGTTGTTCAACGGCTTCACCACCTCGTGAACTACAGTGTGCTAGTTAGTGTGCTTTCAAATAGGTACCTTTGATGAAAAGGTACCGCAAGTTTCTTAACCTTTACGGTCGACATGTGGAGCATGATCGTCGTACGCAGCTTACAAGTAAGTTGATGTTTTTCGTAATTAAAGGTAACCTGCCTAAGTAAGATTAAAAAAAATGGTAAATGCCGTAAATACTGCAGCGCTCATAGCGTGACTAAGCTTTTGGATCGTAATAGTTTGGCAAAGTTAAGCAACGGTTGCACAGTTCATCACTTGGATGGGTGCCCACGTACTCAGAAGGCACGTAAAACTGAATCTAAGAATCGTAAGGCCATGTCGTGGGCCTTCGGGTGATCTGAAATGTCTGAATACACGGACACCAAAGTTGGCTACGCACTCTTACGAAACAAACAATCAACGTAAACAATACTTTCCGTTTTACCTAATAATGCAATGAACCAGCTGTTGCAACAAACTCATAAATAAAATGGGTATACCTACCTAACTAAAATGATGGCACGTGTAAAGTTGACGTTCGGCTTTTGTCAAAGGATTAGGTAACTAGACGCGGCCGCCCAGGGCGGCCGATGCACTCAACGACCTTTTATGAACTTTAGGTAGATACCTAGTTATTACGATTTATGATTCTTCAGTGTTGCCATGGGTAATCTGATATGATATTATTTAAAGTTAATTAAATTTACCAGGGAAAATTTTATCTCGCATTTCCGTGAATTAATGACAAATCCCTCATCATTTTACTCTACCCTACAACCCCTTCATTGATCAGACGGGGGGTTCTGAAACACCCTGTATATATATATATATATAGTAGTAGTTCGTACGAAGAGGCGATGATGAAGCAACGCGACGATCGTATACTGGTGCCGGCGAGAGATGGCACCGCTGAGCTGGCGGCGGACCTCGGGACCATGGTCATCAACGAGCCTGACGCAGACCTCGCTACCATGAAGCGTGAGTCCATGTTCATGTTTGTTTTATTGAACATATTATATAATTATATATATATAGTAGTAGTTCGTACGAAGAGGCGATGATGAAGCAACGCGACGATCGTACACTGGTGCCGGCGAGAGATGGCACCGCTGAGCTGGCGGCGGACCTCGGGACCATGGTCATCAACGAGTCTGACGCAGACCTCGCTACCATGAAGCGTGAGTCCATGTTTATGTTTGTTTTATTGAACATATATATATATATATATATATATATATATATATATATATATATATATATATATATATATATATATATATATATATATAATATATATATATATTAGTAGTTCGTACGAAGAGGCGATGATGAAGCAACGCGACGATCGTACACTAGTGCCGGCGCGAGATGGCACCGCTGAGCTGGCGGTAGACCTCGGGACCATGGTCATCAACGAGCCTGACGCAGACCTCGCTACCATTAAGCGTGAGTCCATGTTCATGTTTGTTTTATTGAACATATTATATATATATATATATATAGTAGTTCGTACGAAGAGGCGATGATGAAGCAACGCGACGATCGTACACTAGTGCCGGCGAGAGACGACACCGCTGAGCTGGCGGTAGACCTCGGGACTATGGTCATCAACGAACCCGAAAGCGGACCTCGCCACTATGAAGCATGAGTCAGCTGAACATTACTATTATGTTGTAACAATAAGTATTGACACAAGAGCTGTTTAACGCACGTTAAAAAAGCGTTCAACTCTGGCATTTGCGCTGCCGATGAGAGCGTTCATTCGAGCGCTTTATAATCACTCTTGTCACTAGTTCCATAAGGTCCATTCCATGTGACGTCGCGCCTAGCGTTGACAAAGCGTCGCGTCTTATAAGCGATTTGAGTGAACGTATACTATATAGAGAATGCATTTTAAAAAGCTCTCGTGTGAATTTTTATTTTATTTCTGCCGAACAAATTGACTCCATGCTGTCTGATGTTAAGCAGTCAGTGAAGTCCCATAGTGATGGCCATATCCCAGCAGCCAGCATGGCATTATGGCATGAAGGCCCTCACCTTGACGGCCTTGAGAAAAGCTTTTTCACGCCCCGCTTAAAGGACCCAGGATCATAAGTGGAGGGAAACATGTGGGCTGGTAATGAGTTCCACATCTTAATGGTACGGCAGAGATAAGAGGCGCCGAACCGTTTGGTGCGTGACGTCTACTATCTACCTGTTCTACCGTGTAAGAGTGGCACCTTAACCCAGCACGTGTCGTTCGGGATAGGAAAGGAGATGGTGGGATTAGTTGAAAGAGCTCTTCGAAGCACTCACCGTGATAAATGCGATAGAAGACAGCTTGCTTAGCCGCAGGGTGTCCGAGATATCGCCCATGTACAGTACTGTCATCAGCATAGCAATGTATGCCCCCAAAAGTGAGCATATCATTGATATGCAGAAAGAAAAGCGTGGGCGATAATACGGACCCCTGAGGCACACCAGCGTTTACCTGGAGAAACTTCGATGACACACCGTCACAAAGGACTCAGATACGGCGCTCATGCAGGAAGCTGGCAACCCAGTTGCACAATCGAGGCGGCAAGCCGTAGGCTGGAAGCTTGGATAGAAGCGCACGATGCCAGACTCTATCGAAGGCTTTGGAGATGTCGAGACTAATAGCCAACGACTCCCCATGCCCGTCCATCGCCTCACGCCTAGAGATGTAAGTGCGGTATTATACCATTTGTAATGAAATGTATAAAACGAAAAATACCGTATAATACGGTATTATACCATTTACTACGGTATTTTATGTATAAATCAATTCTTCTATATTTTTGAAGTAAATGATCATAGAAATCATTAAAAATACTGAATACGGTAGAATTGCACAGGAATAAAGCAAGAAATTATATTTTAAGTTTGTATTATTAATAATTACGGTTAAGGTTTCGAAATACGTCGCCGTTTTTAGGGGTTGTGAGCGATTGGAGGGGGAGGGGGGGAGGTCTCGGAACCACCCCTCATCATTTTCACTTGCCGGAAATACTTGGTTTCCTCTGGAAAAAAAAAACTCCAGACATCGGTGTGTATGGCATTGCCAACTTCCACATTCTTCACACTAGTTTAATAAACTAAGGTTGGAGGAGCCCTGCGAAGCAGGATTAAGACTATTTTCGGATTAAGGGTCAAAAGAGAACCTAACATAACCTATTTAGTTACTTATTACAGTCGCACCTAACCCTAGGTACTCGAAAGCAATGAGGCACAAATTTGACATTAGCTGTCAATATAATTCATACAAGATGGCGGTTGCGTTTCGTTTCACGTTTTTCACATAAAACCTAAATATGCTTTTATTGATTCCACTAGTTTAATAAACTGAGTTTGACGGAGCCCTGCTTTGCAGGGCTCCTATTTTCGGGTTGTGGGTCAAATTAGAACCTAACACAAGCTATTTAGTTACCTTCACATAAAATCTAAAATTACGTTCCATTTTTCATATTTGAATGAAGAGTTTTTGGAAATTGTTTAAAAATATTTAGACGCAACTCCGGCAGCCAAAACTACTTTTGGGGGATTAAAACTAACTCCCTTAAGCCCCCTACACCACCAATACCCTCAAATTCGGGCGACGCGTTTCGAAACCCGATCCATAATTAGTATTAGCTACAACAATATTACCATAAAAACAAGGTCAAAATATGATTTAAAGAAAAACACGTAACATTTTAAGGTACGTTAGAGCAAAGGGGTCCTTAAAGTTATTTGAATCATCTCTCTATTTATTCTAAATTACATTATGTTCCTCTCTGCGTGGAGACACGTAAAGCCCGAACCTTAATACAAGATCCATAAGAAAAGCACAGACGTGGCCCACGCCTTTTGTCTTCCTAGTTCGAAAACCCGAGATTTAGAGGATCTTCTACCTCCATATCTAAATCCTCTTGTGTTGCTACGTTCTCGGTAGATGACGACGCAGTAATGCATTCTAGCTACATACTTTCAGCTAAATCATCTTCATCACCACTTTCTTTAACTTCGAATGTGCTGTCAGGAACACCAAGATTTGTGTAAATCGAGACCAATTTAGAAACACGTGATTTATCTACGTGTTTCGACGATACGAATTTCGGGCTTTGCAATGAATTTTTCCAAAAGTTAAAATTTCAAAATTATTAGGTAATTAGTAATTCTAAAACAAAGAATACAATCGAAACTTAAAATATATTTAAAGTTTTAAACTAGAACTCGTCGCAATATCGCAGAGTCTTATAAACTGAATCAGAATATAAAATACATAAAATACCAATAATACCGTAAGTTATAATAAAATACCGGTTTAATACATAGCCTTTTGGTATTATACGGTATTTTTACAACACTACTCACGCCAAAGGTAAGTGACATGCGCTAGAAGATCACCCGTTGATCGTTTCGGTCTGAAGCCATACTGACGATCACTGATGAGAGAGTGATCTTCTAGGTAGCGAACGAGTTGGTTGTTGATTATTCGTTCAAACACCTTGCAGAGGGATAGGGGTGATAGCAATGGGTCGATAGGTGCCCGGATCAGAACGATCCCTTTTTGGGAATCCGTTGTACGTTCGCCTCTTTCCAAGCCTGCGGCACTACGCCAGAGGCATATGATAGGCGATACAGGCGTGTAAGCATTGGAGACAGCTTGGCTGCGCATTTCCTAAGCACAACCGCTGGAATTCCGTCAGGTCCACTGGCTTTCCGGACATCGAGAGATCGCAGTGTCGCGCGAACATCGCATTGCCTGATTTTAATATCAGGCATGGTGTGGCCGCAGTAGGCAATCGAAGGCGGCTGCGCACTACGATAATAGATTCGGGAGTTGGCCGCAAAGAGATTGACAAGCAGGTCAGCTTTCTCTTGCGGCCCATGAGCCAGTGATCCATCAGGGCATCGCAACGGCGGCAGTGAAGGCTGGTAGAAATTAGATTGCACGGCTTTGGTTAATCGCCAGTATCCCCGGCTGCCCGTGGGAACTCTTGTCGCAGAGTTCTTGACCAAACCGTGCAATGCGCTGGGCATTCGCTCTTATGTTTGCCCTCTTGCAGACCTTGGTGGCTCTATTATAGGCTACCTTTATAAGATGGACATTCGGATCGCGACGGGACCGAGCCCTGATCCAAGCGCGGTAAGCAGACTGTTTTTGTTTAACAGCATCGGCGCACTCGCGATTGAACCAGGGCTCGCTCGTACTCCGCTGCTGCTGGAGACGTCAGTGGATGGAATATAATTTATTTATTTATTTATTTATTTATTTAATAATAGGCACAACTACAGAAAACAAATTACAATGTTGAATAGTTACAGAAGCAAGATAGTATACATGTAAATTTGAAGTCCGATTATGGTTGAGCACAGCATTTGTAGTTAAGATGGAAATTAATTAAGGGCTAACTAGAATATAAGAATAGGGAATAGTCAAATAAATTGTGAAAATAAATGAGATTATACAAAATAAAATTAAATATAAGAACAAATTGGAATAAAAAGCACTAAAATTAAACAAATCAAAACATAATAAAGATAATTAAAATAAAATTAAATAAATTCAAATAAAATTAAACCAATTCAAATAAAATTAAACCAACTCAAATAAAATTAAACCAACTCAAATAAAATTAAACAAATCAAAACATCTAACGACTGCCAAATTCTGATTGGACTATTTGTTTACATTTTCGCAGGTATTCACCGTGACTCTCATAAAAAATATCACGCTCTTTGGAATGGTCATTGTATCTTCTGCACATTCTAGCGACTGGGTCGTAGTGACTCACATTATTATTACTAGTAGGCAGAGAGAATAGTTTCTGAGTTCGTTTGCTACCACCTATCTTTAGAGAAATTCGGCTCAACAACTCGCTCACATCCCAGTGAGCATTAAGAATTTTATACAGCGTGGAGTACTCATATGTTATGCGCCTAGATTCAAGGGTGTCCAGTTTGTAGTGCTGAAGTCTCGATTCATACGATGGTAATTTTCTTCTCAAACCAAACTTAGAACTTAAGTAGCGGAGGAAGCGTCTTTGGACACCTTCAATTCTATCGGTGTGAGTATGATAAAAGGGAGACCATATTAGAGATGCATATTCCAGTATACTTCTGACCAACGTAAAATATAGTAGCAAGATACTTTCTGGATTTCGAAACGGTTTTGCTATTCGCCATATGAATCCTATGAATTTATTAGCTTTTGTAACTAGGTGTCCGTAATGCTGGTTAAACGTTAGTTTAGAGTCAAACCAAACACCAAGATCTTTGATAGCAATTTGACGAGTTAAAGTTTCATTATTTATTTTATACGGATAGTAAATGGGAGATTTATTTTTAGTGAATGATATAACTTGACATTTTGATATATTTAAAGACATTTTGTTATCTGTACACCATTGGTATAATAAGTTTATATCATTTTGTAGCATGATGCAGTCTTCATTAGTTTTTACTTCACTATATATTTTTAAGTCATCAGCATAGGCGAGGCAATTACTTTTAATAGAGATGACTAGGTCATTAATAAATAGAATGAATAGCAACGGGCCAAGATTTGAACCTTGAGGTATACCGGATTTTGCCATGAAAGACTGAGATTCGAAACCATATACTTTCACGATTTGCGCACGATGGGAGAGATAGGATAAATCGTAGTAATGAGCCATGTATGCCGATGTGCTGCGCTTTTTGACACAGAATACGATGATTTACTTTGTCAAATGCCTTTGCAAAATCAGTATATAGTGAGTCTACTTGTATACGATTATTAAATGAGCAACTTATGTGGTGAATATATGTAAGCAAGTTTGACGTGGTGGAGCGACCGGTCACAAAACCATGCTGTCTAGGGCTTATTATCGGTTTTAAATAGAAGCTTATGCGCTCATAGATCAAACTCTCAAATATTTTTGCAAAGCAGCTTAAGATACTAATAGGTCTGTAATTTTTTACGTTCGATCTATCACCGGATTTGTGTATAGGCACTATGTGCGCTATCTTCCAAGTTTGGGGAAAATATCCTATACTAAGGCATTTGTTATAAATTAAGGAGAGAGGTTTAAACAAGGCTGTAGAGCATCTTCTTATAAATATAGGTGGTATACCGTCGGGACCCGCACCCTTTTTGATATCGATTGATTTGATGGCAGTTTTTACTTGGTCAGGTGTTAGAACAATGGATGAGATACTGGTGCAGGCCTCCGGGAAACGGGGCTGAAATGGTTCCGTAGTAGGGTCACTGTAGACAGAGGAGAAATGCTTGGCAAATAAATTAGCGATATCAACACCTGTGTTAGCTGAGTCCGTGTAGTAGTGCATTTGATTGGGTATGTCATTATTCGATTTCTTAGATTTGGCGTATTTCCAAAAGGCCTTTATGTTAAATTTGAGAGTACTTTCTGTTTTAAGTATGTAAGATTTAAAGCAGGTGTCAAATACACGCTTAGCTCTTGATCTTAACAAAGAAAAAGTGTCGTGATCTCGAGGGTTACCGTATTTTTTGTAGCATAAATGATATTTGTTTTTTTCTTTCAAGATTTTTATTAATGAGTAAGAAAACCATGGTGGCCAGTTTCTTTTAGGTCTCAATTTAGGAGTGTTTTTATCTATAATTTCCCAAAGGTGAGCGTAGAGTGCATCCACAAATTCATCACAAGTTAAATTGACATATTCAGTCCATGGAATCTGACACAACTCGTAGATACTTTGAGAATAATCTGTTTAAAAAAAATTATATCCTATTGTCTGTTTGTCTTTTAGTGCAGATAACTTGCTACAACTAACAGATATGTGTAGGGAGGGATGATAAGCGTCACACCGGGTCAAGTTTGAAGATTCCATCACAGTGAATGGTGTGTTTGCGGAGTGTAGGACGAGATCTAATATTCCACCATGACTGTTTGGTATGTGGTTTGATTGAGTCAGATCAGTTCTAGCCATGAATTCATACAGCGCAATAGCTTTACGGTTTTGCATCGTTGTTGCAGTTTGTGAGAGAGACCAATCGATATCTGGTTGATTAAAGTCACCGACAATGAGAGCTAGATGGGTCGAAGATAATAATACATTATTTTCGCAGTTGTCTAAGAAATCCTGATAGTCATCATAACTTATGTAGGAGGGGATATAAACCGTGCATATTATTAAGTTACCTTGTTTTAATCGAATGTTTACCCAGACATCTTCAATTGACGAGTGCCATTTAGACTGTGGAGTGCATAAAAGGGACTTTTTCACAGCAATGAGTACCCCACCGCCACGCGACTTACTGTACTTTCTCATGAAGTCCTGAGAGCGGTCATTACGATAGACGGTGTATCTGGTGTCAAATATTTCAGAGGAGGCAACAGTGTCATCGAGCCAAGTTTCACACAAACAAATAACATCATAATTTGAAACTAATACCGAACCTATGAAGTCTAAAGTTTTTGTTTTTAAGCCTCTAACGTTTTGAAAATATATCGACAACTGGTCCATTAATAGGTAAGTAAAATTGCATGCAGATCGTACAACGGAATAAAAAAAATAAATAAGAATAACATATATACAATTAATTACTAAGATAATGCGTCAAGTGTCTGCATGTTCCTAATATGAATGAAACGTGAAGTTTCATTTTTGCGTATAAATACGCGGCCGTTGCGAACCCATACAAATTTATATGCCAGCTCTTTGGCCTTAACTCTGGTAGCGGCATGCAGTGCCTTATTGACCGGTGAAAGATGTTCGGAAAAGTAAATAGGTGTGTTTTCGCCAATGATACCTAAGTGAGCGGAGCCCAGCTTTTTGTTGGGGTTAGCCTTGTTGTAGCGGGCGACTGCCGAGTAGAATTCATCACGACAGCGGGGACTTCTCAGTCTTGCAATCAGAGCTTTCGGTTTCTTATTATCCTTCTTCATACTAGCAACTCGTGTACAGGTTAAGATATCCGAGTCGTTAAGTTTAAGGGATACCACATCTGCAATTTTCTCGACAATTTCAATAACATTTTCGTTCTTGTGTTGAGGCACACCTTGTATCTCAATGTTATTTTCTCTTAAATGTTGCTCAAGTGTGTTTAAACGCTCGGACATGTCAGTGACGGTCGAGCGCAGTGTGTCGCATTCGATTTGCAAACTCTTGTAGTCGCTTACAATTTTATTGGTTGTTTTTATTAAGTCGTCATACTGGTTACTAATATATTGAACACTATTTTGAAGGTCGGTTAATTTTTCGTTTATTGGCGCCAATTCGGTGCGTAAAGCGGATTTGATTTCGCCCCTGATCAGGGAGATAATATCGGTATTAGATAGAGGGCTTGTACAACTTGTTTTGGCTTTGGTGCGGCGAGTCACATTATCAAGGCAACTTTCATTTTCATCGTCCTGGGGAAGTTCACATCTCACCGGAGTTTTTGAGTTGTCACCTTTTGGTCGCTTGTTATTGCAGTCCGGGCATGTCCACAATTTACGGTCCTTGCCAGTAGAACTGTAGAAACTGGTAAAGCGCTTCTCAGTTATGTTGGCACATGCAAGATCGTAGGTGCTATTACATACACTGCATTTCATAAAATCTTTATTTTTAATTGCATTTAAACACCCAGCGCAGGAATTTGTTATAGACATTGTTATTAGTCTTGGGAACACCTAACGATCTCTGTTATCGATGGCAGAAACCAATTACTACGGCAGGCCGTCAATATATAACTTCACAGTAGGTCCCTCTATTGGATAAACAACGAACGATTGCGACGATTGATGTGCTCTTGTCACAGAGAGATGCGCTTGGGCACCTTAATCTGCAGTGCTCCACGTAGTACAGGTAATCAGTAACAGATGTCGCTAGTAAGATAAGTTAGTCGTAGTGCAGTGATTATCCGATAGATGGAAAATTTGAATAAAAAACGAATAATATGACTGTAATTAGTTTAAATCACTGCATATAACTATAATTTCACTTATCTGTCTATGTCCTCGATGTTTCAGCCACATAGCTACGTACACACTATAATACTAGCAATAGTCTTGTTTAAAAATCACGTATTATGGATTGTTATGTCTAGTCTTTCGTAAACACAAATATTATATTTGTACTCGATAGTCACTATAGATAACGTTCTCACAGATGTATCACATAACCATTGTCACTTTTTTATACAATTTACTGTCCAAAATTTTAATTGGGATTTTTAATAACAAAATATTTAAGAGACGTACTAAGAAGAGGTATACTACGCCTAGCGCCCTCTAGCGATTATAATAATAATATAATATTCCATACCCAACCAAAGACTTCTATTTAAACTGAGGTAGACGCGGCACACGCGCCAAAAGTTGAAGCGCTTCAACGAGGGGAAATTAGCACCCTTCCCTTCAGTGTTCACCAGCACGTTTCACGTAGCGGACATATCGTGGTACTACTCGTACTCAAAAAAATTGATAATATTGCGTGTGTATAGTCCATTTACAGTGATGATCCATTGAAATTACAATCAGGAGAACGCATAATTATCGTAAGTACACAAATTAACTATATATTCATTAAAATATTGATAATTTTACGAAATAATGGGTTCATTATTACGCTAATAAATTGTATTACTGTTCTTTTCTTAATCATCCATCGAACGGAACGCCTTCCTTACTTGTCAGGGTCATATCACAAGCGCGGGAAATTCGTACTATCAGCGTTGGTAGGGTCAGCAAAAAAACATTAAGCATGATTTTTTTTCTTTTCAGGTTTCGATTTTCAGATTATCATGCCGTGTTGTGTGGTAAGTTTTTGTAAAAACTACTCGAGGAAATCAAATAAATCATGCGGAATAACCTTCCATAGGTAAGTAAAATAAATGATAAACAAATTTTTTCGAGTACCATAAGCATGTAGGTTAATGTTAGACCCTATATCCCGATAATATAATATACTGCTGGGTGTCAAAATTTCAAGGTTGAAATACTGCGACAGTGGCGCCACTGTAAAGTATAAATTTATTTTACTTTTAAGAATGTTCATGGGTGCAATAAGTAGAAGTTTTTTTTTATATTCAACCCATAATATAAGAATTACCTACATCTAACCTATAATACGTAGTATTATTTGACGGTAACTGATTAAAACGTGAATTGTCTACTTACCTAATTGTTGATTTGAAAAGCTTACAAATTACTAGACTGTAGATGTAGTATGACTGTAGGTAATACTTAATAAAAAAATATCAATGTTATTGTTTTTGACTAGATAATAAAAATATTTTAAATTTAAAACTGGTTTTATTTCAATATTCTAGTTTTTCAGTAAAATCTCGTATCTTTAAGTATATCTGCTCCATGTTGAATTGTCGTGGGTGTAGAAGGCGTCGCCGTCATCGTCTTTCGTTTTTCGTCGTCAACATAGGTTCATAGATATACGTCCCGCGTGGAAATTTCTGTCACGGACTAATCCGCGTGTTTTAAATAGGTAAATATAATAAAGTACCTATTTCACTAATCAATAATTTAACTGGAATATGTAGTAAAAAAAAAGTAATTTCATTCACATTATCCCGATATTTTTGTAAAGATTTTTTGCAGTCAGTCAGTACCTGTGAGCGTCAAAATTCCGGGGAGTCCCCGAAAGACCCAAGACGGTCGGCTCACTTCGTGAAATTTCGTTTGCATTCGTGCCGTTTTATTCACTCTTACTGATATTGGATATTGCCATCCCGCACTTTTAAACGTATAAGGGGCGGAACATACCTGACGGAAGATCCGTCGAACGTATCTTCGGTTGCGTCTATTCCGTCAAATGAATCGGTACACATCTGACGGAAAATGCGTCGAGCGTATCAGCACACATTCGCTGAAAGCGTGGCTATTATGCACACATATAAGTTTGTTCGTGCAGGGCCGTACTCAGGGCAGCTCAATATTTTACTGTTATATTCTTTTACCTAATCATTTTTCGTGTTCCCTGATGTTATGTAGTCACTGAAGTCCTGTAGTTATTTATGTTGCAATTCGAGTTTGACTATTAAAAATATGTCGGACTTCGAAGATTTTTTATAGTAGCCAACAAGCCTTATTTGAATATAATTATATCCTATTTAGATATAGAGGTTCAAAAATAAAAGACGGTAATATGATTTGGTTACGGTTTTTCACAAAACTTATACAAATTATATAGAAGGGGTTACAGACTACAGTTGCAGAGCAAGACATAAAATGTTTTCTATATAGGTATGTATGGAAATTATTCCCGTGGACCTTTAGCACCTCATACCCAAAAATTGGCCCTCGATCCAAGCTAGCAAATATGCGTACACTCATAGCACATACTAACACTACATTAATCTACACATTTCATTTCTGAAAAAATAAGTAAGGTCTGGCGGCCCTGGAATCTTACGATCGTAAAATCACCGATCTGGGAATGACATGGATATGGTATGTCCAATACCTAAGAATTTAGCGTGCACACCTACGAAACGGGCAAATAAACTGGCTGCCGTTTGGGTTGTTCTCCAGAATGTAATCGATATCGATATGGAGCCGGTTAGAGGAGAATAATACATTTTGTAGTAAGTTACGTTTGTTAGTTTAAATCTTTTGCCAGATTAGTTTATTCCATAATGCAAATGTGGGCGAACATGGCAAAGCGAAAGACGACCCTTGTATGAAACATGTAACAAAATATTCTCTGAGAGCCAATATCGGTTTTTTAGACATATTTATGCACAAAAACAAAATTATTATGTTCGATAGACAACGATTTCACAGCAGATGTATCACAAACCTTGGCGAAAAATATGGCGATAGTGGCACGAATGACATTTCTAATAAAATATCGTCATGATTAATTTATTCAGTAAACTATGGCTATCTCTTTTTCTGACAGAGATATCCGTAAGACAAAACGAGACAACACTATGTTTGGTGGCTTTATGTCGATTTCGTATATATGTGTATAAAAAAATCATGGTGAAATGTGGGTGAAATATTACACCTCCGGGGATACAGCCGTGAGTCTATAAAAATATAAAATATAATTATATATGTGAATAATGTAATTTTTCTATATGTACATACTATTTGCCCTCTCCATTTATATTCCTTACTCAATGGTCAAAATTCACGTGGTGCGTGGTGCGCGCGACGTCGACGGATAATCCGTTAGTACGCTCGACGTACTAACGGATTATCGGTCAGGTGTGAATGGTTGAACGTTTTTCTATACATTTGTATGTATTGGCGTTACGCGACCGATAAAACGCGACGGATCTTCCGTCAGGTATGTTCCGGCCCTAACAGTTTTATTAGTGTGTGTTTCATGATGTAAATGTTGTAGTTTTAGGATCGCTTTTTGTGCGACGATTTACTTAGTAAGCCGCGTCTACCTCAGTTTATATAGAAGTCTTTGTACCCAACATGATTTCCCCAGCAACAGCAGACGCACTCTCCGACAGATCCCTCCCACCAAAGCAGCGTTGAAACCACGGGATGAACGCATAATGGTCTCGCAGGCCATCCCAATCCGCTGACGAGTAGTACCACAAGCGTCGCTTTGCCTTCACTGGTTGTGGAGGTGAAGCGAATGGCACTGTTGTGCGAACCAGACAGTGGTCGCAGGAACCCAAAGGGGCTTGTACCGTTATACTGTACTGGGCCGGGTTACTCGTCAGCACAAGGTCTAACAACGAAGGCGCTTGACCCGATATATCTGGTATAATGCAAATAAGTCGTGTCGTCTGGACGGCGTATTTGAGACTCAGTCAAGAAAAGCATGGCCGGTCGGGCCGTCTGGAGATGATGGTGGACGGCGTTGAGTTTCGAATGGAGTCCGCGGATGTTAGCGGACTCTACCTCAAAAAGCGAGTTGGTGGGAAACGAAGACGCCGCTGTTTGACCGGAACCATTTCTTAGAGCTGCCATAGAAGAAGAAAAGAGGGCGTGAAAAGAGGAGGCAGTCACCGCAGCAGCGCGTGACAAAGCGCAGAGAATTGTATTGTCATTATACTGTGAGGTATAGCGGTGTCCGACCCGCCGGACGGAAGAGACCCCGCACCCTCACGGAAGTGGTCGCCGGGTCCCACCGTCCGGTCACCAACCGGCACGACGAGCCACCCCGAGATTGTGCGCGGCCTGGTGGGGCAGCCTCCTGAGATGGTTAGTCCCAGTTGGGGCCCTATACTATGTCGCGGGCGGCCAGCGGCACCACCGTTACTACGGGTCTCCCGTAGAAACAGCGACACTACCCACAAAATGACTCCATGGATACTCTATTGGTCCCACGTATGCTGCGGTAACCGCCCGCTCAGCTGATCCTCCTCATCCTCTCCTCCTCCCTCATATGGGCAATGAAGAGTGGATGGGGAGGGTATGGTTGGCCCTCTGGCTCTCCCACTCACCGAACGAAACGCAACAGCATAGAACATAGGTACTGTTACTTTACGTCGACCTTCTGTGCCAGGGTGGGAATGAGGCCTTATATAGGAATTTAAACTTTCGTGGTCACTATAATTACTTTTTACTGTTCCTACGGAATATATACCACGTAACTTTGTTTTGAGTAACCGATATTTCGGCACTGTTGCAAGCGCCATGTTCACGGATGTACTCATCGGTTACTCAAAGCAAAGGTACGTGGTATATATACCGTAGGAACAGTAAAAAGTAATAAATGAGGCCTTAGCCTATATTTCGAAAGATCTCTATCTACATACTAGGTGTTTCAGCTGGCGTATTAAAATTTCATCTTTCAAATAAACTTGCGAGAGCCCCTGGAGCTATTAATCCAGCCTTTTCGAAAGATCCGTTCTTAGCGACGCCTCATATGTATAAACTACTTCCCCGCTAAATGTTATCTTTATACGTCCAGCGGTTTTCGTGATTCAAAGTGATCAGAGACCTTTTGATACTTATATATTAGGCACCATCTTTATTTTTAAATTTGAGTACGCCTAGTAAGAGAAAATCTTAGTTACTATAAAATTCATTGAAATTAAACTACAGTTTACGGATTTTATCGCGTTATATTGGTTTCACTGGTTATTTGTTATTACATTTAAACCGAAAGATCTAGAAACTACATTTTTATTTAGTAATAAAAATGTAGTTTCTAAGAATTCGTGTTCACGGCAGACTGAGGTGATATTTGTCTTTGTCTTGAATTTATAAGTTATCTCAAAGTACCTGAACATTTTTCAACTATTGGTGTTACTATCTACGCAGAATGTGCTCACTGTGTCTTGATGTCTTCTGGTGACTTTGTCCTTCTTGGGTTTCATTAGCCTGATAACAGGGTCCCAAGCTGGAGGAACATTCCAACCATCTTCCCTATTGAAATTAGGATGTTTTTTAATTTCAATAGCTTCACGTATCATTCTTGGAATAAAGCGGTGTTCTTTTGCGAGTATCTGTGGTTTATCAAACCGCAGGTAATGGTTGGTTCCTTGTTCTACATGTTCACACACAGCAGACTTCGTCGAGCGTTTGTGTTTAATGTCAGCTATATGTTCCTTTAGTCGAATGCCTATGCTTCTCTTGGTTTGTCCAATGTATGAGAGCCCACACTCACAGTCTATCTTGTAAACCCCGGCCTCTTGTAAGGGTAACTGGCTCTTGACAGATGGTAATAATTGGCTTATCTTCGTTGGCGGCTTGTAGAATGTTTTGATTGAAGCTCGCTTCAAGATGTAGCCAATCTTGTCGGTCACGCCCTTGATGTATGGGAGGACAGCAGGTTGTCTCTCTACTGTGGCTGGCTTGTTCTTCGGGGATCTGTGACGTTGGCGCGGCGGTCGGAGCTTGTTGTCTTGCAGAACTTGCTTGACATGTTGAAGCTCGGCGTCCAGGTGTTTCTTGTCACAGATCCCCCGGGCTCTCTGAAACAAAGACATTCCCACGGTAGCTAACTGTTTAGGATGGTGGTGAGATTCACCGTTTAAGTACCTATTTGTATGTGTCTTTTTCCTATACACAGTGTGGCTCAAAGAGTTGTTTTTGTTCCTGATAACAAGTACATCTAGGAAAGCTAAAGAATTGTTTGCCTCTAATTCCATTGTAAATTTGATGTGGTTATGAATAGAATTAAGATGGTCTAGGAATACATTAACACTATCTGTTGGTAAAATTGTAAAAGTGTCATCTACATACCGCTTGTAGAACCTCGGTGTGATGGTGGCAGTCTGCAGGGCTCGCGCCTCGAAGTCCTCCATGAAGATGTCAGCAACAACAGGCGATACTGGAGAGCCCATTGCCACACCATCTACTTGTATGTAGTATTTCTCATCCCATAACAGATAGCCAGTTGTTAAGCAGTGTTTCAATATTTCTGCATATTCCTCAGGCATGTTGTTCTCTATTAGCTTCCTTCTAGTTATTTCAATACAGTCATGTGCTGGTAAGCATGTAAATAATGACTGTACATCAAAACTAACCATAGTTTCCTTGTCAGAGAGATGTAGGTGTTTTATTTCACTGACAAAATGGTAGGAATCCTTTACATGCGCTCTCGTCTTTCCTCTGAGTGGCGAGAGAATCTTCGCAATGTGTTGAGCCAATCTGTAGGTTGGTGCCCCTATTTGACTGACTATAGGGCGCAGTGGAGCATTTTCTTTGTGTATTTTCGGTAGACCATACAATTGAGGAGGTTTTGCACACGATGGTATTAAGTATTTCACG